>OZ005604.1:20010000-21210000 GCA_963930655.1 Myrica gale | reverse complement strand
CTAGTTTCAAATTTTAAGTGAAGGAAGTCGAAGGCGATGACTTGCTAGCTAGCTATCTGTCTCATGGTAATGTACGTAGTACAATAGTTTTCTCAGCTGTTAGCTATCTTCTGGATATTTTGATCAGTTTTTGTATTCAGTCGGAAATGAATCTTAAAACGACATCGAAGTTGCTATTTTTAACCCCCTTTTGTTTGCCTGACAGGATCCAAGAGCATATATATATAACTGGTTAGCATGATCCATAAAAAGTAAAAAGTAAATAAAATAAGCAAAAATGAAACTGCAACGTAACGTGTGAATAAGCGAAAACGTGTGGGACATCTCGATCAAGATATCAAGTCAATGCAACTTGCTTTTCAGAATTTAGCGTCCACTTGGAATGATTCATCACTTGTGTGGTACCAGCTAGCTCTGACTCTATTTATTTTGCTTGGTGATCATCTTCCCCAATCCCGATCGACTCATGAGAGAGATACTCGAGAGCGATGGAAAGAAGCCAAAGGGATAAAAACTACGACGTCAACTGATCATGGCCAATTGGCCATGGGAAATTCGGATTACATTGTATTTTCTTAATTACTGTGTCCATATAAGATTCTCAATCCTTAATCATTGGTCCCAAATTAGTTGTAGCCAATTATATAACAAGTGATCGGACTACAAGGGTCTTTACATGATCGATGAACCGAACACGTACAACTTCTAATTCCTGGGAAAATAATACTGGATTCAAATAATTACTTTGGTTAATTTTTTTTTTGTTCTTTCTACCTATATATAGAGGAACTAGAGGAACTGATCTATCAAAAGAATACGGAATTTAAATAATCACAGGTAGAGGAACTCTATCACCATTTTATACGTGACAATTAAGTATTAATTTCCCACTGTCTTTGAAGCATTTGGGTAGTGGTCCTGCACTAGTTTGACATATAGATCATCACAACTAATGGTTGAACTTATCTTCAACCCATGTGCATTGACTTGAGCACGCGTAGCTCTCAAAAACGAGGAAATTAAAGGAAGGAAATAAGTACTGGACTAAGTTTCTTTTTTGGGTCAAATTTGAAGAAAATGAAATTCTACAGAAACCTTTTTTCTTCGATCCTGATCAAGAATAGACAACTAGCCTTAAAGAACTGTGTTGCTACCCTAACTACGAGTTTTGTGCGTTATATTACATGCAGTACTGTATTAATGCATTATTCTGAATAAGCCGAGAAAATAAAAAATAAAAAACTTATGTCTCAAACCCAAACAGATTTTGATGGATTTTCCATATTAGCATGACTGCTTGATCCCCCAAAAGGATTATGAAATCGCTTTGAATTATCTAATCTCTGAATCATATATCAGTGTTGGGAGAAATTACAAATTACCATATTGCTACCTTTTGCAACCCATATACACAAGCGCGCGCGCACACATATATCAGTACTACATCCTCTTAATTATGACTTTGAACAAAATATATATTGTCGTCATATAATCCGCCTCAAGTGATCAACGCTTCTGAAAAATGATGTACCATTGGAGCTCACTAATTATCTCTAACTCAATGATCATAAGGCTAGTGGTTAACACTTATATATTCCAGTGTGAAAATCCATCATTTGGGAAGAAAATATGATTTGGGTAACGAGAGAAACATCCGATGTAGGTCCCGGCCTTTGTGTAGCGGAGTCGATCGAATGGGAGTTCGACAGTGATCTCTAGTTTTCACGAAACCATTTGTATTTGTTTTGTTAAAAAGACAGAGATAGGATTCGTACTTAATACTCCTAATTATTACCAAGAGGTATCTTATGGTTTGTTCAGGACAAAAGATAAAAATAATTAGGATCAGAAATTAAATTTGAATATATGCGGGAGGAAATAGTTAATTAATAGGGCATTAATGGGATATCAGGATTCCGGGTACTGTTAAGTCGTCACTGATAAACGCGTGGGGTCTAATTACTTTGAGGAGAAAAGGCCATTCCATTTGCTAAGGATTTTGCAGACTTTCAGGTGAAGTCCCTCTAGAACAAAGTTACAAACTAACGCGTGGGGTCTCAGAGAGAGAGAGAGATCATCCTCTAATCACAATCCTCTGCTACATTGGGGTTGTTACTTTAGACTTTTGGGTACCAAATTGATCGGTAAAAGTAGAAGAAAAATCGTCAACCAATTTGTTTTTTAGTAAGTGCTGGCCGAGGGAATAAATTAACCAGAGATCTAAAAAAAGGACTTTGGTAATGAGCCAATAAATTAATTAATATGCCTTAACTTGAAGTTTAATGTTATGTTGACCTCTCTTATGCGAAGCCAATATTGTTGGGAAGTCAACCTCGATGTTTCCTCGTGGGAGAGAGGAGATCTAGTAATATATATATATATATTAAGAAGGAACCAAAGTAATCCATGAAGTTAATTTCTCTTCGAAATTCTTGAATATCGTTCTCTAAACCTAAACTGACGTGTAGAAGACGTCTGAACTCTGAAGTCCTGGGATATATTCGTTTTCACATTTTTTCCAGGATTCTAAGTATATTCACAAATCTACTACCGAACATATTCAGAATTCAAACACAAAAACCAATACATTTTACATAATCTTCAATAATTTTTTAATTTTTTATTCAACATAAATTTTCTCTTTCTATATTTTTTCACATAACTCCAATACTTTTTTATTAAACAATTACATCAAATCATTTCTCTCTCCACTTTACACAAACACCAATAAAACACTATTCAACATAAAAATTCACAACTTCTCTAAAATCCTATATTTTTTTTTTCAAAACCAACATAACCCTCGTTTCAACTTCTTATTTACTTCTGATTTAGTGGAAAAGAAAGACATGATGAGCACCGGGCTTATATAATTATTTGTCAATATCTGAAGCTTTTCTCAGGGTTTGACATTTGCATGATCGTCCGACATGGTAGCTAGTATATATGTTTGGCATCATTGGCTGGACATCAGACGTCGATTCAATATTGGGGTCATCACACGTGCATATATTAATGAATTTGTAGTTGGAAAATTAAGGAATTTAGCTTCCCAATAATGATTCAAGTCATAGGCCGATTGTTGAAACTTCAAAAGGTGGGTGGTATGCAGCATGGGTCTCCTGAGCGTTAATTAATTACCTGCTAGTGCTTGTCATCTGGCCCCCAAATATTATATAATAAGTGAAAAAAAACATCTTCCGAATGATGGTTACGTTTGTCATATATGCAGCAAAAATAGTGCACCAAACCAATCGCAAACTGGCAGATGGAAAACAATTAAAATTCTCATAAAAATATTGAAAAAAATGAGCTTATGGTCTCGTAGTAGTACTCTCTGTTTATTTTTTTTTTTAAATTAGACAAACTGACTACCCCTTAAAGAACCCGTAGATTCCCTAATGACAGGAGGCAGTCAGTGCTAAGAAAATCTCCTACACTACCCGAATACATCCCCCATTTAGCCACATCATGAGTTAAGACATTTGCACTAAGAGAAATCCAGTTAATCTGCCACGAAGAATGCTGAAAAAGAAGTTGTCTAATAGTGTTGATTTCTCATTCAATACTCTAATCCGGTACAACTTGCAGGTCTTTAATTTGATTAATTTCTCCAAGGGAATCACCCTCCAGCAAGATATTTCTCTCATCATAGTCTGCAGCTAAACTAAAAGCCAGTCGCGCAGCTCTAGCTTCGCCTTTCATGGGATCCATACCGAGGAGATGAGTGATACACACCTTAAGAATTGATCTCTATGAATCACAAACCACGGCGGCATCACACATACTATTACTCCTTCAGGTGGAGGCTGCCATTGAACAATGCTTTCCACAGATACATTCTAGGCCTCTCTATGGGCTACATATCGCCTTTGAACTGAGCGAATAAGCTCCATTATATGAGGGACTATCCCTTCATACACACATTTGTTTCTAGTATTCCAGATAGTGTCTAGTGTGAGAGTGGCAGCCAAAATCATATGCGGCCATGAGTCCCTGTTAACTTCCGGCAAATTTCGTGGGTCTAAAAGAAATTGAATCCACGTTTCAATAGTTGAATGCACAAACTGATTCACATTAATGGGCCACAGACCATGCTGTCATAGTATTGAACTAATAGAACACTCCACAAATAAATGCACCATAGTTTCAGGATAGAGTTTACACATGGGACATAACATGGACGGTATTACCTGGGGACTACTCACTTGCCCCATACAACCTCGAAGTGGTAATGCATGAGCTACCACTTTCCATAACAATAATCTTAGTTTGTGTTGCACCTTGAACTTCCATAGCCGTTTTCCACACCTCGGGGGGAAGGTTTCCCGGGACAGAAAGTTTTGCTCTGTTATCATAATGATAGGCAGCCCTCACTGTAAGCACCCCTTTAAGGTCCAAAACCCATTTCAAAGTATCGATTTGAGGAGAAGATAACAATGAGATATTGAATATTGCCTCAGCCAAACCCGGCTCAAACAAGGATTGAATCAGACTAGTTCTCCATGTATGCGAGATGGGGTCAATATGATCTTTAACATAATTGATCGATCGATCCACCAGGACATTTTGTTGAAGTGAAGGAATGAACCCAAGAAGATCGGGCACCCACGGATCACACCATATATTAATTGCGGCGCCATCCTTAACACACCAACATAATCCCGCTTGCACAATCTCCTTTGTCTTCATAATTCCCTGCCATATCCAAGATGCCCCTGGAAAAGATGCTGTCATAAAATGTCATCCTCTACAATACTTTTCCTTGAGAGCCGACACCTAAATCCGGTCACTGTTTGATGCTATTTGCCACCCCAATTTAGCCACCAAGGCGCGATTTACTTCTTCCATCCGACGAAGCCCCAAACCACCACATTCTTTGGGTTTACAAATATTATCCCAAGCTTTGAGATGAAAACGGTGCGACAGCCCATCAAAACCCCACCAGAAGTTTTTCATTTTAGCATCCAGCTTCCTGCACACTCGTTTTGGTAAAAAAACAGACATATAATATGAGTGGAGAGCCATTGCCACAGATTTAAGGAGTACCGTACGACCCGCTTGGGATAATGATCGAGCTTTCCATCCTGCCAAGCGTCTATCCACTCTGTTTAGAATCTCAGAACATGCTTGACGATAAAAACTTAATCATTGCTTTATCCACTTTCTCCTTTGCTTTATCAGAACACTTGTTACACAATCTCCTTTGCTTTATCCACTTTGGTAATAAAGCAATGATAAAAATGTACTCTCTTTTTATCTCATTTGGCTCCAGTTATGGCCCTGGCTAAGCTAACATTATAAATCCATCTTCAAGAGTTGAAAATCCCTAGAGCTTTACCTGCTTTTTTTTAGATAATGAAAGAAATCCGAGCATCCATTTATATACACCGAACTAGATGGACCTGAGTTAATATCTACATGAGTTGAGTTTAAATATCTCTTCGGCTGGCCTTTCCTGCCACAGTAACTGACTCTTCGGCTTGATATACCGTGCAGTCTTTCTTACTGTTAAATCTCAACCCTTATCCTTACGGATGGAGAACTCCTATAAGTTATCAACTACAAGGCTAGTTTTACCCAAACAAAAAGAAACAAGGAAAAAAATGGCAACTACAAAAACATTTTTTGCGTCATCATGTCCCGTCTCTTTCTAGATTGACATTTGCCAAAAGAAAAAAAGAAAAAAAAAATCTTCTTTCAATTAATGTGTTCCTTATCAGTTATGTGTTCTTAATTGTAGTTATACTAACACAAGCTGTAACAGAAGAACCAGCCACCAGCTTAATCAGATGCAGCACCTTCGTAGCAGAGAAAGGAAACATTGCCCATGGAATATCAGAATCTTGTCTCCGCAACCGAAGGAAAATCAACAACAAGGTTTTAGGGCGTATGGGAAAGGGAGGAGCTTGGAGAAAACTCTAGGACCGTGGCGAAAACAATAAAATGTAGAGATATTTGTGGAGAATGTAAGGATCGTTGTAATAATGGATGAATATTGTAATCGGTGTAATGGTGTTTGTTTGGCAAGGAAGGAAAAGAGGGAACGCAGGGACTTGATTCGAGGTAGTCAGCCTCCCTTAGCTTAACAGCTTGATATTTTGCATAACATTTCCAACGTAAAACAGGCGAATATAAGAAAACCAGCCCGTTGGATAACAACTTAAACAGCCCATTGGCCCAGGCCCAAGCTTATCCGACCAAGACAAGTCAGTCAACCTTTCTCTAACTCAACCGTTCTCTAACTCGCGAACTCTCCAGCTTTCCCAACAGCCGCCTTCTTCAACTTTCCCTTTTCTCTCCTTCTCCACGGTCCCGTGACATAAAAGGAGGCTGAGAAGGGGTGCAGGTTAACGGCGCGGACAAAATATATCTAACTTTACCTTTATCTTTGTTTACAATGGTACTGATTAAGCAAAATGCAAAATCCAGAACATAGATGGTACAATAAATTAAATCTTAAGCAGATTGACCCCACATTATCATATGGAAAAAAAATACCAAGAGTTTCTCACTTAATAACAGTTGAACCGTACATATCACCAAGCTAAGATCTTTCATTCATCAGATTACCATCCTGGTCCCTTTTCATATCTCCTTGGTGTGCGTTTCCACAAAAAAAGCAGTGGAAAATAATTTCCAGTTCTGGTACAAACAAGAGAGACAAAATTATGAGAAACAGAGCGTACCAAAGGTCCGGTTACCATGCACTTCACTTCAGCAACACTAGATACTCTGATTCAAGATTTTATGAATTCCTAAGTGTAAAAATTCTGCAGCCGTTCAACTTTGATATGATCTGCTTGGAATTGGCACTTGTAATCTCCCATTTCAGTTTGCCTGTCAGCAGTATCCCAATCCTGGCAAGGCTAATCATCCTCAAGGTTCACCACATTTGGCATTTGGTTAATGTTATCCCCGGCTGAATTTACCATCCCCACTTCGCCACTGGAGACCTGCATGGGATCCCCATTAGCACAACCATCATTGCTAGCTGTTTCTGGGACACAATCTTCTTGCTCGCTCAAGCCAACGTTTAGATTTGGGGCTTCCCCAACATTCTGTCGATCCACAACCTTATTTGGATTCTCTTCCATAAGCTCAGTAGTTATCTTGTCATCAACAGCGTGGTTAGCCAAGTCAATAACCCTCTCATTTTCCTCCAGCAACATCATGTCTGGAGCTTCACTAGGGTCATTTATACCTGCTGCAGGGGAGAGCTGAATAACAGCACCTTCAAAAACATTACCTTGTCCTGGTGTAGTGTTATCTTCCCCCTCAGCATTCGGAATATTCATAGGTAAGCTTTCAACCATGCAGATTTGAGCATTTTCGTTCTGGGCATCAACATCCATATCGGGTTTTTTACTGTGATAAGCATGTTCTTGCTCAGCACCCATTCTCTGGCTAGCATTTTCATCATTGGACGATTGAACTGGATCTGTAGAAGGGATATGCATATGAGTAGTGATGCTCTGCGCAACAGTCTGATCTTCTGCAGCCTTAGCCAACTCAAAGGCATGATTCTTGGCTGCAATCTCCTCTTGCTCTTGTGCTTGTACTCTGTATTCCTCCATGAGGTGTTGTATCCTATCCAACTCTGCCACACGATCACCGTACCGCCCCTGTAATGTTCGTTCCAGCTCCTTTTGCTTCTGAACTTCCTCCCACAGGCTATTTATCCGATGGGAAGCTGCTACTTGCTCTTGCTTTTGTAAAGCTTTGAAGCATTCAAGTTCAGTAGCAGCAGTGTCCATCTGCTTGAGGGTTGCTTCAACCTTTGGCCAGATAACAGTTTTAGCCCGTGTCTGCATAACCATAATGTCAAAACATTTAGAAATGTATGAGGTTCATGTTAAGTACACAGCTGAAAGGCAATGGAAACCATTAAGTGATTTCAGTTATTATTGATGGGGAAAATTCCATGGCCTTAAAGAAAAGATTTATTTCATGCATTCTGGCACTACATTGTAATAAATGAACTTCACTATTTTCTTGGGACATTGTTGGTAGTATCTTATTGCACACGTTAAAATAGACATTTCTGCCCCACGAAAGTGATAAAACTGACAAAAAGAAATTATCGAAACAGAGAATATTTTGGCCAAAATGGGGTCTAAGCACATATTTTGCCAAGTGTTTTTTCTCTCTTGGGCTAAAAGTTTTTTTATTTTTGATAACGTGGAAATCCCTCAAAGCCGGGCTCGTTTGGCCCAACTCTGAAGTACAAACCACGGCTCACTAGATCGACCTCACAACCCAGGGAGCAGATAAGTCAAAAACTCGCCCAGCAGCAGGAAAATCCATCCCACCCTTGAGACTCGAACTTCGTACCTCGAGTCCCAAGGAGGATGTCCCTCCTAACCACTGAGCTATGGCCCTTGGGGGTTCTCTTGGGCTAAAAGTGACCTTGGAATAGATTGAAAACATATGAAACTCCCATCTGGTAAGACGAAGAAAATAGATTCATTAAGGAGCACTAGTATGAAATTAAAAAAAGCTAGGAAGAAAGATTTAGCGGTCATCTCACAGGCCACAGCATACCTCGTAACCATGGGTGAGAACTTTGACTTTATTCTCGAGGCTTTCTGCCTTAGCCTTATCACCATCCATCTTCTTTTTCACGTACTCAAATTCATTCTGCAAGGCTGCAAGTTTCTCCAGGTTTCCAGCAACACTTGAGAGACCATAAGCATTACGTGTAGGGAAGTACATGA
Organism: Myrica gale; assembly: GCA_963930655.1. Taxonomy (NCBI): domain Eukaryota; kingdom Viridiplantae; phylum Streptophyta; class Magnoliopsida; order Fagales; family Myricaceae; genus Myrica; species Myrica gale. The sequence continues at coordinate 21,201,283 of OZ005604.1, read as the reverse complement.
GATCATTTAGGCAAGTTTTGTGTGCTTCAACAAATTCATCAAGGGATTGATTTTCGTGTCCCATAGCCAGATGAAGATAATGAGCCTCTTCTTCTATCAAAGAATCAGCCTGCAAACAACATGTTTCTCAGAAGTTTGCAAGTAAATCATTAATAGACACGCTTATAAGATCCTCTCTAAAAAACAGAACACTGAAGCAACAGGAAAATACTTACCTGTTTATGCGAAGCTAATTCACCACCACACATGATTTAGATACCAAACCAAAAAGTAGCAAGCATGTTACAAATAAGTCTTATGTTTTTCCCAACACTTATTTTGCTTTTTTTAAAACCTGAACTTCAAAATTGGAATCAATACACGTTTAGGAGATACTCTAAGAATTTATTAAAACGTTCCATAATTTTGCTTTATATCTTAAAGTATAACTAATATTGCGTCTTATGGAATAAGAATGAGAGCCAACATATTTCCATACAGCTCCTTTGTAGTAGCAACACACTTTTACTAATCAAACATAAAAGATGAAGGTTTCGATTCCAAATATATGACAGGTTGAAGATGGGGATAGTACTGCTGATTCGGAAACAAAGGTGGTGAACCCATTTAAAACCAAAGACATAAAAATGAGATGGAAGTGATATGGCTAGAGAAACCAGTGATGAAAACAACAATGTAAAATGATACTACTGAACAGAACCCGTACCTCTTTCAGCTCCTCTTCTTCAAAATCTTCTATCTCGGGGATATAGGCAGATCCATCTGCAGAGCGCTTGACACTTTTCTTTTTCTCCTTGTTCAGTTTTTTCTCAAGTGGATACTTTGCGTTATCATGCTCTAGTAAGCTTAGAAGCTCCTTCCTTACCATTTCATCAGCCTGCTCAATGGACGTAGGAGGAACAAAGGAGCTCTTGTCTTCATCGGCTCTAATAAGAGAATTCCTAATTAGATCCAATGAAGCAGCAGGAGGTCTAGGGAGCTCCCTCTGCAGTACTTTTGATCTCTTCCTAAGTAATGCCTGCTGCCGTGCCTCTTCCTCAGCCTTTTGCCTAGCTAACCTATCAGACATATCTTCTTCAATCTTCTCCTCTAGTTCTTCATTATCTTCTGGAACTGGTTGCATAACTACCTGATACTCATTTTTTGGCTGAGGAAGATTGCTTAGACCTGAACGCAAGTTCCTTCTCAAATCAGCTTGTTTTCTTTGATCAAGTTTTGCACCATCATGCATATCCAAATCTTCATTGATATGGAGCTCATCCCTGATGGGCGTTCCCTTTGGAGTCATACTAAAAGAATAGCCATCTCTTGATGGTGTCATGCCAATTCTAGGAGTAAGTCCAGCGCCACCAGGAGTTGCTGAAGGAGTCAGCATAGGGTTTGGCGTTTGGTTCTCTCTTTTCTTAGGAGTGACCCCTGAAAAATCTGAAGGGTGCAACTCTGGATTCTCCCCCCCTAATAATGGTGTTTGAGACTCCCTCAAGCGGGCCAGATTTTCTGCTTCCATCATAATAGCATCACCCTTACCAGCAGGTGTTCTTTGTGGAGTTCGTAAAGGTGTGGTTCCCTGCCGTGGCGTCTGGCCATAATTTGCAAGAAGAGCTCGTGTTGCACCACTACCTTCGGTAAGTTCCTCACTCCCCACAAGAAGATCACTAGCATAACCCATTCTTGCAATTTCATCCAATTCATGGTCAGAAATCTGGGGTGCAGGAAGCATAAGTTTTGATCTCTTTCTAACGGTTTCTGGATCATTTAACTTGTTGGCTTGCAAGATCGCAGATGGAGCATCCTGCCTTTGTGCAATTTTATTCTTTGCAACATCTTGCTTTCTCAATTGTGCTTCCATATCCATTCTTCTTTTGCCTTCAAGCTCTTCAATTGTGGTGGGAAAGTTGACCAGATCCACAGGTCTATCCTCATCAGAAACGTCATAAAAGCCTGGAGGAGGCTTCTTCTCAAAGGGGATCTCAGAATTATAGTCAATTCCCTTCCTTTTCCTCTTGCGATGCCTATTATCAATTCCGGCAGCCTTCAGCTCTCTCCTTTTCTGTAAAGAAGCAAGCCTCCTGGCCTCCTCAAGCTGTTTTTCCCTGGCTTTCCTCTTTGCCTTCTTTCCCTTGGTGTTCGCCAACCGAGCCCGTGCCTCAGAAAGCATTTCCTTCTCATCCTCATCCATATCAACAGGATCTGGACGTGCAGGCTTTGACTCGGGGTTTGGATCAATCTCTCCGGGACGCAACTTGCGAGGGTCATCGCCAGGTTCATAGTTCTCATCCTTAGCACAGGCTGCATCAAGGAGCTTCTCGTATCGCTCAAGACACTGGGATGGGGTACGGCCAACGATCGGGGCAATTGTTCTCCACTGTGTGGGCATTAGTTTTGCAAGATGAAGCAGTTTCTCATCCTCCTCCCTGGTCCACTCAGTCTACAATAATCATGGGGATCAAATCATCAGTTCCTACATTTCCAAAAAGGTTTCCAAAATATGTAAACCGAAAACAAAGGAAAAATTAAAATCCAACGTCGAAAGTAAAAAACCTGCAGATCATAATAAATACAACAAACTCTGTTCTTTCCCTTGCTCAGAAGCAAAGATTCAAAGTCTAAACAAGCTGCAGTCACCAATAAATATGATAAGTCTGCTACAGAATAGGACCTAGTAGTGCCTAAAGATGACGGGAGGCGAAATTCTATAACAGTTCATGGGACCAAGCATGGAAAATAGAAACTTCAAAAAGAAGCAAACATTTGGAGGTTAAACAAGCTGCAGTCACCAATAAATACGATGAATCTGCTACTTGTTAGCACCCTGTAGTGCATAAAGAGAGGGGAAGCCTCATTCAATATCAGTTCCTGTGATCAAGCTAAGGCTATAACACTTGCAATGACAAGAGAAAATGACTCCATGTACAAACTTATCAAATGCCAAAGAAGCTGTATCATCATATGCTTCTGATTGCCAAACACTAAAAACTTGAGGCTGAGTTTTGTCCAGCCACGGGAAAATCAGGCAGTCTTATTTTGGTTTATTATGCTTCATGTTTAGTGACGTGTTGCTCTAGATATTCATTTGGCGCTCACGGTCAAAGCACAAGAAGTTCAAGCCCCATTCTTAGGCACTTAAAAATCCATTTAAGTTACATGCAATGGTTTCCATTCAGCGAAAAAAGGCTCTATGGACAGGACATTGTCAGTAAAGATTGCTCAACTGGAAAGCGTTCTAGAACGCTAACGAAGGTGTACTGACAAAGAAATCATAGATGTAATAGTTAATTTTAACTATCCTCTCTGCTTTCTTTTCTCCTTCTGATTTTTAAGTAACTTGCATCAAATTGTAACCAAGACAAGATCTGAATTCGAACCCATTAGGTTTCTAAAACCCTTATCTTTGAATCACTTAAAAAACAACCTATCCCTGAAACGGCTCCAAAGCAACCACAAAAGGCCGAACAACTACTACTCAGCACTATTCTCAGCCACCCAGACTGCAATTTTCCTCTTTACTTCATCTCTAAATCCGACCCAGCCCCTATTCTTCTAATCAGCCCAACGGTGGCTGAATCTTAACAATAAAATCAACATAACCCCACGATTATAAGAATTTTTTTATAAAAAAAAACCCTTTCAATACTCGATTCTTATCTCCGTCTCATTCTCCTCCTCCCAGCTGGAGTCCATCTTTCACGTCATGAACCCCCAATCCCCCAATAAAGCATCAGATTGAAGGTTCGATTTTACAATGCGGGAAATGAATACTCTCTAATATTTTCCTGAAGTTCCCGAGCAACCGAACATCAAGTTAGAAAAGAATAATAGATTGGAAAAGTTACTGTAGCACATACCTTTTTGATGGAAGGGTCTAGCCACTCATACCAGCGAGCCTTGCACTGCTTGGCGGACTTGCGAACAAGGAGGGAGGAGATCCGGGCCCACTGGTTCTTCCCATACTTCATCACCGCCGCCTTAAGGATCTCATCCTCCGTGTTCTTCCACACGCCTCCCTTTATCATAATCCTCATCTTGACAGCTAAATTTGATTGCTCCTCTCCCTTTTTCTCTGGGTGTTAAGGGTTTTCAATGTGCTAGGGTTTTAAAAGAGAGAATAACGAAGAAAGATGGTAGAGGAAAAAATTGGAGAAGTAAAGCAGAACGTGAGACAATAGCGCTCTGCGGATCGGGGACAAAGGCCGGGTTCCGAAACCAATATTTATATTGGTTAGTTTTGGGTTTTGATTTTATATTTTAAATTCAAAATTTAAGGTTTAAATGAAGTTTTGAGATAAGAGCTTGATTGGTTGAATAATTATTTATATTATGTTTTATTCAATAATGTTATCATTCAGTTATTATAAAGTTTTTTTAAAAAATTAATTTACAAAAATCAGAAAAATATTTAAATAAAGGGAATAACTAAAATTATAATTTTTTAGAAAAAATCAAAATTAAAAAATTATAACAAATATAAATAAAAATCGATATAATTTTTGTATATTAATTTTGCTTCATTATTTGTGTTTTTTTTAATTTATAGTTTCATTTATTTATTTTATGAATATTTTTTTATTAGCTTGCTATTTTATCTATTTTTATAATATAAATATTTATAAAACTATTTTCTACTTATATATATATATATATATATATATATATATTCAAAATTAGGGAAAGGCTATACCTATTGATGCAGTTAATTAATAGGAGAGAGGAGTTGTGGTCCTATGGAGCTTATGCTTGTATTCAAGAAAATGACCAAATGTATATATAATTTGAATAACTTTCCATTCCACCAGGCTGTTTCTTCTTTTTCCCCCGTAAACAAACACTGACGCAACATCACCTTTTCATTCAACCTGCGCCAACTCCCCCCACAACTTTCCATTCTCTTCTTCCTACTTTTGAATGTTTGTTTTTTATTTCTTCACTACTTCGTTTTCTTCTGATTCTACACTTTGTATTCGCAACTCTGCACTGGTATCTCCCTATGTCCATGACCTTCACCTTCCATTGGGAATTATATATGTCCTTTTGTTTTTGCTTTTTTTTTGCCTTTTTTCCCATGTGGCTGCCAGACGCTAGTTTCGTTGCAGAGATGAAGGAGGAAAAAAAATATTTTTTGGAAAGTAATTTCAGATGCTAGAATAATAGAATTTATCTTTGATTTTTGGCTGCGGTTTCGGCCTCGGGGAGGGGGAGGCAAGACAAGTCAGCTATGCCGAATAGTTGTAGTTTGCCCCCCTGATGTTTTATCTGCAACCAAAGGGCGTATCTTTGTCTTTCTCTGAAACCCTATATGGGTTAAATTCCAGTTTCCGTTTCTCTGCTTGCATAGGTGTGTGGCACTTGAAGTTGTTTCTGTTTAGATATCAAGAAAGATGAGTAGAAGGAAATGAAACGAATTGCGATTCTTCATTGATCTGGTTTTTGTCACAAATTAGGAGGAAAAGAAATGCTTAACTTGTCCAAAACAGATTATAACGCACACTTCAGTTTGTGTTCTCCTTCTTATATTTCCTGTTAGTAGTAAATGAAATTACGTAAAATTTATTTCTTCCTTTCCTTCGTTTCATCCGGAACCAAACAGACATTGACTCTAGCTAGCTCAAAAAGCTGAATTTTGTTTTTTTGGTATTTTTGTTTATAATTGTGACTACATCTGCATATTGTATTGCAGGTCAACAATATAGAACTTGGAAAGCAAGCTGTAAATGCCAATGGGTTTTGACAACTTCGAGCCTATATTCGGCGAGCCCAAGGTGCAGTGGGCGGCGGCCCAGGACTCGTTACCGCTGCGTTCCTTTTTGTTCCATGTCTTTGCTCCTGATCCTTCCAACCTCCGAATCCATGTTACCGATTTCCACACTAATACGTGGGAGGCTGTTCGGTCAGTCATGCAGCTCGAGGACATGGTTAGCTTTTTGCGTTTGCCTATTTTTGCTTTAGGTTAGATCTGTTTCCTAATGAATAAGTGTAAAATGAAAAGTTCCAAAAAGAGTTGGTGAGTTGAACTACATTACGTTGTTGTTGTAGATTTCGATACAGCAGTCTAATGATGAGTAGATCGGTACCATTCGGTGCTTTTGTTGGTTCCAAAGAAAGAAATAGGAGAGGAAAAGGATCAAAGCATCCAGGATTCCAGAGAGTCCTGGATGTTATGCAAACTTTTTTTTTTTTCTAATCAAGGGGAGAGGGTGGTTTGACATTTGGTTTATTAGACAATGAAGAAATCAAGCAGTAACTTGATAGTTGCGTTGGATGTGCTTTTTTATTTTGTGGCGATTAAAAAAAGAGCCCAAACATACTGGTTTTTTTATTCTCTAAAAGCAAGTTTATCTGTCATTAGGAAATACTATAGCACATTTCTAAGGCCCATGCTTGTAGAGACCTTTGGAGTGGTGTTTTTTTTATGTGTTCTTATATTTCTATTGCTGATTTGAGGTAAATTAGTGATGTAATAGGGGGGCTGCAGTAAATACGCTTGGTGACTCACTGCCTATGTTTCAATCAACTTAAATTGATGTGCAGAGGGACAACATTGGAATAGGGGGCTCCTGGACGGAGTTTCTTGACTATGTTATAGCCTCCATTAAATCCGAAGATACAAAGCTTGTTATGGAGGGACATCTGGATTCTGATGGTAACTATTTATTCTTCGCTTCACTCTCCCTCTTTTTTTTAATTGATCATTTATCTGGAAACTGATATTTGAAGCACTTCTTTAATTGCTCACAGGGCGTCCTATGACGTGATTAATCTGGGATAAGATTACTTGTATTTTTTTCTCCCTTACTGGAGGTGGTTTTTGCTTAACAAGTAGCCACAAAGCATACAACTGCATATATTCTTTCACTTATTACTTATAAAAAAAAAATATTCTCTCACTTATCAAAATGGGAGTCATGACGTGAGTTTAGATGCCTTACCATTTAGCTTAAATATTTCTAGCTGCTTGATGATGCACTAGGATGGCCTAGATGTACTCTTTACTAGTGCTATCATATTTTACTATCTCAAAATGGTAATTTGTTTGCCTGGATATGCATTATTTTTTTGTTACCATGGTCTTGAGTTAGATTTCCCTAAGCTGTCATGACTTCCCTTGACTTTTGAATTTAGCAGATTCCCAGCTCGCATTACATATCTATTCAAATTACCAATATCTTAATCCAATAATTATATGAAAATCGAGCTATTGTCTGATTAGATAGTTCAATTCATTAAACAAACTTCCAACTGAAAGGTTATCCAACTTTTTGTGTGCTTTTTCTTGGCCATGTGTCAACATGTAGGAGTAGTGGTGATAGTTTGTTGAGCTTTTGACTTCAAGAGCTGTGTTAATGTCTGTGGTTTGTATTCTAGGCATTGCAAATGCAAAACTAGTTGCTCAGAAGTTGAAAGGCATGCCGCTGATTTCCATTCCACTCACAAAACTTGTGGACTCTGCTGCTTCTTCGGCTATGGCAACACTGTCTCTGGAGCTCTTCGAAGCTTTCAAAACCTTGTGGCATTCACTGGGAGAAGGTTAGTTCCTCTTTTATTATGTAGGACAGTGACTCCATCATCCTTGCTTGCCTAAGCTATTTTCTTTTTGTGGTTCTTCACTGTTGAATTTAGAAGTAAAATTTTGCTTAATTGTTTCTTTTTGTGGTTGTGGTTTTATCTGCTATTGACATTATTTGGTGGGCATACTGACACCTGTAGCCTAGATTTAGTAGGAGAGAAGGAGAAGTGAACGGATGGAAAAGGTAGAAAAGAGTGAAAAAAATGGGATAATAATAACACAACAATTTTTCACGAGGAGTGTTTGGTAGATGGAAAAGTGAGAGGATGGAAAATTGATGTCACTTTTTTTTTGCTTCTGTTGAGAAGAAGAATTGAAGGATATTAAGTTGTAGTAAGGTATTTATATAACCTTAGACATTAAATGAAATCAATTTTCGTTCAACATTTTCAATAATGCATGAAGTTTTGTTTTGAAAAAGCAAATCATTTAATGTCATAATGCAGCATGTAGAACTTTCAAGGATATGATGTGAACTCATTTTGGGCGTCTAGTGTTTTATTTTTGATGCTCTATCATTGTTATACTTGTTATTCTTAGGAATCCCCCCGTTAGTGCGTCTCATAAATAATAGGGCAAAAGATAAGGTAAGCAAAGTGATACTGGAACTTGGAGGGTAAGGGGAAAATTTGTAAATGTAACATTTGAAATTGGGAGATTAGAGGGCCGAAAATCGTGCTTATAGCTCAAGAATCTAGACTCCTCCATGGTTTCCTTCCATACATGGAAGATTGGAAAGTGAGGGCCTGGGTGGAAAACACGCCCCATTCTTCCTTCCACATTACTGTTGCACCCAACAGTATAGAAGTTCGATCTCCTCCCCGTTTGGACACTTGAGGGAAGTTGGTATGTTGAATTGTGTCTGGTTATGATGTTTATCCTGTGGTTGAACAATCTTGTGCACACACAACACCCTTTCAATCTACATGACTTTTCCAGGGCAGGGGCTTCAGTTATAGAGTTTTGAGTAGGCAGTGAACTGATCTCCTCAGCCAGTATTGGAAGATTGAATTAATGAAAATGGGAAACAAAAGGGAAAGGAAGAAAGAAAGAAGGAAACTAAGGTGTGTAGTAATAAGATAAGCTAAACCTTATGGGGCCACTCTGGGATCATGAGGGGTTTATGGAATTTTGATAGCATTCAATTTACACTTGGAGAAGGGTGGTAGGCCTACTATGGTGTCAGGTGACTTTTGTGGCTGCAATTTGTGAAGCTTATTAAATATACCGATAAACCTTTTTGATAGGTTTTGCTTTTTCAGTGGGATTTTGGGATCAGTCTGTAGTGGACCTGAATTCTGCCATAGCAGTAAAGAGGGGTACGTGGATAGGGAAGGGCTGCATTTGTTCATTGTTTCCAATCATATCTTTGGAAGGAAGTATTTGTGAGAGAATCCCTCACACCAGTGTTTTTGTCCATCTTTGTCCAGGTCGATGCAAAATTCATAATTCTAAGACGAGACCTCGTGACCACTTTAGAAGAAAAATGGACTTTTGCCCGCTTATAAGATCCCTCATTCTTTATTTATTATGGCTGTTGTAGAGGCTGGTTGCAGATTTCTGGTGCAATTTGCATGCTGTAAATTAACAATATTCAGGATTTTAGAGTTTCTTCGGACATAATGTTACACAGAATGAGCATGTGGATAATGTAATATATCAACTATCCTGGGAGCCTCTCACTGAAACAATTTTACCCCGTTTCTGCTTCTTTGTGTTTAGTCTTCTCCCTGCATTATCCTTTCAAGTCTCCATTTGTAATTTCTTTCTTGGTGGGTTCAATTTTCTTTTTGTTTCTGAACCCCTTGTTTCATGCTATACACATCACATTTCATTTCATTGACTAAAATAGGCTTCCTCTGGTATAACGGTTACTCCTTGGTTGTGCTTTCAGAGCAAGAGCGCTTTCTTCAGTTGATGAAGGCGGTTTCAGCAGAGCAGGTATGGTTGCCTGTTTATTACAGTTGACATTTATGAAAATAGACAATCTATTGTTGAAATAATTCACTACAGAGAAGAATCTTTATTAGTCCAACCTTCCATTCTGAGCCAAGATTTTGAATTGAGGTGGACTTGTCTTTTGGACATCTTTTGGCTAATCCTTGTCGAGCAATTTGGTCTATTTGATATAACCTAATGGATCAACAGTATTCTGATCTGATAATAATTGAAGCATTTCAAACAAAGTATGGACCCTTGGCTGTCTAGCATTTCAAGCATCCTAGTCGTATGCGTGCTTTTCTCTCTTTCTCTTGCTGGGCTCATACACCTCATTGCAACTTGATAAAGCTTCATTGAATTGCCCAAGGTCAGACGCATGAATCATTTCCACCACCCTGCTCTATGTAGGACCATATTTTATGAGTGGTTCATATGCGTGAGGGTGTTTCTTGTCTAAAACCCTGTTGCACAATCTCTGCTGGATCCAACCTAAATTGTATTGTGGAAAGTTTGATATCTTGATATTTGTCTATAGAATCTTGAATTAAGAAGTTATTTTTCCCTGCCTTGGTACTTGTGGAGTTTATGTTTAATTGCAATGTTGTCTAGTCTATACCTTTATAAGATCAGTTTTGAATAGGAGATTATCATCAATTTTGTGATGGACGGCTGCCAAGTCTCTCCAAATAAAAACAAGAAAATTTAAGCAATTATGGCTCACAGAAGCTTAATGAATGCTGTACTTGCCACTCATGTTGCAAGAAGAATTCTTTTCCATTCCTTATTAGCTAATCTTGTTCTTTTTCTGTCAGGAAAAGAATGAAAGTATACAGAGCCAATTACAGCAGTATTCAAAGAGGCAGAAGTTACAAAAGACCAATGCCTCTGACAAAGCAGATGTTTCTGCTCCTGTTGTGACTAATGGCTCGCAAAATTCTCCAGGTGTGCATTTTTTTTTTCTGCACGGAGAACCTGTTATTTCTTTTGATTAGTCGCTGCATCCACATTTTCAATTGGCGATAAATTCTACGTTGTATGTCTAATATTATCAGAGACCATATGAGTTTGTCCTGAAATAATCCTTCCTAACTGGAGACTCGATACTGCTTCAATACGGATGGGACCAAATTGGATGCTTTTGTATATGGTTTGCTCCATGTATGATTGGAAGGTCAAATAAGTGATAAGAAATCCTGCCAGACGACTAAAGTTCTGGACTATAGATTGCTTTAAACGGATGAAGGTGCCCCAGTCGGTTCTACACTGGGAGCCCATCCCAATTTAGTTTTTCTTTTTTAGCTTAATTTGATTTTTATCAAAAGAAGTTAATCTAATTTGTATAAGTAATTAACAAAATGTTCTTCTCAAGGTCCTTTCTGCATATTGTGAGGAACTACTTTGATTTCTATTTCTATTTTCTCCAAAATAATTGAATTGATGTGAATTGCCCTTAAACCAAGACACTTTTAAGCGCCTATTCAAAGAAGCTGCATTCAGATGGATTTTGCAATTTTCTTAGTTTAATAACGCTTATATATTTTCTTTCTTAGAGCTTTCTAGAAACTTCTGGAACTGGAGGAGTAGATAAAAATGAGATACCCTCTCTTGGCCCCCCGCCGTGCCTCATGCCCCAATTGTCACCATCCCCAGTCCTCTTCAGACTCTCCTACCCAATGGCTATATGTAAACCTGGATATGTAGGGCTTTGGAAGTCATATAAATGACCCATTTTATGGTTGTCTATAGATCATGATTCTTAGGAGGATTCTAAGAGTTAAAGCCTAGGACCTACTGTTAGAGGGCTAGTGTCAGGAAACAATCAAACAGTGAAGGGGAAATAAGTGTAAAATGAAAAAAGGAAATGTAAAAGCGCCTTTCAAGATAAGCATTTTTTTCATGAATACCTGTTCTTTTCTTAAGTTTAATTTTGACTCAAGTTAAAAGTAAAAAATGAATTCTCTTTTCACTGGATATGCTAGGCCTTTGTTAGAACCCTGTTAGAACATTTTGAAGAAAATAAAAATAAAAATCTCAACAGTATCCTTGGAAGCGAGGTATATTCATAGGGTTCTTTTTTTGTTGTGTGTTCATCAATTTCTTAGGCCCAAAACAAAGGGCTTTTTCATTACTCCTTTTTCCTTTTAGACACAGGATTCCTCAGCATTATGATCCGATCACAACATTCATTAAATATGTCATTTCTGCACCTTGCAGCATTTTTTATTTCATTCAACAACTCCATCCTTGAATGTCCTTAGAAGTTTCTTTAAATTGGGTTTAGCCTCTTTTGTTCTCATATTTCTCATTCTGGGTTGCTGTTGTACTGCAGACAAGCTAACAACACAACATACTGGGTCAACGAAAGTTACTAATCGTGTTGTGCCAGCATATCGCAGGTAAGCTAGGCCATGTTTGTTTAATGGTCTTGAAAACGTTTTTGTTTATTTCAGAAACTTTTCTAATCCAAACATCATTTTTGAGATCTCCAGCATCATTTGACTTCTCATTTTAGTATATTACTATTTTGTTATACTCACTCGGCTATCTCTATATAATTTGGGCAGGGCAAAATCAAGAGGTGCTTTCCTGCAGGATGCTGAAGATGATTAAAGACGACTAGAGCCCAAAAGTGTTGGGAATCTATAGGTTCATTATAAGTCCTGTAAATAAATATTTTTTAGGATTAGAACTCTCAAGTCTGATAAATTATTATAGAAGTAGCATTTTGATTGGACGCATTAGAAAACCACGAAAACAGTCCTTGTGAAGAACATGATGTGTTATTTACACACAATAAGCAAAATCAAGACTAATTCGCAAGAATCTATTCCGACATTAGGCCTTGTTATGTTGCATCTTGCTCGTGGATGGGGTTGATTATGCCCCCCCACTTGGCTGATTTCTTTCAAGCAGTGTACTAGATTTTTAATCCCGAACCTGTGTAGGTCAGTTGTGCTGCTAGCTGTTTGTTAGCGATGAGGGCCGGGCCTCGCGGTTCCTCCGGCGAGCAGGCTAGGTGCCCTTGAACGATTAGTTTCGACGGAACAAGCAGGAGGATTCTACCCGTGGACTGGACTGCCAAAGGATTGCTAACTATTGGCTCGGCCATCTTTGTGTTGGGAACTGCATATCACGTTGATGAACATGGAAATGACGATGATGGAACTCTACATATATCCACTGCGTTTGAATTATACAAATAGTCAGCAGGCTTTGATTCTTTATTCTACTGATACAATTAGTCAACAGGCTTTGTAAGCCAAGATTCTGACTAAAAAAATTAACCCTATTTTTCAAACTATGCCAAGGCCTGTGACCAATCGCAAAAGATGGTGGGTGTTGTAAATTTCAGATCTCAGGGTTCGTTGGTGATTGCTGCTCCACCAATAGTTCCTCCAACTTTTCCAGTACCAATGAGATGTACAGATTGACTCGTTCAAAATTGTTAAGAGACTTGAGGATAATCTCAAGGAAGAAAGAGCAATATACCATCATGATTCTGCCAGGATTTTAGGACCCCCTGCAGTTTTCAATTGCAATCCATTTAGAAGATGCATCATCATCACTGTCTTTAGTTTTGTTCTTCTTGGAATGGAGAAAGGACCAGCAACCAGTTATGAAATTGGCATCGTCGCGACTGCATGAAATAGAAATACATAAAGGATTAACTAGTTGCATTTATTCTCCACTTCTGCGCTCCTCACAAATAAATTGGACAGCAGAGTTTGTTTGATCATTTCCATGGGAGAATGGATTACCCCCCTGTAGCGCTTGAACATTTTCGTAACGAAATTAGACAAATACCTGCTTGTGCTGCTGTTCCTGCTTCTAGTGCTTCCGTTCATGCAATTCGCTCGACTTCTTTTACTCTCTCCTGCAACAAAAAACTTCTTCATCCACCATTCCTTCTTCGTATGATGCTTGGTACACTCAAAAGATGGCATTGGAGAAACTTGAAAGCTGTTTCCTGCCTTCGCTTTCTTCTTCAGAGATAGAGAAATCGGAAAGTACATCTTGAGTAGGAAAGTCTCACTGTCCATACTTTGTATCCTCGACACCTGACCTGCCTTGCTAATCCCTTTCTTTTTCTTCTTTTTATTTTGCTTCTTGATTTGAGGTTCAGTGCTCTCTTCAATGACAGTTCCATCTTTAACGTCTTCCAGAGTATTCTGCTCATCTACAATATCTTTTAGAGAGAGCTCATAACAAGACTCGGGCATGTCTTGAACCATTTCCATGAGCTGCATCCTGCCTTCTGCAATTGCTTCTTTTCTCGACTTTGGGGAGAGATTGCTAGAATGATGGTTGCGGGGGAGCAAAGGGTAAGATTCATAACCAACTTTTCTCGTTGTGTTTATTTTCCATGAGGATGATGAGTAAGCTCCAGAGCTTTCTCCCACAATGCTATCTTGGGTTTGCAACTCTATGTTAGAGCCAGACGATTGATCACTGAGATTCTCATAACATCCAGTCTTGCCTGCACCCCAGAAATCGAATTCTATATCTCCTGTACTGTCATAACTCTTACGTATTTGGTAGGTTGGACTTACAGAGAACAGGGGTTTCCCTGCGCATTTTTCCCTGTGATGAAGCATGGTTTGAGGAGAGATGCAAGTGAAAGGAGAAAGTAGTTTGATGTTTTGATGGTTAGAATGCCATTTTCTCAAGAGTTTAATGGGGAGCACTTAAAAGTCATTGCCGTCTAAGATGGGGGGAACAGCTAAATGGTCCAACTCCAAATTTCCCACCACTAATCTTCCTCAAAATTTTCTTACAAATGGAACTTTGGCGACGACTAAAATCAAATTTAACTCTTACGTTGGAGTCCATTTCTTTTGCGTACGACACTCTGTCTCAAATGCCCATTTATTCAAACTGACAGAGGCAAGAGAAAATATCCCTTAAAATACAAATTATTCAGTACAATCTAGCGAGGTGATTACTACCTTGAAAGGGTCATTACTCACTGCAAGTCTGACGTCTCAATAAGTGGGGATCCTATGAGAGTTGGCTTGGCTTGGACACGTTCTTGACCTTCAACATTTATCTATTGGAGTCTTCTCTCAAAACTCCAATTCATGCACTTGCACGTGCAGCTCTTCTTGTCTTTTTCTGTGTTCTTATGACTTATATTTCTGAGCGCTTAACTTGATAGGATTTTTTTCCCTTCTTCTGGGCCACTTGGACATGTAGCTTGAAGCACTTGGTATTATACGAGGACAATTAAACTTATGGATTATGATGTTCCAACTTCTTGGCCATTCATGTTAACATCAACCCATAAAAGAGTAAGGCCAAAAATCGGTAGAGATCCACAGTCGACAAAATTCCTCGCCGAAGCAGAATTGAGGATGATTCTAGGAAGTCTTGGCTTTGAACTTACTTTGACTGGTCCGAGGTGACAGACACATTGAAGAGAATGATTTGTTTCGTGCAGTGTGGGGTGGGAGTGGCTTTCCGCTATTCAACCTGTGATGGTTGTTAGGCTGTGTAGCCTGGTTTCTTATATCAGACCCAGATAGCACCCTATTCGACGAAAATCGTTTACTGTTTAAGATGAGATATTTCGTGAGGCTTAGTCCATGGAGCAGAGGCTTGGGCCGATAGGCTGTTTTATGCATGACGGCTGATAACTCCTTGTATTTTAATAAAAGAATAGTGAAATCTATGCAACTACGTGGACGTACCACACATTGAATGAAGTACGTAAATTCCGTGTCGTAACATTGCTTATTTTTGTTCTTCTTACTACGTTTCTCACGTTATTCCGCAAATAGGGAATCCTATTTTTCCCAACAATGGTGCAGCTGGTAAAGATCCCAAATATACCTCTGACCTCGAAAGAAGCTTCTGGGAACGAGTCCTTGAATTTCTTTGGATTGTGCTTTCGCCCTTACACGTGGGTCACGAGGTCCAGTTTCAAAGTTTTATGGAACAGAATCTTCATGAGCATTTTTCTCAAGATAGCACGACTGTCTATCAGTCCGTTCAATTTGCATCCCTTTCTTCCTGTCTTGTTAAAATTACCTGCAGAAACTGTAACGATCCAAGGATAAGCACTAATTACATCTGTGCTTTGACTTCAAAATGACTAGTCAAGGTTGCTTTTGAAGCCCCTTGGATCATTATAAAGCTCAGTTTAACTTAGTAAGGTCCCAATGTGAGACTTGACCCTTATAGAACTCATCTATCATTCATTCTCCTCTCCCAATCTATGTGGGATTCGGGGTATCACAATATCCCCACTTAAATCCTTGACGTCCTCGTCAAGGCCCACCAAGCCCACATTGGTGGTTACTAGTAGGGGTGTAAATCCGGTCCGGCCTCCGGCGGAGGTCCGGTTCCGTTTCCGGCACCGGTTCCGGGAAGAGAAGCTCCGCCTCTTCCAGGAACCGGAGCCGGAGGTAATTTTGGGCCACTAACGGAAGCGGAATTTTCCGCCGGTTCGACGGAAAATCCGGTTCCGGTGTTTTTTATTTTTTTTCTCCCTTGACTTAAAACGACGTCGTCCCATTTTACATAGGACGACGTCGTTTATTTGTTTAAAACGACGCAACCCTAACTTCCCTTTCCCCTTCCCCTCCCACGAGTCCCCCCCAGCCGCAGCCCTAATTTACACTTCCCTCCCCCGACCCTCAGCCCAGCCCTCTGCCTCCTGGGGTTATCTTCTCGTTCTTTGATCTCGTGCCGGGACCCTCAGCCCATACGCACCCATTCTCTCTCCCTCTCCTTCTCTCTATGTAGATGATCTGCAAGGCCTCCTCTGCCATGACTGCCTTTCCTTGCTCAAGGGTGGGTTCGTCTCTCTCTGTCTTTCTTTTTCACTTTGTACTTCTCTGTGATTTTTTGGCCTGTCATTTACGTATAATAGAAGCTATCATTTTCTCGCAATTTTTTCGTTTTTTTCCTTTCTGTTTCCTTTTGGTTTCGATTAACTGTGAGTTTGGGGTCTTTGTTCTGATCATTTCTGTTCAAATGTTTTGATTTTACCTGTGGGTTTTCCTTTCTGTTGGTGAACTTTGTACCCACTTTTGAGAAAATTACAATCTGGCGTGGAATTCATGGAGTTAATTTGATTTTTTTTCTCGAGAAAATTTAATACAAGTCTAATTACTTTTTTCTGTCAGAATGTCTTGACGAATCGGTGTTTGCTCTTGGAAATAGAATCAATGATTTTGGAATTCATGTTTGTTATAGTGCTTTCCTATATGTTTATTTACGTGACTGATTTTGTTCGTTAGAATCTGTGATCTAGCCCAGCATTCAATTAGGTAGACTTGCGTTGATTTTGTAATGTCATGTAGTACTTCAGAAGCTTGACGGAGGATAGTGCTTGATCAGGAAGTTGGATTTACACTATAAATAATAAACCGGGACCTTTTGAGTGTTTTGGCAAAGGATGGGTATAGTTTGGGTCTTAATAGCACTTTTGGTATGGTCCAGGCAAATGGGTTCTCAGTGTGCAGTATCTTTCTCCAAGTCTACTTGGATCTGCAGTAAGAATTGTCCTTGAGGTCCGTAACTTTTATAAGGTTTTGGCGCTGTTAGAAAGATAGAGTTTGTTACAATTTTCCCCTTCCTGTTAATTATATGCTTAAAGGTAATGCAACAGTATGCTGCCATTATCATTTGAGATAATGGAGGGTGAATCGATGTGTAATCCTCAAGTCCACTTATACTCTCTTCACTCTGTTTTTTTGTCTAATGGAGGGTGAATGGATAGTCTAATCTCTAAAGATGTAAGTATGGTTCTAAAGGTCATAGCCTTCCCTTTTCCTACATTCCAATTTCCTACATGGATTTTTTTTGTATTGGCAAGTGATAGTGCATGAAAGATGCCAATAACGGGGGTTGTCATCTATATAAGAAAAATAGATTGGTAAACCAACTATGTACATATCTGTCTGTCTCTGGGTTTATATGGGTGTCATCTGTGTCCAGTTTTGTGTATTATTATGTTAGATAGTCACACCATGGAACTCCTTGACTTTCAACTTAATTGTGAGGATGTTGATCAATGATTTGCCGCTAAGATGCTTTTGCAATTGGTGCATTTTGTTCACCAAAGATGGATTGGTATGAGCGGGCAAGTATCTAATGATGGAATGTTTTTTTTCATGGATCATAGGTGCAATACCCCGGGTTAGAATACCAGATGAAATTGGACATGGGTACGATGTATTTCTTGGGTATGCACTAAATTTCTTAATACTTTGATTTTCATTTGTTGTGTTAAAATAATACCCCGGGTTAAAATAATATTTGTGCATTGATTTAGAACTCCACCTAAATATATATTGCTTTAAATCTTTTTATGACATTATGGTTTATGTAAACTTGCTGGATATCATTGTGTTGACTCATTGTCATGGTAAGGTCATATGCTAGCAATTGAGACTCATTGTGTTGGTAATTAGATGCTAACAAATATCCCTGAGAGCTTGGAAGACTGCATTGTTTGTTATTGAGTATTAATGATTGTTTAGTTTTAATCATAACATGGTTTATACTATATGGCATTACAATTTCTTTTTAATGCTGCTGTAGGACAACCTGAACCACCCAAAAAATAGATAATACTTGGGCAAAAATCAACAGGAAAACCAAAGGAGTTATCGGTGCACATCTAAGACTGAAGAGTCATAACTCAAACTCAACTCTACTTAAGTATTAGTCTCAACTAAACTTTCATACATCTCTTTTTCATTGCTGATCACTTTATTTAGAGACTATCTGCATTTGCTGCACTTTAATTTGCTGAATGTTAGTTTGTTTTTCTTCCTTGTACTTGGTAGAACATGCTTGTTGAGTTAGCAAGTGTATGTGCTTGTTATGTTGTCATATTGGTGTTCTGACTATGTTGTGCTTGACTATTTTGTGCTTGAATATGCGTTGGTTGAATTTTTAGATTTATTTTTACATTTCTTTGTCAATTACATGTTTTAGGATTTTATTTTGTGAATTACATCTTAGCGGACTTAGCGGAATTCCGCTATCCGCTTCCGCTAAGTCCGCTAGCGGAAGCGGACTCTATTTTGGCCATCCGCTAGTTAGCGGACCGGATGTCGGAATGTTAAATTCCGCTTCCGACTAGTCCGCTATTCGCCCCCCAAACGGTCAGGTCATAAGGAAAACGCTGGATCATAAAGGCTACAGGAATGCAAAATCGTCTTTTATGAAGATGGAAGCTCAAGAACTGACCTTTCATTCTTCTTGTTCTGCGTCCTTTCATTCTCTTCAACTTTCATATTCTTTCAGACCGTTCGCAAATCTCAACGAAACATGCCCGTGAACCCGTCTTCTCCAGAGATAATGGAATGGCTAGACATGGGTTGTTCGAGAAACTTGTGGTGGGCGACCTCTCTTTCGTGGACTCGTCTCCCTTTGCAAAGCTCTTGGACACTTGCGTCAGGTCGAAGTCGGCGCGCGATACGCGCCGTGTCCACGCCCGTATCATCAAAACTCAGTTTTCCTCTGAAATTTTTATTCAGAATAGGCTTATTGACGCCTATGGTAAATGCGGTTGTTTGGACGATGCTCGCGGATTGTTCGATCAAATGCTTGACAAGAATACTTTCAGTTGGAATTCTATTATAAGCGCGTTGACGAGGTCGGGTTTCCTTGATGAGGCTGTGCAGATCTTTGGGTCCATGCCTGATCCCGACCAGTGCTCCTGGAACTCGATGGTATCAGGTTTTGCACAAAATGATCGTTTTGATGAGGCTTTACAGTGTTTTGTTGAGATGCATCGGGAGAATTTTGTGCTTAATGAATACTCCTTTGGTAGTGCTCTGAGTGCTTGTTCAGGTGCAACGGATTTGAAACTGGGTATTCAAATTCATGCTTTGGTCTCGAAATCCCGGTACTTGTCAGACGTTTATATGGGTTCCGCTCTAATTGACATGTATTCTAAGAGTGGGAGTGTGGCTTGTGCTAAAAGTGTTTTTGATGAGATGAGTGAACGGAACATAGTTTCTTGGAACAGCTTGATAACATGCTACGAGCAAAATGGTCCAGCTTTTGAAGCTTTGGAGGTTTTTGTGAGGATGATGGATTGTGGGATTGAACCGGACGAGGTCACTCTAGCTAGTGTCGTTAGTGCTTGTGCAAGTTTGTTAGCAATTAGAGAAGGTTTACAGATTCGTGCCCACATTTTGAAATGCGATAAATTCAGGGATGATCTTGTTTTGGGAAATGCTTTAGTTGATTTGTATGCAAAATGTGGTAAAATCAATGAAGCTAGATGGGTTTTTGATAGGATGCCTATGAGGAATGTGGTGTCTGAAACCTCCATGGTAAGTGGGTATGCAAGAGCAACAAGTGTGAGGGTTGCAAGGTTAATGTTTACAAGGATGATGGAGCGAAATGTGGTGTCTTGGAATGCACTTATTGCAGGGTATACGCAGAATGGTGAGAATGAAGAGGCTCTAGAGCTCTTCCTTCTCCTAAAGAGGGAATCCATTTGGCCAACCCATTACACATTTGGGAATCTACTCAAGGCTTGTGCCAATCTTGCTGAACTGCAGCTGGGCAGACAGGCTCATAGTCATGTTTTGAAGCATGGATTTTGCTTTCAATCTGGCGAGGAAAGTGATATTTTTGTAGGGAACTCTCTCATTGACATGTATGTGAAGTGCGGATCAGTTGAAGATGCAAGTCTGGTATTTGAAAATATGTACGAAAGGGATTATGTCTCTTGGAATGTTATGATAGTGGGATATGCACAAAATGGATATGGAACTGAAGCTCTTCAGTTTTTCCAGAAAATGTTGCTGTCTGGAGAGAAACCAGACCATGTCACTATGATTGGGGTGCTATGTGCTTGCAGTCATGCGGGGCTGGTTGAAGAGGGACGTCGGTATTTCCAATCAATGAGAGCAGAGCATGGATTGGCACCATTGAAGGACCATTATACATGTATGGTTGATATACTTGGTCGAGCTGGATGCCTTAATGAAGCAAAGAGTTTGATTGACACAATGCCAATGCAGCCAGATGGTGTTGTCTGGGGATCTTTACTTGCTGCTTGTAAGGTCCATAAGAACATTATGTTAGGGAAATATGTGGCAGAGAAGGTCTTAGAGATTGATCATTGGAACTCTGGACCCTATGTTCTTCTCTCAAACATGTATGCTGAGCTTGGAAAATGGAGGGATGTTGTGAAGGTTAGGAAGTTGATGAGACAACAGGGAGTTGTCAAGCAGCCAGGTTGCAGTTGGATTAAAATCCAGAGTAATTTGCATGTTTTCATGGTGAAGGATAAAATGCATCCTCAGAGAAACGAGATCTATTTACTTTTGAAGGTTCTCACGAAACAGATGAAGAGAGCTGGTTATGTTCCCCATCCTGATGATCATGAGGCTTATGAGGAGCAGAATGAATCGGACTTTGCCTTACATGACGAAATGGAAATGCCAGCAGATGCTGCCTTCGGTTGAATTCAGCCACCTTCTTCTTGGTATACCTTTATACCACCATCTGATGGATCTTTTACTCAATTTTGCGAATGAAAAGGCTAGTAAAAGTTAATAAGTTATCAGTATTTCTCGCAAGTATCATGATTTTTGTGACTTTGCCATTATACAAATAGCCAAAAGCTTCTCTTTCCATCAAAGATCAATTATCCTGAACCCCCCCCCCCCCCCCCATTCGGGATGAAACACGCTTCCCCTCTAATTTGGAAAATTTTGTCGGGTATGGAAGGACAAAACCACCAGCCTTTGGTGGACATGCTCCTCTGCTGTTGGCATGTAGTGCAATCATGCCAACTGGCCCAGCTTTATTGCACTAAAATAAGACGCGTCATGATGGGGTTGGAGTGGAGGAGCTGCTTAGACTAAAAATAATGATGGTCTTAAGCTGCGGTGCATATACCAACAGATGGGTGCTTACCCTGGTGATTGCCTGCAGGATAGAATTTGTGCAGTTTAAAGTTGCTTAGGAATCCAAAGCGCTCTGAGGCCTCTCGTTATTTAGAAAGTTAAGCATTCAGGAGACTTCCAAAGATAGAAGGACCAAGTCTTTAGAAAGGATGTTACTTGAACCAAATACGGCTGTGTTCATGTTGGTTTTTCCTTCACAATGGGCAAATTTGCTCTTGTTTATCCACAGATCCATTGCAGCCCAGATTTATGAGAACTAAACAGCCCAGTTTGTTGTGTCAAGCGAGCATGTGTGGACAAGAACAAAAACAAAAACCATGATTATAAGGAAGAAAAAGAACCTGGTGAAGATGTGTTTGTGCGCGCGAGTGAGAGAGTCGCATATAGGGTTAGAACATAGAAACATAAAGACTAACATAATCATGATAGTACAATCTGGTGGCAGAGATTTAAAAAGCTGTTCTTTATTTATCTGATTTTTCGATCTTCGGATCTATCTCCAGTAAATTCCAACACATGTGAACCATCTTGTCAACAAACGAGAGAGGGGGAAAGAAATTTTCACCATATTCTTCAGATAAGAGCATCCTTGAGCCCTTTCTGAGAGCATCTACATCTAAGAATTACATAAGAAATGAACCTGTAAACCAATATGAAGCACACCATAACCCCAACATTTCTCCACCTACTTTCCTCCCCGTAGCCTTCTTCTCTAAGCACATCTTCTCCGGTCACCGCACATGTCCCAAACATGTAGTCCAAGCACTTCCCCGAGTTTGAGAACTCGTTTATTAGAAACCCTTCAAACGGATACTTGAACAACGAAATGTAATGCATGAAAATCCAATAGCTCGGAATGCCATGCTTTGAGATGAAGTAACCAGAGAACAGAAAGAAGGACCCCATGACCCCGCGATCACTGAGTTCCCAACGATGAAATTAGGCACCAGAGCACTGAAACATATGACAACCGAATTCGCGGTATACAGGATCAACCAAATTAACAGCAGAAAGTGCAGGAAGGCCATGAAATTCGGATTTAGTCCAACAAGCCAGTATAAGGGTATTGTGAACAAGATGGATAGGATGAGGAGAAATGGCAGGTAAACTAGCCCATTGGCTATGGCATAGGATGAAACTCTATAGCTTCCACAAGACGTCTCCCTCATAAGAATCTCCCTCTCTTGCAAAAAGATGGGCAGAGCTTCTGTGGTGAATGATAACAAAAAGGTCAAAATGAAGGCAAATAGACCTACCCTTTCTTGGGCTCCAACTAAATCATCTTTGAGATTGTGGAAGATCGAGCCAAGGACAAGCCCGGAGACCAGCATTTGTATGGTCCGGCAAGCAAAGAGCTCCTTCGACCGAAAGATGTTCTTGGAGAACCTGTGAGTGAGAACTACGATTTCTCGCAGTCTTGAATTTGCGAAGTCCAGAGGGAAATCGATTGCAATATTGATGATTTCTCCATCCACAACCTTTGATTGTTGAAAGAGCTGTTGTAGAGTGAACTTACCACTTCTACTCTCACTACGATCATCTCCTTTCTTTTGTTGCACAGTTGACCCCAACTGTGGTAGCATCTTTTGGTGACCTCGGTGAAATTTCCCCCGCTGTTGAATGGTTTCGATGGATTCAATGGCGAATTCAACAACGTTGACGTGAAGAGGAAGCTCTAATTCCATCAGCCTCAAGTTGACACCAAGCTGATCCACCGTGCCATGGTGCAAGACACAGCCGTTAGCCAAAAGTAAAATTGAATTGAACAGCTTGACAATACGGAACCCCGGTTGGTGGATGCTGAGAATTATGGTTCTTCCCCGGGTTTCAGCCATGGTCTTAAGCATGTCAATAATTTGAAGCGCTGATGTGCTATCCAGCCCTGAAGTTGGTTCATCAAGAATCAGCACTCCGGGGTCATGTATCACATCCACACCAATCGAAACGCGACGCCTTTCTCCACCAGATATCCCACGGACCCTATCGTCTCCAACTCGAGCTCCGGCTATATGACTCAAGCCAAGCTCCTGAATCAATGACTTCACTCTGGAGCTCAGCTCAGATGGCGGAAGCCATAACCTTAGCTTTGCACTAAACAGTAAGGTTTCTTCCACTGTAAGTAAAGGAAAGAGGGTGTCCTTTTGAGTGACATACCCCGATTCTTTCTTGAACCGAGCTTTGTCTATTGGCAGTTGGTTCACAAAAATAGAACCATTTTGTGGGGTGACTTTTCCTGCTAGGATCTCAAGCAGGGATGACTTTCCAGCGCCACTTGGGCCAACAATGGCCAGAATCTCCCATGGTTTAGCACTGCAGTTTACGCCCTTCAGGACATGGCGGACACCTGGGCATGGTTCTTCAACCTTGACTTGTTGTTCTTGTTCTTTAACAAGTACTTGAGGTGGATGTGACTCTTTGCTGAAGATCTTGAAAGGATACTGTCTACTTTGTGTTTGAATCTTATAGTCGATGCCTATTGCTTCAATCTCACACCCTTGTTTCTTCATCGAGGAAGCACACTTCTCTGTCTCTCTCTCTCTCTTCTTTCCCCTTCACCTTGGCTTCTCTAGTTCAACTCTGTATTGTAAGAAGTAGTACAACCGATTCTCTTGATGTTTATCTTCTTACTTAGGGTTAATGATCATTTTGGTCCATGGGTTTTACACCCTTTTTCAAAATGGTCCTTGGGTTTCAAATTTGCTCAAATCTGTCCTTACATTATTGTTGTTTGTCTATTTAATCCTCTCGTTCAATTTCGTCTTTTACATGCACAGTCAGCTAACGGTGGGACACATCATATCCGATAAGATCCCGCCACGTGTACCAATTTGAAAAAAAAAACTTTCAAAAAGTTGTCCACTATGGTTTCGTAAAAAAAATAAAAAATTTTAAAAAATCATTGAACAAGGAAGCCACCCCGGCGGCTCCGACTGGTGGTGTCACTCAAGAATTAAAGGAGCGAGTTGCTAGACTTGAAGCAATACTGGGGATGCCAGGTGACAGATCCTCTTCTCCCCTGGTCAGCGTACTTCCTCATCCGCCTCTAAGCCTTGGCAAGGCTGTCGTGAGCCATATGATAAAGCCACCACCTCGACGAACTGGGCTCCCGTTCGCAGGGTGGCTCCTTTGTGGCCACCATCGCGAGGGAGCCCAGATCTGAGTTCCTGGTCGCTGGGGTGGGTGGCTTGCGACCACCCCTCGCGGCGCCAGCCATCCCAACGACGGGGAGCCCATATCTGGGCTCCCTTGCACGAAGGGGTGACCTCCCTTATTCAATATTTTTTTTTTAACGAAGCCATTCTTGAAGTCGTGGACAACTTTTGAGAGTTTTTTTTACCAAATTGGTATACGTGGAGGGATCTTATTGAGTATGACGTAGTCCACCGTTAGCTGACTGTGTATGTAAGAGAGAGAATTTGACGAAAGGATTAAATCAACAAACAACGACCTAAGGACTGATTTAAGCAAATTTGAAACTCAATGACCATTTTGTAAAAGGGTGTAAAACCCAGAGACAAAAATGGTCATTAACCCTCTTATTTAATCACTGGTTTTGGCTCCAACTATAAACTACGAAATCAGGGTTGCAAAAGACACTTAGCTCCTCGAGTCTCCATACATGGTTCACGTGCGCCTGCTGTTATTGCTGTTTCTGTGGAGATATTTTGTCATGGAAATTTGTATAGTTCACGTGGCGATAGTGCGCGAAACCCGTTGTTTCTGGTTGTCAAGCTTGTATGTCTTTCAATTTTTAGCGGCAGAGGTACGTAATCTACTAATCAGTACAAACTCTCGAAAACACGGGGCGGGACTAAACAACAGGACCGAGAATGGAGTCTTGGAGCTCGATCAGGAAAGGAAGGAAAGCCAAAAACAGAGGAGAACAGAGGAGTTTTTATTAAAAAAATGATATATGCTAGACACTTTTCAATTTCGAATTTAACGGTATTGAAACTTTTAAATATCTGTGTTCGTCGCATGTGAAGTTTAAATAGTTATTCTACTAGCGACACATCACTAATTGTATTATACAATTGAGATTCTTATTAGACAAACAAAAACCACTTTTATGCAGAACAAAAAAAAATGAGGATTTGTGTTAGATTTCTGTCTAGACATGATCTGTGGATCAGATCGAGGTTTACAGTACAAGTACGTCAAAGATATTTGTATTTTCGACCTTTTCTTCTGCTCCTCCAGAGAAGCAGTACCGAACATGCATTATCAGCTGAAGATTCAGACAACCACCGATACTGGTTGCTGAGGAGAAGAAAACAACAGAGACCAACGCTAAATAGCTCTTAGAATAAAAGGAGAATAAGGGTTAAGTATGTCATTATGCGAAACAATAGTTGGTGCACACCAGTAGCATTTTGGATGAGAACAAGGGCAGGGGGTCCCCATTGGAACTCTAAACTTGTGGCTGAAATCAAATTCTGATATTGATGTGGCCCCCAAACATCCAAGGTACCCTTGGAAATCTCTGCAATTTTTATATGCCTTTGTATATTTCACCCTTTTGTCCCAAGTCTCTTAGAATAATGTTTCCACCTTTTGGGTTCTGTAAAAATAGCTCCATAACTCTGTCATCTTTTGATTAAGCTCCAACTCATTGCACCACATTTCACGTCAAAGAGGGTACTGATGTATCCACTTTTGGCATTAATCTGATCAACACTTCAGTTGAGTCGGGCCAAAGCAATTGCCACCTCTAATTGCAAGTGCCCCCACACATAAACACTGGTGCTGAAAGATTTCTAGTCTTCGTTTGTTGGGTAGCAAATGGTTCCAAGGACACGATGCCATGTCATGAATCTGTTTTGTGGCTGAGAGCAAAAGAGAAGATCTTGTTTTGGCCTACATTTCTGTGTGGCCTTTCAAGGAGCTCGTTTGTCCTCTACTTTTTTCTAATGTTTTCCTTTTTTGTTTTCATCGAAGTACATGTATTTCTTATCCTCGGGCTGGTTTTGTCCCCGAGTGTGATATATGTTGCGCCCGTGAACTCCTCTCTGTGGTCAATCAGGGCCCTCTGTGAACCCCACTTGCCACCTGCCCTCACCAATGCAACAACTCATTCCCAACCACAAATTTGGCCTGTGAACCCACTTCAGTTTTTCTTTCTCACCAATCATTCAGCCTACGTATCAAAATGCTCATAACTAGAGGTAATTGAGGCCTGCTGCGAAATTTCGTCTTGGATCCTAATCGTGGTCTCAATAGCTTCTGTTTTCTAGTTGTTTGGCGTTTTTATGAGTCTGCTTTATACATTGCTTCATAGAGGAACTTTGAATTATAACTTTATAGGGTTAAATACGCTTCTCGTTCGTCAGGTGTTCTAATACTTTGCACTTCATACTATAATTTTCGTTACATCTCATTACTTAATTATCAACCGTTTACATATTGCACCTTCATAAAAAATGCATTTGTTGTATGTACTACTTTGGCAGAGTATAAGGTTGTGACTGTAATGGGAAATAATTAGTGCGGTAGTATGGAAATATAGTTAATGTACTTCATGGATTGCCCTTTGGCATCTCCTGATGTAACATATTTCCTGCATTTTTCATTCCCTTTCCTTCTACTTTTCTAATGACTTGAGAGGGGGGGGAGGGGGGGGGGGGTTTCGTGTTCTAATTCTATTCCTGCTTCTGGGCCACCCCATATTGAAACATCTGATTGCATGATGAAAGATGTAGGGCTGTACCAACTGGCCCTAATGACTGTCCTGCTCTTGTCACTTAGCTCTAAAGCCGTCTCTAAATCAGAAGAGACTATAGCGCACAGAACTAAAGAGAGAGAGAGAAGAGTATTTACTGCTATATTTTGTCGAATCACAAGCTTGCAAATTAATGTCAAACAAAGTGAGAAGAATACCTAGTTATCAATCGAATTAGGTTTAGGGTTTTGTCATTAAAACTTCTCCTGTCGTATATAATTCCACAATTCTAAACTCCCTTGATTCAAGTTTGTTCATTCATTCGGCTAAGAACAAACCCCAAGGCTCACCGCTCAGGACATTGCAGCTTCGGATGATCCTTCTGTAAGGTTCCCTGGGAACTCCCCTCTGTATTGTTCCTTGGGAATTCCCCTCTGCATTTTTTCTTGGGAATCGGTTCTCTTTGGTCATTGAGCTCAATGGGACATATAGTCATAACCCATAATCTGATTCCATTCATTCATGAACTCTTCCTATATGATAAACAATAAGGAACTGTGGATTAAGTCTTACGTACGTAAGCAATTGGGAAGCTTTTTCTTTTTTTATTAGCCTGTCTGCATTCACTGATCATGAGCTGATGTTCACTTTTTGATAGCTGTTCTCTGTCCATAACCCTCAGTTAATTATGTATAGCCTTCTTGTATTTCTTATCGGGAGACGATAAAGGCGAGAAGATACAGAAAATCCAAAGAAAATCGAGAGAGCGTGCTTGAGTCAAAGCATAATATATGCAAAATGATTCTAAGTTCTGCTAACTTGAGTAAGCAGATGCCGAAATGATATCCTTTGGGCATCTGATCTGCTAATAACTAATTCGATCAAATGAGCATGAGCCAACCACCTGGTTACGTTGAGTAAGGCTTGAACAACGATTAAAGTAAGGAAAATCTGTTGGACTTCTTTGTTGAATAACCTCCAACAACTAAGTATAGGCATTTGTTATATCGATCAATGTGTTTCCAAAAATTGTCAGATGGCTACCTGCAGAAGCTAACACATTAGTGCCTTCTTTTTCTCCTTAATTTGCAGATGAATCTAAAGATTCTAAACTTAGGGCTGCACTGAATTAATAATGCATCCTCACGGAAATGGTAAAGAGTTCATTGAAAAGTAAAATGTTTGACGTGAAGTTTCATCCAATAATTTTTCCTTCCTTTTCTATCTCTGGGTAAGTTTTCCTTCGTTTTCTCTTTCCTCTTTCCTGTTCCTAGCTTTTTGTCTTTTTTCCTTCTTCTCCATTTTCATAATCGACCCACAGAAACGCAGGAAACGATGCCACTACTCCAGAACCAATCTGGAGGAGGGCTGTTTTTCTATGCAGTCTCACTGTCTTTGCTCCGAGGTTTTCTAACACTCCCAAGATCACTGTTCCTTTGTCATCAGAACTAGGAAACATGGACGTAAGCCTGATCAGCGTGTAAACTCTTGTTTATGCAGCATGAAAACAAAGAGCACTGTAGCCCCTACCCCTCAGCTGTGCGCGCGTAAGGGTGGCTTTTTAGCTGTTCAATGCACTGGGGCCTATTATAAGCCTCTCCAGTAAGGCATGCACAATAAAACAAGCAAAGGTCATACGGCAGCTGGATCGCAAAGATACCTTGTGACATTTTCTTTTCCTATTAATTTAATGGGAAAATATAGCTTTTTCTTTTTTACCTTAGAACTAATGATAAAAGTCGTGTGAAGCTCTGAAATAATCAATTTCGCAGCTTTGAATTATTAAATTACTAAAATTTATTGATGTACGCTTAACTGGATTCAATCATAATATTATGTCATATAGTCTATTTTTTCACATTTCAACTATAGATCTTATTAAAGGTAAATATTGATGTGTTTAATTAATAGTTTGAGAGTTAAATATAATTAAATTTGTAGATTAGAATGGTAAATTATATTTGGACTAGAAGTAAAAATTCTCACTTAATACTAAATCGTTTTGGCTTGTAGACCTTTTATTTTTTCTGTCCACTTAACTGACCTTACTTATCCTCTTTCTGTGACAAATATGCTGGTTTAGTATATGAATTAGAAAACTGACTAGCTTTTGGCATGAACTATCTTTTGTTGGAGGAGAATTCTCAAATTGCACATGGCTTTTGCAGCAGTTCTAGATTTCAAGTATTTTCGAGAAAACATATTTTTAGCAAAACTACCATATTACCATAGACATATATATTATACTCTTCATTCCATGAATTTTGGAACACTTCTTTCAGCTAATAAATTTGATATCGTACTCTCAAAATAGATGAAAAACAAGTCATACATAACAATCTTAACAATCAAATGGAGCTTTATATAAATTTTCAGTGGCGGAGGATGTAAAGGTATGTATGTATTGGTTTAAAAGGGTTATTGCAAAAAGCATATAGTTTCAGAAAAATTAAATGTAATTCTTAATGATTCGTCTTAAAGAAACATCAGAAGGTATTTCCTTTGAGAAAGAAAACCTCTGTCGCACGAAAACAATCGAAAAAATTGGTAGATATTTAAAAAAGTGTGTTCGGAAAAACAAATACATAACAAAACGTGGTTGAGCCGGTTGCGCTTACTCACCCCCTCGTCCCTATGCAGCTCCAAGCATTCCCTCGTTCTCCATCCTCCACAGGTACCCCTGTCTCCTTCTCCCTTTCTCCTACGTGGACACTTGTAAACTCGTAGACCTTGTTTCATTGCTTTTATGGTTTTTGTTATATTTATTTTGTACGGCCATTATATAGAGGCTAAGTTCTTATTGGGTTGTCTTTTAATTCTTAGTAATTTGGCGTTCCAGCTTGGCAGCTTCGTTGCCGTTTCTAAAAGTAGAGTATTACTTGAGTCGTTCTTCAGTGGGTCGTTCCAGTTTGCTACTAGCGGCGACTGATAGTATTTAGTCGCACATTGTTTTGAGAAGAGAAAATATTAGACTCTGATATGCGGCATGCCCGTGTGAGTTGTGACACAGGACAAGAAGGGTTAGTGGGCTCTGACACGTATCTGATGCAGACGCTAGATTAGATTTCTTGATAGATGATTAGGTTATGAAAAAGATTGAATCTTGGAGGAAAGTTTTATTGCTGTTTTTGTCTTAAAAATAGTCAATGGAAAGAGAAAGAAAACCTAAAGCCACACCTAGGTTTTCACACATGGGAATGAAGATAAGGCAATCACATTGAAGGAAAACAAAATTTTTGAGATATTGTTATCTTTGCTCCTGTTTAAGGGTGCATCTTGCGGGTTCACAACGGTGTGATTAAATCAGATGGGATTATATGACAAAATTTGATTGCATTATGGTACGAAACATAAGCTTTACAGTATTTTGCTCGGTTCCCAACTGTGATTGAATTAGGTGGGATTTTTTGATGAGATTTAATTACAAATGTGACAAAACATAGGCTTGAGCCTGGCTAAGCTAGGAAGTGAATGAGCTCTACAATGAGCAGAGCTTGAGCTTTTTATATATTTTTCTTTTTCCTGCTCTTTTATGAATCATTTTCTTGCGAGTGGAATAATCACCAATACATAGCAGGTGTTGTAAGGATCTCCTATGCATCTAAAACTACTGAATGGCTAATATTTAGTTGCATGACACAGGTTTGAATTCTTAATGCTTGCTTGTTGATATCTTCCCTAGAGAAACGGTTTATTGTAATTCTGATTTCAGAATTCAGTTCTCTATTCTCTAACAAGGATATTGCTTATCCTTATGTTTTGCTTTCTAAATTCACTGTTTGGTAACTGCCTTGCTAAATATATGAACTGGGTATAAAATATCCTAAAAATAGTCGATCTGGTGTAGTGGTTTTATTGTCTCAACATCAAAGAGTTACGGTGGTGTTAGGGAACATGTTTCTGGTGAGGCATCATCTTTACAAGTGGAAAGCTCAATGTAGACTGGAATTGCGTGGAAAATTTGTGGATAATAAACTTTACCTGCAGAATTTGAGTAGAGGAAGACGATGTGTCTCAAGAAGTATTGGAGGCTCCATTTCTTGTTCTAGACTTCTAGTGAACTAGGGAAGGATCCATATATTCCTTCTAATGAAACGATCAGTAATGCCAGGCTGATTTATGCTGTAGCTCCTGCAATGGGTCATAACCAGGTACTTTGCTGAGGACTTCACTGTCATACTCTCTAAATATCACGTAGTACTGTATGAGCTGCTCAATTTTTTATTTTTTTCCTGAGCAGCTCAATCTCTTGAATTAGCAATAAGGAATTTCAAGTTTTGATATTTCACTTCGTAATTTTTAAAGGTTACAAAAGAACAGAGGATGGAAATCTCATCACTTGAATCAATATACAGAATGAGAAATTCTGGCTTTAAGTATTAATTGATTAATTTTAATTTTTTAGCATACGGAGCCTATTCCCTCTTATTATTCTATTCAGCCATGTTGTTTCTTATGTGTTTGTAGTTTTGTATACCCCTCTAATTTTTCTCTGATTTATTATTGGTAACAGGAGTCACATCCAGAATCTCACTTTAGGGTTCCTGCAATTGTCAATGCTCTTGAAAAGATGGAGTTGACTCCAAAGGTATTACATGCAATGTATAATTACTAGTTGTATTTTTTTATTCCCTAAATGTCAATTTGTCTACGGAGAGTTTTCATTAGTAGTTGTGTTTTTTATCTTCTCTATAACATCAGGGGGTAAACATAGAAAGACTCCCCTTTCCAGCAGTCTTCTCTAACTGGTTGACTCATCAACTTTCAAAAGTAATGAAATAGCATATGCAAGGGCTAAGTTTTTGAAATGAACAAAGTATTCACTCTTACTTGAAGTGTGTTTTTTTTTGTCAAATTTGATTTTCTAATTCTTTGAAAGCAATTTTGTACAACAACAACTTTACCCTATGAATGTAAAAAATTCGAAGTTAGAATAATTACAATGATACTTCTTAAAAACATACTCATACTGATGAGGAAAGGACTCTCGTAATAAAACTTTGCATGGAATGACTCCCTCCATCACATGTCTGTATGCCGTGTACTTTTCACACCACCTTTGCAGCTTGCCACCTCGCTATCTGCTTGTTTCTAATACGAACCTAGTTTTTTCCCCACTCTCTCTCATTTGTTGCCAAAGTCATTCCTGCATTTACAATTCAATTGCTCTTAAACATATTGCTACATGTTTCCACTTTCTACACATAGAAAGCCTTCTGAAACAAAGACAAATACCAGAGACAGGGTCCGATCCCATCTCTGAAAGGGACTGTGAAGATGGGTAGGAGAGGATGTCTCCCTTTTCTCACCCACAGGTATGGAGAAAAGCTCAATCCTTTAGGAATAGTCAATGTTGTGTCCTTAATTGCTAAATCATGCTTTCTTGTGTAGCTCAGTTCCGTTGCTCAGAGATCGTTGAACTTCAAAGCTTCAGGCCTGCTTCTGTGGATGACATTGCAAGTGTTCATGCAAGAGCCTATGTATCAGGTCTTGAAGAGGTAGTCTCAATCTTAATTGTTTTGGTTTTCCTTCTTCTGTACCTTGTATAAGATTAACTGAGTGTTAATAACTAGACTAATCCTAAATATGCATTCAAGGAAAGGAAGCATGTGGCTACCATTCGTTCTTTGCTGTCTTTAGTTGTGTCGCTTCTAAGGTTCTTTATACTTCTTTAATTATCTTTGCTTGAGAATGTTGCATCCTTCATATAATTATTGGTGCGCGATTCTAACTTTTTCAATCTGTGTAAACAGTACAAATCAGAAAAACTCTTTTTTCTAATCTTTATGTTATGCTCCTGGTGGATGTTGATAGGCTATGGATCAGGCTTCTCAACAAGGCATTATACACATTGATGGTTCCGGACCAACATATGCTACTCCTGCTGTAAGGGAAATTTGATGTTTCTTCTACACTTTCTTAAGCTTGAGTATATTTTCTGACATTCTTTTCTAAATATTTTACATTTTGCTTGTCATAATAGACGCTACAATTACTTTGAAAGGTTATTTTACTATTCAAAAAAAAAAGAAAAAAAAAGAGGACATGGTTGAGAATTTGGTTTCTTTTTCAATAATGCTGGACCTGAATACATCTTGTGATCAGGAGGATTGTCTGGCGTGTATTCATTTTTTAGGTTCATTTTCTTTTTCAGCAATCCAGAAATGCTGAACTAAAAGATCCATCTGCAGTTAAAATCATATTGGTGCTCAAAGAGAAAATGTTGTTGAATGTGATGAAACTTCACGTGCCTTTTTTTTTTCTTTTTCATTCGTAATAATAAATCTCTATGGCCTTCAACAGAACAAGGTTGTTAAGTTTATGATTGGACCCTAGAAAAGGAAATAGGTTAAATAGAAGATATCAGGCTTGAGGCAATAAAAATAAGGAAAAAGAACTTTAGTGAACGAAATTGAAGAGAAAATTCAGATAAAACTGCACTAACATGTGCTTTTGACTATCAAAATTCATATGCTGATTCAAAGTCCCAAATTCTTATGGAAAAACATTTAGAATTCTGGTTTGTGGTTTCCCAATATGGAGTAGCCTGTTTGTTACTGTATAGAGAGAGGGGTAGATAGAGATCAATAGTAGTTTTCTCATTTGCAAAGTGTAAGTCAGTCAGCAGAAAATCCTTGATTTCACACATGGCTGGTTTCGGAAGTTCAACCCCTGAAATATCACTTGCAGACCACCTCCCAAATATTGTGGATGGTGTCTCTTCTGAGATCCAGCGTCGGGGGTGTCTTGCGGAGGTGATTCCGCGTGTGAGGATCGGTGCTTGGGAGTGGTGGCTGATAAGGACCAGGGGTCTATGTTTCCCTCATCCCTGCTATCGTCAGGGTCTGTCCAGTCGCCAGAGGTGGTGAAGGTTAATGATGATGGCGTGCTTCTTAAGGACCCGGAGGGTGCGGATCTCTGTGCTGTGATCCCGAATCTTTCTGTGGAGTCTGCTGAGGTGGGTGGGGAGATGTCTGCTGCTGAGTGGAGATTCTGAGTTGTGTGTGAAGCCTCTGAGGCTGATTTTGCCCCAAAAGGATCCTTCTAGTTGAGTGCTAAAAATGGTTAAATCTTTTAAGCACTTGGTTGGAGTCTCTTGTGAGGGGGATGAGGTTGAATTGTTCAATTTGTTTGCTTCCTTAGAGTTAGAGAGGGGACAGCGTTGCGGCAAATCAGTGGGGAGGTCGGGGGTAAATTGGCAAGGGAAATGAAGGCTTTGGAGTCCTCAGTGTAGTATGATTCTAATGCTTCTAGTTCTTGGAGGAGAAGGAAGTTGGGGAGGGATTTAATCAATGTTTCATGAAGCCAAGAATCATTAGTTGGAATGTTAGGGGGTTAAATGATATGTCGAAATGCAAGAGTGTGGGGAATTTGTTAAGAGGATGGAAGGCGGATCTTGTGTCTCCAAGAGACCAAGGTGGTGTTTGTTTCAAGGGCTTTGGTGAGACAGTTGTGGGGCGGACCACATGTTAAGTGGTGTAGCATGGAGGTAGTTGTTGCTTCGGGAGGTATCTTGATTCTTTGGTATTCTCGGGTTTTAGAGATGGTGGAGTCGTGTGTTGGTTCTTACTCTGTTTCGGTGATGTTTAAGAATGTTGAGGATGGATTTGGTTGGGTTATCTCTGGTGTTTATGGTTCGAATGATGATAGTTGTAGGAGGATTTTATGGGATGAGTTGGCGGGTTTTTCTTCGTTGTGGAATTTTCCTTGGTGCATATGTGGGGATTTTAATGTCTCGATTTCCTGGTGAACGGTCAGAGAATGGGGGTTCTAAGAGTGCTATGGTTGATTTTTCATATTTTATTTCTGAGTGTTGTTTAGTGGATCTTGTGTTAGCAGGTGGGCTGTATATGTGGTCTAATGGTGGAGCCTCTCCGTCGTGGTCTAGGATTGATCGATTTCTAGTCAGTTCTTGTTGGGAATTGGTGTATCCGGAGCTTATCCAGCAGATGTTACCCCGTTTGTATTCAGATCATTTCTCAATCCTGTTGAAGGGTAGTAGATTGGGGGGTTCCATGAAACCTTTTCGCTTTAAGAGTGTGGCTTAAGGTGGATGGTTTTGTAGAGATGGTCAGGGAGTGGTGGCAGAGCTATGTTTTTAGAGGGTCTCCTAGCTATGTACTTAATATGAAGTTGAAATCTTTGAAGAATGATCTCAAGGTGTGGAATAAGGATGTCTTTGGGTATCTTACTATTCGTAAAACTTTGTTATTACAGGGCTATCTTCTCTTGATGGTTTGGATGAGAGTGATAATTTGAATGAGGGTAAGGAGTGTAAGCTTTTTGTTTCTAGGGACCTTGATCGGTTGATTGAGTTGGAGGAAATGTGTTGGAGACAGAAATCGCGGGCTCTTTGGCTCAAGGAGGGGGATCGTTGTACTAAGTTCTTCTATAGAGTTGCTAACTCTAATAGGAGGAATAATTCCATTTCGATTTTGGATCTAGAGGGAGAAGTTCTGGAAGACCCGTCTGTGATTACTAGAGCGATCATTGATTACTATTCTTCTCTGTATACAGAGCCGTTTGGTTGGCACCCTTTTTTGGATGGATTGGAGTTC
Organism: Myrica gale; assembly: GCA_963930655.1. Lineage (NCBI taxonomy): Eukaryota > Viridiplantae > Streptophyta > Magnoliopsida > Fagales > Myricaceae > Myrica > Myrica gale. The sequence goes on along the minus strand of OZ005604.1, from coordinate 21,165,682 downwards.
GATAGCATTTTTTTTGGGGGGGGATGCTGAGTTCGTTGAGAGGCCTTTTTGAGGATGAGGAGGTGGCGAGGGTGGTGAACAACCTTAATGGGGATAAGGCGACGGGCCCAGACGATTTTTCTCTTGCCTTCTTTCAATCATGTTGGGATGTGGTGAAGAGGGATATGTTGTTGATGTTTAATGAATTCGCTAGAGAGGAGAAGTTTTTCAAGAGCTTGAATACTTCTTTTATTGTCCTTATCCCTAAGAAACCGAGTGCTTTTGATCTCAAGGATTTTAGGCCTATAAGTCTTGCGGGAGGTGTGGACAAGATCTTAGATAAGGTTTTAGCTCACCAGTTAAGGTTGTGCTTGACAAGATTATCTCTCCTTCCCAAAATGCTTTTGTGAAGGGGAGACAAATTCTGGATTCGGTGCCTGTGGCTAATGAATGTATTGACTCTAGAATGAGGTCGGGTGAATCGAGTATGCTTTGCTAGCTGGATGTGCAAAAGGCTTATGATTACGTGAATTGGAATTTCCTTTTGTATCTTCTCCGGAGATGTGGTTTTGGTGAGAGATGGTGTCGCTAGATTTTCTTTCGCATTTTGACAGTTAAGTTTTCGGTAATTGTAAATGGGTCTCCTGAAGGTTTCTTCAGTAGCTCTCGTGGCTCTCGCCAAGGGGATCCTCTTTCCCCACTCTTGTTTGTTATCGTGATGGAGGCTTTTAGTCGCATAATGGGGAAGATGGTGATGCATGAGGGGTTGCAAGGTTTCAGGTTGGAGGGGGTCGGGGGTGAAGGTTTTTATTTCGCATCTTCTTATTGCAGACGATACTTTAGTGATGTGTGGGGCGGATGTGGATCAGTTTCGGAGTCTTAGATGTCTTCTCTTATGTTTTAAGGCGGTTTCAGGCTTAAAGATTAATCTCTCTAAGTCTGAGGTTATACCTATTAGTCGGGTGGAGAATGTACAAGAGTTGGCGGGTATTTTAGGATGTGGTATCTCCTCATTGCCTATTAGGTACCTTGGTCTCCTTGGGTGCTTCCTTAAAAGTATTCAGATTTGGGATGGGATCATCGAGAGGATGGAGCGTCGGTTGGCGGGTTGAAAACGCATATACCTCTCTAAAGGTGGTAGGTTAACCCTTATCAAGTCTACTCTTTCAAGTCTACATACCTATTTCCTTTCTTTGTTCCCTATCCCGGTAGGGGTGGTGAATAGGATGGAGAAAATTCAACGGGATTTCCTTTGGAGAAGTGATGGTAGTGTTCACAAATTTCATCTCGTGAAGTAGAATAAGGTGTGTTCTCCTTTGCAAGATGGGGGGTTGGGCTTTCGAAATATTAGAATGTTTAATATGACGTTATTAAGTAAATGGTTATGGTGGTATGCTATGGAAAGGGATAGGTTGTGGAAGATGGTCGTTGCTGAAAAATATGGTTGTTTGTTGGGAGACTGGTGTACGATTTCTGCCCGTGTCTCTTATGGGGTTAGTCTATGGCGGTACATTAGTAGATGTTGGGGCACCTTCCGCAAGCATATTCGGTTTAAGGTGGGGAATGACATCCGCATTAGTTTCTGGCATGATACTTGGTGTGGGGATAACCTTTGAGTCTTGCTTTCCCTTTGGTTTTCTCTTTATCTCATTGTAAGGAGGCCATGGTGGCGGATTGTCTGGTGGATGATGGTGTCAATGTTGTGTGGAGTGTGCCGTTTTCTAGAGCTGCTAATAATTGGGAGCTAGAGGATTTTGCTTCTTTCTTTACTTTGTTATATGGGGTTGTTGTCCGAAGAGGGGAGGATGATGTGATGGTTTGGATGGGTACTAAGGACAGAGTGTTTTCTGTTAAGTTGATGTATGGTTTGTTTAAAGGTGGGGCTGGTATTTCTTTCCCTTGGAGGGGTGTTTAGAGGTCGTTGTGCCCAATGAGAGTTTCCTTCTTTGTGTGGGAGGCTATGCATGGTAAGATTTTAACTATTGACAATCTCCGTAGAAGGGGTATGATCATGACTGATTGGAATTTCCTTTGCTGCTGTGGTGGGGAATCAGTTAATCATATTTTTTTGCACTTTCTTATGCGAGAGGGTTGTGGTCTCATGTGCTTTGTGTCCTAAATCTTCAATGGGTTATGCCAAAAAAAGTGGAAGATATGCTGTGGTGTTGGAAGAGGCGGCTTAAGAATCATTTCGCTAAGGCTATTTGGAGAATGATACACCATTGTATCTTGTGGTGCTTATGGTGGGAGCGTAATAATAGATGTTTTGAGGATTGTTCTTTGTCTTTGGATGGGTTGCAGGGTGTTTTTTTGTCTTTACTTTTTTATTGGGCTAATTCGGTGCTTGGTTACCTTTTTCTAGATTTTGTGAATTTTGTTAGTTTTCTTGCTTGTTTGGATTATTGATTTCGGTATAGTTCTTTGTACTGTCTTCACTTTTTAATAAGATTGACTTATTCATTTAAAAAAAATATATTCTCATCAGTAAGTTTTAGAAAAATTCACAGTTGGAAATTTTGAAGGAAAAGTAGATACTTTCCACCACCCATTTCTTATATCAAATTTTTCCTGGAAATAGTTCCATTCACTTGTGGAGGGCTTAAGAATGTTTGGTCTTTTTTGTAAATCCTCATGCTATCAGATGAGAAAAGGACTGCACATGGATTCTGAAAGAAAATTGTTATCCCTGGATGTATATGAGAATAAGAAATCGTTGAATACCTGGCTGAGGAGAAAGGCTTTCCAGTGGTATAACTGTAAATATAAGACATGGCTCTCCTTGTTATTCTTCTTTCAATGGATTTGAAATTTCTTGTCTATTGGTTTATGGAATTTTTATCGGTACCTATTTAGTGTGTTTGTCCACTCAGAATCCCTTTTACTAAACCATGGGGAGCCCCGAGTAGTTTACCGAGCTAATTTAGTTGTCGTGACGATACCTTTCTTAGTGGAAGATCGGAAAAGACTTTCTAAGTTGTAAGGTACTGCAGTTCTGGCTATGTTCCTAAATTTTCTATTTCAGGTTGCAGCGTCAAAGAACTGCCTGGATCCACCTGTAAGGCCTCCAGGACATCATGCTATTCCGAAGGGGCCTATGGGGTTTTGTGTTTTTTGGAAATGTAGCCATTGCAGCACGTTATGCTCAACGTGTACATGGGTTAAAGCGTGTGTTTATCATTGATTTCGATGTGCACCATGGGAATGGGACAAATGATGCCTTTTATGATGATCCAGATATATTTTTCCTTTCCACTCACCAAGTAAGCGAGAATTTGGTCTAGACCAGTATTTTATATTTTCCCCTGCAATAATAGTCACGAACTGTGTATGTTTTCCATTATTTTCCACTCACCAAGAGTTCTCCCAGGTTCCCACGGAGGTGAGACCACCCCTGGTTAATGACACCCTTAGACATATAAGAGTTTATAAGTGAGTATACAAATGCATCTCTATATGAACGCATGTTTATATGAAAATCAGGATTGAGCTATAGTGAGAACATGCTGGCTTTTTCAAAGTATTGCCTCCTAAATACAGTTGTGGAGGTCAGATGGTGTGGACTTCAGTGTGACTTCTTTGTACTTTGTATTTCTGACAGAATCTGGATGGCAATAAGAATGAGTAGCCGATGTTCCGATTTCAATACTATTTTTTACTGAATGACTGGCATCTTGGAAGTTCGTTTTTTCGCCAAACAACCTTGTGTGGTACGGGATGGAAGCTACCCTGGTACTGGTAAGCTTGACGAGGTAGGTATGGGAGATGGGAGATGGGGAAGGAACTACACTAAATCTGCCTCTGCCAGGAGGCTCAGGTGATATTGCCATGAAAATTGTGTTCGATGAAGTTATCGCTCCCTGTGCTCAGAGGTTTAAGCCAGATATAATTCTCGTCTCTGCTGGGTGAGTATTTTATCTTTATATAAACATTGATTCATATTTTCCCATGAAAACAAATGTATGCTCACAGACAACCAGTGCAAATTGTTTATAACTGTCTTGGGCGAAGAGTTGTATATGTCAGGTCCCCTGTCATGGAGCTTTCTTTTAAAAAAAATCCTTCTCTTGAATTGCATACAAAACAAAGGGGGAATACAAAAGCACACCCTTTACAAACCAGAGTACTCTGGGCCAGCTGTTAGGCATGAGGGTATAATGTATTTTTTAGCTGATTCGAAATTGAGTGAGTAATTCTCTGACTATGCCAAAGTGTAAAAATACTTTCCTATATTAGTTGTATTAGATATGGCAGATAATGTAATTACTGGAAAGTGAGTTTACAAGTCTTTATTTTTAGGTAGCTTTTAATAAATTATCATTGCCAATCTAGTCATTCATCTACTTACATATCTTGCGAATGAACGGTCAGGTATGATGGTCATGTACTGGATCCACCGGCCAGTCTGCAGTTCACGACAGGAACATACTACATGCTTGCATCTAATATCAAGCAACTTGTAAAAGATCTATGTGGTGGTCGCTGTGTATTTTTCTTGGAAGGAGGATACAACCTTGAGTCTCTTTCGTATTCAGTGGCAGATTCATTCCTTGCTTTTCTTGGGGAGGTCAGCTTGGCATCTGAGTTTGACAACCCTGCCATTTTGTATGAGGAACCATCAACCAAGGTTAAGCAAGCGATTCAGAGGGTGAAACATATACATTCCCTATGAAGATGTTGAAACCTTTATAATGTGTATTGGTAGACTTTTAAGCTGTTCCCCTAGTGCCATGATTCATGAACATTTGGAACCTGTCTATATGCCAGAATCCTACTAGTGACTCACTACAGGGCTGTAAAATGTGTACAAACGTTGCACAATCCTTTTTTCTTTTCTTTTCTTCTCTTCTTTTTGTATAGTACGTTTAAACAGAGATGAATTATTAAAGTATTTCGTCCTTCTGGGGTCCTTTCTTTACAAGAAGTTTTCAGTGTCTTTTTCTTCCTCTCATCTTTCTGCATGCACCAATCTAAGTTGTGTTCTGGGATGTTTAATGCGTCTCTATCGCCTATGGGATCTAATTGGATTTCAGGTACTCAAGAATTTGAAGCATAAGAATGAGGTCCCATTTTCTGCCGGTGGGATGTTTTTAAATCATGAAGTGCATATAGGTAATTTAAATTCGTATTGGTTCTTTAAGAAAAGAGAAAAAATACTAATTTAAGAAACCAAAACGACAGAGGAAGACTGCAAAAAGTGACAGGTAGAAGTATCTAGCCACAACAGCTTCTGACAAGCATCAACAAACTGTACTAGATTATTCCGTTTTGATCATAGGAAATCATCATCATGATATGAACTTTTGTCTTTCATGAAACAAGTATCTTGACCCTAAGAGAATACCTGCAAGTTAACTCACCTCCAGTTCTGGGTAAAGGAGAGTTGCGCGAGTTAGACTCACATTTCAAATTGGATTTCTCTAAAGATCATATGAGTGAAGAGTCGTGGACTATGGACCGCCGTACTAGTTCTTCTGAGATTTACTCACCATTCAGTTGGGCTTGTCTATAGGACCGTTTTGATGTGTGAAGTTCATCCTTACTACCCACAAAGAAAAAATACCTGCAAGTTGATGAGAAGCAAGCTGAGATAAGATCCCACGAAAGATATGTATAATGGCTAAGATCAAAGCTGATTATTTATACATATTAAAATCCAAAATTCACCAAAGGCAAGAGCAATTCAGATAACTGAGTTGCCTTTCAGCTGATTTCACCTACTCCAGTGTGAGCCCTACCATTGTTTGCTGTACTACGGTGTGCTGAACAGATAATTATGCTAACTATGTACAAGCCATTTGTCTAAAGCTCTAAGGAGACTAAGAATAGAAATTCACTAATAATATAAGATTTCTTTTTGTTTTTCTTCTTTTGCCCTTTTTTCCTACTCAAATCAATATTATGGATTAGTTTCTCCAAATGAAAAGCCTCCGCTAAATATCCTGCATGAAAAGACATAATTTGGGATCAAGATTTTCTATAATTTTTTACCCGAATTGTATGGTGCTATTTTGAGAAAGATAGACACAATAAATGTAGTACCTCGACATTGTAGGGTTCATGTTGTTCAAAACTTTATATACATGACAACATTAAATAATATAGAGTCCACTTATTGTGTCTATCTCTCTAATTTGAACCATACAATTCGAGTAAAAAAAATTTAGTACCGTAATAATCTTGTAATTTAATCCACTCTTGTTTCTTTCCTAATAATCAACTTCTGTTTTTTTATTATCAAGTTTTAGCTTAACCATTGGAAAAGTACTCTTGATGTCGCACGTGGAATTAATACAGGCGTCACTTCCCAACAAATTGGTCTCCTCTTTCGGTCGTTCCTCATAATTTGTCCATAGTAGAATCTGGCTGTTCACAGGAGCATGCTCCGCTCTCCTTCAAACATCTAGTCATTCCTTTTCCATCGGATTAAAGAACTCCCTAAGTTTGTCTTCGAAAGTAGCCTCGAACAAAATGATCGCGGATGATGATGAGTAAACCAAATGGATAGATACCTGAAAAAAAAAAGGTAAAAGAAATCAGGAACTCGCTAAAGATCATAAAAGTTTGTTGCGTATAATCTGCACTTTGCAATCATTCTTATGAAGAAAAAGCGACGGAGTGGGTAGAGAAAGGAACCCATATTTCATATCTCACACAAAAGCTTGACACGGTGAAAGAACATTTTTGCCACAAATTGCAGCTTTCACATCTCCAGCATGAACTCCAATATCATATTCTACCGCGGTCTCTATCATCAGTACTACAAGCCTCAAGGGATAAGCATGAAGTGCCACGCTGCGTGAGCTAACACTTCCAGAGGAGAAAGCTAGAGCGAATATAACATTCAATAACGTTCCATGTTGCTTAAAGCTGGTGACCTACCAACCACCTAGATTAGTACTGGACAGAAAATGCCGCCTTTGGTAGACTGTGATGATGGTGTGTGATAAAGATGTTAAGCCATGAACATCAGCATCATGTGTAATTTCTTTTATCAAACACTATTGCTGATGTTTGTTTCCCAAGATATATTTATATTGTGAGAAAATGACTACCAATCAAATGGGATGGAAGCCCTCATAGCAAGGCATCAAAGAAGGGGACTTGATTGCCTCCAAAGGAGCTCCCGTCTAAAGACCAAAGGGACGGCTGGAACGTAATGTTCCAACTGTCCAATGGTCAGGATTGCTCGACCATTACTGTTCGGGCCAGAGGCGGGACCCACAACCCTCCCTTGGTCGGGCAATCCCAACCATGCGTTCCAGCAGTCCCTTTGGGTCTTTGGACGGGATTGCCTTTGGAGGCAATCCCTTCCCTCAAAGAAGTCCTCTCGAGCTCTATTATTTGATCCTTTTTAATGAAAAATAACACTTTTTGTCTGAATAATGACAATGGACTTTCATTAAGCATTAGAAAAAATCTTACAAAATAAACAACTATGGATGTAAGCTGATCAGACTGCCAAACAAGACTAGCTCGACTCAAAAAGAGTCGAAAGATTACTAAATCTTCACTGGACAGAGAGAGCGACGTGACCGAACACGGTAGATGTCACTATTGAAACCAAAGTGCTAGTTACGATACTAAAAAAAGTCCAGCAGCCCGGACACGTACAACTAATAATACTTGATAGGCCAACCAATTTCTGCGGAACGGGACAAGCTTAGTAAATTATATATACTCTTCGTCAAGCAAAATATAATTAGGAGAAAATTCTTGTATAAATTGAGGGTCAATGATTAATATCAACTTCAGATCAGTCACAAACTTCACAGGAAAAACACGGCCTCAACAATAATGTTTTAGCTAAGGAAGATATTTGCTTCCATACATAATATCTTGATGGTCTGCCGACAGTAATTTTTTGGGGATGGAAATGCTTTTCCTTTTGTATTTCTCCCAGCGGTCAAAACTAGAAGTGCTTAACGTTACGTCGTCGCTTCATTGGTGTGTCGTGATCAGCGCTGCGCTATGACAGCAGAGCCAGTACTGGGAAAATTCTAATGAGGCCAACCACCCTATAACCCCCCTAATTTGCAATGTCGATGAAGAAAATAGTGCAACGTCATGGTTGTCCATGTACATGTAATTAGCATAATCAGCATTAAGAAAGTTTTAACTTGAGCGCTTCTAATTTTCAAAACATCATCACCTAATCATGACGTACACAAGATGTGGATTTCGATTTTTTTCGCTAACAACTTGCTTCAGATGGAAGAATGGTTTTCATCCTTATCCGCAATCTTTTAGCTGACCATCTTCTTCATTTTCCCTGCCTCCATATATTGTCCGCGCCAGCATTTATCTGGTTTCAAACCCCTCGGCCAGAATTTTCAAACCTCAATTGCACTAACATATTGTCTAGCTTTTGGGTTGTTAAATGTTTTATGGTAGAAAAAGATGGGAGACGACAGTCATGTCAACCTTCCTCCTGGCTTTCGATTCTGCCCAACCGATGAAGAACTCGTCCTTCACTTCCTGTTCCTAAAGGCTTCACACTCACCATGCCATCCCAACATAAGTATTCCCGATCTTGATATTTGTCTGCACGATCCTTGGGAACTCAATGGTATGTTTCTCTTAAATCTGTTTCGTGTTCATATTTCTGCATGAAGTTTCGCGGATAATGGAAAAATTAATCATGTTAATCGATTTTACTCCATATCTAATCATAGGGTCATACGGGGGGGTTTCGTGTAGGTAAGGCCTTGTCAAGCGGAAGTCTATACTACTTCTTCGACAAGGTGACAGAAAATCGAGTCACAAAGAATGGGTATTGGAAGGAGTTAGATATGGAGAAATCCATACTCTCTAGTGCTGGAAAGAAAATGGGAATAAAAAAATTTCTTGTTTTCTGCACTGGTGAAGCTCCAGATGGTATTGAAACTGCTTGGATAATGCAAGAATATCATCTCTACAGCTCTGGGATGGGTGGTGCGCTGTACAACAGAGAAGGAAGAAGAGCTGAACTAGTGAGTCCACTCTTTAACTAAATAACGTAGACTAGTGTACAAAAGATGACACACACAGACACAGCTCTCTTCTTATTTTCATCCCCTCTTTGGGAAATGTAGGATTATGACAGATGGGTTTTATGCCGAGTTCATGAGAGGAAGGGCGATTGGGCAGAATATGCATGCTACGGCAGCAGCGACGACGAAGATAATGTTACAGAGCTTTCAAGCCCAGATGAGATGTTTCTGTCGACTATAGACGACGACAACCTTTATGAAACAAGTTTTCCCTGAGTAGTTTTAGCTCTGAACAGTTTTAGAGCAGCTGTTGTTATTATTAAAATTTTGTTATTTTTTGTGCTCTGGATTTGTTATAGTGTTTCAGTAAAATTCTGATCGTACTGTCGTCCTTCAATAAATAATAAAAATTTGTTGTGCACCAGAATCGTTACTCCGTTGAATTCAACCCTTGAGCATGAGTCAGCCTTCATGAGAAGCGGTACCTAATGATGTTCGTGGTTTTACATATTTTCTCATCAGAATTTTTTCTTTTGTTTTTTAGCCTTCTTTTGTTTGTTAGCGCCTTAGCGGTACCTAGTCGGATCTAGCGAGGGGCTGTGGCGTCAGCCGCCCCCCGTCACCTGAAAAATCTTCTTGTTTTAGATGGGCCGCCCCTTTACACCCAGTTCCGCCCCCTCAGGCGCCTAGATACTGGTTGTGACTATAGAATGTCTTGTTGATGGGACAGAAAGGAGCGAGAATATTCAGAATTAGAGAGTTTAGCTTACGTTGTATCCTAGGACTTGTTACTTTGCTACGAATGAAATAAAGGTTTGGCGGGTACAAGAGTGAGAAGGTGATAATAAAGATTTTTGTTTTTGCTCTGTAAAGTTATAAAGGGTGGTAGGAATTTATCCTTTTTTTGTTAAATGATGGTAGTAATTTATCAAGTGGATATACTTTATATCCTAGTCGGTGGCTTGTTTAAAGTATGATCGAGAATTTATGAATTTGTAATCTATTTAAGCAGAAGATATTGGTTGTGAAAATTTAGATACAATCACTTTCGTACACAAATTCAAATCAAATTTCTGATTTGTGTAGGTAAAAAGGAGAACAAGATTTGATCTTTTAGGGCTTATAGAAGGCAAGAGGATAATTGGTCTATCTTACTCATCCAGATTAGGAGGGCATCGTTTTTGCTCTTCTTATTTCCTATAAGAACTTGATGTGGGCTTTTGAATATTTAAGCTTTGTTTAATTTTTTAGTAGAACTGTCTTAATAAGTTTATGGGATAAATACACTTTGCCCCCTTGTCTTTGGGATCATTTACACTTTGTACCCCGATATTTTATTTTTGTTACATTGGACCCATTATCTTCCGCATTTTTGCAATCTGGACCCCGTACCCGATTTTGGCCGTCGAAATTGACGGATTCCGTTTAAAATTTACACATTGCCCCTTATCTTTGGGAGTATGTACACATTGCTCTCCTTATCTTTGGAGATATTTACACATTGCACCCCACGTTTTAACGGAAACCGTCTAAATTAACGGGCAATTTGGGTACGGGGTCCAAATTGAAAAAATATGTAAGTTTAAGGGTCCAATATGTAAAAAATAAAATATCGGGGTGCAAAGTGTAAATGACCTCAAAGATAAGAGGGTAAAATATATTTATCCCTAAGTTTATAATGTACTTAGTTCCTTTTAAGTTCATGAGACTTAGTATCTTTAAATTATCATGTAGCCCTTAAATTCAAAAATGTTAACTTGCTTAGTTCCTTTCAATTGATAATTTTTCCTTAGCTTTTATTCATTATTCTACTATGTAGTGCAGTATGGAGTTTATGGAAATTTTTTAGTTTTAATTCTAGTTTTCTGTTTGTTTGAAAAATAAATTTGTTGCAAGATCATGTTATCATTCTTCACAAAGTTATAAATATTTTTAGTCCTCGTGTTAATCTTTCCTGAATTCATTTGTTTAAGTGCTTAGAGTATTTTGTGTATGATGCTCAGCTAACGCTCCTTTTAGTTTTCTCTTGAGTTGCATTTTACTTAATTTTTTGTGTTCTACTATAAAAATTCATATCAATTACAGGGTATAACTTCATTATGAAATTACGCAGTAAAATTTTAAGTAGGATCCAATTGTCACCTCTCAGTATCAGCAAATAGTTCAGTACGTGTATTTCAATATTTTTTATATTTTTTATATTTTAACTCTTAAGACATTTTTTTACATTACGTAGTAATATTTTTTGGTCACTTAAGAATTTCCATATTCAAGTGTTCCAAAATAAATAGTACAGGACAATATTAATATATATATATAATATTATCATCATTGATTTAGCAGCTACCAATCTCCCAGCAGCCTTGATCAGCGAATTATTAGTCCCATCAACTTCATCCACATGCATATTCTACTTCATCTACAGTTGTTTAAATGCACTTCTAATGTAAGATGTAAAGCACTCTAGGATTTTGGAAACAAAGATTCATTGGGTACGTCTAAATCAAACTCTACATATCATCTGAAAACGACTTAAGTAGGATTATTGTAATCCATTTTTTAATTTATATTCCTAGGCTCATCTATTAATTGTTATCATCTTTGTACGTAAAAGCTCTTACGTGGCAATATGATTATCATTTGCCCAATCGCTGCTTTTATATATGGGAGAGGTTAGGCCTAACTATATAATACTAACTTTTTAATTACTATTAATGACAAAAATGAGATATTATTAATAATTGCATCAAAAAATAATAAGAATAAGAATCTTTTCAGCCCTTCCTTACAAAATTCCTCCATTCGATGTCACACGAGAGTACTTATCCCTCCTCCCAAAAGTAGCCATTCAAATGCAGACGTGTCACTCTCATCTCGTGCTGTGCGACCCTCCAAAAACCAAACGGAACAAATATGGATCGCATTAACCGACGAAAATAGCTCTCTCTCTCTCTCTCAGTTCAGTTTCTTCTTCTTGGAAGTTGGAATTATTATTCTCATGGCTCTCTGCATGAGAAAAGCACCGAACCTTATCAACCATCTCAAATCCAAGATGGGTTTGTTGGGTGTGATCAACCTGATTCCTTGGAGTAGTTCTCTATCGCATCGAGAATTTTCAGTTACTGCACCAAACGCTCAAACTATAGGAGATTCGAATACAGATTTGAGCATCAGAGCTACCCTTTTCTCTTCTTTCCGTTTCATGTCTACAAAGGCAGAAGAACAATTGGATTCTCTCCCCAATGCTGACGACAATAAGGTACCTTAGGAAGCTCACAATCGAACAAATTTGGTACTTTTTTATCCTGTTGATCTCTTGCTACCTTTATACTGATTCGATTGTTATCCATGGTGTCTCCTGTCTCATGGACTTGGTAGCTAGCACAAACTGGTGGGCCCAATAAGTTAAAATCTTAATTGGAACCTGCATGATGTGATTCTTACTTTAAAGAATACTCGATTGAAGACAGTCCATGTTTTTGGACGCGAAGATAAGTCCTTCTGTTCAGAAGTTTATCAAGACTTTTAGTGGCTTGGAGATAGTTGGCTACCAAATTGTTAAATTGAGCTCAATCCTTTTAGTAAAAGATTGGGCCGAGTTTAATTAGAATTCAATTAAAAGAACGAGCGGTAATTACTGGATTACACAGGTAAATAAAGTACTAGTCATAATGTTATGCTCATACTAATTTTGGGTTTTGAGTGTTCCGGGAAGCAAGTGAAGGAAGATGGCTTCTAGCTCTACAATTTTTTTAAAGATCACCAAAGAGTCACCTATTCAAATCTTCTAGTGTGATTGCACTTGGATATCCTGTTCATCAGACCTATACGCCTATGACTGTTGCTCTGTTGAGGATATGCTGTTCATGTAAGATGTTGTTAATAGGCATTGATGGACAGATGAAAGGCCAAGGCATCGTCTCTTCTGATTTTCTTTTCATAGAGAGCATGACCCAGGAGACATTTTTTCTGGCCTGCAGGTTATATAGTTGAATTCACTTCCATACGAATGGTTGGACAGGATATGAAATCATACTGTTATGCATACATGCTTTTATTACTGTTCACTGGAGATATCTTCATTTACAGGTCTTGGATTTTCCAGGAGGAAAGGTCAGATTCACTCCCGAAATGAAATTTATATCAGAATCCCCTGAGGAGCGGGCACACTGCTACCGCGTCCTTGATGAAGAAGGTCAGCTGATTATGGGGAGCAATGTTGTACAGGTACTTTGACCTGGACTGTCCGGTCCCTTCTCCAATCTCCAGGTTGATTGATTTTTCTCTCTGTTTTTCCTGATTCTTATCTGACAGAAAGGATCCTTATCTCCCAATGTCTACCCACTTAATTAGGTAAGTGAGGAACTTGCTGTAAAAATGTACACAGACATGGTTACACTTCAAACTATGGACACTATCTTTTATGAAGCACAGAGGCAAGGAAGAATTTCGTTTTATTTGACAACAATCGGAGAAGAGGCCATCAACATTGCAACTGCAGCAGCACTCACAATTGATGACCATGTCTTCCCTCAGGTTACAAACACATTCATCACCCTCTCTATCCGATTGATTTGCATCCTTTTTGTAAGTTGAAATATTCATGTTGAAAATGACGTGAGAAAAAGAATTTAATGGCATCCAATGCAGTACAGAGAGCCTGGAGTGCTATTATGGCGCGGCTTCACCCTACAAGAATTTGCAAACCAGTGTTTCGGAAACAGAGCTGATTATGGAAAAGGCAGGCAGATGCCGATCCATTATGGATCAAACAAGCACAATTACTTCACTGTATCATCAACAATCGCGTAAGATGTGAATGTGGTCGATGTAAGAGAGTTATGTAGAAGACTCCACAAAACATGAAAGTTGCCATAAATGTTTTCTTCTGTTTTCCAGTACCCAAATTCCCCATGCTGTTGGTGCTGCATATTCTCTGAAGATGGATAGGAAAAAGGCATGTGCAGTCACATATTTTGGTGATGGGGGCACAAGTGAGGTAAATATGTAATCAGTATGTATACTACTAGGATAACACCACTAAACTATATCTCAACATAATTTTATCAATTTGGAAATGTCTTCTTAACTCTGTGCAACAATACAATTATTGTGATGACTCTATTCTTGAGAGTAAGCGCTTCCCATGCAATTTAAATCTGCGATGAAATCACTCATCTCAATCAACATTCTAAGAGGCACCTTTAATTTCATGGGATGTTGCTTTTCAATGTTTATTGGCTAATACTTCAAGTAATGTTAGGGAGATTTCCATGCTGCTTTAAATTTTGCGGCGGTTATGGAGGCCCCAGTTATATTTGTCTGTCGGAACAACGGATGGGCTATCAGTACCCCTACTTCAGACCAGTTTCGAAGTATTCTATTTTTCTTGTGACTTCTTGTATTTTCACATTCTTATTGTGGAGAGTGTCTTGGTATCTTGACAAATTTTTCTGCTTCTCTTTGTTGGTAGGTGATGGTGTAGTTGTCAGAGGTCGGGCTTATGGAGTTCGAAGTATCCGCGTAGATGGTAATGATGCACTTGCCATTTATGGTGTTGTTCATGCTGCACGTGAGATGTCAATAAGTGAAAACAGACCAATCTTAATTGAGGTAAGTAAGGATTTGTTTGTTAATCTTTCTGGCCTTTGGGGAGGCATCATGTTGTCCCAGATGCTTCCAGATTAGATTTTGGGATTAATCTTTTTCATTGATAGGCTCTAACGTATCGAGTGGGACACCACTCTACATCTGATGACTCCACCAAGTATCGTCTTGCCGATGAGATTGAATGGTGGAAAATGGCACGAGACCCTGTAACTAGATTTAGAAAATGGATTGAAAGCAATGGTTGGTGGAGCAGTGAGGCTGAGTCGCAGTTTAGAAGCAGCATGAGGATACAGGTAAAACTTACATATCTTCCAGAGAAACTTCAGTCAACATGTATTAATAATTTGCACACAATGCTGTCTTTTTGATAGAAAATTTGTCAAATGAGCATCCCAGACAAATTTTCTAATAGACAAATAGAACTTTTACTTTCGTAAAGTGTTAAGACTGATCATGCTTTTAGCACAGCTACTACATGCAATTCAAGTTGCAGAGAAAGCTGAGAAACCTCCAGTGACAGACATTTTCACAGACGTATATGATGTTCCACCATCCAACCTCCAGGAGCAGGAGAAATTGCTGAAAGAGACGATCAAAAGACACCCACAGGACTACCCATCAGACGTTCCTGTTCCTGCATAGACTCGGCCGATTATGTATTTAATATGGGCAATAATGATCTTGTGTTATCTGCCATCAAAGCCGTAGAAATTGAAAGCAGATCCAACACATGAAGTTCCCAAATGTAATTTGCAATTGGTCCTCTTATAGGTATATCATCCATCATCCAATGTTGGTTCATTGCTTCTCCAAAGAGCTCATGCACATGTTGCGTCAGATAAATATGATAGTGATACAGAATATGACATTCTTGCCAATATCACATCCTCCAACATCTTAAAATTTTTCTTTTTTCCAATTTTTTTTGTACATATCCCACTACTTTCATAAACTCTTTCAAAGAGCTAGTGCTGTGCAAAATGAGTCGGAATCGAAATTCAAAAATATTTCCGACTTAAGTCGGATTTGGAGTCCATATAGCCGACTCCAAGTCGAGTCCGACTTACATTTAAAATATTACATTTTGTGCAGTGTTTTGGCCTTTCGGACCCAAATTTTTTTAAAAAAAAATTCTTAAAAAGTGCTTAAATCTATTAAAAAAAATGGGCTGATAAACGCAGCCGGTTCGACTCTGACTGATCGGAGTCAAAGTCAGCTTACACAGTAATCTGAGTCAAATATTGCCTCTTGGACTCGGACTAAGTCGGTGAACACCCCTAGAGCACATCGCACAAATTTTCTTAAAGCTTATAGTAGCCGAGCTTCTCCTTTCAGCATAGGAGGAAATAATGCTACTTTGGACCTCACTCTTATACTTCGAAAGGATAACTCCCCTTCTACAACTGCAACCCAGAATGAGTATTTTTTTTTTATATAAGCAAGCATCCAGAGATACATTAGGGAGGAGTCATACGACCCTCATGATCATACATAACAACATCAAGCGGTAAGTCCGATTGACTTAACTCCCCAATGCGAGAGGTCGAAAAGCACCATTTGGCAAGGTTATGGGCAGCCATATTAGCTTCACGAGAGATCCAAACAAAGCTCCATCGGGAGTGCTCCTGCAGCATCCGTCTAAGTGTAGTAACTTCACCCTCGATGATCCAATCCACATCACAGTCTATCATGTCCTGCACTTGGGTAACTAAATTTAAGCAATCTCCCTCAATAGTAATCTCCTGATCTTCAAATGCAGCAGCCAGTTGGCAAGCCAATCTTGAGCATTAGGGTTGCGCTTGGTGGTTTTTTGGAATGGAAGATTGCGTGGGTCCCTCGTCATTGTAATAGGTTGGCTCATTTTCTCACCAAATGGGCTGCTAGTTCGGGTCTTTTTGGTTGTCTTTCGCTTTCTTGTATCTCCGAGTATATCCGGTTTTGTGATATGCTTTTTGTTTCTCGTTTCCCTTAATATTATGAGTTTATTCAGCAAAAAAAAGAGAGTTATCCAGTTGGACCAGTTCAACTTCACAAAGTCTTGTCACAATTACTTTAGGAGATTAACTTCAAGATTCAGATACCTATAGTTGTGATAACATCTTAGCGCTCTGATCCTAAGGGTCAGGTTTGTCGAGGATAGCTGGAAACACCGACCAAACGGAGCTCATACAACTGAAACCGCTCTAAGTGTAAGGCATAGAAGTGATTCTTAAGTGAAAGTGTGCAACAATATTAAATGCATATAAATTTAAGTAGTAGTGCCAATTTGCAACCATTAGATTAGTATTAGCCAAAAAATTTGACATGCCACATCAATGTCATATGATTCCAAACTTTAAGCAACTGCCCGAAACACCTTGGCATGCCATGGTATAACACCTCGAAGATAGCTGCTAAGCCGACATATAACAAGTTACCTATATTAATCGAAAATGTGGGAATGACTCGAGTAAGGTTCATCCTTTGCTGTATGGCAAGTTTCAGTAAGTATGCTTTGCACGCACTTGGCAACCTCACAAACCGCATTGTTGCATGCATTACTTGCAGAGTACATCAGCTCCCATAGACTAGGTCACTAAAGTGCGCATAGCTTCAATAGAGACTCACTACTTCAAAGCTATATAACCTCATACCATGAACTGAACAACAAGTTTGTATACACAAACGTGATAGTGTTAAAGGCATGCGATCTCTCAAATGATAGTGAGATTTGTCAAGGTTGGTTTGAACTCACAACTTCAAACTCACAAAGTGATTTTTCTAAACCGGCTTACTATAATATAATTTTATCTAATGACGTAAATAAGTGACTTTTGAGGATGCTTCTAGAAGAAGATTAATTCAAAAGGAAAAATAAAAATAAAAACGTTTAAGATAAAACTAAGAAGGAAAAAAAAAAGTGTTGAAACTGAGCTATATATCTGGTTTGGCGTTGATGTTGGCTTTTGATATATGATCTGAACCCAAAAATTGGCATAAAACACCCAAGACAAAACTTGTTGGCCCCAGCGGCAATAGAGCACTTGACGATCCAATTAGCAGACCCAAAATTCATTTAATTGAGGTTTTGAATAATACGAGTTTGCACAAACCAACTGAAACACTTCATCAATGTTAATTAGGCAGTCAATTACTTGGGTCAGTATTAATTCCAAAATGTTGGTCGAAGGTCCAAAACTAGCTCTGACCGTTTCTAGTAGATGCATGTGCTCGCGTGTGGAACATGATGTTTGTGTCTGTTCCATTCCCTCTACCAATTGATTAGAACCCCCAAGTTAATTTGAATGCATATTATTATATCAAAGTCGCATATTTAGGAACTCTCAGTATATTCGATTAATTAATCATATGAAAATATGTTGGAGAGAGAGAGAGAGAGAGAGAGGGATTCTAGAAGATGTTTGTGAAAGATTAATATTAGGAAAAATATCCTTTTTGGCGTGGATCAAGGGATTCTTCCGTGCTTTTAGGGATCTCTTTCATTCTCCTTTAGCACTAGATTATGCTCATGATCAGGCGGGCCTCAGAGGTAATCCATCATCCCTCATTGTCCTCGGAAAACCTCTCTAAAATATGCCTTCTGCAATTCAGGCCTAGACGGTGGGGGGGAAAACAGTCTTACCCTTCTCTCACCTTGTTCTGTATACGTATCTTTCAAGCAAAAAATTATTTTTTACGAGATTTCTTGTATCTGAAAAATAGATGTTCTTGTTCCAAATATATATATGCTATCTTGATTTGCAAGTGGGTATGCGAAAGTGTATGGTTCTTTTTTCTGAAATAAAATATAAATATTTTTTTAAAAATTAGAATTCAAAGAGAAACAGACACAATAAATTTTAACTATTGTAGAGTTCTACTGTATTTAATGTTGTCTATATGAAACTTGGGTCGTGTGGGTACTCTATAATATTTAATGTTTATTTGTATATATCTCTTCAAATTGCACTATAAATTTGGAATAAAGAATCAATCACACAATTTGTATCATGTGTAGAAATGGTATTACAATTTTTGCCTCTGTTTATTATAAACTGAATTTAATAGTGAACCAAATATTGGGGGGCCTCTTTTATAGCTTTTATTAGTTTATGATGTTATGTATTTGGTTTGGTTTCACTTGCCGATAATTTCTCGCTTTGTCCTTTACGTGGAATGAGAGAGTTTACAGGCTATATGGGCCTCGCACATCAAATGTTCAAAGAAATGTTAAATTGACCTGCTTACTTTTGTTGTCCATTTGTTTTTTAATAATTACTCAAGGACTCATGAAAATTAAAGTTGCTACACCCACCAATTAAGTCTTGGCTAATATTGTATCTTAATCACATAATTTTCCTCATGATTCGTGTAGTGCCATTATTTTTCTAGCATGTCTAAGCACGTGAAGTGTGATTACTGCAGTGGGAACCCACAAAGAGAGGGACCATATAAGAAAAAAAAAATAACTAAAACTAAAAGTTTCCTTATAATGGGTACTGTAGAGGGGTAAAGACCACTTTAAGCATGTGTAAAAGATCACATGTTAGAAGCTGCTTGATGGGATTTTTGAAGAGGGGGGAAAAAAAGCTAGGGATCTTCATTATATCAATCACCATATATGTAACCCACGACTTATATAGTTAAAGTTAATGTCTTTTTGATGAACTTTGTGGAATATTATACCCTGATATCTAAAGGTAAATAGTAAAAATTTACATGTTTGATTAGTCGTGATCAGTAGTACTATCAAAGTTTCCACAGATTGCGTGTGGCCCTCAATTAGATTGATTTTTAGATTGGTTATGCTTGATCATACCATCTTATTGTAATAATCATAGACCAAATCTCTTGTTTAGTGGAAGTTGAAATGCTCTAATGGCAGACAAGATAGTGTTCAAAGGCCAGAAATTTCTTCATATATTTATCGCCGTCTTAAAGCATCATTTTTTGGCCTTAATTTGTTTTGTCCTTTTGTTCCCTCTCTACCTGGGGGAATATCTATGTTTGTTCCTTCCTTCTCATTTGATAGAGATATCTTAAATGGGTTCAATGATTTAATGAGAAAAAAAAATTAGGCTGTCTTCCCCCCAACACACATTTAGCATTTGTGTTTGTATATGCAGTTATACATTAGGGTGCAAACCGGTATATATATATATATATTTTTATATGAAAAATGGTTAACTACAATTTTCCCCTTCAAACTACCACTCGATTCTCAAATACTCCCACAAACTTTAATTTGTTGTAACTTACCCTCATAAACTATATTTCTCATTGCAATTTCATCCCTCAACCGATTTGAGTCATTATGTCAAACAACTTATATCCCACATAATAGGCATGTGACTTTCTCCTTACTTGAAAAGAAAAATTTACTCTCGTTTGAGTCCTCCCTAACCTTCTGCAGTGTTTCTAGCAATTCCTATAGCTAAAAAATAATACAAAGATAGCTGATTCTCGTTTGAGTCCTCCCTGCCCTTCTGCAGTGTTTCTAACAATTCCTATAGCTAAAAAATAATATGAAGATAGCTGATTTTTTTATTAAAAAGAAAAAAAATGACACTTAGAATCGAGCTGGTCAAATTTTTCTTTTGAAGTAAGGAGAAGGTCAAGTGTCGTTTACGTGGGACGGAAATCAGTCAATATAACAACTTCAGCAAGTTGGAGGATGAAATTGCAACGGAAATTATAGTTTGTGGGGTGAGTTGCAACGAGTTAAAGTTTGTGGAGATATTTAAGAATCAGGTGATAGTTTGAGGAAAAAAATTATAATGAATCCAAAAAAAATGGCAAAAGAATCCAACGTCCCAAAATTAGTACTTATCTCCAATTCCACCCCATTGTCAGTGTTTATGTTACGACAAAAGTCTTCTAAGCATTCGTCCACCTTTGGAAGCCACATTGTACCAGTTCGAGTCCAACGTGAATATGTAGATCACAAGTACTCTTGTGGACCCTTATCATCGCTGGATGCAGTACGACAACTTTTGGACCCACGAGCTGCCATAAATTGACCGATGAATTCAATCGCAGTTGGAGATCAGATTCTGTGAGAAAAGGGTACTGAATAAAAGATTAAGGAGCAAGTTAGTCGACTGACTTTACCAGAAATTCGGCTGTCTATTCTAGAAAACTAATGCACACGTTAGAAAATGATGTATGAGAATATTTAATCAGCAGAATTTGTTTTGAGAGAGCTATACTTTTCCTGTTTGTGTCATGCAGCCAAACTTGGAATACAGAAAAGAATTTCCAAAGACTGTAACTGGGACTTCCACCATTTAGAAAAGTAATGTACGTGTTGTTGTTCCTCGTTTAGAAAAACAGGGATACATACTCAATCTGCTGAAACAAGGGTGAAGATATTGGAGATGATGAAGTCTTTTCTTTCTTTTCCTCGTGTATATAAACTTTCAAAAAATTACCAATACATCAAAAAACACATTGAAACATCAAAACGGTAAAGTCGATAGGCATGACGATGATGGAGTTGTTTTGAGAGATTGAGGACGATAATTAGGGAGCCACGGAAGGTACGGTTTGAATTGTATAAAGGAAAAGAGGATGAGGATCAGGAATTAGGGTGTCGTGGTTGGGAACCTAACTCTAAAGAAATCGGAAAAGAGAGAGGGTTCAAAAGAAGATCAAGAACGTGGCTAGCTCTTGATAACAGGAAGTAAAGGCTCTGCAAATTTTTGTTGACCAATGTATATGACTTTAGAGAGGAATGAATCAGCTGTTCGGAATAAAACTAAGGAAATTATTATAGCAGTAGGAAAAGTGATGAAAAATTATGTATTTTATTATTACAAGGAAATTAACATTACTTCGTGAACATCTTGCGTAGCCGGATTGACTGACTTTTCACCTAACCATTTTCATTTTGTGGTGCTACGTTCAAAGTGGTTTGTGATGTAATACCGGCCCGACGGGAACTACAGGACTTCTGGGTTTACTTGGACCAAGTAAAAGAGGCTGAACTACAGGATAGGGTTTTGTTCAGTTCATTTGGAGAGAACTAATTTTGGCGAAGTGCCAAAGCCTCACTAGAACTTGAAACTTTTTGGGGAAGATAAACTATACAGTTTAACCTACTGAATAACTTGTGCTCAGAATCTCAGATACGAAGTGGATGGTGATTAAGGTTGCTTGTTCTGTTTACGCACACGCACACAGAGAACCTCTACTGTAACTCCATTGGCTGGTTCTCTTAACTCTGAATGTCCCCTGTGACTATCATTACCTTCCACTCTCTCTCTCTCTCTCTCTAGCAACATAGTTTTCCTTTTTCCATTTTTTTTCGTTTCAAACTTGTGTGTGATGGATTCAAACTTGAAAGACATACAATTATTTTTTCTCATGGGTGGGTCAGTCATGGGTGGGTCAGTTTGACTGAATTGATATATACAGAGAGTGGGGGACCAATGCACGACTATTCTATATTATTAATTGCAATCTTCTACTCTTTCACTAGGAATAGGATAAGGCCTGTTTTAGGCCATCTCCAGCGTTTGTATTTTGGTGTTCTCATCTGCTCCCTCCAACTATGATTACGCTTTTTGGCCCTCTCTTTCTCATGTGTTGTCTATCAGTGTGGACTGCAAGCGCACATCGCTCCCTTGCTTCCCCGGCACTTCTCTCACATTCTGCCGGTAAGTTTATACTTATCAACGTTCTGATCATCACTTCCTCATCTTCTTGTACTTCTGTATATCCGGCCGGCCCTGCACTTTCTTCCATCCTGCCATACCGTTGATGACTCAAGTCCCATTTCTCAATCTCGAGTTTCACCATCCGTCTATATCGGTGTTTTACCCCGAGAGCTTTCAGACGTTTGTCCTTTAAATCCCACATATTCCGTTTTTGTTCATATCAATCTTCGCACTTGCGATAACAAATTTGTGTCATGCCTTTGGCACTCACTTACTGGGTTCTCAAGAATTTACACAATTCCTCGCATTCAGACACCAGCGTCGTATCCTTTCTGTCTTCTGATCTAGAACCATAGTCGCCCTCTATGAACGAAGCTGACATGGCCATTCCTCACTTGTTCAGATGCCCAATTAGTCTAGACTTGTTCAAAGTCCGGTCACTTTATGTACGGGCCAAACGTATGACAGATCAAGCATAGAGAAATGGCTGGCTGCTGGTAATCTCACGTGTCCTGTCACAATGCAGAAGCTCCGTGATCCATCCATTGTTCCTAATCACACCCTTCGCCATTTGATTGATCGGTGGCTTCAAATGGGTAACCAGTTTGATCCCGAATACTTGGAGACAGTTGATTCTTTAGCTGCACTCAAACACAGCCTCGAATCTCACGAGGGCACCTTGGAAGACAAGCTCCAAACACTGCAAAAGCTGATTCGAGAATTATCCGAAGAATCGCCATCCAGAAATTCTTGTTTGCTCCAATTAGGCTTCTTACCTATACTTTTGGAACTAGTCTTTGGAAAAGTAAAAGCCAAACTCTCCCACGAGTATGCAAAGTTTGTCGACCTAGCACTTTCTTGTGCTCTAAGATTGCTGCCTCTCGGTGAATTGGAGTCTTTGAATATGCTAAAAGAAGAGTCTAAATTGGCATCGCTTCTAGATATACTTGAGCACGGCACTGTCGCTGTCAAGACAAGCTTGTGTAAATTAATAGAGGCAATCTCATCATCTTTGGAGACAATTGAGCTCTGTAAAATGCTTGGAAGAACCCGCGAACTCTTGTACCAATTGGTTCTTCCTGTTGGCCATAGGTCTGAGGCTTCTGAGGCTGGAATTAAAGCCTTATCAGCATTATCTTCCTTGCCGGCTAATCGAGAGAACTTGGTTAGAGAAGGCGCCATAGATGGACTCATAACATACATTTTGTCTGCTGAAAGACGTGAAAATAACTTGGCACCAATGGCAATGGCAACACTAGAGAAGCTTGTAGGATTTGAGAGTGCAAAAGAAGCATTGATCAACAACCCAACTGGTATTAATGCTGTTGTTAGGATGGTTTTCAGGGTGTCAGATCACGAAGGCAGTGAGAGTGCCATTAGCTTGCTTATGATCATATGTAATGAGGCGCCGGTTATTATACGACTTCAGAAGCCTGTGAGTGCTCCGATTGGACGCTCAGGATCGCTTGACTTATGTTGGACGGTGAGGATCGTGCCAACGAATTAATGACTTCAACCCGCGACCCGTTCCTCCCCCAACGTCCCTCCCCCATCGTATTCGACTGCCCAGCCTTCTTCCCCCAAATCAAGCCCTAACACTGGAAGGTAGCAGCTTATACTGTGTCAGACTGCCCAGCGTTCCTCCCCCAACCCGACGAGATTGAGAAGGTAGCAGCTTTCCAGTGAAATTCCTTCTCCTCCTTACACACTTTTTATTCTGGTTCTTTTTTGCTTCTGAAATGGGGTGGCCCTGGACAGCTCTCGCGAGTAATCCTACCATATAGACAGCTTATAATGTGTTTGTTTACAACGTGGTGCTTGGTGCTTGGTGGGTTGTGCCCATTCTTCTATGGAGAATGAGAGCTGCGGAGAAGTTGTTTGATGAAATGGTGAAAAGGAGGTTGGATGTTGCCTAGGATTGCTTATGTGTTGTGTTACTCTGCTAATTATGCGTTTCACGTTAAAAATGGCCTACGGAAAGTTTAGAACAGTGTCCAGTTCTCTGATATTGTACTCTCGAGGTTGCCTTATCGGGTTGTATGATCCCTTATTATTTAAACATTATCTCAGCCAGCTACTATTGTATGTTTGCATGTTATTGCTAGCAGCTGGGAAAGTCGGTTATTCATTATTCCTAGTTATGTTTGCAGACAATTTTAACTATTTTTGGCTCATTCTTGTTTAGCATCTTAATCTCTCCACTCTCGTATAGTTTTAATACGCATTGGGAAGCCACAAAATCTAAGGTTATGCCCTTCAAGCTTCCTAGTAAGCCTAGAAGCTGTTCAAAGACGTGAAGGTTATTGGAGGAGAAACATACATGAGTACCATAACTATTTTAATTGACGTGAATCTGATTAAGCCTAGAAGCTGTTCAAAGACGTGAATCTGAGTATAGCTCTATGTTTGCAGGTTGTGCTCGTTGGGGTACAGATAATTTTAACTATTTTTGTGTGCTATTCCTTATAATGATTGTGAAAATCTTGTTGATGCAGGGTTGTCAAGACAGCCATTGATTGAAATTTGTATTCATCTATTTAGATGTCACGCTGAGAAGTGCTGTCAAATGCTCATTTAAATTAGTTGCTTGCAAAGGGAAAAGGAAGGGACAAGTTCTGCTGCAGGGGACCTACATAGTATGCAGTCACTATGCCTGCGGAGTTTCCAGGAATGAACATGTTGAGTAGAAATTTGTAAATTGTATATTACTTTGTATTTATGAACATGTTGTGAACATGGAGCAGTTTGCATAGATATAGATTTCACGAGTGTTGTATTGCTCTCCTTGTTGAGCTCAAAGATACAGCTAATGTAAGAAATTTGCCTTATTCTCTGGAGTGCATCTCCAACTGGTTTCCCAAACTGACCTCTCTATGATATATAAAGACTCTGTACATCGGTCCAAACACAACGGATGAGGGCATAACATTTAATATCATTTAAACCATAACATCTACAGAACTAAAACTGTTCGTTGCTTCCACCTTACACGAGAAATTCTTTAGGATGCACCAAATCTTTAATATCTTCCCAATACAAGTAATTAGACCAAATCTTAAGATGCAAAACAAACTGTCACTGCTGAGTAAAATGCAACCCTCGAATTCAAGAAATGTGTGGGCACCATCAAATAAGTGTCCAAGTCATCCCAACTCGAATAGCTGCACACCATAGCTGAATCAGGCTGAATCAGGCAGGGCTCCCACCATGATCCTTCTGGAAATAAAAATGGGTGACTTCAGGGGACATTGGATGTAGGAGAGGTTGACACTTCTAGAAGAAAAGTAGGACGGTCAAATTTTGAAGGAGCCCACCACCTATTCAACAAGAACCAAACAGCCACATAAGGGATCAGTGATATCTTTCTCACACCAAAAAATTGTTTCAGCTACCCAAAACACCCACAGTTACAAGGGCAGCATAAAGTAGAAAATTAAGAGTCAACAACACAACTGGTGTACATTTTGATCCTATGTCCACAAATATCAGTGGTCACATGGCTATGACTTATCCACCATATCTGTATGAAAACCCAATCCGCAGAGAATTAAGCAATGATAGTGCATTATCAATCATTGTACCTACATAATCATCTCTCTGTTTTTAAGATTACACTATTGTATTATTTGTACCACTTGACTTCGCATTATCAATTATTTGTACCACTTGACTTCGTATTTCATCAGCCTGCGAAGTTTCTCATCTACAGGTGGCTTTTTTCTAACTATTTCATATTTGGCTATTACACTATCACCACATTGCTTCATGAATAGAATAGGCATTCATGTTCTGGAAAATTGCTTGAAAGAAAACTTGTTTATGTCTCTTCTATCAAAAGCAATCAATTTCCTAAATATCACATGGAATGTATCATTAATTAAGTCTTAGAAATTTGCATAATGTACTTAAGCCTCTTACCATTTTTATATTTCCTTCAATATTTTTTTATATTTCTTTCTTTATTTAAAAAACAAAAAATAAAAATCTTTAAGCTTTCATGTCAAGCACTGGAGGTGGACGTTGAGGTACAACATCTATCTTTGGATAGTATTGATATGGATACACAGAAAGGTGACCACAGTTATTAAGTTTGGCATAATTTGATACAGCAAAAAACTTCACAACATTCTATGTTGTTCTCTTCTAGAGATGGACTTTGAAAAGCAATACCTAAAGCAGAAGGAAAAACAAATTGCTAAAGAAACAGGTTGTGCCTTTTCAGCTAAACTTTATCCAGGATAATGCCATCACACAGAACCAGAAAAAGGGAAAAACACATTGCGAAAGGGATGACCAGCAACCAGAGACCAAGACATCCACTACAAAACTTTTAAGAGCAAGACACTTGGGTTTGTACATTAATTGATCTACATTCAGAGGTTTCAAAAGTTTGTCAGGATTTAAGGATCATACCATTTTGCCAAATGGGAAAACAATTAAAAAAAAAACTCGTTTGGGCAACATAGACAAATAAAATCCGTGAGATATATTGAGTTGCCCTGGACACAGTGCAGAAAAGGCACTTCTCTTACGGGTCCAAGCTGCGGTAAGAAACATCAAAATGCTAGAAAAATTAATTCAACCCTCTTAAACACAGATTCGTCTAGCCAACACAGATTAGAAAACAAACATGTGAGCAACCATGTACCATGCGATTGTTCTATTCCAAATCGTCTCAGAGAAAAGTTGTCGACGACCTCTACAGCCACCATAGAAACACCGGAGGAGCGACCTCAGCGGTTTCGAAGGCTGAAGGCTCTGCTAAGGCGAGAGAAGCTGGAAATTTGGGGGAAAAGCTCGAAAATTGGGGGAGCTGCGGGTGCGAGTGATTTTTGCGGGAGACGGGTTGAGATCGTTGGCTTTCGGGTCATAGAGTCGGGTTTGCCTCATTAATGTGCTGGCCTCCTTTACACCATGCGATGAAGCCCACACGATCTGAGCCGTGTAATCGGAACACTCACAGGCTTCTGAAGTCGCATAATAACCGGCGCCTATGTAATGATTCATTGCGAGCACGGGAACAAGCAATTGGAGCGGGAGTTTTGACTCAGCTGCTATTGCTCCTACAGAGCCAGTGTAGTGGTAGGACCAAAACAAAGGCTAGAATGCTGCTGAAGCTGCTTAGATCCAAGTGGGCTGAGGACTCACAGCGGGTCTAGATTCCACAAACTATGGGACATTTTGGTTTGGACGCCCTATGTGGGGTCCTGTTTTTCTGTGTCTTGTCGTGTCTTGTATAGTACATCAATTATAATGTCACTTCATCAGAAATTGAAAATTCAAACTGTAAAAGCATCCACTTGAGTTGGATTCATTGGATTCAATATACCACACAAGTCGAGGAGATTTCTTTTCTTGCAATTGTGACAGAAAAGTAAGAAGTTAGATCTGTACTTGGAAAAGGAAAAGGAGGATTTTTGTTCGTTTTGAGCTGGCAAATGGGGATGTTATTAATGTTTTTAAAGGACATCTAAGTAGATCAAAATTAAAGACCTTAATGGATGTGTTGTCGGCTGTTTCAAACCCCTGTCACACTTATTGTAAATTTGTACAGACTTCATACAGATTTATACAGTTGGGTGAGATCAAACTAATTCGTCGCGGATTTATATTCCATTGAAGCAACTGTCATCCCTTTGTTATACGCTCCTTGAAACTATTATTATATATGGCCTCAGAATCCTTCTTTTCAGGCTGCAGCTGCATCATTAATTACCAGTTGATAAGACGCAGCTTATCTTCTAATCATCTCTTAATTATCCCACTCCCCACAACCATTCATGGATTCAACTGTCATCATCCATGCCTTCCTAATTAGAATGCATTCGTGCAGTTAACAGTAAGCAGGATAACTATAAAGACCAATCTACTCATTCCCATCTACCTCCAAATTGAATGAATGAAAACTGAATTATAAAAGTGCTGCTCATCCTGTTGCAGACAGACAGTCAAGAAAGCAAGGCACATGCCCCCGACCCACCCAAATTGTTGGAACGAAGTTTCTTCTTGCCTATTATGGAGGGCATATTTCTGAACAGAACCATATTGGCAACAGCATCTTTGTCCAATAGCTACAGTAGCTGATGGGACGCTGGGTCTCATGGATATTCGCATTGTTTTCTGATGTTTTGAAACGCCCACAGAGAGAGAGAGATGTTGGTTTGCCTTTTTCCAATTAACAACATCACAGAGCCATTAAAGGTTGATTCCTACGCACATCGTTTCATGTTAATCAATTCGGAACAGAATGCAGGCATATCAAAGTAACTGAAGAAAGTAGTTCTGCATTTGGGAGACCCACAAAGAGCCTTACAAGTCAAGGACCAATTGTGGGTGTTGTGGCTTTAAGAATAAAGGCGATAGGCCGGCACTCTTTTTTTGCTAAATATCGATCGGCCGGCACTCGAGTATGAGAATGGTCCACATTTTCGGCAAGGTGACACCCTCTTTTCCCCACAAGGAAGAAGGTGAAAAAGTGAATGAAATTTCCACCACCACAATAATATCGTTACATACCCTAATGGCCGTCGTACCTTCTGGCTAGGGTCAAAAGTCAAGGTGCCTCTGTTTTCAGTCTATTCTAACAGCTGTATTGTTTGATAAGTGGGCTTGAATCGGTTGAGCTAGTGAACCAACACAGTGCACAAAGTTCTTCCATGTTATAATTTAGGAAAGAGACCAGATTGAGGCAATTTTGGCATTTGGACCAAATGAAATTGCTAAATTAACGTAAGAATAGAAGAAAGATGAAAATTGCGAGAACATATCAAGCTTGGTAAAGTAAAAGTCTTAAGTGGGTATCGGGGGACACATCGTACCCAATACTAGACATCCACATGTCTATTCCAAGTTGTCGTAAATTAATGAGTGTCACCCTCGCATACGCAGCCACGTCAAACCGGAGGTCCCAACTAGATCAGATAAGACATGCAAAGGTGGCACTCATTAATTTTTTACCACTACGATGAACACGTAGAGGTCTAGTATGGGTTATGACGAGTTCTAGATACAGACGCCAGTGGACAGAAAGGATTGTGTTAGCATACTAATATTCCACAGAAACTACAGAAATATCACAGGATACAGGGACTACTAAGACAAAATATCCTGAGAACCAATTTGAATTTCGAAATATCAAAGGATCAATGGAGTAATTAAGCCGAAATATATTTGAGAAGTTTTCCATCAGTCATTGGCACCAATACTCCCAAAATAGAAAAATGACCAGACAAAACAATGTGGAGTACATCCATAATAAGATGAAACTTATGCCCGAATCAAATGCACTTCCATCCACAAAACAAATTCACACTTTGGACTATAATGGAACAAAAAAAATTACCAAAATAGAGGCCTTTGAATAGACAAAACCCATTCTTCATTTTAAATAATACATACGATGTCAAATATTGTCAATTCGACTCGAGTATTTGCCCAAGCATCCAAAATGTCTCGTTGAAGCCATATAAAAGTTCTAAGGAGACATTTTCAGGGAGGAACAAGAATTGGAACTATAGAAATCATAGAGTTCTGTTGGATTGCTAAGAAAAATCTTCAATACGAGTAAATTAAAAATAAGAGATCCCACAGACTCTCTTCTTTGTCTTTTGGGTTCTTTTACCGTCCAAATTCCTGTCTTTCAATACTTTACTGAGCAGCAAAACAGAGGCCCAGAAAACAAACCAGCGAAGGTACCTGAGTGAAATATTCAAGAGCTTGGTTAAAGTCACCCTTAGCCTGTAACTCCCTCCCTTTGTCCAACAACTCCACCGCTTCCGACACCCTCTGAGAAATTGCGGCACTTGCTTCTCTCTCGCCGGAACTCACCGGGTCAAAGCTGGCTACAGAATAAAAGGATCTTGGTTGAATTGTGTTTGTAGTAACACCGCTACTGCGAAGAGGAAAAGGGAGGAGAGTTGGCTGAGGCACAGAGAAGAGGAACAAGCGCCTGTTGGATAATGGGGTTTTGGAGACTGGCTTTAGGGGTTTAGTGTTTGAGTTAATGGTTCCAAACTTTCGAGGAGAAGGAGAAGACGAAGAAAAAAGAAGATGGGAAATGGGCGCTTTAGAAGCACCCATGTTTGTTTGGTGGTAAAACTGATGTCTCCTTACTTTTGTGATTGTGATTATTTAATTTTCAATCTTTTCTTCTTTTTTCAGGCAAAGGCCAAGTGGCGACTATTCTTTTATTTTCCCGTTTTTAAGTAACTCGGACGAATTTGGTTTCTTGACTTGTGAGTTGTGAGAAGCAATATAAAAAGTTAGATTAGCACATGTAAGAAAACAGAGTAATTAAGAATAAGAATTAATGCACGAAAAATAAATATATGAATAAAATCAGTAAGAGTGCACATTCGCTTGCATGCTCCGATGGCCTTCTGCCATGCTATATTTGTGGAGCCTTCTGCTATGCTATATTTGCGCAATAAGTGGGCCTCCAAAGTGCCAAAACTGGAGATAGTGAACCCGAATAGAGATCCCTTCATAAATTGTGCTATACTAACTTTCTAACTTGCAGAACACCTAATGGTGCATATGCTATTGAGTTGGCCAACATCCCGTATAGATGAGGCAAGTCATCATCCTAGCTTAGAGAAAAAACAGGTAAAGAATAATCACTCACCTTGATAATGTTTGATGTCTGAGATCAGTATCATCAGCAGAAATCACCCTTTTGTACAAATCGAATAGAACAAAATTCATGCATCATATCAATGCTTCTTTCCACAGCCAATGAATTAAAATATCGCACGTCAATATACCACAAGGCAGAAATCACATCTCTATTCTACATTTGAATTGCAACTAAGGTGGAACATAGTCATAACAGAAACAATTTGTTCAAGGACTTGGAAAAGAATCGAGATAGGTTAGAGATCCAGAACATGCAGAAATGAGAGAGACAATCAGCATCAGCAACAACTGCTGGTGGATGCATCTGTCTGTGGCGGCCTCTCTTTAAAGATATTCGTTTTCATCCCTTTAGAGCCCTCCGCTATGAGGCTCGGTGTATCCAATATCTGCATATAATCATTCATGCTGGTATTAGTTGTGTAAACAGAGATAATTAGTAAAACTACATAATCTTTTCCCAATTGAACAAATTTCAATCATTTGGCCACTTTTATAGGATAATATGTACGGCAAATTTCTCTTATTTATTTCTTTTTTTCCTTCCTTTCTCAAACAAGAAAATTTGTCTCCCAAACCTAGGTCTTATACATACTTGCTCATAAATATCACATGACCAATCATAAAACAAGAGAAAAACAAGTTATATCTCCCTCCATACCTTTAAAACAAGCTCTTCAAAGCACTGTTGTACATTCACTCGAGTTTTAGCACTGCATTCAATGAATAGACATCCGTAATCCCTAGCAAAGTTTATTCCTTCTTTCTTTGTTACAGCCCTGTTGCTTTCCTGTAAAATGGGAAAAATGAGCCACATATACATGCCCAAAATGTCACATAAACGTGATTTCTCTCTTTCTGGTTTTATTTGCATATCTACTTTTGGCTGGCAAGAATAAGCGAAATAGTACAGGTCAATGTCAAACGGATAGACAGATAATGGACAAAAAGGTGCAAGACAAGCTCATCCGAGAGATATGCATGCCAGGCTATTTGGCACATGAATAGTTCTAGAATAGAATCGTATTTATGGGAATACCCCTGGGTACATACCCAATGCTTCTCATATGCAACCTAATTGTGAAAATAATTTTGAAACTTCATAAAGCTTGTTAGATATTCTTGATTAAGATAAAAACTTTTCTATGAAATAATTGTGTCCAACAACATAAGAAGTATTTTAAGGAATATGTGTTTTCCAATGGATGAAATAAAAATGCTTTATGATTAAACTGATACACCACAAATCTACTGAGTCTTTTTCAAACGAAAAAAACTGAAAGATATAAGTGTGTTGGTTAAATCTATCCTATAAGATAACCAACTTTTTTCAGGAATCATACTATATCAATCTTGAATCCCATATATGTATGCACGCTTCCTAGCGATGCCAGGGAAAGTCCAAGCCCTTGATGTTCTAGAGAAGTGCCCATAACAGGGCACCTTTGTGATATAGCATTAAATAAAGCATTAAGCAATCTCCCAACTGAATCAGAAATAAATAAGATAAAAGTTACAATCCTGAACCTGCCTCACACTGAGTGCATTTTTCCTCCCTAGAGACCTAGGATTCACCTGCTGTCAGTGTATGCAATTTGACATTCCTCTATTGTCCTCCATATTTTAATAACTAGTAAAAAAATGCATATTGGAGCCCTCTGCAAGAATACCTTATCGAGCTTGTTTCCAACAAGCATCTTGATGCAGTCTTGATTTGTCGAGTAGAGGTCTATTTCCTTGGCCCACACCTCAGAGAGGTTTGTGAATGTGTCTCGCCTTGTTACATCATAAACTGTTGCACTTACAAAACCAGATCAACAATTTAGAAAACAGCTGTAATATAAGAAAGTTTAGGGAAAAATACTTCTATAATAGAAAGAATATGGAAATAACCATTGCAATTGGCCAACTCGACACCATATGGCTTTAAACTTGATGACCTTGCACTTTAACATCTTCTTTCAACCAATTGTTTTGACAACTAAATCATTTTTCTCCCTTCCGAAAATATACTACTTTCTTCCTGCTGGTCATGAGATGGCTAGTTCGACAAGACAGCACATGTTCCCCTACAGTGTGTTCCATAGTTTGCAACAAGAGAAAAAGGGCGGGTGGGGGAGGGGAAGTCAGTTTCGTAAAGGTGAAAAGGCAATCCATAAATATATAGAGGATACGTTGTGCCCTCTATGATCAGATCCCAATTAGGGAGATATAAATCCCATTAACAAGGTTACTTGCCTCATATTATAAAGGTAAGTTCAATTACAACTAGCATGACTTCAATTTTTCCTCACCTCAATTCATATTCATTTCTGTTTGATTCCCCCATGAGGCTATCTGTTGAAATGGGAGTACAGAACTAATGATATCCATAGTCCCTGAAATGATCAGCAACTGATTCGTGATTCTAACTTCATTGTCAAACTGAATAGATCTGACAATCCTTGCATCAGCTTAATGGTAACCTAGATTGCATGGAGCACACCTATAATCCCATTTTCCCATAAAAGTATATGTAAACCCCTCATTTCATAGAACGTATACATATCTGAGTGCCACCTATAAAAAAATCCATCCTGAAACCCCACACCTAGTTAATGGTGTCATATTTTACGAGAAATCATAGCCTATAGATAATCCAACCCAACTCCTTGTAGGCTGTCTATCCAATTAAACGAGGGAAGTAAACAAATTTATAGCCATTGTCTTGAATTGTTGGTCCCTAGAGGTCTCAACTTCTTCCTATTCCAGGGCATCAAACAACAAGAACACATCAAAGGTTAAGGGAACTTCTATTGTAATTTTAGATTACTGTAGACAATTATTGACATTTTAGTCTTAACTTTCTGCCCTATAAGTTCTGGGGAAGCTACTGCACTCTAATTTAAAGCTTTAAAAGCAATATCCTGTTGACAAATTTGTGACGAAGTATTAACTGGAAAGTTTTCCATATAAAGACAACACAAAACATTTGTTGGCGAGAAAAGCAAATAGAAGATACGGGGAAGATAATAGTTACCCATAATGATCCCTTGTGCACCCCTGTAGTAGGAACTCGTCAACGTTCTGAATCTCTCCTGACCAGCTGGGTAGTAAAACAATTAACATCGGTTACATTAGGCCAAAGCCATTATTCCACATTAAGAGAAAGTGATCGACCAAATTCTATCGAGAAGGTCTAGCACAAAGGAAAACAAAATTTGACGATCGTATCCTACCTAGCTGACCAGATAAGTAGTCTTACTAGCAACAAACCTAAAAGATGAGTTCTGACAGTGATAT
Source organism: Myrica gale (assembly GCA_963930655.1). NCBI lineage: Eukaryota > Viridiplantae > Streptophyta > Magnoliopsida > Fagales > Myricaceae > Myrica > Myrica gale. Next base: position 21,131,574 of record OZ005604.1, on the reverse strand, counting down.
ACATACTACGATTATATACACTGATTATCAACATAACATCAATACTCTGGCCAGAAGGACAAGCAAAATGATACAAGAAGAGCATGTGATAATAATCCACAACTTCATCTTCCATGGTTCTACTTTAGACCAGGTTTAAATGGGCTTAGGCAGGCATATGCTAATTTCACTCGGAGAACATATCAGAGATTGGTCAACCTTCTGTTGGAATTAGCATATGTAATACAAATCAAGCGCGTGTATAAAAACCATGTTTGGAGTTACCAGTATCCCAGATTGCAAGCTTCAGCTTTTTCCCACCAACGTTTACATATTTCACCTTGAAATCAACCCCTGCATAAGAAAGCAGAAATGAGATGTACATCAAGACAAAGGAAAAGCAATAAGTGAATTATTTGGATTTTACAGTATTGAGTTGGATGAACATAAGAAAACGTGATGTAATAGTCGTGTTCCTAAAAGCAGAGCATATTAGCCAAGACTTGAGAAACATAAATGAAATGGGATGCAGGGGCTAAATTTTGGCCCATCAACCATAACATATACAACTTCCCATAAGTAAAAAGACGAAAAAATCTTTTGAAACGTGCAAACTTTGGTGGCACATTATTCCAGCTCAAGTCAATTCGAGCTGAGAAACTATTTCAAGTCAAAATTTTATGAATGTATTCAAACGAACAAGTGCTCTCTCCACTTAATTATGTCTTTAGCAGAAGCCAGTAATTATAAATTTCCATTGCAAAACTTCTCACTAAAGCCCCAAGAAAACAAAAAGTGTCATTTAACTGTGCCTATGAGATTATATTTGTTCATGCTTGACAGCTAAACAACAACCACGAAAAACACTACTAATTTTTTTAACATTGATTGCTCCTGCACTTTATCAGCAACAACGCACAGGCAAAAGAGTAACGCTATGCCATTGTTGCATTACACATTCGTAAAAATTCACTTATAACAGTCCATTAATAACCATATAGGTCCAGAATATCAAAATCCAGAAGTTAATATGAAATTGAGTAGAAAGACTCACCAATTGTGGGCGATAGATCTTCAAAGATCTCAGATGTAAAACTCAAAAGAAGACTACTCTTCCCAACCCCAGAGTCCCCAATCATCAGCAGCTTGAACAAGTAATCAAACTCAGGCTGATTCGACGATGAATCCATCGGAGTCCACTCTCAAAAGAAGCCCAACCCAACCTATGGAACCGGCTTTTCCACCAACACCACACAACCAGCAATAGGGTACCTAACCAAAATCTGGGTAATAAATATAGTATCAAAACCAAATCTATCAACTCAAGAAGGAGCAGCAAAAAAATACGGTGTAAAAACAACAAAAACAAAAAGACCCAGTTATGGGATTCAAATTAGGTGTTCATACAACCCAGAAAAATCAACACCAAGTTCAGACGATCAATGGGATTCAAAAACAATGGTTGACAACTTAACAAGACACTGATATTGCTCCAAAGAGAGAAAATTAGATTAAACTTCATATTATGTATATATATATATAACAGCACATGTCATTGTATGGCATCAAGACTACAAATTGCATCGATCATTTTAAAGCATACATCATATCTAATTTCTTCGGAAATTTGATGCAGAACTGTACTTTTTGACCACGAAGATCACAAACACAATATACTCAACCATAGATACAGGAAATTCTAATACCCGGGATTTAAGGAAATCGGAAAATGGGAGATGCGGAAGAAAATGAGGAGAGGGAGAGAGAAACGTTCGAAGCAATATAGGGAGAGTGATGCAGAGTAAAAACTAAAAAGGAAAATAACTGATAGTGAAAAGAAAACCCAAGAAAAAATAGGGGTAGAAGCGGAATTGCAGCAAAATTGCCGGGTATTCCCCGCGTTTGCTTTCAACCCGGGAGTCCGTTTTGGTACTCGAATTTTTTTATTTGCTCAACAATTTTTAGTAGGTGGATTTTTAAAAGACTCTATTTCTATTTTTTCAGAATAAAGTGATCCATATTCCTTTTATTTTTAAATAAATAATTTATTATATCTAATTTATTTTTATATTTCTCTTTATCTTTGTCTCTTCCTTCCATGTCAATAAATACCGTGGCCTTGGCTCAAACATCTCCATGACAATTGTTATCCTTCAATCTTCTTCAATCATCCATTAGTTTTGAGTAGAATTTCAGCTCATTGTTGACCTCATGAAGCTGACATGAACATAAGATCAGACCTTGGGAAATATAAGGAAGAATATCTAATTAAGTAAATAAAAAAAATAAAGAGAAAAGTTCACAGCTCCAAATTATAAGTGATCTTCGATTGGAATCTCACGCTGAACCTCAAACTTACAAAATCAATCAACAAATAAGATTTTACCGTCAAAATAGTGCCATGTGACTCGTTTAGAAGCGCAAAGTCACTTTTCCACAAAAAATAATAAACTTCTCATAAACTAGTTGTTGTATTTAGTACAAGACAACTGAAGCAAGAGTCAAGAGACATAAAGATGATTCAAGGGAAACATTGATAGAAGCAAGCTTACATAAAGTTCCGCAGAACAATATAATTAACAGACTTATTTGTCAGAAGAACAAGCTTAATTAGCTAGACTCCTCCTATACAGGAGGCTCGCCTAGTTGGACATCCTTGGCCGGATTCAGATGAACATAATTCCCGAGCTAAGCCTCCAGATGAGCCGTTAAAGAGGGTCTATCGATGCTTTCATGGTGGTATGATTTGCAGACGAAGTAGATCACTGTTTTGACCACAATTTCGAAGAGAACCACCATGAACAGAAACACGCAGCAAATAATTCCAAGCACAATTCTAATTCCTAAGCTCAGGAACTCATCGTCCACAACAAAAACCTCAAACACAAACTCAATTCCTGCAAAGCGGATAGACAGCAGGATAAGGAAAGCACCTGCGACTCCCATCTTACCCTTTATCAAGGCCCTGCTCTTCACCATGGATTTGATTCCATAAACCTCCTCTAACACCGACACCACACTTGCCAGATCCCAAACGATAGTTATGTAAACAATCCCAATCAAGTATGCGATAGCGAGAATCACAAAGAGAATAAACCCAACAACATTCCTTCCCAAAAAACGTGCCCACAAGAAGAGTATTACTCTAGCAACGACGTTGTAAACGAAAGCAACGGCGAAGCTCCACAAAAAAAGTGAGCGCGAGTCTCTTCCAAACCCTTGGGACCGCGCTCATGACCTTCTTAAAGGTGATTTCTTTTGCTGTGTATATGCACGCAATGGTAAACACAACTGCGGCGGTCGCAAGGAGGGAGAGGATAAGAAGGAAGATGAAGTAGGCTGCTTTGAAGAGCAAAAAAGTGGCCACTTTGGAGGAGGTCACATCGGTTCTCCCTTGGGTATTATCAACCAATCCGTTTAAGATATTGTCGTTTATAACATTGGAAAAGAGTAGATGGGAGATTACGATGTGAGCAAGGGAGAGGGCGGAGAGTGGGATGATGAGTGCCAGAGTGATTTGGCCGAAGATTTTTCTCCACGTCTGTCAAATGAAAAAAAAATTGGCTCCTACAGCAAAAACGCTGCAAAACTACGGAGATTTTGTTTACGTATCTATAATCTAATTTCTTAGGTAGCCATGAGGCAGTACTTAAGGAGGAAGAAAAGCTTTCCTAACGACAATCTAATGTGAGACGGGGTAAACTATAAATTGTGATTAAGGCCTCCAGGTTCCAGCAATAAGAGTGAAAGCCTTTCGATTTTGCTTAGGCAAATAGTCAAGCTATAGTCTGTACGATATCAGGAGGTTTCCGAGTGAAGTTCTCCTTGACTGGAGCTAGTCAACACGCTTTCACTTTTTGTCTGCTTTCCCGAATTTCCCAAGAAAGTGATGTTAAATTGCCGAGTGAGTCCTCCTAAGTAACTGACCATTCAATTAGGACTGATATGTAATGGTGTTTGTTTTCCCACAATTTCGGTGTCTCAAAATTTCTAACAAAATAAACACGCTCTAAAATTTTTAACTTTTATACATTCACACTCCACTTTTTACAAACCCCACTATATCTCAATAAAGTAAAGATTCTCAAAATTTCGAAAATATTCTCCGAAATTTCTACAAACAAACACCACATTGCTGAGAAAAGGAAGTCATGATGTTAACAACGTGTTTGATTGCTAAAATTTTGGTGTGTTTCAAATTTTGATAGATTATGTGAAAATTCGAAGAGAAAAATTATTTAAATAAATTTTTTATATTTATTTAGAGTAAAAAATAATGATTTGATGAAAGAGAATTTTAAAGAATTATTTTATTGGGTTAGAAATTTTAGGGCCAAAATTTTTGCTCTCAAACATGGATTAAATTAGGAAAGAAAAAACAACCCAAATTTCTTTTTAATGCAAAATAGTACTATGTGATCTCTGGAAATGCATATATGGCAAATCTGAGGGCCGGGTTGGATTAGTAGTTAATGCTTTGAATCTATGTGGTGTGCTCCCTCTAAGGTCATAAGTTCAAAATTTATAGTAAGTGCTACCAATCTTTTAGGACCACCCTCAAGATCTTTGGCCTGATAATTATTCAATTTGTGTCTGACTAGGTGATTGTATATACTATGAGAATTAATCGAGTTTCATATAAACGGACCAAAATAACCATTTAGAAAGAAAAAACCCGCATATGTGGCAGCCCTTCTCTTGGCAACAACAACAACCTCTAATTAAGTCAAGAAACAGAAACTATTGGCTTGGGATCACTCCGTTGGCCTAATTCCCTCTCCCTCTTAGTTTTTTTTGTTTTAAAAAAAAACTTTGTTGCTCTCGAATATATGAACTAGAATCGGGTAATTATTGGGACTCCCTATCGCTCCTTTATATTCTGATTGATACTTCAATATATATAGATCTATATCTGGCTAAAATAAAATTAGCCAACCATTTTCTGTTTTCGTTGAGCTCATCTTAGGACACCTGCGTTATCTCTTAACAGATGTGCCGCCCCGGCCAAACTCGAAAAATAACAAGCTTCATAAGAAAATACTTGATAAAACACCATATATTCGTCGTATTATAGCATCTAGCTCAAGCAAGCTACATAGCACAAGCTACGTAAAAGTTACAAAGAAGAATAGGGGTAGACGTATTTTCCAGTGTAGCAAGCTTAACTAGACGCCTAGGCAGGAAGCGCTCCAAGTTGGACGTCCTTGGCCCACTTTAGTGGAACATACTTCCCAAGATAAAGCTCAAGATGATCCGCTAGAGAAGGCTTGTCAATCCTTTCATGGTGATATGATTTGCAGACGAAGTAGATCACAGTTTGGACAACAAGGCCAAAGAGAATCATTTTGAACAGAAGCAAGCAGCAGAGAATTCCAACCACAACTCTAGTCCCTAAATTCGGTATCCAGGCCGGCACAACAAAAATCCCAAACACAAATCCGATTCCTATGAAGGAAACAGACAGCAGGATAAAGAAAGAAACCGCGACCCCCAACTTACCCTTTATCAAGCCCTTGCTCTTGATCATGGCTTTGATTCCGCATGCATCCTCTAACACCGATACCACACTCGCCAGATGCCAAACGACGGATATGTAAACTATCCCAACCAAGTAGAAGGTCAGAATAACAGCTATAAGGATAATCCCAAAGGTTTTCGTTCCAATAAAACGTGCCCACAAGAAGATCGCTGCTCCTGCAACGACGTTGTAGACTAAAACAACTGAGAAGCTCCATAAAAAAGTGAGAATTAGTCTCTTCCAGACCCTCGGGACAACGCTCATGACCTTCTTGAAGGTGATTTCTTTGGCTGTGTATATGCACGCAATGGTATAGACAACGGCGGAGGTCGCCAGCAGGGAAAGGATAAGAACGAAGGTGAAGTAGGCTGCTTTGAAGAGCCAAAAAGCAGTCCACTCGGAGGAGATGTCATGAGAAAGCTTTGCGTAGTAGGAAGTATTCTTATCGGTATCATCCAAGGTGATCTCATTGTCCAGAATTTTGAAGAAGAGGAGCTGGGATATTTGGATGTGAGCAAGGAAGACGAAGGAGAGCGGGAGGATGATAGCCAGGGTGATTTGGCTGAAGATTTTCCTCCATGAAAATACGATGTTGAAGGATTCTTTGAAGATGCCGAAGAAACCCAGGAATTGAAGCTCCTGTTCTCTGTCCATCAGCTTTTTGTTTTTGTTCTTCAACAAGGGAAGGGTAAAGCTTAGGGAATTGATGCTCTTATATATAGCAGGAAGATGAATGGACTTCCACGTATTAACAACCCCCGGCCATGGTCTTTATTGGAATTACAAACAACATCATTAAGTACCCTTTTATAGAGGGCCGCTAAGATGCTAATTTGTGTGTATTATCTTTATTTTTTCTGTTTTAAAATTTCTTTATTTTAAAATGCTGTGTTTTAAAAATTTCTTTCGTATAACTTATTTGCATGCTCATACTTGAGGTTCAATTTTAAACAGAACATTCCTTGTGATCCATTTTGGTTAGGAATCGAAACATCCATTTTCCGGATTGAATAATTTATCTTGGACACTATCTTTGTTAATGGGCTAACTTTTGATAGACGAAAAAACTTGCATATCTAAAAAATAGATCACATGACCCTCTCGTTCAAAGTTGTACTTCATGAACTGATTTGTTAAAAGTCAATACGAAAATGTCTGTATCAGTAATTAAACAATATGTGTAATGTATAAACAGATGGGTACATGATTGATTATATATATTTTATTTTAAAAATTAATATTTTACCTATGCGTACTTACATAAGATGCATATGTAATAATGTATATACAGAAACGTCAAATCTAGTGCCACTCTCTTTGTTTCTATATAATTCTAGTGTTACTCCATGCTATGTTTGTATGCTTTAAAACATCTCAAATTTTGAATTTCTATTGAAAAATCTGTTGTTGAGGGGTGGTGTTGGATTTTATTAGGATTTACGGAAGTATTAGTCACATCACCTAAAAGGAAAATAAATTGTGACTTTGTAGTGGGACGGACGGCAAAAAATAATTATAAGAATTAACAATAAAATCCTAAGATCATATGAAATGAGACTTTGTAATTATTGGACCGTCATTGTGAGGTCACACCGAAATTAAAGTTCTTGGTCCAAACTAAGTGCACAATCAACATCGGAGAAAACAAAAGGGACACAAAAACTTTAAAAAGTAAATCATTAATTCTAAAGTATAAAAGAAAAAGAACGAAAAAGTAAAGCCTAATTTCAATTTGTTAATATCCTAATAGATGAAAATTGAACCTCTTTTTATAGTGGTGGAACAATTTATTTAGTAGTCTCTCTAAACAGATTAAGATACTTTTTAATTTATTGCATAAATTTAATAATTTAGTTTAGGAGGGAAAAGACACTGCCTTTATTAAAATATTGTGAGGTTCATATATAAGTTAATTAATAATTTAATATGAACAATATTAATGTTATAGAGACTATATATTTTGGGGTTGTTTGTTTACCAAAATTTTGGGAATCTTTTGAATGTTGAAGTTTATTGGGGTTTGTGAAAAGTTTGAAATGTATGTGTAAAAGTTGAAAATTTTGAAGTATGTTTGTTTGGTTGTAATTTTTTGGGAAACAAACAAGTCCTTTATGTTTTCCAGTTCGAACAAACTAAGATTATGTCTGGATAGTGTTTCAAAACGTTTTCAAACACTTCTCACACTCACTTTTTCATCAGTTTCAATACAATTTCACCAATTCCAATAATTTTTTACAAATTTCAACAATTTTTAACATATTTTTCATCAATCCCAAGAGAATCTACCCTACTTCCAAAAAAATACAAACACATAAAACTGTTTTGAAATGTAAACCAAATTGATTTCCACCAAACAGCATTTGCTGCAAAACTACAAACATTTTGAATTATTTTGTGTACTGATAATGATTATGGAATAAAAGAGGGTAGGTTAGCAATTGAGATGGAAAGAACCTATGGCCTCCGGTGGAAGCAAAGCGATCGAGGTTCCATTGCATCCGATAGATGGATGGGACCCAGTTAACTTTTTTTTTTAAGGTCCACCACCCGACTAACCGAGGGAGTTTTTCCAAGACCTCCTGGACTCGACGGAGTCAACACGCGCTTTCAACTCGAAGATCATGAGATATTTCCCAAAATACTAATATGGGCAATACGTGATACCCGATAAGCCGATCCGTCCCAAATCTATCAAGCCAAACTGAGCCAATTTGTCGGTGGAATTTTTTTCCCCGATCTTCCGATAGGGTTCTATGTTGTGCTTTTTTAAGAAAGCCCAAAAAATTCAATTGGACCCTAAAATCTTCCCAAATTTTGATTTGCGCTGCAAAAATATTGAAATTGGGCCAGAGAGGCCCTATCCGGATACCATGCCGAATTTGAAAGTTTAAAATGGGTGGGAGTAAGGGCCTAGAATAAAAGAACCATTTTTTTATTTTTCAACCTTAGAATAAAATTGTACCTTATTTATTCATTCTATTTTCTTTTTAAATTTTTAAATGTGAAACCCAAGGTGATTAGATAATTGTTAAGCCCAACCATCCGGGGTATGCAAGTATTTCCCTGAGCACAAAAAAAAAATAAAGAACTGCTCTCATTGATTGTCTTTAATTTCTTAAAACATCATGATTTTTTATTTGTTTTGGGAAAAATACACATTTCATTCACTTACTATAATAAGAAGTTTGACGTATTGTCAGTTAAACTACTAATTTTGGCACAGTGCACCTCTAATTACCAATATTAGATACTTTGTACTCCAGTAAAATAATTTCATCACATTAAACTCAAATGACAATTCAATTAAATCACTTAGCCACTTTGTATATATATTCATATATGATAGAGGATATTGTTGTCAATCGACTACAAAAAAACAGGTCTATAGTAGCGATCTTTTTAACGGCGGTCACTAAAAACGTCATGAAGTCATCATGGACATTATCATCATTTTAGGTGTAAAAAACACTCAATTTCAATCTAATTGGATGGAAAATTGTGAAGCACGGTTCGTTCAAAATGTCTAAGATAATCGATTTGGTACAATATGTTAATAATAGGTGTAAGGTGTATATATTTTATTTATTGACCCCGAAATGCACAGAGCATCGCGTAATTAGCACTGCATGGCACCTCTGTCCTTATCTTAATACCAACATTTTTTTTAACGCCCTGATAATCCCTTCTAACTACAGTTTGATATATTCCAAGCTGGACCAAAGCATCCTAGCTAATAAATAGACATATTATAATCTACCTGTAAAACTCCAAAAACCAATATTATTTCTCAAGTGCTTATTTAAAAAAGAAAAAAGTACAAGGTCAACACGACCAAAATTACATAATATGTGTCAAGCATTTCCAACACCAGAAAAAAAAAAAAAAAACTCTATTGCTAGACGTCAAATTCACCTTTACTAGTTGGACGTACATCCTGGGCCTTGAGAGCCACATATTCTTGATCTTCAACGTCAAGAGAAACCTCGAGATAATTCGCCAGTGAGGACTTATCCATGTTTTCGCGGTGATAGGATTTGCAAACCAAGTAGAGAAGCGTTTGGAGAACGAGGCCGAAGAGGAACACCGTGGCTAGTATCAAGCCACAAAGATACAGAAGGGGTGCGATCATAATCATTCCTAGGTTCTGGTTTACAATAATTTCCCGCACAAATAGATGCTCATATAGAAGCTTAACTCCTATTTGAAAAACAGCAAGCGTGAAGAAAATGGCAACCGCAGTACCCGTCTTACCTTTTATCAAGCCCTTGCTCTTGACAATGGCTTTTATCCCATTCACATCCTCTAACACTGATACGACCGTCGCCAACTGCCAAATGATGGTTATATAAACAAACCCGCTAAGGTATAAGAGCATTAGGACGACGAAGATCGCAATTCCAATCCGGTCGTTCAATCCAAAATAACGTAACCATAAGAACAACGCCGCTCTGGAAACGAGGTTGTAGACCAAAACGACTGCGAAGCTCCATAAGAAAGTGGCCAGGAGTCTCTTCCAGACATTATTCGCAAATGTCAGGACCTTCTTGGCAGTGATATTCTGGGCGGTATTGGCGTATATGGAGGCGATGATGTAAACAACTGCGGCTGTGGATGAAATGGAGGTGAAAAGAAGGAAGGGGAACCCGGAGACTATGGAGAACCAGAAGCCGGCCGTCCATTCCTTGGAAAGCATTTCTAAGATCTTAGTGTAAAATCCTGTATCCTCGTGGGAGATCGAGCTGTAGTTCAAGTCCTCTAATTGGTCTTGCATGAACTCGAAGAAAAGGGGCTCGGACAGTTGGATGTGGGTGCCTTGGACCACGACTGAGAAGGGGAATATAAGGATCAGAGTGATCGTGCCCAAGTTCCTTCTCCATGAGAAGACTATCTTAAAGGATTCCTTGAATAGCCCAAAGAACCCGAGGAACTGCAGATCTTCTTGTTCTCTGTCCATGTTTTTTTCTTGTTTGCGAACGATGAGGGACGTCGAAGGTGGATCAGCTTCATATATAGTAAATTGCTGAGGTTGTAAAGGGGGCGGTGTACTTTGACAATTCAAAATTGGCCCACACCAGTGGGAGTTTTTCCACAAGTCCTCTTCATGAAGTCGACCTAGCCAACGCGCTATCTCGACTCCAACGGAAAATTCCGGTGGCACCGGCCCCGGCACCGGCACCGGCACCGGGAACCCGGAGGACCGGGAAACCGGTGTAGGTGCCGGTGCCTCATTTTGGGGGAAACCCGGGGGTATTCCCGGTTCCCGGGTTCCCCGGCACCGGGAACCCGGGGGACCGGGAACCGGGTTTCCCCCTTTTTTTTCATCTTCCAGCAAATCCCCCCCCCCCGCGTCAGTGCGTCACCAAGTTCACCCCAAACTCTCTCGCTCTCTCATTCTTCCTCGCCTAATCGATTTCGTTTCACGTCGTGATTCGTCTCTTTGATCTTGAAATTGACTTCACTTTGGAACGGTTCCCTACCAAAAAGTCTCCTTCGTCGGAAGAAGCACAGCAGCGGCAAGAACAGGAGGTGAAGGTCTTCGTCTCTCTTTCTCGCTTTCGCTAGTGTTTTGCATCGAGACATCAAAGGGTCAAATCTTCTGATTGACAATAGTGGCAATCTTAAAATTGGTGATTTTGGGTTAGCAACCTTTTTCCACCCGCATCAGAAGCAGCCTCTGACGAGTCGGGTGGTAACTTTATGGTATCGACCCCCTGAACTTTTGCTTGGCTCTACGAACTATGGAATTGCTGTGGATTTGTGGAGTACTGGTTGCATTCTTGCAGAATTATTTGCCGGGAAGCCTATTATGCCGGGAAGAACAGAGGTACTTTTTCCAGCTTTGTCTTGGATATGTAAGAAATATGGGAGTTCTTTGCACTGGATTAGATGCATCAGATTTCTATCTTGTGTCAAGACAAGTGACCTTAGTTGGTTAGGAGTTCAACCAGGCAGCAATGCTCATAAACCAGAATTTAATGTCCACTTTGACATCTTCTTTCATTGAAGTTAAAAAGTGTTTTTTTCTTCCGTACTCAAGATGAAAAGTGGTGAATTACCCAGATTGATCAGCATTTATGATTGGCATTATTTGCGTATACCATGAGTGTGTAAGAAATCTTCCTCTGTACTGCTTAAAATCATCATATAGTTTTTAGGTTCCTAGGACATGCAAAATACCTTGATGATACCAAATAATATGTGACAATGCTCCTATCGTCCCATGTTATGTACCAAATAATAGGTTCCAGTACTCATCAATGGGAATGTAAGACAGAAAAGCTCCTATCGTCCCATGTTATATACTGACAACTACATGCTACTTATTATTTGTTGGGGGTCCAATGCTTTGTCTTGTGCTCCCATGGCATGGATGTCTGAAAGCTTCACCTATGGAACTGCTCATGTCTCTTGTTTCTCTGGGCATCATGATGATATTATTTGCGATTTATAGGTTGAGCAACTACATAAGATCTTCAAACTTTGCGGTTCACCTTCTGAAGAGTACTGGAAGAAGTCAAAATTGCCTCATGCAACCATCTTCAAACCTCAACATCCTTACAAGCGTTCTGTTGCTGAATCATTTAAGGACTTTCCTACATCAGTATTGGCCCTTTTGGATGTCCTTCTTTCAGTAGAACCTGATGGCCGGGGAACAACTGCTTCTGCACTCCAGAGTGAGGTAAGTATGAGTTTTCTTATGATCTTCAAATTGGGTGGTGTTGGTACATTTTGATTAAGTAAAGCTTTTCTGGTTGTGAGCCTCCTTTTGAGTATGGTCTCTATGTTTTCTTCAAGACTCACTTAATTGGAACCATTTTCATATGCTATGAACCTGTTGTTGATTTTTCATCACTTCATCTCTGTTATAATCCTCACATGGCACCTACACTTCCATCTTCTGCCCACTATTCATTTTCATGACAGATGTCCTTTTTTCAATTCGTCTATCATGTGAAGCAAGGTTGACAGTAGATGGAACAGAACATCCAGTACTCAGGCCTGAGACCTTCACATTCTTGATTTCATATTTTCATGTGTTTTCACATTCTCAAGGCCATTACTAACCAGAGGATGTTGTAAATTGGTTGATGGCTATTTTTCTGATGTTGAAGTGACCTATTGTTATTTCATTAACACAATAATGAATATATGATCGCTAGTAAATAAAAATCTGCCGATAGGGTTCAAGAAATTATTAGCCTAGTCCTACAAGTTTCTAATACAATGAACACAAATGCTGCTGCTTCTAACAGCTTCAAGTTCTCACCACATTCCTTCTAGATTGTCTAACAGATATTCCAGTAGTTAAAAGTTTGTTAGCAGGACCAGCTTTTGGTATATTTTGTGCACTTCTAAGATTATCCAAGGCCTTCGATCCATTCTTCCTCTGAACATTAACTGCAGCATCAGACAAGGAACAAACCAAAACAAAACAGTTGAACATTACATCTTATATGAAAAGTATGAGAAACCTAATCAACAGGGGGGTTGATGTTGTTTACAGGAGTACCTTGTTGAGCAATCTGATTCCGCTTTGAGTCACTTGCAGCTAGTGTAGCACCCTTTCTAGTCCTAGAAGGCAGACATGAATCTGGCTTTGAAACAGAGACAATGACCCTTAAAGTTTCCAGAATGTGTGTGTGTGTGTGTGTGTGTTTTTAAGTATAAATGGTCGAGGTCAGGCAGTGTTCTTACTCGTAGTACTGCAGAGTGCATTTTTTTATTGTCTCGTAGCAATGGATTGGATTGTATAAATGGATTGGATTGTATTAGTTTGGATTAGATTATTCATTTTGGATTGGATTGTATTAGTTTAAATTGTATTATTGATTTTGGATTGGATTGGATTATATTAGTTTGGATTGGATTGTATTAGTGTAGAGTTTATATTTTTTATGTGCGTAATATGTTAAAAAATTAGCTCAATATGAATATAGGATTACCGGAAACCGCCACCGCTAAAACCGCCACCTACACCGGCCGGTTTTTGCCCTTAACGGTGTAGGTGTAGGTGGCAATTTTTTCAAAACCGGCCTACCCGGTGTAGGTGCCGGTTTTGGCCAAAACCGGCACCTACACCGGGGTTGTACAGCCCTAACTCCAACACCCTGAGAAATTTCTCAAATTGAATTATATTCTCTAATAGTAACATGCCCATCATCGTTAATATTATTCAGGGGAAAAGTCACTACGCCTAAAAACTTGGACCAGGTTTGTAAGGTGACTAAAATCACCCTGAAATTAAATTTATTGGTCCAAAACTAGAAATATTTTGAATTATTTTATTTACTAAAAAGGTTTTTAATGATAATTCAATAAAACAGGGTAGGTTAGTAATTGCAATGGAAAGAAGCTGTGGCTGAGGCTGTGGCCCGTTGGTGAAGCAAAGCAAGGTTCCATTTCATCCGATATATGGGACCCAGCTTATCTTTTTGAGTGAGGAAGCTTTAAGCAACGTTTCGACGTCCGCCATTTCCAAGTACTCCTGGACTCGACGGAGCAACACGCGCTTTCGACTCTTAAGGCTGAGTTTGAATGGCAATTTTTTTTTTGAAATAATATACACTCGGTTAGAAATGTTAAAAAAATTTGTTGGAATTTGTAAAAAAATATTAAAATGAACTTTTTTTCAAAAAATATTCCTACCATCCAAACATAATCAACATCATCAGAAATTTTCCAAGAAAAAAAAATACAGTAGTCATACAACTGCGTGTGTTCTTTCATACAACTCCAAATCTCTCAAGTCGAACTAAGCGAACTTGTCGACGGTTTATTTTTTCCCGACCTTCCCATAGGGTTCGGGTCGAAAACTTGGAAGGATATATCTCAAATCCAACATTCCCGACCCGGTATATTACTAGATATATATATAGTCCGTTAAAACAACTTTGTTTAGGTCTAAGAAAGGTAAACATTTTACAAAAAAATAACAAGACTGAAAAGTGAGGTACAAACAATATTGGGTAGTTGGGCAATTAAAAAAACCCAAAATAATTGGACCGTAAAATCCTCCTAAAATTTGATAGGGGCTTGCAAAAACATTGGAACTGGGCCATGGAGGCCCTTTCCGTATTCCATGCCGAATTCCAACCCGCCTCCGGTTGGAAGTTGAAAATATAAAGCTGGGTCGGAAGCAGGGGGTTAGAGATGGAGTGAGAACAAAAAGAAACATTATTTATTTGACAAGTTTATTAAAACTTGTCTCTACATTATTTATCCGCTCTGTTGTTTGAAGTTTTTCCTTCTCGTGCTAAAAGGGTAGGAGGAGAATAGCGGACCAGCGATAACAACAGAAGGAGCCTACAGGCCATATCGCCCTGGTCTAATCTTCATGTAAATTATAATATGTATGTCATGTGTGTTTACACGTGTATGCATGTCCTCAAGTTACGTCTCTACGTCGTAGGTAGGAAATGCACATTATATATATATTCCAAAGCATCCTAGTCAATAGACATATTATATTCGACCCGTATAGCTCCAAAAACCAATATTATTTCTCAAGTACTTGTTTAAAAATAAAAAGAAAAATGTCAGCACCACCAAAATTGGTGGTCTAGACATCAAATTCACCTAGTTGGACATCCTGGGCCTTGAGAGGAACATATGTTCCGAGATAAACCTCGAGATGATCCGCCAGTGACGACTTATCGATGTTTTCGTGGTGATAGGATTTGCAGACCAGGTACAGAACCGTCTCGACAACGAGCCCAAAAAGGAACACCGTGACGAGGATTAAGACGCAATCAAGTCCCAGTAGGATTCTAATTCCTACGCTCCGTATTATCGCAAACACAACTAGATTCTCGTAAAGTAGCTGGACTCCTATGTAAAAAACAGCAAGCGTGAAGAAGATGGCAACCGCCAGACCCTTTTTCCCCTTTATCAAGGCCTTGCTCTTGATCATGGCCTTAATCCCGTACACATCCTCCAACACCGATACAACGCTCGCCAAGTGCCAAATGATGCTTATATACACAAACCCCGTCAGGTATATGAGGAGCAGGACAACAAAGATGACAATTCCAATCCCGTTTAATCCCAAGAGGCGTACCCATAAGAAGAACAGCACTCCTGAAACGAGATTGTAGACCAAAACGACAGCGAAGCTCCAAAAGAAAGTGACCATGAGTCTCTTCCAGACCTTGGGCACAACGCTCATGACTTTCTTGAAAGTGATGTCCTTGGCGGTGTATATGGAAGCGATGGTGTAAACAACTGCGGCGGTGGAAAGAAGGGAGAGGACAAGAAGGAACGTGAAGTAGACGACTTTGAAGACCCAGAAGGCGGTCCAGTCGGCGGAGAGCATATCGGAGAGCTTAGTGTAGCTTCGGCTACCCTCGGGGGAGTAGGACAAGGCGTCTTGGTCGTTCATGATCTTGAAGAAAAGGAGCTCGGAGATTTGGATGTGGGCTAAAAAGATGAGGGAGAGGGGGAGTATAAGGGCCAGAATGATCTGGCTGAAGATTCTTCTCCGTGAGCAGACGATCTTGAAGGACTCCTTGAAAATCCCAGAGAACCCAAGGAAATGTAGATCTTCTTGTTCTCTGTCCATTTTTTCTTCTCTGCAAACTACGCAGGACGAAGGTGTATCAGCTACATAAAATATAAATTGCTGTGATGGTAAAGGGTGTATACTTTTTTATTTTTTTAATCAAAGTGGGCGGATCTTACCCTCCTAAGGGGAGGAGATGCAACTTGAGCTAACTGGTAAAGGATGTAGACTTTGAAATATCAAATTGCCCCTGTTCTTTATGTAAATTACTAAACTATGGTTAAGCAGCTAACCAAGCAAAGGCACGATGATGATTAGTGAGAAATTTCGAATATCTCAAAATTTTTACATAAATTATAATGTATTTTCAATACTTTTTATAATTAAAAAATCTACATTAAATATTTTTTTTAAGTCAAAAAGTCAAGGTATTGACATAGTTAGGATTTTTTTTATTAATTATAATTTTTTCCTTCAAACTATCACCCGATTCTCAAATATCTATACAAACTTTAACTTGTAGCAACTCGCCCCTATAAACTATACTTCTCGTTGCTATTTCATCTACAACATGCTGAAGTTGTAATATCGAACGGTTTTTGTTCCACGTAAACGACATATGACCTTCTACTTACTTAAAAAAAAACAAATTTGATCCGCTCGATTCTAAGTTAGTCATCTTTTTATATATAAAAAATTAGCTAATTGTATATTATTTTTTGGTTCTAAAAATTGCTAGAAGCACTTTAGAATATTAGGAAGAACTCAAATGAGGGTAAAATTATATTTTCATGTAAGGAAAACGTCACATGTCTGTTACGTGGGATAAAAATAGTTAAACATAACAACTTCAGTCTGTTGAGGGATGAAATCGCAATGAGAAGTATAATTTATGGGAGTGAGTTGTAACGAGTTATAGTTTGTGAGAGTATTTAAAAATCAGGTGGTAGTTTGAGATAAAAAATTATAATTAACTTTTTTTAAAAAAATAAAAATGGAACTCTAGCCATTAATAATGTATCAAGTCATAAAGACAAGGGTCTTTAAATTAGGAGGATGAATAAGGGTTGGGAAGTGAACCAAAATCTTTTGGAAGGAGAGGGCAGATTCTTCAAGTACTCTTAACCGGTTTAATAAGAATCTCAGGGGCGAATTAGTAATTTAAGTTCCATGGAAACCCACATGAAATAGGAAACCCAAGTAATGAAGAAGGTTGTGGATTAACCCCAAGGGGTTGGCCTGAGTGGTGAAGGCTTGGGGCCTAGGGGTCTGCTCCCCCTGAGGTCCCAAGTTCGAATCCTCTCAGGTGCAAACAACTCCTTGGGGTCACTCCCTAAGCGAAGCTGGACTTAAATGACATGTGTGGTTTGGGAGGCTGCACGGCCCGGGAGTTGCCGTAGCGTTAAACTCACCTCGTACGTATACTGGATCAGGTTCGTCCGAGCTCGGTGCACGTGGTTGGGTGCCCGAATTCCCCTTGTCACCCAAAAAAAAAAGGCTGTGGGAGCGTTCCTTTCCCATCGTCGAGAATTTCGTGGTAATATAGAGGAAGTCACATAAAAAGAAGCGGTCTCTAACTTTGACCAACGCGCTTTTATTATTTAGGCTTAAATGCACTGTAGGTCCCTGTGGTATCATTTTTTTACAAATTGGTCCCTGTGGTATGAGTTTGCACTGGCTAGTCCCTGAGGTAATCATTTTGTAACAAATTGGTCCTCCCGTTAGATTTTCATCAACCCACTTATCGGTCGAAGTTGACGTGGATTATATTCTGCATATGCACTAATGAAAGAACACAAACAGAGGACAGACCGAGCATCCCGAACAGAGACCGAGCCCGAGCATCCCGAGCAGTGAGCAGCACCAGCTTGAGTATCTCGAGCACAAGCAGCCCTACCAGCTCGGGATACGGGTACATGCGACATCATATGCACCAATGAAAGAGCACCAACAGAGGACAGACCAAACATCCCGAGCACAGACCGAGCCCTGGCATCCCGAGCATCCTGAGCACAAGCAACTCGGCCTGCTCGAGCCTCTAGACATGCGACATCACCCCATTCACTGATGACGTCAGATTTTATGATACGTCATCTTCGGTCGTTAAGTGGGTCGACGGAAATCTAACGGGAGGACCAATTTGTTACAAGATGATTACCTCAGGAACTAGCCAGTACAAACTCATACCACAGAGACCAATTTGTAAAAAGGTGATACCACGGGGACCTACAATGCATTTAAGCCTATTATTTATTAATATGCTCGCCTACTCTTTACAGACTTTTCCATCAAAGCCCATATTGTGTTCAAGAAAAGCCCGTATACTCATTCAGAAAATAAACAATCTAAGGCCCATATACCGTTCAGAAAAAAGGCCCAGTGTGAACCATTGTACAGAGTAACATTTCTCTGATTAAAGAAAGAAGACAAAGTACAGGTACCATTTTGTGGTGAAATGGTGGACCCGCGAGACTCTCAAAAGTCGAAACGATGTCGAGTCAAGGGCACCCTGATTTTGGAAATCCCTGTATGTTTTTTTTGGTACGTAAAAAAGGAAATCTGTATTTTACATATCCATACCTTCACTGTTTTATTTCTTTTTATACGCAATAAGCCAGGAACAACAGTTTCATTAGGAGGACTAGTATGAATTATGATCATCTTTAATTTTCTGTCCGAATTGGATGACCCAATTCAAATAGAGATAGATAGAATTTTTCTAACATTCAATGTTGTCCATACTAATTACCAGGTTATATAGGTATATAACATTCAATGCATATTGTGTCTTTTTATCTAATTTGGATAGCAAATTAAAGAGCATTTTGTGCAGAATTAATATATTTTGCTAGGTGATTCAAAAGTTTTCCAACCCTAGAAGGCATAAGCAATAGTAAAGGATAAATACACTATTTTTTGTCTCTAAAATTATGATTTTGCTCTCGTAAAATGATCACCATAAATATATATGGACAAAATTGTCATTTCTCACGTAAAAAATAAATAATTTTCGGTCTAAATTTAACGAAAGTTTTAGAGGATAGTGCAAAGTGTCTAAATTAAAAAGTTAGTGGGCAATGTGGCAACAATAATAGATTGAGTTGTCTAAGTGTCATAAATCTCAAGGGTTTAAAGTTTATTTAACTCCATAAAGTGTATTTTTCAAAATTGAATAGAAAGAATATTTTATGGGGGTAAAATTGCACAGGATACCAATCGGTTCGGATATATGAAATTTTTTTAGAATTTTATGAGGTTAGTGAAAAGTGAAGAAATATATGATTCGATGGAGTCATCTGTTTATGTTTGCTTAATGAATTTATTTATTTATTTTGCAAACACAGTACTGTCAACTTGAAAGCGAGGACAATAATATGCTTATATCTTTTAGACACAAATTTCCCAGAATTACAAAAAAAGAATTCGTTTTATAGTGCAAAATTCCCAAATTAGCCGTTGATTTTCAAGATCTGGATTCATGACCTTTTTAAAGACGTGAACCAATACTTTTAGGGCTTAAATGCATTCAATGTTTCTGTATTATGCGTGAATTGCAAATATATTTCTGAAGTAAATAAAACTATTTTTCATACTCCTGAGGTAAACATCAAGGTCACAATATGTCCTTCCGTTTATGTGTTGTTTGAAAGATTAACGATAAATGCTGACGTGACAAAATTAGACACGTAAGCATAAATCATATCGCGACACTTGTACAATTTTGAAAAAAAAAAAAATTGAAATCGTCCATGTTGGCATATTCGTAAATTTATTTTAAAAAAATTGTACAGGGGTCAGGGGAGTTGCCCCGCGATGGGGAGCCTAGATCCTTCGTCGCGTGAAGGGGCTCCCCTGACCCCTGTACAATTTTTTTTTTTTCGAATATGCCAATATGGACGCTTTCGATTTTTTTTTCAAAATTGTACAAGTGTCGCGATATGATTGGTGCTGACGTGTTTAATTTTGTCACGTCATTATTTATCGTTAGTCTTTCAAACGATACATAAACGGAGGGATATATTGTGACCTTAATGTTTACCACAAGATTATAAAAATATCTTTCTATACCTCAAATATATATATATTTGTAATTCACGCATACGACGTGGCATTGGATGCATACTTTCAGGTAATCTCAGAATATTCGAAGCAAGTAGTCTGGTCTACTAGGAACTAGCGAGTTACCACGTGTAAATCATGCACTAAAGTCAACTGTTCCCCACCGCACACATCCTATCACAACCCTATTATAAATTCCTTAATACACAACGAACGAGGGCCTGAAGTCTCCCTCCCCTCCCGTGAAGAGCGGCTCCAGCTCACCCAAAAACAAATCTCTACAGTGTCCACACAATCCCTGGCTTGTATCTTATGCTCTCTCCCCACGTTCCCAAAAGCCTTTATCCAATAATCCTGTGCCACGTCAGAGGAAAAGAAACCAGCGTAACTATTCTATCCAACAATTACTGGCTCATCGATTTACATTCGTGGACTTGTCCGCACTTGATTATCAACGCCGGACAAACCGCCGAAGAGGATCAAAGCTTTGGTTCAACTTTCCGAACCGGGTCCCACCCATTTTTCACAAACTCCACGTCCCACGCTACCATATGTCGGCACAAAGCAAGGCGCATCACCTACCCGTTGCGCATCTCCACCTCCAAGTCCATGTATTGTCCCCCCCATATACAACCCGAGCTGTGCATCTCCATCCAGTGCGCGTTACGCACTGTTCCATCCACGACGGACCCTCCTCGAACATCTATATCTTCCTTCTTCTGTTCTTTTTCAAATTCATTTTTTATGTTTTTATTTCGTTTTCGGTTCTGGGAATCTTCTCCTTGTTTTGTGCATGTAAGAGATGGACTCGGAAAAGCCATTCTTGGGTGTACTCCCTGGTAACTTTTTCAGACCCGCATGGGTGCCGCTACTTCTCTTGTTCACCGTCATTGCGATTCTGTCTTTTCAAATCTCCACCAATACCGTTTTCCCGAAAAGGTTGATTTCAGGATCATCCGCCGGGGAATACGGATCGCCTGGACCCGGTACAGAGTCGGGTGGACCGCTAAGCTGCGTCGGGTTTCTCGGTGCCGCGCCGAAGAGAAAGGCGGTGAAGTCGATAACGGATTTCGGGGGAGTTGGCGACGGGAGAACGTCCAACACCGAAGCGTTTCGGAGGGCGGTACGGCACATGCAGGGTTTCGGAGACAAAGGTGGGTCCCAGCTGAACGTGCCAAAGGGGAGGTGGCTTACGGGGAGCTTCAACCTGACCAGTAATTTCACGCTTTTTCTAGAAGAGGGCGCTGTAATTCTCGGCTCCCAGGCACGTCAATAACTTTAAAAATAGCATCATTATTAATTTTATTTATTTATTTGGCGAAATTTGCAGAAGGGAACTTTTTCTACCATGAATGGTTGCGATTTGCGAGGAGACACTCATGTTTCGTGCTCATGGCTGTTTTTATGGAAAAAGAGTAGGAAAGTTGAAATGTGCAACCAGAGGGACCACCAATTTTTTTTCTATGATACTGCTGTCCTTTTTGCTATTTTTCCACCCAAGTGCTCTTTGTGCGTGTAATTATTACCTACGATCAATGTTGCTGTCAGGTTTTACTAATGGTGCGTGTAATTTTTCGACCCAGCATATTTTACTGGTCTTTTTGTGTCCGAATGAGAGAGAGAGAGAGGGATGAGGTTATTGGGACTGTGCTTGACCAGGGGTTAGTTATTGAACGAGAAAGGTCAAAATTATGCATGTTCAAAAAGCATATCTAGAAAAAAAAAAGCATATTTTACTGGTCTTTTTGTGTCCGAATGAGAGAGAAAGAGGTGTGAGGTTATTGGGACTGTGCTTGACCAGGGGTTAGTTATTGAACGGGATAGGTCAAACTTATGCATGTTCAAAAATTCGTAGATGCTGCCGCTGTAAGGTTATATTTTGTACGGGAGTATATAGGCAACCTATGATGAGCAGTGTAAATGGTTCCTGAAGCATTACTGCTCATTTTGATTAGCAAGTTGCTAATCATCTTGCTTTTCATTTGGTTTGTATTTTCCCTTTATAGGACCCAAAAGAATGGCCTATAATAGAGCCATTGCCTTCTTACGGAAGAGGAAGAGAGCGGTCAGGAGGAAGGCATATAAGCCTTGTACATGGAGATGGTCTCACTAACGTTATCATTACAGGTAGCATAAACCTCCTTTTTCCCACCCTTTTGGTATGCGGATTGTTTTTTTCCCCTCCACATGTATGCAGATTGTTGTTATACTGGTTCGGATATTAATCTCTGAAGTATCTGCAGAAAGTCAGAAACGGCTCCCTTCTCAAAAACAAAAAATATGAGTTGCTGTATGCGAAAACATTTAGGATTTAACTTTGAGTGGGCGCTCAAAATAAGTCCACTTGCTTGGGAATATATTATATCCAATGTGTGTTTTCTTTCCACTTCTCTGTGGTAGAAGTCTAGAATACAGCATAATACCTATCCACCGAGCAGCATAAGTGCTTTCTTGGGAAGGATGTCACTCTTATGAATCAGTGATAAGACAAGTATAGGACTTTTCTTGTTCCATTGATCCTACGTCTTAGATGGTGGAAAGAGGATCTAAACTACCATTTCCTTTCAATTCTATGTTTCTTTTTTGAATTTCAAAGAAGATATTTCTTAGATTATGTTGTTAGGTGTTATATCAATTTGTTGAAATTTGTCATTGTAGCAGCAAACTATCAGTTTGTATTCTTTGATTTCCTTCCAAGTTGCTTCTGTCCCATCTAGCTGGTGTTGATATTTACATGTTGTCAATAGTGTGTACACACAATTCGCTGCTTGATCCATATTCTTTGATCTCACCAAAGTTCATGAGATGTGTCTGAAATTCATGTATGTAGTTTTGAAACACATGCTGTCTGGTGTCACCAACAGATTGTTTGTATCTGACCTCGTAACTATTTTGTCTTGCAGGAAAAAATGGGACAATTGATGGCCAAGGGAAGATGTGGTGGGACCTATGGTGGAACAGAACGTTGGAGCACACCAGAGGCCACCTCGTTGAGCTAATCAACTCTCAGAACATTCTCATTTCAAATCTCACCTTCCTCAATTCTCCATTTTGGACCATTCATCCCGTTTACTGCAGGTTCATTGTCCCCAGATTATTATCATCATGTTTATTTTCTATTCCTTCTCTACATGATTATTTGCTTCTCGGTCTGCTTATCCACAGCAACAAAACTCTCTAAGATTCTCATTTTGAATGTCTTTGTCCAAAATGATAGCATCATCGGTTCAATATAAGAAACTAAGCTGAATGCTTGTTTTTTCTGATATGAAAACCAAGCTTCAGAAGCTCTCCGTAACACTTGTAACGAACAGTTTCTTTTTGGAAATTTACTCGCCTATATGATATCAGGGGTGTTGTGTAGTCCATATCTTCTCACAGTACCAGAAGATATTGGCATGCACATCCCTGCAGGCGTTATTTATTCTAAGCTCGATGCAGGGGCATTTGGACATTGGAAAGCAATTGAAACACTAGAAATAGAGTATTTTTTTTTGGCCTTGCTACTTTGATATATTATGCTTTAGATTTACAAACTTTTTACTCTATATTTGTTTCAGTAATGTTGTTATCAAAGGCATGACAATCTTGGCTCCTCTCAATGCACCAAATACTGATGGTATTGATCCAGGTATTTTACAGGTTTTCTCTTCTCTCTGTTATTTGTACTCTGGATTATTTTTTTGAGTTTTGGCCAATCCTTTGGCAGAAAAAAGAGAATAAATCTTATTTATCTTAAGCTTTAACTTCTGATTTAAATGGTGTAGACTCAAGCACAAATGTGTGTATTGAAGACTGTTACATTGAGAGTGGAGATGATCTTGTGGCTGTGAAGAGTGGTTGGGATCAGTATGGAATCACCATGGCCCGTCCAAGCACAAACATCATTGTCAGGAGAGTTTCTGGCACTACCCCAACCTGTTCTGGGGTTGGAATAGGTAGTGAGATGTCCGGTGGAATTTCAAATGTAACTGTTGAGGATTTGCATGTTTGGAATTCAGCAGCTGGAGTGCGTATAAAGTCAGACAAAGGGAGAGGGGGATATATAGTAAATATCAGTTTTCACAACATAATCTTGGAGAGAGTGAAGATACCCATAAGGTTCAGTAGAGGATCTAATGACCACCCCGATGAAGGATGGGATCCCAAAGCTGTTCCAAAAGTAAAGCGTATTTTCATAAGTAATATGATTAGTATAAATTCATTGAAAGCCCCAGTACTGCAGGGCATTGAGGATGCATCATATGAAGAGATATGCTTGAAAAATGTTACGCTTCTTGGCCTATCTCCATCCACGATGTGGAAGTGTGAATTTGTTTCAGGGTTTGCCAATGAGGTTTTCCCAACGCCATGTGCCCAGTTGCAAAACATGATTCCTTCATTCTCGTGTTCATACCCATAGCTTCCTTGAATAATTTGTCCATGCAGAGACAACCACTCAGCAGTCCTGCTTTGAGAGATTTGAAGCAGTGCTCACATTTTTTTCAGCCTGACTGGATTCGGCTTGTGAAGTGTATATGAATTTTATTTCTTGACATGGGAGAGTGATACCAAGCTGGTGTACTGATGAGTTTGCTCAGAGCACCTGAAGGTCGGATATCAGCTTCAATATCTGCACCAGAGCAATTGTCTTGTGGAGGTGGAACTGGCCCTGACAAGTTGTTCTGATAACGTCGGGGATTTTACATGGTGGGTACCAGTTACAATTTTTTCCTCGATTCTTTATTCTTTCTTTACTGATGCATTCAACATTGAGAGACACAACAGAGAGAGAGAGAGAGAGAGATGAACATGTACACAGATCCATTCGGGAATGTAACGCAGTACTGATAATTCATTTCATTGATGAGAAGTTCATGTTAGCATTTGAAAGTTGCTCCTTTTTCTTCTCGTTCGGTTCACTTTCCAAGAGGAATGACCATAAGAATAAACAATTTTTCGTTGGAGTTGGATGATTCAAGTTCCTTATTTGATAAGTCACAGACGAAAAAAATGATTACAGAAATTTATCTCTTCCTTCCGTGAAATACAGAAATTTACGTGAATTACTTGTCAAAAGAAACAGATAAATTACAAGCCCTCAGAGCATTGGAGTCGGGACAATGAAGCAGATTAGAACAGTGGGGAGGAGCAGCAGAAAAGTGTCGAGATTTTATTTTTTGTGATTTTTCTAAACAAGTGATGTGATGAAGGTCCAAACTGCATTTCCAATAAAAATCGCCAATTCCAGGTTTTCTGGTTCTTTGTAATTTGAGTTTTCTATGAACAAGTTCAATACACCTTGAGAAGTAAAGATGTAGGTCATCGGACTTTCAATGATGGACGTAGGTCTCTTTGGACCGAACTTCCTCAAGTCTTTTCTCTCTCTTTCTCGTAGTCACGTAACATAGACTTAATAGAAATATGCATACATGCCAGCCAACATCCACCATTTGGAGATCAATTTGGAACCATTAACTCAACCTTACATTGCTTCAATACTTAGTTAATTTTTTTTTTAAATCCCATGTAAACTAACCGTGCCGTAAATTCTCTCCCAAAAGTCAGACAATTGCAGACCTTGGGTTTGGTAAAGAACACATTTATCTTTAAGCACAAGGTAATGGTAAAGAACACAATTACTTAGGAGATTATGTTCACTGCCCATTGCATGAGAATTAAAATTAGCTATTTAGAAAGAAAGAAAACTGAATTTGAGAGAGAATACTGCATTAGAACTTCTTCAACAGAAATTTAGGTACATGTTTGAGGAAAGTACATGGTAGGGGAGAGAAAAAGACTTCCCTCTTCACCATTTCCAGAAAACATTAGACCCACACTTGTATTTGTCTTTTCCTTCACATTCCAGGTCCAAATCTTCAGAAAGAAATGGGACTTTCTGCATCAATCCAAAAACCAAGCCAGGAGAATCAGCCAATGAAAAGCCATTGTAGACACAAACCTAGAGACAAAAGAATGCATAATAAATTATGAGTCACACCTTTTGCTTGGCAAGATCTTGGCAGCCGGTGAAGTTCTCAGGGAACTTGCATGTGCCAAATTGAACTGTGAAAGCTCGGGCAAAGTTTGCACCACTTGTGGCCAACCTCTTCTTGTCATTCAGTTCCTATTACACCATTAGAGCTTAGTTTTATCTCATATTATATTCAAAGATGACGAGCAACTGGACACTAGTCAAGTATAAAACAGCTAATTGGGGATCAACAGTGTACTTCCTACTTGCATATGACAAAGCAGCATGGTGCTTCCTTAAATATCTCCAAATAACTAGAATTAAATACATGATAAAACAAACGGACATAACAAACCTTGTTAGCTTTGCTCTTTTCAAGGTATTCTTCGATGATCCCAGCATTGGCAGAGGAATTGGAGGAAGCAGCAGCGGTTGTGAAAAGGGTGGCTGTTAGGCAAAGCAGTGCAGCCCTTCTTCCGTCACTCCCTCTTGATTCTTTTGGTTCAGAAACTCTAGCCTGTTGGGCCCTGATCACATGCAACTTGTGTCCAGCCACAACCGGGGATGCAACCGAAGGCATGGAAGCAAGCTTTGCATTAAGCTCGGAAGATCCAGCTCCCGAGATGGCATAGTTGCATGCCAAAACACTAGAGTTTATGGCTGCCATTTCTGCAACTCCGATTTACAACAGGAAAGAAATGTTCAGTTTTCTTCCCAACGAGCAAACGTGGAGAGAGGGTGGTTTTTGGGTTTTGGATATTGATAAGGAGTGATGTGATAATGAGTGTAATAATAGGTTGTGGTGGGAGTGTGGATAAGGTGAGATTGCCTCACTCCTATTGGCAAACTCTCTCCTTCGTACTGTTCTGGAATTGATTTAAGTTTGGACCCACTTTGGAATCAAAATATGTGCTTGGTATCTCTCCAGTGAGGACAGAACCAATTTACATCTGGGAATGTGAACCACTTACCCAGATGATGGAGGGATTATTTGATCACAAAAAAAAAGTCAGCTTAATAACATAATAATTAAATAACAAAAAATAGACATCATTTCATTTTCTTTCTCTGGGGAAAATAGACGCATCAAATTTTTTCAAGCAACATGTAAATATTCCATATTTGAGAAAAATCTAAGTTTCCTCGGACGCTGGACTGTAGCCTGCTAGATAGGTGCTTGGATGCTTAAAACTAGTGTACCAGAGATCAAAATACATATCATATATAGAGAGTTCAAAGACCAACATGTCTAACTCTGCCTGCTCGAGGGTTTCACCCGGTACTATTCAGTATGCAAGATATTCTACATGACTCGAATAACAGACTTCCGTCACGAAAATCTACACAAAAAGGTCTTTAATATGTCTACCTTAAAGACTGATTTTCAACATAGAGTGAACATTTGTGCACTTAAAAGGCACCCCAAGGGAAGAGGAGAACAAAATTGTAAATACATCGAATAGAGGTTAAGCTAATTAACAAAAGTGAGTCCAGGGCTCACGAGTGCCTCCCAAGTTCACATCAGATGTTTGTAAAGATGCCTTCTGTAGAGGTTAAATCTTTTGATTCTATTCATGTCATTTTTCATGGCCAACCAATTTATTGTCTTTGATGATGGCAGAGACTGGATCATAGTAGATTTGATGCATCAAAGAGTTTAACTCCACTGGCGGTACAGTTTGCGCAGCTGGTGCTTGGAACATTTTTTTTTTACAAGTGGTGCTTGGAACAATTTAAAACCCAAGAAAAACTTGTAGTTAGATCTTGTTATGCTTTAATCAAAACACCATCCCAGAAGAAACTCTGAATATATCAACTTGT
The DNA here is from genome assembly GCA_963930655.1 of Myrica gale. Lineage (NCBI taxonomy): Eukaryota > Viridiplantae > Streptophyta > Magnoliopsida > Fagales > Myricaceae > Myrica > Myrica gale. The sequence goes on along the minus strand of OZ005604.1, from coordinate 21,103,746 downwards.
GATTCTTATCTCAATCGTGACAATCTTTTCCGCTTCTGATTTCTCTTGCGCCCAACGGCAGTCTTCATACCCTTGGAACTAGATGGAAGAGACAGACTGGAGGATGGCTTCCCGACATATGTTCTGCCTTTCTTTGATACCCATTTCAATGGCAGGTTATTTACCACAGTGCCAATGTCACTAGAACTAGTCAGTTCGACATGTTTCTGGATTTGATCAAGCATTTGGTGAGCCCATGCAATTGACAGATCCAGTGAAACTGAATCATCCATCGGTTTCTTCCATAGATTCATAAGTATCTCTTTATATGACTGAAAAGACATTGAAGGTTGATAACTATGATGATTTTTGCAGATCATATTGACCTTGATTACATGCTTGCAAAGGTTTCCCTGCATTGACCAGGCACAATCACAGAATGCAAACTCTGATCCCGGATTCCACACCAACCGTGTTAGGTTGCTATCTTTCTGGCTTAAAACCTTGGCAAAGAGGTGGTCCCAGTTGTCTAAGGTTATGGCAGAATCAGGAATCTGTAGTGCCCTGTGCCATGATGTAGAAGCTATATATTCCTCCTTCACATTTTGAAAAGAATCACTTTCGTCTGCATAGCGGTCAAGCCAGTAACTTGAATGTAGTTCAGTAGTCAGCTTGTGCACTAGCCAGTCTACTCTCTGAAGTGCACCAAGATGTGAATCATCAAACAGTTTGGCTTTAAGCTTCACATGATAGGCTTCTATGGCACCAGATGCCTCCTGGCTAGCAAGTGGAAGAGTTCCAATTGTTGAAAGCCACATTTCTGTTGGACAAAAGCAAGCAAATCTTAGATGCAAAGCTTTTCAAGGCAGTTTCACACAGTTGTATCTGGTATAAGTGTGGGAATGTGTTCAAGTGCGCGTTTATGTATTCTAGAGAGACGGAAATACAGAGACAGAGAGAGAGAGGTCAAACCGATCTTAGGCACCCAAGAGGCCTTGAAATATTCCATAAAAGCAGTTTGATCAACAAAATCCTGAGTTAGTTCTTCTAAGGCAACCACTGTATCAACTCCACTCCAAATGCTGTACACTATCTCCCCCAGCTGTTTAAATATTTGCCGCTGAACTTCAATGTTATTGCATTTCTTAACAATATTCCTTAGCCATGACCTACGAACACGCCAGAGGGAAAAAAGAACAGGACAGCAAAATATATCCCTGAAACCCATCAATAATGTCAGCATCTCACTCTCTTGAGGTTAGCTATTTTTGTTTGAAACAGGAAATTAGAGAAAGTGATTCCTGCCTTATGGGATCAGTTTCAGCCGCTGCATCATCAATCAAAAACCCACTGACCTTCCATCCAGGCTCCATGATATGGGCTCGATCAAGCAGAGCTTTCATCCATTTATACATGTCTGGCTTTGAGAAGCTGCGTGTGATAACCCATGCAACAGGGAGGGCATGCTGCCTTGAATCAAATACAAGAAGTGTGCACAAGGGGTACTGCAGTTCCACAGACAATGAACAAAGACACTCCAGTAATTCTTACAAAGATAGTTAGATGAATATCAATGAATCAATTACCTTAAGCCTCTTTATGCCAAATGTTGAATCAGCTGCAATAAGACTGCGATGTCCAAACCGTATCATTTGTTGCAATTGCCATTCCGTTTGAATCCCCAAAATAAAAGCATCTTCTTCTGATGTATCCTGATAAAAGAATATATACTTTTTATTGCGTTCCACCCACATCCGGATACTAGCTTGATCATCTAGATCCAACTCATGGGTAGATCGTTTTATAATCATCCCAAGTTTGTGGACATACTGGGAGGCAAGGCTGTTAACTTTTGCATTTGAACCACAGTATCGTTGAATCCCTTCTATGTGTTTCTCTAATACATTCTCTTCAGGTATGCCCAGATAGATCATAGACATTGTTTGCTGTTGAATCTCATTACAGATATATGGAATTTTCTTGGCACCAGGGCCAATGGCATCCCTGTCAAGTGGCCCATGGCAGATAAAACCAGATTTATTTACATGGCGCCGGTCATTGTAATTGTATATAATCAGTACAAGTGATGGACGGGCATACAGGCGCTTCACAACAAAATGGCAAGTACAGCCTCGCATGGATTGAGGTCTAGCAGCACGATTGCGGGTGTTAAGACGATATCTTCTACTAGGTAATACACCGCCTCCTTCCCCATAATTTTCAGGACCAAAAGAACACCAATACCTTCAAGAATCAAAATAAGAGAATCAACAAAAGCAACTTGAGAAGCATTGATTCAATTACGTATATGAATTTTGCATCCATCTAGACCCTTACTGCTAATACTATTATCTATATACGCATAAGCAAACCAGATAGTGAAATAGGTGGGTTACTTTATAGGTATTATCCATCATGAGGGTCTGAAACTTGGTTATAACATCAATGTGAAATCTCAATCATACGTGGACAAATGAAAATTAAAAGAAAAACATAGTTTTCCTTCTGTCTAGTATGAGGTTTAGACTACCCAAATCTGGTCCCTACGTTTGAACACACAAGTGCCAAGAAGAAAACAAATGGCCCTTTCTTAGAATCACATAAACATCTGAATGCCAGTCCCAAAGGCCACAGATACTGCAAAACTATGATAGTTTTAATCCACCAAAAACCAACACCATGCCAACAGGGGTGGCTCAACACAGATTAAGACAAAAGGTGACAGATCTAAATGAGACCTCTATAAAAATGTTATTTTTTAATGGATGTAGCTTTGAATACAGAAAAAGTGGGAGAGGGCCAAAGAGTAAAAGATAGAATAGGAGACTTGGAGTCCTGAAGGAAAAGGATAAAGAGTTAAATTAAAAAGGAAAAGAATTGATGCTATTATGTTTCGGCCGATATAAGGAAGAATAAACTTCTTGAAATTGTGTTGTATAATTATATCAGATTTAGTTTATTAAGCTACCCATATAAAGAAAGCAACTCTTATCATCAACGGGACCTTCTCTATCTTTGATAAGAACTATGTTTTGGCACATGGACGTATAGCATCTGTTAAAAAAAATAATAACATCATTTTAAAGGACCTTCATCAATGCTGTTCTTCAGAGACCAATGAGATTTCATTGGAGGCCTAAAGCAACCATCTTAGTTGCCTAGGTCTCTAGCAGCCTTGCTTGCCAAGATTGTATCACACACTATACATGACATCATAAGACCAAAACTCTACCACTTGCTGAAAGTTTAAACTGCAAAGATGATATGTACTTTGCAAAGCACACTAGAAACTTACAGCCTATATTCCAAATATTCATCATTCTTGTACTCCTTCAAGGTTCCCAAAGATCGTTTTCTTCCCCTCTCAATATGGAACCGTGTTGGGCATTCTACATTAGAGCATTCGCCAATTATAAATGCATCAACACGTTCATAAGGAATGAGGGCAACATCATCTTCACGCTCAGAAGTGCGAAACTTGGTCCACGTCAAATCAGTAGAACAGAACTCCTCCTCTGGTGGATCTTGAACAGGGATAGCGAGTATCGATTCCACTATAGCCATCTGCTATAAATCGCTCCAACTGATGTATTATCTTACCGGGCTAAAATTGGCACTACATCATCTGAGACATAAATAGCATAAAATAAGATAAATTAAACCAGTTAAAAAAGGCAAATTTGCATAGCAGCAACTTTAATTAGACCATTAGCAGTCGTTATGGCAGACACTCTTTTAATAAAAACCTTTATCATTGTTATGATCAAAGATGAGGCAATTTTGCACGGGTGAGGACTCCTCGGTTGAGAAAGGCGAAATCTTAGCCCAGTGAAATTTATTTTAGGCAAGACTCAAATGGAGTTCAAGAAGGATCAGGCGTACACTCATTTTCTTAACATCGCAACACGTAGTGCGAATTGAAAAAGCATACAGCGAGAGGGGAAAAAAATACTAAGTGCTGTGTTTTACTCCAAGGATGCATTCAACCCAACTCTTGATTGACTTCATGGCTCCCAAACAACATTCACTGAAGGATTCGAAACTATGCAAATCATACTCAGAAGAATCTCTCTTGAACGAAAAATCAAATTCATACTAGTATATTGCTTCCCCAAAAAGTTTTGAGAGAGAAACAGAGGGAGAGCGAGAATATTACCATTTCAGAAATTGTTCCCTGCCGTACCACATAGGGAGCGAGGATAGAGAGAGGGGGGGTTTAGAACAAAAAGGGTTTGGGTTTGGCACAATAGGTAGGGTTTATGACATCTCGTTTTCGTGCTGGCTACAGTTCTAGGAAATAAGGAAGATGAACAGTAGAGGCTAAGGCGAGACTATAATGGGTATGTTTGAGGGTGAAAATATTGGGTATTGGAGTTTGGAAAATATTATAAAGTAAAGAAATATTATGGGAGTTGGTGAAAAAGTGAAGAGAGAAGATTTTTAATAAATATTATAATAATAAAAAATTATGTGTTGACTTTTTTAGTAATAAACTTAAAATTTTGAGCCCAATTAATTGGGACTCAAACATGCCCAATATCAATATGGGCTTCTCTTAAGTCGGTTGAGGACCTCCTTTAATCTACGGTTGAGGTCCGAAACACATGTATACTTTCTACGGTTGTCGGTTGTCCATCTTGATTTTACTTTCTTGCCCCTGAACTGCTGCTAAAACCCTCAAAACTAGCAAGTACTTTCCTTCTGTCTTATTAGAGCATATAATTATTTAGGGGAAAATTAACTTTGTTTATTCGAATCATGGGATCAATGATATCACTTTTCACATTGAACTCTCGTATTATTAAAATTTATTAATATAAACCTTCAAATTGAAAAAGAAATCAACTAAGCATGACCTCTTTTATTGAGATGTACTGTTAATCTGAATCATGACTATCTTCTAAAATAAAAATGTCACTCCGAGAGCTGATGGACTCACTCACAAATGTAAGAAGTACAATAGAAAAATACAGTCTATACAAACTAGAAAGAATGCCCAAAAACCAACGAAAAGTCTAAACCTACCTAAAAGCCTTACAATAACCCGAATTCGAAGGTTCGGAAATCAATCCGGCCACAAGGATGGGATCCAAGAACAACTACAATAGTTGTAAGACAACAACAAACTAACTTCACGAGCCGAACACAAAACAATTACAAATCCACCACAAGTATCCGGACCCAACACACCCACCGCACATGGCCATATGTGTCATCCATTCAAATTTTCAGATTTTGTTGAAATGTGTAGTCCCACATTGCTTAAGCAATGTGGGCAAGTGAGATTAGTGACTTATAAATAAGTCACCAATGTAAACATTTAAAATATAAGTGAGAAATAATACATTCAATATGGATATTCTCATAATTGGATGTCTCATTTATATTTTAAATGTTTACATGAGTGGCTTATTTATAAGCCACTAATCTCACTTGCCCATATTGCTTAAGCAATGTGGGACTACACATTTCAACACTCTCCCGCAAACTCAAGTTGGACAAACCTTGAGTTTGGAGTTACAAAAATAAAATTACCGGACTAAAGCTGAATGGTTGTCGGTACTAAAGTCGGAAGGTCGCCGGTACTGAAGATATGATCAAGCCAAAGGCTGTTCACAAGGCTGTTCCCTTCGTAGACTTTCTTGGTGTGGGGGACTCATGTGAGAAGCCATTTTCAAATATCACAATGTAGCTGACGTTTCATTGAGTCCCTTTGACTTGATCATACCTTCATGCCCATGATCCTTCGCGAAATCTGAGAATTTGAATGGATGACACATATTCCTGGGGACTAGTGATTCCTGCGGGGAAAAAAAGATTGAATCTTGGTCATTACCAAAGACAAGAATTGTTGAGTAGAAAGGAAAAGATTGATTCAAACCATGTAATCCCTTACCACATGAAGAAGTACTCGAATCTATATGATCCTTCCTCCCTCCACCAAAAAAGTCGAAACTCTTTAGTGCAGCTGCTGTTCTCGTTGAATGGCTAAAACTTAAAAGACCTGATGAATTTGACGAAGAGATTCCAGGTTCTCTATGGCTTTGGAATTTCAGAGCCCTAGCTTGAAGCCCCTCGGACGATCATGGAGTGTAAACTCTCCCCGCTTTCTTCTTGCCATGATAACGTGGTAGTGATTCTTTAGTGCATTATCAGTTCTGCCGTCAAAACGGCGAGCTATTAAAGCCCATTTGTTTCCATAAATTCGATGGAAAGCAAGAAGCCTTTGTTCCTCTTCTTCTGTGAATGGGTTCTTGCTAATACTGGGATCAAGCTGGTTGTACCATCTCAGTCTGCAACTTTTCCCTACAAAGAAAGAACACATTAGTTTGGAAAGCCCCCGACCATTTCTTTGAACTAGCGCTGTATAAGAAAGAGAGGAGGAACTGGGGCCCCGCCTTGGCCCCGCTGCTCCTGTGAGGGTGGGGGATGTGGGAGATGATCAGAATATGTTACGTACCTGATCTTCCCTCAACATGCTCTGCAATAAAATTCCAATTCTTAGGACCATAATGTTCAACAACTTGTCGTAGTTTCTCATCTTCTCCTGGCCTCCAGTGCCCTCTATAGCATTTCCTCCCGCTGTCACTGCTACTACTACTGCATCTAGATTTTCCCATCTTCTGCAATCAACAGTCGCAAACAGACTCAAAACGTTATGGCACTCAATCATGACATGAAAGTTGATGACAAATCCTTCAAGTACATGCACATATAAGAGACAGACTAAGTCTGTTGAAAGTCCCACATTGCTAGAGAAACTAGTCAATGTGCTCTTTATAAGGTTGTGACATCTCTCACTCCTCAAGGCGTCTTTTGGAGTTGAGTTAGACCCACCTTTCACATATTGTGTAAATTCTAATATGGTATCAGAGCAAATTTCCTAGTTTGTGGTCCACCGTCACCCGTTTCCACGTGTTGGCTTGGATGTCCTCCCGCCACACGTGAGGGGGCGTGTTGAAAGTCTCACATTGCTAGAGAAACTAGTCAATGTGCTCTTTATAAGGTTGTGACATCCCTCACTCCTCAAGGCGTCTTTTGGAGTTGAGTTAGGCCCACCTTTCACATATTGTGTAAATTTTAATATGAACTAAAGGTGACATGAAGGTCTACTTAGGTTTCGTGTGAGAAGTCGCTTTTGCCATTTGTTCTCGCGATCGGGTCGGGTGTACTGTATTATGCCACTATATAATGTAAAACACATTTGTATCCCTGTGCAATTGGCTCATTTTGCCTAACACCTCTAAATTGAATGCAAATGGTTAAGCAGCGCAAGCAATTTTCCAATTTGCATCCGATGGGGCAGGCCCACTAACCTACAAATAACTTGTGTTCTTTATGATTGTACACAAGTTTAGAAGTCTTCTGTTCTATACAGTTTATTAGAGAGAGAGAACGAGGGATCTCATTAGTTTCAGTTAAACCCAGTGGGGTTGTACACAGCTGTCAAACTAATTTGGAATAAGGTCATTTGTATTCCTGGTAAGAATCATGCATCCATGTGAATTTGTTGATGGAAATACAGAGCATTGAGATGAGCAATTTTTTTTTTGGATAATTGAGTAAGATCTTATATTGATATAACAGTTGGGTGGGTCTTTTTCATTTTGTTCAGTCACATTTGGCAACGAACATGCCCAATTACTCGTTGTGCCTTGAGTGACTGGGATACGTACCTCAATCGAATAAGCGAAAGCAGAATACAGAGAATACGATTAGTCTTTTTTTTTTGCTAAAAAAGTCAGTCTGCAATTCATTTATGGTAAACTCTAGAGCGTTCTTGTGTAATTTGGAAACAATGCACACAAATGTATTGGTTCTCCCTACGTGTCGGTGGACCTTGCCTGCGTATGGAGTCGAGAGATTGCCAAGATGACCCGCTATGTGCTTTTTTATGATATCAGAAACATCAGAGGCAAGACATTTAACCCAAGCACACGCACGCTATTTCCCGTTATCTGATCTCGGAGAGCCAGATGTGTAAGAGGGAAGAGTCAACGTCCGGAAACAGAGGACGACCAAGGCTAGAGAATAGGAGGGCTGGAGGAGGTCAAGGGGGAGTTAGTTTCCTTATTTTAAATTTTTGAGTACCCTTTGCTACAAGGAGTACGCCAAATTCGTCTCAGAAAAGATCCCAATGCCCTCAAGAACTTGGATTCGAAAATATCCTGCAGATTTATGGCTCTGGATATCCAAAATCTTTATATCTAATGACTACTTATCTTGTTTCCATTGTTGGAACGCACTGCTATCCTATCTGAATCTTTTTATCAGATCTGCAGTATTCTCCACAAAACAAATTCATATGGAGGCTTGAGTGGAAAAAAAACGATATGGAGATTTTGTTCTCATAGCAGTTACGAAAGGAAAATTATGAAAGCTGTAATCCGAATCTTCAATGGAGTAAATCACCGCAAACTACCATATAAAGTTTCATTGTCACTCTTTGTAATATAAAGTACTGTTAGATATAGTCAGGCCCCCTTCCATAAGCCGAAGCCCCTTAAGAGGAAATACAATAGTCACTCGTAAATTGTATTGATTCCCCTTGAGGTTATTTCTAACGAAGTCTTATCCCTCCAGCCTGAGGGATTTCTTGCCAAGTATATAAATTGCACGCAGTATCATGCATATGTGACACAACCTGCTGAGTGGGACTGAGGAGAGCCAACTACCAGAAACAGAGGGCCAAGGCTAGAGAAGAGGAGGTTGAGGGAAAGTTTCCCTATTCTAAGTAAAAGGCCGTTTCTTTTCATTTCTATTTTCGGTGTTGTCTTGTTGATTTGCAGAGGACAAAGGCATCTGGGGAAGCAAAAAAAAAAAACTGAAGCCTGAGAAGAAGTTGAAGAACCAAGATGAAACCCGTCAAACCGTTGGCTGCATTCCTCGTACTCTTCGTTCTGCACCAATCTTTCAGTGAGGTTGGAGCTGATTTGATAGCAGAAACTTGTGCGAAAACTACAAACCCTGATCTGTGCGCGACGTCCCTGAGATCGGACCCTCGTGGTGCTAGTGCAAAAGATGCCAAAGCCCTGACGCATATCATGTATGATTTGGTGCTGTCTAATTCCAAGGACACTTTGGCCCAAGTGCAGAAGTTGCTTGGTCGCTCCCCTGATCCTGGTCTAACAAGTTCTCTTACCATTTGCAAAAATGGGTACGACTCAATCGTCTCTGATAAGATCCCAAATGCCCTAAAAAATTTGGATTCGAGTTCTTACGTAACAGCTACATCTCTTATGAGTGACGCCATGTTTCTAGCCCAAACATGTGAAAGGACACTCAGCACCGGACCTGGTGTCCCCAAGTCACCGTTGGCCGATGAGAACACTAAGGTTATTAACCTCAGTGACATAGCCATGCGCCTCACAGCCAGCTTGGGTTAAGCTTCACATTTATGTTTTTACCTGTGGGATACGACGAAGTATTTCTTATATGGAGCCAAGTGGTTCAAACGTCGTTGTCTCATGTCTTAGCTGCTAGAGTTTAGCTTCTAATAAAATTTTAGAAATAAAGCCTCAAGGTGTATGCATTATAAAGTCTCATAACTGCATATCATTCGAGTGGCGTTTTCGTTAAACTTGTAATAAATATTCTTTCAGTGGAGAGATCTATAAAAATTTGGATTAATTACAATTTTCTCTCTTAAACTATTACCCGATTATCAAATACTTTCACAAATTTTAACTCGTTACAACTCGCCCCCACAAACTATATTTGTTGTTGCGATTTCATCCTCAATCTGTTGAAGTTGTTATATCGAACTATTTTTGTCCCATATAAACGACATGTCACATTCTCCTTACTTGAAAAGACAAATTTGACTAGCTATATTCTACGAGTCATTTTTTTAATAAAAAAAATCAATTAATTACGTATTATTTTTTTGACTCTACAACTTGCTAGAAGCACGGTAGAAGACTACAAAAGACTCAAACGAGGGTAAAATTGTCTTTTCACGTAAAGAGGAAGTCAAATGTCGTTTACGTGAGACAAAAATCATTCGATATAACAACTTCAGCAGGTTGAGGAATGAAATCACAATGAGAAGTATAGTTTGTGAAGACGAGTTTGAACGAGTTAAAGTTTGTGGGAGTATTTAAAAATCGGGTGATAGTTTGAGGGAGAAAATTATAATTAACCCTGAAAATTATATATTTTCAGAAAAGTTCTGGTGTCACCTGCTTCAAAAGTGCACCAATTGGCAATTTCAAAACATCTTTGTACGTTTTCCTTTCGTTTTTAGGAAACAGTACTAGCAAGATCACTTGCAACAGAGCAAGCCTCACACTGAATTGCAAGCATTTCAGTTGCACAACAATTCAACTAGATCAACCACCATCTATTATTTACCGAGAATAACCGGAGTTTAAAATCTGGAGAGTTTTTTCCAAGGCCATTCAGCATATTAATAGCTGAATATACCAATAAAATGCACAAAATACGACGTCATAAGACTAGCTCCAACTAGTCAAGCCTAATCTGTCAGCGAGATTGTACATTACAAGTTTATCCCAAACAGGTCCAAAGAGACGCTCCCCTCCAATGGCAAATGTAAGGGCCCATGATGACAGAATCGCCGTGAATACAGCGAACCCCACTGCTGATCTGACAACATCTACAAGACAGAATGTTTCGTAACACAATCAGAAAGGGAATGTTAGGGAGAAGTGGCTCAGCAGGACAAATAATACATATTCAGAGTCTATATCCTACAATGGAGGGTACCTGCATCAATCTAATTTAAGGGAACTTTTTAAAAATATACTCCAAGCAATTCTGTTACACAGAGACTGCCATTACCTAGAGAATCATAATACACATAGATCTCAGCAGAGAAGCAGCATAAATCTACTTTAAAGTTCACCATATGCAGCACGCATTCGAAGTGAAAAGTGGACACAATTTGAAAGCATTTTGATACAAAAACTGCAAGCCTTATCTCTCCAGGCAATAGAAATTTAAGCCTCACAATGATCAGAGGCACAATACCTAGACCAAAGTATGACACCCTTCAATTTGAGCAAAGTTAAGTATGATTGATCCGAGCAATGCAAGTTGCAATTGCAAGTTAACCGTTAACTAGCTTTACAATGAAAGTGGAATAGCCAACCTCTACGCAAGATGACTGCCATTTTTTCTTTGCTGAAGGTTTTAAGACATTACAAGGCCAGAATGATATCTAAAGCACAGGTAGCTGGGATGACTCAATCGGATGAGGGGGAAGTGAGCACTAACAGTAAATAAAATCCCTTTTTTCTTTTCTTTTTCTAGTCACAATAGATGTTCTCTTCCTTACCAAAGCGTAGTAACTTACAACCTTAACAATAAAAGCACTTCTTCTGTGGTCCAGTATATAGTCACCCTACTGGTAACATCCAATATGAAGATCCTACTGAAGCACTAGAGCAGATTATTCATTATGTTGAGTTCAATTATTTCTTTCCTCCCTTTTTTTTCATTTTCCAAACAGATTCACAGGAAATTAGATACCGTCCTTCATGACCTTTATCAGAAACCGCTATTCCTCTAGGTATGATGTAGTAGGCAGTAATTTGCAAACCACATTCATCAACGACGTTCAAAAAATATGATTCATCTCCTTCATCCGAAGGTCAGCCTAAAAGTTATAGTTGTTAGAGAATGTGCAAAGGGGATTTCCTCCAGAGTTGGAGATCAGTTTCTTATACTATCAGCAACTCTATGCTAAACAATTTCCACAAGCCCCGATCCAATCTAATTTCACCAATAATTATCTCAGTTGGGAGATAAATTCAACGCGAACAACCTGAAAAACTTCAACTTCAATTTTTTTTTCCACAAAATCGCCCAAAAATCCAAAACAGTTCGTTATGCCCCTTCCTAAATTCATGCTAAATAAAGAACGAAAAGATTTCGAACAAAATAAAATCAATTGGCAGAGGAGAGAGAGAGATGGATACAGTGGCGGATGCGGGGGAAGGAGCGCGAGTGGCGGAGAACGGGCCAGAAGTAGAAGCAATTGATGGCCCACAGCCAGGGCAGCATTGCGAATCCGAACTTGTAGAACCTCCGCGCATATCTCAGCGACTCTTCCTCCGATAGGCCCAGCGGGCCGTCGATGGTGGGCCAGACCGGCGAAGACCCCGATAGTGGTGAGTTCCGGTTAGGACTAGGATTCCTGCCGTTTGGATTGTTGATGCTGGGATTTGGAAGAGGATTGGTGTCGTTGGTCTGTGAGCTGGTCTCCATCTCCACCAAAATTTCCACCGGTACAGTCTACAGACGATCGGACTGGCCGGGGCCTCCAAAATGACGTCGTTCCGCGTGTTCTGTGCCACTCGAAAGGAGTCGGCGAGTCGCTCTGGTTATTCGAGAAGAGAAATCGTTAAAAAAATGGACAGGGGAAATGGGAATACCCCGAACTAAGGAAAGTACGACGCCGTCCCACTGTCACTGTGATCGAACTATCGCGCATTTTCGTTCTCTATTTTTTTAGCCCGGTAAACTTTTTGAGCTTTGTTTTCCAATTTTAGTGGGTACGGCTCTCTTTGCGTAATAAAATTTTAGTCATTATTATAAAATAATATTTTTCTCAAATTTTCATCAATTTTCATACTTTTTTATCAATTTTCATACACTTTTTTACTAACTTTTTCACTCTCTTCTCACTTTTTCATCAACCTCAATACCTAAAATTTTAACAACCCTAAAATTTTACTTCTCAAACACAACATAACATGTCCTTGTGATAAAAATCAGCAAATAAGTATTTGTCATTATTATTATTATTTTTAAAACAGTCCTCGTACATTATTACATTGGCGGAAAATGATGATATCTAATGTCCTCGGACATTATTACATTGCCGAAAAATGATGATATTACATTAAATAGCTCTGTCATCTAGAGGTGAATAATCGGAAATCCAGTCGGTTTATACTTAAAAGTAAGGACCAAGCGGTCCGGTCCAGTCCAGTCCAATCCAAACAGGTCCAGTTGCACCACTTAAGCTTTTCTTAAGCTTTTATTTTTATTTTTTTCATTTTTAGCTCACATCTTAAGATTAAAAAAAAATAGTTAACGTCTTAAAAAAACTTAAGTACAATAAGTCAAAATAAAAAAAATTACGAAAGTGTAAAAAAATGTTATGTTTGTATTAAAAAAATATATATTAATTAATTATATTAAGACATCCGGTCCGATTTGTGATCCGATTTTGTGCAACCCTACTGTCATCACCAATGTGAAGTACTAAGATATAAAAATAAGTAAAACAATCAATATTAAAATTCATTTAAATTTAATTGGTACCACCTCTGCATGACATATTTGATCTAGGTAAGACTTCTGGTTTGATGTGGCGGCATACATGGGATGACACATGAATTTTTTACCAATAAAAATGGACAACTGGAGGTATGATATTATTTAGGACTTGTATCTGTTAGCCATGTAGAAGTTTGCTGTCCAAATATTGGCGATAGTCGACATAAAAGGGCTACATTGACACATTAATATTTCAAATGACTACTTTAGGACGAAAAATACTATAGAAACTAGTTTGAGATTTTGAAATACCACGTAGAGGAATGAAGTAATTAAGTATTTAGATTACTCCCTTGATGCATGTCACCAAGTTTGAATTTCCACATTTCTTTTTCGCGAGTTCTCACAAAGGCCTTTGGCACTCACCAACCTTTCCCTTTGTTTGTTACGTTGCTTCTGTTTTGTCCATAAAAGTATGTTATCAATGGTTGGTTACAAGGTTAGCAAAGGAGGCGAGTAACAAACTGAACACCAAGGCCATAACAAGACTCCGATAATTTTCGACTTTGATTAACTTTTTTCTTAAACCCAAGAAATTGACACTTTTATCACGATCTTCAGTAGCTCAAGTACCTCCCTTGCACGAAAAAGAAGATTACAGATTCAATTCTTTGATTTATAATACAAACAATGATGAGACGGGGGAAGATACGTGTCTGTTAAATGACACACTATGTATCTGAAAAAGAATGAGCTCTTGCATCTTCCTCCAATTCATCTGTTCTCTCATGCAGCAAGGGAGGCAAAAATACGAGAGAGCAGAACAGCAATTGCACATGGGCCAAGATCTTGTTCAATCCTTTTTCTTCTCCTTATGTTTTGACAGAAAGCCTGATGACTGCCGGAGATAGTCAAGCTCTCAGGGGCCATTTCCTTGTAGTTATCACTTAAAGATAAATAACTTGCACTATTTTTCAGGTGATCTCTCCCGCATCTTGGCCCTGGCGAAGAATACTCCAGCCAAGAGACCTACAAATGCAAAATTGTTTAGGCAACCCTAAAAGTGCGAGATCGAATTGTGTTTCAAGTAGTAATATAGACAAGCCAAGGAAGTGGGCAGAGCTTACCGAAGAATATGCTTGCAGAGTTTTCCAAGCTGGTAGGAACATGGAAAAGAAAAATGCCAGCAACGGATAGAGGGATCTTATTCAACGACCCCACAAGGCTGAAGGAAACAGTTCAGTGATTACATATGCATTGTATCAACATTCTTATCTATAACACAGTCTTATCTAAAAGAAACATAATGGTTTAACCAAACTATGCCGCAATTAATTAACTGAGACTCTGAGAGAAGGAAAAAGGGGATGTGATTTGGTAAAATGCTCAAACAAGGATCATTTAGCTTAAAGTGAACCTGGAGTTCATAATAGCATAACAGTTGAGCAACTCAAGCCAGCCCCTTCAAGGCTGACCTTCTAAACCCTTCACCAAGGCAACTTATTTAGCATACATCAACAGTGTGTTCTTGTGACTAGGTTGAACAAGGTCTATACTTTTACAAACGCCAACCTGCATTTGATTTGCTCACCAAAAACTAATCTAGTGTTGAATAAAAGTTAGAACCTAATAACAGATCCCTTCTCAAAGTTGGATAATCTACATCTCAATTAAAAGGGAAAAAAAATACCTAAGACAGCATGACATATTAGTTATATAACAGATCCCTTCTCAAAGTCGGGTAATCTGCATCTCAATTAAAAGGAAAAAAAGAACAAATCCCCAAGACAGCATGACATATTAGTCATTAGGCCTTCCACTTTGATTAAGTAAGTCGAGTATTCATCATCCTACCTGTATGTTGTAGCCCCAGTTTGATGAAGAAACCACATAGAAGTGAAGCTGATTGCTAGTCCCAAAACTCCACTTAATGTCATTACACACCAGAAGGTTGGCAACCTCAGTAGTGGACTGCCAATTGAATTCAAGATCCAAAAGATTAAATAGACACATTTGAGAAGGAAAAAGGAAAATAGAATCGATCTTTCCTGCATGCACTTAACATTTATGATTAAACTGATATTTTTGTTTGGCCTTCAGAGAACTAAAATATCAACTCATGCAAACCCCAGCCATCTATAATTATGCTTAGGAGAAGGTCAATTTTTTTTTTTTGATAAGTAAGCCCATATTATTAAAGAGAGAACAACAGTACAAGAGAAAATACTGAAGGCCCTAACATACACATAGGCCCAAAGCACACCAAAACAAAAGCACCCTCCCACCCTCAACAGGTAACCCTCAACCCTATAGCCACCCACAAGAGACCCCGATTAGACAAACCCAAAGCCCACAGGCTTCCTAGAGGTCGAAGAAGACCCATCATAGTTAACCGAAGAAGTCAAGCCCTTCAACTCCCTGATCAATCTCCCCCCTGGTTTTCTAACCGATTTCGAACGAGGCTGCACTCGATCGCGTTCCAACGCAGCAAAGAGATCCCGTAGTTTTTCCTCTTGACCATCACACGACACCCCGACCAACTGACCCACAGAAGAAACCATATCCAAGACCCACGCTGGGGATTCTCCCCCCCGAGTTTTTTGAGGGGGACAAACCGCCAAAGGTGCATCAACACAACTTATCACAGCTCCCTGATCAACCTCCCTTCCCCCAACTAAGGAACCTTCCGCCCTCCCAGCTGAGCCATCAGAGCCGCCAGACGGCGGCAACCCCTCCACCGCATGCCGGACGACGAGAGCCCTTGTTGTTGTTGAATCAGACCCCATGGTGGACCCCGCCTGATGATCCTGCAGAACACCAGCTGAAACGACGAGAGCCCTTGCAGAATCGGACCCCGTGGTGGACCATGCCTGATAATCGGCTACAGCAACCTCGGTCGTCGGGGGTGAGACACCCACAGCCGAGTCCCCCGCTTCTCCGCCGGCAAGAAGCAGACCGACGAACCCCAACCCAGGTGAGGAAGGTCAATTCCCTATGTCAATAACAAAAAAGGAAAAATTGTGCCCCAATGAAATAATTTCTTAGCCAGATACACTAGTTATGAAAATTTCACAAAAAAAGCCAGGCAAAACGAAAACTCACGTCCTGGAGAGATAATCCACTTCATTGAAAACAAGAATTAGAAGAATCCCTAAAGGCAAGGATAGTGTGTTATTTAGCAAGACCATTGAGAACTCATTCAAATTTCCAGATTTTGTAACCTGCTTTGCTGTATCCATGACCCTACGTAGAGTCAGCTGCAAAAATAAAATAAAACAAGTTTAAATTGTGTGCGAGCTGGTAAGCAGACACCCACTAAATTAATAAAATAGTACTCCCTCCATCCCTATTTGTTGGACCTCTACAGAAATTCAACCCCTTGAACGGAACATCATTTTGCTTTCTAAAACTCATGGCTTATGAAATTGGCCCCCATTGTTTTGCACATTAGTACTGTCTCTAATATATAGGACTATGCAATAATTTTTTCTAATATTTACAATTTGGGGTATTAAGAAGGACAACCACAAAGAAACATCCGAGAAAGCAAAGAGGACAAATAAAGTGGGACAGAGGGGGGCAACACGTTATGAACCACACTATAAGCCCAATGCAAATACAAGAACCCAATATACATACCTACATGCATCTGCTAGAACCTGTAGTCACGATACCTATGTCTCTAGTGTTTGCACCTCAAACTTGAAGTTTAGAGCTAACTAGAAAATCCTAATGCTGTTGGAAAATTTAATCTTCAGTAACACTACCAGTTTTATGAACATTACTGCATATTAGCCACTCTTAAATAAGGTGCCTACTAGGTCATAAAACACAAATTCTTGGTTTTTCCCAACTTTCAACTGATCAGGAGCTCTGGATAAGCAGCACATTAATCTCATAGCTGACAGTATAATCACTCAATTAGCAGATTAGTTATGTAAACCAAGTTTCCAACACTGAACTGCAAGGCCAGCCCAATAACCAATATCTATGTCAGGCTTTAGTTTTATGGAGAAAAGAAGCTATGTCATCGGAATATATGTCAAAATTGTGTACTCACAGAATATGATGCAGTTAAGAAACAGTTGATAATCTGCCAAGTGTAGCCAACGGCATGAAAAGATATATCTGTAAGCCCTCCAGTAATTGCTGAAATAATCTGCAAGATGCAGGTAAAACCATTTAAAATTATAGATGCTGACAATTTTTTTTACAAGCAAATGCTGACAAATAAAGTCAATTGATAATGACTTGATCAGAGGTGATCTTGGCAACCAACGATGCCTTTACATCTGGATGTACACACACACGCACAAACAGCACATTCTTTGAAACATATTTCTGGTCATCATATGAATGTCCTAAACTGCAGTCAAGCCAACTTTGGTCCCCTAAACCTTATTCTTATTCCCCCCCCCCTCTCGCAGAAAACAAAGACTGAGATGAACAAACAGTCATTTGGTACAAATTGTAGGCATCTGATGTCTTCCCCCAACAACTCCTTTCATCAACCTAATGATAAACAACCAACGACAGCAAGTGGACAAAAAACCCCCAAAAGCAAAAAGGACGAGACACAGTTAGATGGAAGCAACCCCAACTAGAAAATAATAAGGAGTTGTTTGTCTTATTCCACGTCCCAATTTGATATTTTTGGGAAGAGTAGAGTCCCACAGCACATTTTGAGCGACCAAACTTACCATTAGGAACAAAGCAGCCCAGACTCTGCTGTCGTGATGCTTACTGAATAGATACATTTCGCCAACAGCAGTTATCACGTTAGTAACGTTCTTAAGGACAGTCACCATAGCGACATTGATGTACTTCAAACTGCAGAACAGATAAACCATGTGTAACAAACAAGTAAAAGAAACTCTCATATTGCTATAAAGCAGCATGAACCTGAGCAAAAACTGGTAAAAAATTCATACCTATACATGCTTGTAATAAGCATCCCAACAAAAATAACATTAACTGGTAACCAGACCTTAACCAATCTCCATGTCAGTGGTTCTGTTGATATTACACCCAGAAAACTCAATGTAGACACAATAATCACTGAAATAAGATTCTGCATCCATAGAAGTATATGCAAGTGTCGTCAGCTCATTAGATATTAGAAGCTCCTTTCAGATCATTTTATGAAATTGCATTAGTAAATCCAACATATAAATAACTGGCATTGGACAAAAAAAGGAAGACAAAAAAAAGTAGCAATCCTAGTTCATTAATGGAATGGAACCAATTTCATTGAATACCTGGTACACCATCAAAGATATCCCTGCATTAAAATTATAGCTGGAAAGCACGAACTTATTGATCAGTATCATGCTGCATGACGAGATGCAGTATGCTAGGCCGGACAATAAGGCTTGATTATGTATTTTTAGCCCCCTGGTATTTCGTGCTATTTTATCTCTGTCTTTGTCCAACATACCAGTTTCCACGTCATCTTTATTGTCTTCAAATGGTTTCATTGCAGATGATGACCTATATGAAAGCGGAATAAGCTTAGTTCAGAGCAAATATGTGAAACAATATATTTCACTACAAATCTGTGGTTGACAGCCGAAAGAAGTATGACGAGGGAGGAAAACATCGGTTTGAGGGCGTACATAATGTGTCCAAGATCTCTCTGAGTCAAAGACCCAACAACGATTTTCGCAAAAGCTTGCAATGACAACTACTCCAAAATGTCAAGAATAGAGGATATAACCAGCAGGATGAGAGATTAATAAACGAAGAAAGTGCCTTTCAAGCCCAGGGGGCACAAACAGAAAAGAGAGAGAGTTGCAGAATTTGACAAAGGTTTCCTGTCCCGTTCAAATCTGTTATCAAGTACCAGTGGGCAACTTGCAAGAGTACCTCCAATACCTGTTCTATTTACAGTGGAGAGAAAGCTTATTAAGCCCCCAAAAGCACAAATTCTACAATAGCCAAAAGATAGAAAGGAGAAACTACCTTTGAACCCGAATAAGCCAAGACTTCAAAAGCTCCACATGAATAGCCAATAGGGAAAACCCGCAAACATATATGTATTTTTAGTGCAGGAAACCTATTGCGAGTCACGACGCGAGTGGACGGACCAGGAGATAAAACTTGAGAAGTTTGGAATGAAAAATGAATTCCTTTTTTGGGAATTGAGAGCATAGAAAGTCTCTACACGGAGATGATCACACAGAAAAGAGGAAGGATTAAGAAGCTGAATTTGGCACGAACTAGAGTCCGGGAGATGGATGCACGGATCAGAACAGACCCAACTTCTCAGATTCCAAAGTGAGAATTCTATTTAAATCTTTTAGGATTTGAATTTTCTTTTCCTTCTTGGTTTTTTGTTTTTTCCCCTTGGGGGTCTTATTCGTTATATCTGCACTATTTGGAGTTCGTAGTAGAATTCCACAATTTTCATGGACTGTATGCTACAATTTTCATGGACATCCCCTTTGGATTGTCTGGTAATTATATACCTAATCATTAAAAACATAAATTATAAGACCCAATTATATGTTCCATTTAAATAGACACGGCTCTAGATTTTTTTGACTATAAAAAGATCTCTACTTTTTTTTTTTGAGATAAATACTATGTTTAACATATATAATGTGGTCACGGACATTATCTTCGTTTTGGTCTAAAATTGACCAAATGTGTAATATGCCGAACTTCTTTATAGTTGAAGGTGGAAGCTGTGTTTATCCTTACTTTTCTTTATGTTAGCATAGTGATTAAAATTTTCTTTCTCTAAAATCTTAAATTCAAAACCTCCCAAGTATTATCAAACCTTTGAGGTGTCACTCTTAAGGCTATTGACATGTTAATTACTCAATTTGTGCTGGACATGAAGACTATACACGTCCTGAGATTAGTCGTATTATATGTAAGTTGTCCAAGCAGTTGATTATAAAATAATAATAATAAAATTGAATGAGTGTAAAGATTTAACAAGTTTGGATTTAAGCAAAATCAAAACTTTTCTTGTCCTGCAAAGTTTTTTTTTTGGCACTTTTTTGCTATCTTTGGAAAACCAAGCAAAATGAAGGCGTCTAACTTTTAACACGTGCCATGAGATAATGTTTTGAGAAGACCTGAACAAAATCGGACCGCGGATCATATCGGACAGCAAAATCGGACCGAATTTGCGGTCCGTTCCTGTGTTTTTTTAAATGCGGTCTGGTCCGGACTGCATTTATTAATATAAATTAAAAAATTTAATTTTAATCTAAACTAAAACTCTACATTTTTATATGTCATTCCCCCTTCTAAATTAACCTAATTTTTTAAAAAATAAAAATAAAACCTGTCCGGCTGCATTTGCCTAGACCGATCAAGTAGTCTGGTCCGATCCTCTATTTTTGTCTGACCGAAAATCCGGTTTGCAGCCCTAATTTTGAGTCTACCCACTTCTTTTCTTCCATATGTAACGAATGAGAATTGCTAATCTAGTTTCCATGGGCCCTTTATATATTATATATGAAATTATTTTTGGTCTTTTTCTTGTCTAGTTCCTGGTAGTACTACTATGCCTGTTCTGTTTCCTCGTCGTGAACCCTGATCCAGTTTGAGCAAGGACGTGTATTCCGTGTTGACAATTCCAAAAGAGTCTTGAATTGATTGCATTCAAAGGTCGCAAAATCTCAAATGCGGCCAACACTATCTGCAGCCGACTCACATTGGTCAAATATATGAACAACGATCCACGAAAATTCTAACTTCAAGAGGCTTTTTGTCTGATCTCTTTCAACTTTTTGTCGAACCCAAGGAGATGTTCGTTTTTAAAGATTTTGGTGAATTCATGTTGAAGTCAGCCTTATGTTCGGCAGAAATGAGATTCTCACCGGCATAGGTGACCCACCCTTTTTGCTTTTTTCTGTGTTTTTTTTTTAAGTTGTCCCCTTCCGACAAGCTGTTGCTATGCATACTATAGCATGTCAGCAGTTTGTCTTCAACGATTTTGTTGTTTTTTTCCCTCATTTTTTTCTTTTTTTAACCTTTAAAAAATCAAATTTTAATAAAATATAATAAATTCGAAATAAAAAAAAAAACAACTTTAAACATCATCATCACTTTTTTACACATCATCCATCTCTACACAAACATCAATACAATTTTAACAATACCTAAAAATTCACAAAACTCTTCAAATCCTACAAAATTCTTCAACACGAACATTACCCAAGATTAACTAGAATTCACAACTAAATCTTGTCAGGCTTTTTGAGACATGAATTCAAAACAAGATTTTAATCCCATTGTTTTTTTTTTAAAAAATTCTTTTATTTTATTTTTAAATCATGTATGATTTTAGATGTAACCATATTCTTCACCATAAATTAAAAATATAAAAAGTAATTCAACCATCGATTACACCTTTCTAACATCTGCTTGGATCTCAATGAGAATGCTCTATAAATCATGTAAATTGGACATTTACCGGTTGGCTTCACGTTTATAGTCATATGTTATTGTTTCTTGTTCAATGAACTAATTAAACGTGTCCATTACATAAATATTCAGCCACGAAGTAATTGAGACTTCCCATAAGTCAGGCCAGCATTAGGACACTAACTCCACTATAGACATAGGGGCATGGAAAAAGTCAAAACAAATTGGCAAGTCCTCAATACGTGGTTCCTCACCCAACCTACTTTGGTCAGCACTCCAACTAAAATATCAAAAGCTCAATCCTACAGCGGCTGACTAGTTGAGAGAGAGAGAGAGTTGGAGGATAGCTTTGAGGTTTCTTGGTGGACTGGCCGTCATAGCGGTTCAGATTCGCCTTTATGTCCTGTTCCCCAATTCTCTATGACCAAAATATCTTTTCTTCTTTTTCATTCTTCATTTGCGTATCCAAATATCTCAGGTCTTTTATTAAACTAGCAGGCATCAAGGGATGCTCCCAGCAGTTCATCCAAAAGCCTCCGTTCTTTTTCATGCTTTCTTTGTTCATTTCGTTTTTGCTTTGAAGTGGCCAACTTTGTATACCTATTCACCCCCTCCTCTATGTGTTAATAAGGGGTCTAAACCGGATTCTTCACTATGGTCACCTCCTCAAATGATAATCTACCAATGTATTATGTATGTATTCTTAACTAACACTGCATGGGACCGGTGGTTTGAGTACGATTTGCACTTGGGCTGATCATTTCGTGAAACCAGAAAATCTGGTGAGACTTCCAGACTGCTCAAACCACAAAGCTGAACTTAAAGCAACCAGGATTTATGCATTACTTGGATATATGTACAAGATAATCTTTATACTTGTTAGTTTTTGACAATCATTTATCACAAACAAACGTGGAGCACAGGCAATTCCTAATGTATTCAAATCCAGCTTTTTTCAAACTTCTCAAGCTCAACAAACGTGCATTGCCATTAGCATTTTACCCCAGAAGGATGAAACATAAGGAAAGCAAGAAGAAAGCGTGCTCTTCCACAAGAAATGGGGGTTATAGTACTAGGAAAATTTTCTTCAAGAACTGATCTGTTTGATGTAAGCAGATTTCCTAGCTCTAATAAAATCCATTATACTTGTTGGATCACCTTGCATGACAATTTCCCCATTCTCCATATAAACGGCACCATCAGCATACTCGAGTTCTTCCAAACGGTGGGTCACCCCAACCTGATTTAATTAGAAAATAGCGGGAATAAAAGAAAGTACATCTTCAGAAGGTGCCAATCTTATCAAGAAACCAAACATCTTCCAAAGATTATAGTGATAAGATTCATAGACGTTGTCACCACTCTATGGACAGTAGTTTCTCAACATGGATAATGCCCCATTGGCAGCCATCTAGGATGGGTGTATATATCTACAAATAACAGTATACAACTACCGGGCACTAATAGGATATCAAAAATTTGTGATTCTTGAATGATTCCTAGATGTGTCTAAATAATACATCGTCATAAAAGGATTGACAATATTTGATCTTGTGACATACCAGGAAAAAAAACATTTTGTGCCAACCATATAAAATACCTGATCAGTTTCATCTAAAAATGTTGCGAGCTCGTCCAATAACAATACTTTGCAAGTTTCAGCTAAAGCGCCAGCAATTGCAACCCTCTGCTTCTGACCACCACTGAGAGTTTGAAACAGACCTCTAAAAACGCAACGAAAGACAAAGTAGTAAACTTTTAGCAAATCTGTTAACAATAAAAAAGATATCGATGCCTCTAAATTACCTTCAGGAAGCTTGACATGCCAACAGCATCCAAAGCTTTAGATACCCTGGATCTAACCTTATCATCAGTCATATTCAACTTTCCAAGGCCGAATGCCACATCAGCTTCTACAGTAGGCATCACTACCTGCAACACGAGAGACTGCCTTCATAAGCACTAGCTTGTAGCTCTTGTTAGACTTCTTGTTTTCATCCATCTCAGTAATTAAACCATTTTGACATCCGATTTAACCCTATATCAACTGAGTCCTGAATTTCAACGGACACAGTTGATCTGATCTATAAGTCAATAATGAAAAATTAAGCTAGGATGCACAGTATTTCAACTTGAAAACAAAATGCAGAGACGAATATCAAATTCAGTAACAGCATACGGGCGTGAGTTTGACTTGTCAAACCTTAGACTTGCAACCAAACATGTAAAGTTCAATCTTCAAAAGAATTATTAAGGATGAAGAACACACCTGATGGTCTGGATTTTGGAAAACGAAACTCTTGGGTCCCTTGACGTACACAGTTCCGTGGTTTGGATTCAAAAGACCAGCCAGAATCTGCATTAATCTTGTCATTGTAAGGCATGAGTTTACAAATTTCGTAAACCATTATGATACTCTTATATCATTTTTTAATCCATTACCTCCATTGTAAACAATACTACTTCCCATACGCACAACACGCATAATAGACCTCAAAATCCACCTTACCCATAGATCCGCTCTTGTTTCTTGACAGATATAAAACAAATCGACAAATTCACATACTCTAAGAGCCCAACAATATCCTAAAGTCAAAAAGGCTAAAAAAATTAGCAAGAATTATGTGGCAAGGTTTTGTTGACCTTCACGAGGGTTGATTTTCCGCAACCGTTGGGTCCAAGAAGCATCCAAAACTGACCCGAAGGAATCCGGAGCGAGCAGTCCTGAAGAATGGGCACGACGTTCCCCTGCCTGGTCCTGGTCGAGAAATTCAGATTCCGACCCTCGATGGCAATGTTCTCAGTAGCATTAGTCCTGCAAATACAGACAAAAATACCAATAAGAGAGATAAGAGTAGAAAGCAACCGCAAATTCTAAAGCACATTTTCCGTTCGAGGAATTGCCCAGCTGAAAACTATGACCATACGGAGATGGAAGACAGAGGATTGGGGTTGAGACCTGGAAGCAGAGGTGGAGGGAAAAGAGGAGCCGAGGCGCGGAAGAGTGTAGAGAGATTCATATAAAGAATGATTTCTTCACATTTCAAAAATCGGGATTGAAGTGGCAGCGTTACATGGAATCAGGACGGTGACTATAACGAGACTGATTTCTTTCTTTAAAACTTGCCTCGTCCCCCAGCCCCAGCCCCCCAGCCCCAGCCCCAGGTAGAGAAAGCCAGAAAGGGAATCATTAAATTACTAAAATGCCATCAGTTAAGTCCCGTAAATGACGATGCGGCACATTGTGATTGGTTGCACTTCCCGCGAACCAACATGTTTCTGTCTTGAAAATCTGGCCGTTAGAAAATAGAAGCATCATCATCTCTTATCGCTATAGAGAGAACTCTGAAACGTTTTAGAGTCGCACCTTCGAGGTCTCTTTCGGATCTTCCATGGCTTTCTCTGCAACTCTCTCACAGAACTCTTTCTCATGCCTCTCGCAGTTCCCTCATACCGTGAGCAGAAACCCTCTTCGGTTGCCGTCGATTAGAGCCGTAAAAGCCACCGAACCGGACAAGGAAAAGACTGCGCGGACAAAGAGCGAGGAGTCCTCGTCTAATGCTCAACCATCAAGTGCGGCGCCAAAGCTCCCCAAAAAGCCTGTCTATTCGAGTGAGTAATCGAAATGTGACGACAATGTTTCATTTATTTCTAAAATCGGAAGGACATGGGTGGTGTTCTTATTAGTGATTGTCTTGTTCTTTCTTTGTTTTCGTGTGTCTTCACTTTTTCACTTGGGGGCAGTGAAGAAAGGTCAGATTGTGCGGGTGGACAAGGAGAAGTATCTCAATAGCATTAACGTAAGTAATAAGGGTCATTTCACAGACCATTTTGATATTTTTTTCCCTCTATTCCAATAAATCCTGAGAAAGAAAAAATGTCAAATATGTTTAACTCAACAAATTGTCCAGGTTATGAACTTAATAGTTAATATGACTGTCCCATGAAGTCAATTTAATGTAAAGCCATGAATTTTCATCTTGGGGAATTTCCGCCATCATTGTCTACAGGGAATTTATGCATCTGCTGTGATTGGACATTTGTCATATCTTTCTTTTAAATAATCTGGAAGACTGAGATGTTTGATTCTAATTTCAGTATCTCTCTGTTGGGCATCCACCTTATTACAAAGGCTTGGACTACATCTATGAAGACCGTGGTGAGGTATAAGAGCTTCTCTTTAGACTCTAGTAGAACTCATGAAGTAAGGCTTGGATGCTTTTCCAAGTGGAGCTTTTTTCGTGGCCATTTCACATTTCAGGCTGACACTATGCTAATCTTTTAGGTCTTGGATATACGTATTTTTGAGACGGGAGAGTATGCACTCGTAAGTACTTTTCGTTTGTGTTCTTTCTCTTCAGCATAAATCTCTGGTCTCACTGAAACATTTAAGATTACCCTTCTTCAGCTCTTTCTTTTTTTAATCTGACATATATGCAAACAAGGAATTAGCCTATTTTTTGCTGGACGTTAGATGAACGCCGGAACTGTCAAACCATATCTTAGCTTTTTACTTAAGCTACAAAAGCAGCAATATTTGCTATGAAGTTTCCTTCTATGTTATGACGTTCACAGTAGCAATAAAGATACAGAGAACGCTTGAGTTAAGTTATGTGAATCTCATTGATAAGGATGGTGGATCTGACTATAAGGACTCAAATCTTGGCAGATTGCGTGGGTTGGTATCCCAACAGCACCAGCTTGGCTTCCAACAGAAATGCTTATAAAGGTACTTATAGCAGATTGTATTATTTGATGCTCCTTTCTGCTGCTCTTGAGTGCCAACAAGCTGGGCCAAGGTTGATGTTGGATTACTTTAATATTTGTGAGATTGAACTTGGATCAACATCAAGCATTCAAGCTTATCTAGCAAGCCCAACTTAACCTTTCCTCATATTTCATCTAGCTGAGCTCAAGCTCATACTAACAGCCTGATTTCGGCAGACAGAATTCCATTTCAGATTCCAACACTTCCTCTTTAACTATTGGAAAATCAGCAATTTTTAGCCGGGGAAAATGTTCTTGTCAGCTGCAAGTCATATTTTAACTCTGTCAAACCGGATTGACCGAGACTGGTGTTACCAAACAAACCCTTAGTTGGGAGTCAATACTTAAAACTCATTTGATAGTGGACTTAAAAGGCAGCTGCTGTAGGCCTGCACCTTGGTTTATTCAACCATTGAAACCCTGTAGGAGCTTTTTATTTAGTTACTCTGGTGACCCAATTCTTGTGTTTGCTTGCAGTCAGATAAACTCAATTACGAGAGAATGTGATTCAGATTTGGAAAGCCTAGTTCCATGGTGATATTGATGGACGCCATTACTTGCTATGTTAAAATACATCTTGTGAGTCTCTTGGTTTTGATCTCCATCTGCAACTGCTTCTGTATCTCTTGTACATTGATGCCAGGCAAGAAAAAGATGATCGTTGAGATAATTTTGCTGAGAATTCGTTTCTTATCTTTGAGAAGTAGCATTTAATGTAATATATATGAAGATATGCAAACAAATATGCTTAAGGTTCAGTAGTATTTCAAGCCAGCCATGTGACAAGTTATGGAGTTAAAAGCTCTCGAATTTGAAAAGGCTGGACGTCTAGAGGAAGAGGGAGGTGGGCCTACGTTCATTTTGTCCTGTAAGGCTGTAAGCTGGTACATTTCATGGGTGATCCTGAAGACTGTTAGGCCAGACTAGCTGAAGACAGCACTTCTAAGCACTTGTGCTTTTCTCGTAATAAAAAGCCAGTATACATGCATACATACACTGCTACGGTCGAGAGTACTTGTCCATGCGAATCCCCTCCCTTTCTGTCGCCCATCAAGAGGAGGAGGGGCAACTACTTTTGTGGCTAGGAAATAGAAATTTGTTCTAAACATAAGCAATCTCAATATAAAAAGAAAACAATTTGGTTCTAGAGAAATAATTCACCATAATTTTTTTATAATTATATTTTATAGGTGAAGTAAAATCGTCGTTTCATTGAACCAAAATAGTAATTTCTGTCCAAATTAACGGTAAGGGTGTAAAGTCTAAACGGTTGGCAGTCAAAGAGAAAAATTGTAACGAAATCGATAGTTTGTAGTGTAAAGTCTAAACGGTTGGCAGTTAAAGAGAAAAATTGTAACGAAATTGATAGTTTGTACTGTATATTGTCAGAACCTCAATAGTCAGAAAGCAAAAAAATGTATTTTTTTCTATACATATTATAACCGGATGTCCGTGCTTACGTGCACCTCAATTAATTTTGAGTGCTTTGCAGTTGAAGTATGTATATTAATGCTCAATTGTTCATTGCATTTGGCCACCACCTTCCCAACACGGAAGGTTTTGCAAATTCTTGTCTGAGTGCAGGCATTTCATATGTTCATACACGCGGCAGATGGGTTATAGACTGTCTTTTGCCTTTTGTCGAGAGTTCATGTGTTCCCTCTTCCCAAGAGCTTTCGATCAGGCATTCAAAAGGAAGTGAGATCATGCATTCAAAATGTAGTGTCTTTGCTTAATTAATTGAAGTCAGTTATAAGAAAAAAAATGAGATCTCCCTTGGAAAACAATAATGCCGCATCAGGCGGTTCAATGGACTCTAATTTGTAGACCTATTTTTGTATTAATCCTATGACGATGTTTAATGAAATTTATCATTTGCCTAGGAAACAAACAAAGCATAAACAATCTCCATTATTGGAACTACAGTGGGAGTGAAATCAAGCTACGACATAGCCATCTCGAGAAAGCACACCTGAATCCCTTCGGTCCAACCCCACATAAGTGATCAGCGAGGGAGGGTGGGTGCTTCTGTGACTACCACTACACTCAACCCCTAGCAAGTAGGAGCATTCCATAGTTGAAAATAAGCAGACGCATTCCTACAAATACAATAACCGTGATACAATTTTATAAGGACATTGATGAATGAATGTAGATGATGTTACACAAGGGACCCCACGATCTAAATGTACACTCCAATTGCAAGAATCGAATCACCTCATCTAATGCATCTTTTATTCTCAGAGGAATGAATTACTATGAAACGCCTCCTACCCCTCGAAGGGGAATAAAATACAATGAGGTTTGTTGTATGGCTAAGAATCAATCTTTACCGTTGTATTGTATGCTTGCTCTTTACCTCCTCCTCCTAAGGTTTTAGTAACTGGGTGGTAGGCAATGTGAAACAACCAATCCCAGGCTCCTTTAAGTGTTTATTCTGTTCCCCTCAGTTCTGAGAAAGTGGAGCACAATCGATTGCAGGAGAATGATAAGACTAAAACTCAAACTTCCTCTTGGCACGCTTGTTGGCTTTCATAAGTTCCATCAAGGAAGGAAGAGGCTGAGGCACAGGAACATTCATTGACCTGTATAACTTTCTAAATCTTTCATTGAAGCTCTTTGAAGATCCAACTGTCGAACATGAATCATTCTTACAAACTTCTGTTCCTTTATCCACTGAGTCCTGACAGTGTGCTTCGGTACTATCTATAACTGTCTTGCCTTCCACTTGGACATCCCCTTCGAATGAGAATTCTTCTGCTTTCTTGGCAGCAATTTGGGGAGCAATATCACTGATTGAGACAACTTTCGGCACTTCATGTGAAAAACTAAAATCTTGGAGACCAAGTCTCGCTTTCCCAAATAATGTGACGTTCTTGCTCGGGGAAAATTTTATAAGTCCTTTGAAGCTGGTAGATACTTTTACTGGCTCAAATTGAGGTTCCACACAAGTTTGGGAATGCCCTTCAACCACAAAAGAACCACTGACACCTTTGACCGATAAATCTACTTCTGGAGATGCATCCATGGTAATGTTCAGAAGCTTCCAGATAGGATCGTCTGAACCTAATTGAGACGCCAAGCAGTGTTTTGCAACATAATCTAGCTCCACCGCCCTGCAACTGGGAGTTGTTGAAACAACCCACTTAGGTGCAAGAAGTTGCAGGGCCCATTCTAATTCTTCCTTGGATGAGTGAATTGAGTAGCAAACATGCCAAACACCAAACTGGTCCCTTATTGCTTCATTCAATCTCAGTTTTCTTCGACTTTGATTCTCTGAGTACTCTTCCCCACATGCATACCACTGTGCTGATGGGCGGATAATGAGAGGTTCAGGCAGGAAGTTAGCTTGGGCCTCCACCAGCTTTGCATTTGCTCGTTCATATAATTTAGGAAATCCATCAAACAACCGGAAGCGGGAACAGGGATCTTCAGAGATGATTCCAGGAAATGTAAGTGTAAGAGCTTGGAAACAATCTGGATTACTGGCTTTATCAACATATATCTTTGACCCAAACGTTTGAGAAACAGATGCCAATATTTCTTCCTGACCAAGGAGATCGCATGTTAGATACACCACAGGGGCATCTGGATGCTTCCATATACAGTTAATAACCTGCATGTGGGATATACAACTTGAAATGTTAACTATTGTGGCAACAGAAGGGGGATAACATTTCATTTCCAATTGTAAAGTAAATTAATCACACACAACACTAAGAGATGCGATAAGACATGAATATGCAAGTTTATAAGATGACTAATTACCAAGATTATACCAATGCAAAGTACGTCATCTAATTCAAAAATAACTCGAGGCCTCCTTTCACTGAATCCACTTAAGTAAGGTTGTAGACCAACCTGATTAAGTTGGAAAAAATCCATCCGGACTTTTGACTCCATGAAGTTGGGTCAGGTAGGAAGAACTGGGTCAGGCTGGAAGACCCATAATTTTGACACCCTTGCATCCCCGAATTTCCAAGTTCGGTGCAAGAACCTTAGTAATAGAGACTAATGTCCGAGGGAGTGAAAAGTATCACAAGAATGGACAGTGAATGAAGAAAACAGCATGAATTCCAGATGGACCAAAGTCGGAGTTCAGTATTAATTAAGACTTTTATGCACCAGTTACAGTGCTTAAAGGAAACTCAAGTGACTTTGCTCAAACTATGAGTACACAAGGGACAATATTATATCTAAAGCATCAATCTTATGTCTAAATGACCGGATCCAGATACTAATGTATTAATCATCAATGAGTTTCAAAACTAGGTCTCGAAACATATGCTCTCAACTGAAAAAAAAGTTGTGATCTGCAGGACCACAGATTCTACGAACAGGGGGGTATTTTCCCCAAACATTCTCAGAGATTTACTTTGAACATAAGACAGTTTATAGGAGAATAAAACAGTGTTGGAGGCAGGCAGAAAGCACCATAGATTTTGATTATGCCAAATGCTTATATGCGCCTGCAGTTGTATGATATTCACACTTTGCAAATTCCACTCTAAAGTGAGAAAAACAAACTTAAGTCAGAAGGGCAAAAGGAAGGCCATGTGTCAGAACAACCAGTATCTAAGACCCCCTACCACATTCCATAAGAAAAATGCATAGGAGGACTATGGGTACCTGTCTGATTGCTGAATGCTTGCTTGGAAATTTTTGATGAAATCTCCCAAATGTGCAATCTAGGAAAACATAATCAAGTCGACACCTTGGCTCTTTTCCTTTCCTGCCAACATACTTCTCTGGTAAACTTTGTAGACATTCGGGTGTGAGTCTGCAATCTCCAGTATGCAGGATATTACCAAAATCCCCTTCAAACAAGAACATTACAGCTCCTGAAGTTTACACAATCCACACCAGACAAGGGATGATCTGTCAAAAAGATTCCATATCAATTAAGTCTTGTACCCAAATGAAAGATAGAACACGCAGCACCCCCTCCCCTCCCCCCCAAAAACAAAACCCAACCAGATTCACACAAAAAAGGACACCTTCACGCAATTCCTCTTTTATTAGTCATAGATTTTTATCATACTTATGCAATTAACTACTTCTCTTTCGAAAATCTACTAGCTTGAACTTTGATTTTGATAACTGCTGCTTGTTTCTCAGTAACCGCTTCATCGTCGGAAAAGAGGGACTGTCATGATTGTAAAGATATGCAAATATGTTTGATTGAAGTTTCACGTTAGTCATTCGGAAATTTTGCAATCAATTAATAAAAAGCGACCATCTTTGCGAGTTTCGTTATGTTATTCATGAGGAGGGGGAGGGTAGATGCTGGTCAGGATATTACCCGTAGAATTAGAAAAAAGAATTGACGAACTGGTGAAATAGATATGTCCAACAGAAAGCCACCCTTTGAGTGACACTAGTAGTTTAGGCCAGTCAATATCTCATTATTTAACCAGAATGGAACAAAAAGATCATGATTTGTTCTCAGTTCACATGTGAACTGAATCTAACTAGCTCGGGATTTTCTATTTAGCAAAGAGATGAAGCAGAGCCATAATACGTACTACTAAAGGTGCAAACTTTGAAAGTCCTAACAAAACTAGGTACATATAATCACCTGCCAACAACACTGAGAAATTTGTTAATTACATACTCCTAGTTCCATACCACTGGTATAACTCTTTCCAACAGGTGTATGATGGCACAGTTTTCGACAGCAAGAAACCTAACGAGGATTATGATAAAAACCTATCTATTTCTAATCTCTAGAATGGATTAAGTAGCTTATTTCAAATTAAGAAAAGGAACTGTATTATACGGGGAAAGGGTGGAAAGAAGTAAAGAAACTCATGAATTCAATTGAAGCCGTGACCGAAAACAATATTGGAAATAAAAAATTGAGTCAAATCGTATCCAAAGAAGCAGTCAAAGAAGAACCTCATAACAATTCAAAACCAACAGAAACTCGTGCAAGCAAATCATGCATATTATGAAAAAACAAAAAACAAAAATTCACGAATAAGACACAAACCTACAGTTTTCACAAAACCCAAATCAGAAGACCAATTAACCAACGAATTACGATACAAATCAATCACAATTGACAAGAAGAACAATTACCAGGACAGTGATTGGCATCAAAAGCTGTGACAGTGAAAGCCCCGTCAGGATCGTCGATGACAACCGATTGCCCCGCCTCAATACGCACAAACAACGAATCATCAAGCTGCACAAAACCAAGACAATTGTGGGTTTTTGAAATCAGAAATTGAGAGCACAATACCATGTCTGCAAAAATGAGAAAAATTGCCAGAAAAAAAAAAGACAAACCTGGGGATAGTGTTGGAGGACAAGGGTTTTAGTGAGAAGGGTGGAGTAGGTAGGGAAAGAGAAGTGAGCGGAGATCCCAGAGGAATGATCTTTGTGAGCATGGGTTAAGAAATGGTGCCTCTTTCTCTTGGAACACGGACTCCACGTGTCCACCGAGAATGGTAGTCCTTTGGGCATTTCGATCGGCATCTTTCTCTCTCTTCTCGCTATGGAATCTTGGGTTCGAAAGAGAAAAAATGAAGCGAAGTTCAAAGCTTGCAGAGGAAGGGAGAGAGGGAAAACGCCTTCCGTGGTGGTACCGAAGGTTAAGGAGTGGAGGGAAAGAATGAATTTGGGGGGTTAACGATCCGATGGAACCATCTTATCTTATCGTTCCCTACAACCGACCTTATATTGGTCTCTGCCAATTGTATGTCTCGGTAGTCGGTAAATGACGGAAAGTACCCTACTTTATGTGACGTGGCGATAGAGGGATGGTTGGAATCAAAGAACCAGACCAACAATGGACCGCCTCAGTGCCTCACTCCTGTGTCCCAACATTCAGTTTGTTCAAGGTTTCTACTCCGGCCGTCGGGTCGGGCAGTCAATTTTAGCCGAGCTTGGGGATTGGGCCTAGGTTCCATGAACCCAAACATTTTCGATCGGGGTTCGAGGAGATGGGCTTCCCGCCCAATATCGAACTGAACCGAGTAGAATTCATTTGCTATATATTATTTATATAATATATTTATTAAAAAAAAAACTTAAAATTGAATGTCAAAACGGCGCCGTCGGGAGAAGCCATAAGACTCGTTTCAAGTTGGGGCTTTTCCTCTCCACTCCACAGCTCCCGCATCTCTCTCTCTCTGACATTATGTTGTCGCTTTCCGAAGCCACCCAATAACCACCAATGAAACTCTCTTCTCCTCCCTCCCCAGCCCACCCGACCAAACCAATTGTGGGCCGACTGAATTGATCAAGGTCAGGACCATTAGCGGTGGCTCGGGCAGACCAGTTAGTGGGTCATCATTGAGTTTGAATGGACTCATTAACCTGACCAAAGCCGACCCGACACAGCTCTCTAATTTTTATATATTAGTCAAGATAGAATAGAATCGTATGTAATTTTTTTTTATCTAAATTACATGGTACAATTAAAAGAGAAAGACGCAATACGCGAACTCTATTGTAGATGTATGTTACATTGTTACCTGAAAACTTACTGATAACATTAAATGATGGGATAAATACATTTTGCACTCCGATGTTTTATTTTTGACACATTGGACCCTTTAACTTACACATTTTTTCAATTTGGACCTCGTACCCAAATTGTCCATTAATTTAAACGGATTCCGTTAAAACATGGGGTGCAATGTGTAAATGTCTCCAAAGATAAAGAGAGCAATGTGTACATACCCCCAAAGATAAAGGGGACAATGTGTAAATTTTAAACGGAATCCATCAATTTCGACGGCCAAAATCGGGTATGGGGTCCAAATTGCAAAAATGTGGAAGATAATGGGTGTAATGTATCAAAAATAAAACATCGGGGTGTAAAGTGTAATTGATCCCAAAAACAAGGGGGCAAAATTTATTTATCCCTTAAATGATTTAGGATCTGCCTATTATGTTTTATATCTCCAAATTGCATAGAAGCATAATCTGGACCATTTGAAAAGTGAAAAAGCTAAAAAAATGAAAAACAGAGAAGTTGGTGGGCCTCCAATTTGTTTGCAATATGAGTGCAGCAAAAAAAAGAGTGCAGCCAAATAGAATAGGCCTCCAATTCATCGAGTTAGGCACGAGGACCTAGAAGGCGTGTCAAACCTGCACTGTACTCAGTTGGGACCATCTATAATTACTAATAAAAACATGCGAAATAAGCCGAGGGGAAAGAAACATGCTAGAAAAATAAACGACCCCCCTTCTACGGTTCTACCACACTGGGAAGAGCGCAGATCCAACGTCACTCCTTGGAGAGCAGATCCAAGAGCATAACGTACGAAAGTGGTTAATAGAGTAAAAGTCGACGGGGGAAACAGAGAAGTTTGGCGGGGTTACACCCAACGGACGACCTTGGACAGCATCGCAGGACCGCGCCTAACTGCGTCATCTAAGCAGGAAAGATTTCCTGTATTGCTTCAGGGGCAGACATGAACAATTATTGTAGGCGATGAACCATCAAAACTTGACAAGAGCTTTTGTATAACCAATTACCTTATACCATAATATACAACATAAATGTTACAACAGTACAGACCACTTTCCATATACAACCACCATCAACAGATTGTTACAACAATAAATCCAGCATCTCCCCCATACACTGTAAATTTTGGTGCTCTTACTGCTCCCTTCTTCAAGCTCCCATAGTTAAAAGAATCCGGTCACTAAGAGAACCAAATAGAACTGCCAAACAGTCAGAAAGATATTAAGGAGCATGAATACAAGATCCTCTCAATACAGAAGTGTGGCTCTACTTTATGAAACATTCTGGGGAGACTAGGCATATGCTTTTGCTGGTATTTACTAATTCAAATGGGTCTTGTTCTAGGTGATCCACCCGGAGTGTGAGTTCTATATGAAGATATCTCCTGCCAAGGTTCAACTGCATATGTTGTGTTTGGTCTTGTCGCTGTATATGATGAGTACTCATTCAAGTTATAGCCACCTTGTCCTCCCCTCGTTGCATAAGCGGAGTGAGGAGGAGATAAAACAAAGCTCCCTTGTGCAGGTCGATATTGTCGTAATGGGCTTGAACACGGAGATACAGGTAAAGATGTAGTAATAGCTCTTACAGAGTCCCTGCACGTCGAAATATGAAAATGAACTCACGTTCATGACATCATACAATTTATAGTGTGAATGAGAATAAGCAGCAGGATGTTACTACCTTGGGCTTTTTGTAGCTCTTGAAGTGGTCAACACTGGCATTGTCGCGTAATTTCTATCACTCAAAGTCATATTTGTTCTGTTTGAATGGAGTTCTAAAACTGGCTGCTCAGAAAGTTAGAAGCAAGCAAGAGATTAGCTCAAGTCCCAATTTTAGCAAGTGATCAAATTTAGAGGTGTGCATAGATTTAAAATTATCTAAGTTAATTGCCACTGAAGACTCTTTATAAAGGAAGTGAAACCATATATTCTACCTTTTACATCTTCATTTTTCCCATATGTCCATCTGAAAAAACTTTTTTTTTTGATAAGTAATTTAGACTTTATTAAGAAAAAGATAGATGACAGTACAAGAGAATATACTGAAAACACTAGAGCATACAAGCTAAAAAGCTTAGGAAATCCGGAAAACCCTCAAAAGGAAAACCTAAAACCGAATTCGCCCACAGAAAAAGAGTGTACAACATAGAACCCCCCAAACATTCCAAAGACAAGGCCTTGATCGCAGAACATCTCTCGTTCCTTTCCCTCCACAAACACCACCAAATGCAAGCCGGGATCATCTTCCAAATAACGAGGCTAATTCTCATGCCAAAGAGTTAAATAAGGTGCATGAAAAGCATTCATTTTAAAATAACTTACATCTTGATCTATATCCACAGAAGTGCACCAGGATTCAACACACGATGTCATTGTACTTTCGAAGGATATGTAAAACAGATCAATATTTCAAAATTACAATTATCTGTCACGGTCACCCATCCAGAGTGATTTAGAGATCATCTTGTCTGTTCTTATCCTACAAATATGGGTCTATAATCCACATCCTAATCTCACGCTTAAGCAGATAAAATCTTCAAGTCCAACTATCAGACCATAAGATCTCAAACGGCTTCCATTTCTTCTATACATATTTGTTTGAAGTTCTCCATAGTAGAAAAACAATAGCATGCACTTACGTTTTAAATTCACCAGGCCCTTGACGGATATATTAAAACCATTTATGAGCATAGTTGCTCATTGCTGGAATTCCTGAGCAATTGGAGATGACGTTCTCTCTAACCTCTTAATCCATAAATTTATGAGCTAATAATACAGCTCCTTTTCCCTAACAGCTGTGTTTTAGAGTAAATAAGGTAAGCTCCCCCAGCTTCTTCTCAATGAGAGTGCATAAGTTCAAAGAGAATCAAACTGAAAACAAGCATCATATATTGCAGCCTATGATATCAGACAATAGAAGGTATAGTCTCAAAAACACTAAATGGCCTTTCTGGGGAAAGGATAACAATCTTAAGCAATTACCGGTGTGCGGCTTCCATCAAACATGTAAGGGAATGCGTCCTTGGTCACATTCATGTTTGCAACTCTACTTGTTGCCTGGTCTCGAATAAAAGGGTGATCTAGTAGTTGCAAAGCTGTTGGTCGTGCTGACTGGTCTCGCTGCAAGCATAGCTTTATAAAACTCTTTGCATCATTCGAAAGGCTATCAGGAATCGTGGGGATATCTTTGCTGTTTCCAATTTTGAATATTGCAGCCACCTGTTTAACCCAACATATCATACCACGTTTGGTCCTTCAAACAATCCAAAGATGGATATAACAATATCAGTTCTGTAAAAGATAGGTATATCGCACCCCTTCATATTGGCTCCATGGTGGTTTAGAAGTTGCCATTTCAAGAATTGTACATCCCAAGCTCCAAATATCCACAGCAAGATTGTAGCCATTGGTATTCATTACAACCTGAGATTATAAAACAAGAGAATCATGAACAAAATACACCTTCGAGAAAAGTAATAGGAAAACTAAAAGGCTGGAAAGGAGAAAATGAAATTAGCACGTGTCAAAAAGAAGGGGGTTGGGATGGGAAGGAGAGGCAGAAAGAATATACCTCAGGTGCCATCCAGTAAGGACTTCCCTTGAAAGAAAGCATTGAGGCAGCAGCCGTTATCTAGTTCAGGAGAACGAAAACTCAGAATTGTTTTTAAGTTCTAACCAGAAAGCAACGACAAAAGAAGAATACAGGTACATACTGATGTTCACGTCAACTATGCTTGTGGCTTATCACAATATCATGCATGCACTCTAGTAGATTAAATGCCCTTCATTCTAGTTGGTTCAATAGAAAATAGGAGAGAGAGTGATAAACATACATGCTTAGCCATGCCAAAGTCTGCCAACTTGATTTCACCATTAGGATCTACTAAAATATTTGCCCCTTTGATGTCCCTGCCAGGAAAACACCTTACTTAATAATCATAAGGAAATATACAAAGCCACTATGCCAAGAAGAAACTATGAAAGAACCATGACTACGGTTTCCCACATACCTGTGCACTGTATTTCTTCCATGTAGGTAGGCAAGCCCAGAAATAATCTGCCTTGTATAATTTTGAATAACAGGTTCGCTGAACGAACCATATTCTTGAAGTAATTTATGGATTGAGCCACCAGAGACATATTCCAAATAAACTGACAGCGTTTCCTCACCCTGAGAAAATGGCAACCCAGAGTTATCACAGAAGTAGGGTCCAATATTCACAATCAACAACATCGATTGGACGTGAAAAGTCCTTCTCTGTGTGCATGCACGTGTGTGTATTGCTTTATCTACGTTTACTCTGTATGGCAGTTGTGTCTGGAGCACATATTACTCTTACCAATTCACTTTCAAAGTATCGTACGATGTTTGGATGTGAAAGCTGACTAAGCAAATTTATCTCCTGCTGACAAGAAACATACAGTTAAAACCTTATCTATTGCCAGATGACACAATGCAATCTGAAAAAGGGAAAATTCAACCATACAAGTAAAAAAGAGAAAACCTAAGGAAAAAAATAGTTTACGAAACACTACCTGGTTCAATTGCTTGAGACATTCTCTGGATGTCTGATCATCACTAGCAACTCTGACTTCTTTTATTGCACACATTTGGCCACTTCCACTGTTATAGTTGCAAATACATCATTGGAAATAAAAGGGAACTAGGAAAAATGCTACTCTTACTCCATGTTTCCAGAATTATTTTACTCAACATGTTTGCTGAGTTCTTTTCCGTAAGGTGCATCAATTTATAGGATTAATTGAGTTTGGCCTTAATTAGGTAAGCACAAAGTAACATATTAAACACTTAAATTACCTATTAAATCCAAGGTATACGTGCCCAAAAGTTCCCCTTCCTAGAAGCCTTCCTTTCTTCCAATGGGACTTTGTAGAAGTCATGTTTTCAATGCCTCCACTGGTTCTTGCATTAGCTAAGGAAGAAGAGCTAGTAGGAGAACCTGGTGGAAGAGGCAGCCGATGACGCTGGCTCTTCCCATCTTCTTGCTTTCCTGTTGGAGACTCCAAACTCGAGATGCATAACCGCGGATGAAGAGGTGATGTAGGACTTGTGGGACCCCTTGACCCTGGACCTGGGCTTCTTGACCTCATGCGGGAGTTGATATCACCTTGTCCTCTACAGTCAAGATATAAAATGTGTTACAAGTCACAGTATTGTCGAAGAAGCATAACAGAATTATTCGTCAAGTTCTGTTTTGGTTTTTCAGCTAGACAATAGAATAGTCTACTAACGTCCCTAATACCCACCAATCCACGTTTAACCCTAGACCTCCACTTTCATAAAGAGAAGATGGACTGGTAGGGCACAAACTATTTGATTCTGAGACTAAACTCCACTGTCCTCAAATCTGGCCATCTTTCTTCCAAGTGAGAAGTTTATGAACTAGCTCAATCTAATTTTAAAAAGAAAAAAAAAAACCGAGATATCTGAACGATTGCTTAGGAAAACGAAAGGCAAGAAGCAGCTACTGATCAAATGAGCAATACTCAGCATCAAGCACGCGTTAGCTTCAAGCAGAAAACGCATATGAGCAATTTTTCCAGCAAAATATAGAACAGCTGCATTCCTCCATAGAACATAACTTTTAATCATTTCTTCACAAGAAAAGGGAAATACCTAGATGGACTGTCAGGGAGACTGACAGAGAAAATACAGAAATGGACAAAAATAAAAGTAAGTTCAAGAAGCTCAAAACACAAAACTGACAGAAGAACCACGTGGTGTATGTCGATCGGAAAGATGGAAACACCAAAAATCTGAGGAGAAAAACGGTGGAATTTTGGTTGGAAACCAGAGAAGCCCCATACAAAGCAGCCACATGTTGAGCTTAATTGGAAACCAGTGGAACCCTACATGAGAACTCGCCCAAGAATCTGGCAGCCAAAATTTTTGAGAGATAGTACCCCTTTCGCTAATCGATTGAACTAAATTCCAGAATTAAACAAACCGACATAAATCCATCCTTAATAGAAACAGAAAGGATCAATTAATCAATCGATCGGCAATAATCAAGTATCTAAACGCAAAACAGAAGCTAATCTTTCAAAGCCCCAAAAACCTCTCGAAATGAACGCCCAAAAAAACCAACCTGAAAGTAAGGAATTGACCATTTTCCTGAGCAACCGGCTGATCCTGAGCCTTACTTTGACCATTATCCTGAGCAATCGGCTGATCCTCAGAAGAACCAGAGGAACTCACGCTCGAGATCGAACCCGACCCGCATCCCAACCCGACCACTGATATATTATCGTGTCCGGCCGATATCGACGGCCGAGGCAACGGATGGCCTATCCTCTCAGCGCAGTCCGAATCGAACCCCAAAAATCCGGACGAGGCGCCAAAATCCTTGCTGGTACGCGGCGA
This sequence comes from Myrica gale, assembly GCA_963930655.1. NCBI lineage: Eukaryota > Viridiplantae > Streptophyta > Magnoliopsida > Fagales > Myricaceae > Myrica > Myrica gale. The sequence continues at coordinate 21,063,500 of OZ005604.1, read as the reverse complement.
ATTTCGCAACAAGCCATCGTCGAAGCTTACGGGCTTTCCCTTGTCCTTGCCCTTCGTCTTGTCATTGTTTACAGACGATTTCGATAGATGGAGGTGGTAGCTAAGTGGGTTCTGGTTTACAACTTGTTGCTGCTGTTCCTGCTTTTGCTGTTGTTGCTGTCCTTTGTTCTTGCTGGACTTCCTCCCCCACCAAGCAGGCATTTTTAGCTGCTGGTTTAAGTAAACAGGAGAGAAAGAATCGACCAGAGGAGGACGCGACTCTCAAAAGAGAAAAAACTTGGATTTGGGGTAAACAAACAATTTATAAGGGAAAGAAGGAGGAGGCGGAGGAGGAGGAGGACAGAGAGACAGTGGGTGGGGGAAGGGCGCCAAAGGTCTACAGTCAGGAACAGCTAAGACTTGAAAGAGAGCGAGGAGAGAGAAAGGGAGACTTTGGGCACGGCAGGCGGTGGTTGGATAAAGAGGGACGAAATGACGTGGCTATTTCCTAGAGAGAGAAACTATCTGACAGAGAGAGAGTGTCTGAACTGTATGTCTGTGTCACGGTGTCAGTGTGTACGCGTACAGTTTACGAGTGTATGTACTGTGTCCGGTGGGCGCTGTGTAAATTGTGCGAACTGCATGCGACCATTATAACTTGTTAAAAAGATAGAAAACCAAAAGGAAAAGAAAAGAAGAATCTACCTTGACCATTGCGCCCTTTCTGCATACACACGTAACACACCCCCGGACTCTGACGCCCGCGGAGAGAAAAATGCATAAAGATTTTTACAATTTTTTTTATTCTAATTATATAGTAGAATTTTTAAAAATAATATAGACATGATTCCTGTATTTATTTATATAAAATTTAGAACACCAACTTTATAATAAAATTCATTTATTATATTTATTTCTTTTAAATTTTATTATACAAATCGAGTAAATAATTACATAAATTCTTAATCCAAACTAAACACACCATGCATATGCATAGAGCTCCTCTAAACTCAAGAAAAAAAAAATTTCAAAAATAAAATAAGAATAATTGAGATGAAGTGTTAGCGAGAATATAAAATCAAATAACATATTTCAACAATTTATTTCTTTAAAAAAACATATACAATGCATAAGTAAAATACCTCAAAATTAATAGTTTATAGTGAAACAAGTTAACAGGTTACATACATATACTTCAAGGATGAAAAAAAAATCTCATATATATATAATTTATTTATTTGTTCTTATATTTTTGTGTAAGTGTGAAAATTACATTCCGTATAGAAAAAAGAAAAGGCTTAATTGCACTATGGGTTCTTGTGGTATGCGAATGTTGCAAATAGGCCCCCGAGGTAACGATTTCAACAATTAGGCCCCTGAGGTTGAGTTTTAAGAAAAAATAAACCACTCCGTCAATTTGTTGTCAGATCCGTTAATGCATATCGCTGATGTGGCTTTAAAATCAACGTCATAACGAATCATTAAAAAGCACTTGTCCACATCGATTTATTCTCAAACAAAACAAAAAATCGTTGCCTCAGGGGCCTTCTTCTCCATTACACGATCAAATCTCCATTTCCCCAAATCGGAAAGCTTGAGGAGCTCGAATATCTCTGGCTGAACTCAAACAAGTTGTACGAAACGGAAGGTTGAGAAATCCACTTGGTTTCTTCTCTACTGCTCCTTTCTCCATGCGCACGTCTGCATCGCCCATTGACTCCATGTCTATGTTTTACATTGTTCTTCATCAAGAAAGTGGAGTTTCTCCATTGTCACAGCCATTACAAATATCTTTAAGTCAAGATACAAGATTCCACGACAGTGTAGTCAATCCATCTTCGGAATCCAGAGAGGCAGAACATAACGGAATCGGCACTAACAAATGTATGACTTTAAAGCACCACGTTACTGCTAGAAGCTTGGGAGCCATGATCGAAGGTGTTATTCCTCCAGAACCTGAAGAGAGCACATTCAAAACTTCAACCGAGGAATCGATATTTGATCTTAGAAGTAAAAAATCTAAGAATTTTCCAGTTATCAATTAAATCGAAGACCATTGATTATGAGTCGTCGCTCTGGACGAAGGAACGCTCCTCTGAGAGTCAGGTCGGGTCCGGCAGTGCTGCTTCTATATTGAAAGAGATGAATTCAGGTAAAGTCTTGAGAGATAATATAATCATTTTAGATTCAGAACCCAGAGTGGGGTGAAAAGATGCATGTGTTTCGAAGGAAAGCTCCAAAGTCGAACACGATTTATTTCCTGGAAGCTCCTCATGCAGATATGGGTTACTGAATCCTCCTCCGAGATTTTCAAGCATGGAGTGATCTATCACCTGTGAAAATGCTATCTTTCGATATTTCCATGTTAAAGAACAACGAACAGTTGGCAGACCCATTAAGCTCCTTGAATATCATATCATTTCACAAATAGGGTGAGTACAGAGGGGGCATACAACTCATTGCAAACTCAAGAGACATACAGTCAGTTATATCATAGACAATCGTCGAAAAGATTACAGACCAACGGACTTTAAAAGACCACAATCAACCGAGTCAAAAGGCTTAGACAACTTAAGTCCGCAGACCCAACCAATATCTATCAATGCCATTGAAGGCGGCTTCAGTTGCTTCATCTAATGGTGCCTAGAGAAAAAAAAAACAAAAAAAAACTCATCGAATGGTGCGAAACGATTTTTCCCCTTCTTTTTCTTTCATGTTTTTGGGCTAGCATCAAACGTTTGAAAGGTCGTTTCTCACCGTCGCCACCATCAAGAGCCCGACCATCTGTTTTTCCTACCAGACAACCCTCCTTGCCTTCGTCTCTTCCTCCACGTGCTTGTTCTGCCAACCTCTCTTTGGACGAGCTTGAACAGCAGGAAAGCCGGAAAATCATCATCATCAGCCATCAGGAGAGCTAGCTTTGAAGGGTTTTGATTGTCTAAAATTTTACAAAAAGCAAGCAAAGAAAGGAGCAACAGACGCGTGCATGGAGAAAGGAGCCCAACTATAGAGAAACTGGAGAAGAAGACTCTGAGGCAACGACCTCGCAAGCGATTTTTTTGTTTTTGTTTGAAAATAAATTGACATGCACAAGTGTCGCTTAATGAGTAGATTTTAAAGTCACGTCAGTGGTAGACGTTAACGGATCTGATAACAAATTGACGGAGGGACTTATGTTTCTTAAAACTCAACTTTAGGGGCCTAATTGTTGAAATCGTTACCTCGGGGGCCTATTTGCATCCTTCGCATACCACAGGGGTCCCTAAAGCAATTAAGCCAAAAGAATCCATTAAACAAAGTTTTGACAAATGATGCAAAGTGTCAAAAATTAGTAGTTAGATGGTGCAATGTATCAAAATTGGTAATTTAGGGTGCAAAGTGCAAAACCTATGGTAATTTGTGGGTGAAAAGTGTATTTTCCCCATATTTTTTAAATTTTCCTACATCTCTTTTTTCAATCATGAAAATAGGACTACCATACACAAAGTAACATTTGAGATATAATTATAAATAAAAAATACAATTTTCTTCCACTGGCTATTAAGTAATAACACATGGTCAATTATTAATTTCATGACACTTTGTCCTCTAATTACCACTCGTATATATTATGCGCCTCCACTATAAATTATCATTTTTTTGAAGTAAAATATCAATAAACATTCAAATTAACGCCAGTTTGTAAAATGTACACGAATGATAATTGAAAAGTAAAATGTCACGAAATTACTAATTCGAGATGCAATGTGTCACCAAAAAACTAAAGAGTTATAAAATAATGGCTGTATATCTCCGTTAAGATTTGATTGTAAAGATCATGTCACGTGACCTATTTGTCACACATATTAACTATGATATTTATTTAGAGAACTTATTATAACGAACTCTATATTCGCAGTACATAATTGAAGGATAATATGAAGAGAAAATAGTAATATTCATGAAAGATAAAAAAAATTTGTTCAGTTTAGAAAATTTATATTTATTGTAAAAAGTTATATATTGTTGTATTTTGTATTATGAGTCTAAAATACAAATTAAAAATCTTTATTTATACATAAAATACAAAGTATGATAAGAATGATATTTTTTCCATTTAAACTTGAATGTATAAGATATTACAATATCTCGATAACTCAAGTTAGCAGGGGAGACCAATTTGCGAGATAAAATGAACTGCTGAGTACGGTTTTGCGTGGAGTTGGGAATTGCTCCATTAAGTTTGGAGTAACGACACAATTGGATGATGGAATTAAGTTGCAACACTTATATCATCACGCAGCCGCAGGTTAGGCATCATGCATGACGATCAGTACAAGTGGTGCTGGACATACTAATTTTCTACCAAAAGGGCGATCAGTTGTGAATATTTCATGTGTTTTTTTTTGGTTTACATGTACGTATTGTGATGTCATTTGGGACGTACTTAGAGACGGTGGTTAGGTTGGATGGAGATTGGATTGGTTTTCTCGCCGCCCAATTTAGCGACATCAAGGAATAATCTAATCTAATCTAATCTAATCCCCCCACCACTATTTTGATGATGCTATACTTCACTTCACGAAAACAGAGCATCATAACATCCCAACACTCACATGGATTTTAGTCCTGGCTAAAGATTTGAGGATGCTATCTCTTTTGTCAAACTTCACCGTGCACAGGCTTCACCGTGTCTAAGGACCGCTTAGGATCGATCCTTGGGGTAGTTCTAATTTGAAAGTGATGACACCAAATCTCTAGATTTGCATAGTTGAGTTCAAAAGGGGTCAACTTGAAGAAATTCCGAAAGTTAAGCCGAAAAAGAATCCATTAACCAAATTTACGACCCACATAAATAAAATTCTACCATCGAATACACGTGATAGATATAGAGCGATTGGAAGGAGACTGAGAAAGAAGCAATAAGAAAAATATAGAAAATTCACTATAAAATGATAGATAAAAAAAGAAGAATGGTACACAATTCACAACACTTTTTTCAATAGATCTCGAAACGTTTAAAAAAACTTTTCACTCATTTTCTCATCAATTTCAATACTTTTTCACTGATATCAATAACTTTTTACAAATTTCAATAACTTTTAACACAATTTTCATCAATCCCAAAATAATTTACACTGCTTTTAAAAAATACAAATACAAAAACATGTTTTGAGATCTAACCTAAACATAGCCTATGCTAAGGTAACATGAATTTTTGTTTATATCGTACATGGAAAATTTATAAAATTACATAATCGCATTTATTCCTAATAGCCTTTCCCATCAAAAACTTGGTAAGGGTAAGGATGAAACAGAAGTAGAAAGTGAAGTATATGATCTCGTCTCATTTTCCACGCTGAAATCGCAGGGGTTAAAAAGGTGGTATGGACTCTCCCTCAGATCCATGACCTTTAAAGAAATTCAACTCTCCTAGATTCTCAATGTCTTTGTCAAAGGGACTCCCCGTGCAGTGCGTTATTAAAAGAAAAAAACAATATTAATAGTGATATATGTACGGCTCTATCGTATATTAATAAATCATTAAATGAAGGACTTTTTTGTTTTAAATTCGAGGTCAAGTATCCTTCATATTTCTCACCTAAAACATATTAAAGGGTACTCCCTCCTCGAATTGACATTGCCATTTTGTAAGAATAGTCAAACTAACCCCTTGAAAAAAGCTACAAAATTTAATTTGTTCCTATCTGAAAGATAGCAAATCTCCAAGTCAAAATGTTGGATGCTAAAGAATTCGGATCCACCATTTATGTTTGGAACCAGACCAATTAAATTCCTCTGTGTCTTTGTTTAAACAAGAAAAGGAAATAGCATGCACGGGAGGAAGAAATGATGTTCTTTTCACATAATTTCCTAATTGGCTTGTAGAGACCAGAGATATGATGATGTAATCCTCAGGCCTCCTCCCCTTCTCTCCCGCATCTAAAATTAATTACATTATTATGGAACTATGGTGACAATTTACCCTTCCAAGATTAAACAATAATGGGCTTTGGCCCTTCGAAAAAAAGGATCATGCTTGACATGAGTGAATAATGAATTACTGACTTAGAAAAAAAAGAATAAGGAATTACTGGACTAATTTTGAAAGGGTTTAGTTCTATATTCAGTCAACTTAGAGAGGCAGAATTACATTGAGTTATGTTCTAATTACGATGTCACATCTGTATTTATGACACAAAGGCTTACCCTATATAAATCTTCTTCGTATAATCTTATTAAAAAAAACCTACATATATCCCCGTCGTGGGCCCCTAAGGATCGGAAACTTGATAGATTTTGACGTTTTTCCCAGCGAGCGATCCATCCCCCTTGCCCCTAAATGCCGTTTTTCCATGCACTTTTGACTTTTCATTTTTCTAAATGGGATGCGTCGCGTAAGTGGAGCTGCTTGTGAGCTTACCATGGCAGTTGAGATAAACCCAAACTCCACTCGTTCTAGAGGCTAGACTTGTCACCATTGACATTGAGGTAATAATTCCCTTTTGTTAATTTCCCCTCCCTCACGTACTCCCCACTGCCCGACTCTTTCTATCTCTTCTGCGACTCTGCGGGCCGTCAGCCCCGGTATTGACTATTACTTACTGTAAACGCCCCGTTTCGACATCTTCCGAGTTCCGAATCAGTCTCCTTTTACCAGGTCAAGGTCTATCTCGTTTTGTTTCTTTTGTGGGGCTTTGCAGTGTCTTATCTTTCCGGAAAGACTCGTTTGATGATTGAGGTCAAGAGGGCAGAGGCTCATTCACTGACATTTAGGTTATGTTTGGTAAGGGATCTGAGATTGAATTTTATTTTCGGTTTCGGTTTTAATTTCATTATACTGTTTTGATGCAAGTTTTAATGTGGTTCAAGCTTGGTCTATGGGTCCTAATGTGACACAAAGTTAAAGCCCGCTACCAAATTCTACTAGCGTCCGTTTAGGGCCTAGCTTCCATTGTGCGTGAGTGCTCGTGTGCGCGAGATTGTTATTGTTATTATTTGAATATTTTTTTAAAACATGCTTTGTTGATGCTACTTAACATGTCCCAGCAAAATATAATAGGAAAATAAGTTTTATTTTAAAAAATGTCTCATTATTGCTCCCTAACATGCCCAAGCGAAAGATGTAAATAATTTTTTTTTGTTAAACAGGCTTCCTTGATGCTCTCTAACGTGCCCCAGCGAAATTGTAAACAAGTTAACTTTAAAACATGTCTCCCTCTTGTTTCGTAACGTGCCCAAGTGAAATATGTAAATAAATTTTTTTAAAAAAAACATGCTTTCTTTATGCTCTATTACTTGTCCCAGTCATCCGTAAATACACTTTGTTTACATATCAAATTAACTTTTTGAATCGTATACATGATTTTACAGTGAAAAATATTATTTTAGTATACGTTTGTAAATTTGCAATTATAGTTCTATTATTATTATCTATCTTCCCCTTAACTGCCCCTCCTACTATTATTAGCGCATTCATAGCTCATTGACTCAGACAGCTTACGGCGGTGCTAGACAGCGGTGCTTTTTTCGGTACTGTCAACAAATAATTTTCTTCGAGTCCCTTCCATTTTGCATCGGCCAGCGTTTTGTGAAACAAACTGATCTGACCCTTCTTGTAAATTCTCATCTTCGTATACTCGCACACACTTTACCCACTCTGCCCAAGAGGGATGATCCTAAGGTGCGTGACTGATTTTGTCCATCTTTGCCACGGAGAAGCTTACATTTCGCTTACGAACTCAAAACCGAGCTTAGTCTTCGATTCATCTCTAAATATCACTAATTAGAGAGACTGAGAGAGGGCGCAAAGAGCACACTAATAAGAGACCCAAAGATCAATGAAGCACAAAGTCACAATTCCACAACGAAGCAAATGCACAGTGTAGAAGGAAGAATTTGGGTGATTCGAATAAGGGCCCTCGAGCTCTAGGTGGCGTGTAGGTAGCAGTAGCACAGGAGAGAGATGAAGAAAGAGACGTGGATGAGGGAGTGAAAAACGACATTAAATTTTTGTTTTTTCTGATCGCCCTTAAGTATTCTATTCCGAGTCTACAAACTTAAAAGAAAAATTCAGCTCATACAAATGTCGATTCAAGATTTTAGACTAAAAATCAAGATTTGTAATCTAAAATCTGGACTGAATCCAGTTACGAAACATAGCCTTACTACTTCTTTGACGTGTTGGCTGACTTGGTACTGCAACAGAATTCGGAAACTGTCATGCATGTTGATCAGATGGGACTGATCGCAGGCTCGGTTGGACCCAGCATTTACAAGGTCAAACAAATAGCCACTTTTTTGTTTTGGGATTAAAAAAGAAAGAAAGAAGAGTTACAATTTATTAGAACCCTAGTTTAATAGTTTGAAACTTGGAAGGACGGTTTTTATATAGTCCAGATGCTAAGTTTAAGTCACAAGATCGTGAAGTTGATATTTTTATTAGGGAATTTGGCATATTAGTTCTTGAGTTTATACCCCTTTGGCAAATGGGTCATTGAGTTTCAAATTTCAAAATTTTAGTCCTTAAGTTTTCGTTATTTGACGAAATGGTCATTCCGTTAGTTTGTCGTCCATATGCTTAACGGATTTGAAGCGGTTGACCTCTTCATGTAGCGGTTGACTGCTAAAATGAAGCGGTCGACCTCTACATGAAGCGGTCGACCGCTTCATATAGCGGACGACCGGTACAAATTTGCTGACGTGTAGCGGTCGATGCTTCAAATCCGTTAAGTATATGGATGACAGACTAACGGAAGGACTATTTCGTCAAACAACGAAAACCCAATGACTAAAATTTTGAAATTTGAAACCCAAAGACCCATTGTCAAAGGGGTATAAACCCAAGGATCAAGTTGTCAAATTCCTTTTTATTATTAGACAGACATATTACAAACTAACCGTGCATAATTCTAAAGTCGGTCTTCTGCGCACCATTTTAAGAGGACTATCCAGCGGGACAAGTCTAGAGGAGCAAAATAACTCTCATGTCCATTTAGACTTTTTTTAAATAAAAAGAACGGCAATGGCATTATGACATGACTGTAAGTGAGACCCACGATATATTAGATCGACTTTAATGTGCTCGGCACATGAAAAAAAAAGCAGACTCCTTGTGTATATCCAATGCATCAAAATGCCTGATCGGAAACAAAAACGTGAGCGTCGGTTCTTTCTCGTGCAAAACAGTAGGCCCCACAACAAGATTTGGACCGATTGACGACGATATTCTGAATGCACTCGATTACCCCCGAAAATTAGGCTGCTTGAAGTTCAACCCATATGACTATATGAGCACGAAACTTCTAAGGACATATTTCATGGAATTTTAAATATTTTTCTCTCTTATTTTATGTTAAAGAACCCTTCAACTGGGGTGCCCATAAGTTAAAGGAACGTGCCCCTGCACATTCTAGTTACTTTTTTTTTTTAGGCATAAGTAGCATATATATTGATATTAAGATCAAGGAGGTTTTAACACCTCTGGAGGCTCTAAAAGGCGAACCAGACACTCCGAAGAGCTGGCGGACCAACGAGCAAACGGACCGTAAGGCCCTACAAAGTCCCCGAAGGGACGGATATGCCACGAATGGCAGAAAGGCCTCAGAAGGCAGCGAATACAAACTAATATGCCTAAAAACATAAAATAGACAACCCGAAAAGCAGCACAAGCCATAAACACATCGGCAAACAAAAAACACATAATTAAAACACAACAAGCCCTAAACAAGTGGGCAGGCCCTAATGGGATTATTGTGGTTCGGACCGGCGGCGGCGGAGGAGGCGGCGCATGGTGGCGGGAAGATGAGATTCACGGCCTAGGAGAGACGGAACAAGCCACATAGGCTAGATCCAGGGAGAAAAACGGAGTCGGAGCAGTAAAGGGCGCCTCACGCGCGGCCCCTAACGCCGGCGCGTCAGATTCACGCGCCGCGCGTGGGGCGCGTGTGAGTCCACGCTCGGCCGTTTCGACACTGGAGGAGCGGCGTTGCAACGGCCACGACGAGCTGATCGCACCCAGCAGGCGCGTGTGAGCCGAAAGCCGGTGAAAAACGCCGGCCGCCGCTTGGAAGCAACCTGTCAAAAAAAAACCAAAAATCAAACCAACACCAACACCGGCCAAACCAACCAGAGGGGAAGAGAGGGGAGGGGGAGGGAGGAGAGAAAAAGGAAAAAAGAGGAGGGGGTTGAGGGAGCCGGAGCTTCCCCCCTCCTCCGTAAGGATACAGGCGGTGAGGAGAGAACAGAGAGAGGTTGGGGGGAGAGAAAAAGAGAAAGGGAAACTCACATTCTAGTTACTTGAATGCTTCAACAAGTTAACAAAGTTCCAACAAACAAAAGAAAAAGAAGAAGAACGATTCAGCGTGGTAAGAAATATATATATGTTTTGTTGATCACACTAACTCTTAAATAAAATTTAAATAATTAACTTCTTGAACGGGGCAGCAAAATAATTGTATTATCAACTGATAATGTTAAGAATCACCACAATACTCGGAAATCAAATAATTCTGTAAAAATTATCGAGAGGTGGCTTCAGATCAAGTTTTCGACGGTCAAGTCATTGTTCAAGAAAGAAGACATAATTGAGCGTAGGTCTAATGAGAAAAATACATGAGTTTTTATACTTTACAACCGTTTTAGTCCCGTTAGTAGACTATCTCTTAAGGTAGTAGAGTTGTATTAGAATATTTTCGAACAAGTAGGCTGTTTAGAATGAGGCCTAAGACTGTCAGAGTCTTATTTTTGGTCGAATAGTCAATATACTGCGTGCAATAATGGGCCCGAGACCGATTAGTCGGGCTAGCCGAAGGCAGAGTATTTCATGGCCATCACCAACCAAATAAAACAATAGTTTCTGACAGAAATACAGATAATTTCCCCGACTTTGACTTATATACACGACATATATTATATACTAATTATTAATAACCTGTCGAGCGTGCACAAAACGCTGGTAGCATTCGGGGTGTTTGTTTCCCAATATTTTCAACCCTCAAAATTTCCAAACAATCATAAAATAATCTCTCTCTCCTCATTAAATTATAAAATAATATTATACTATTCAATTAAATCTTCTCTCTCCTCACTTTTCCATAAAATACTATACTTTTTCACAAACCTCAATACCCAAAATTTCCAAAATCTCAATATTTCCACAAACAAACACCATAGCATAAACAATTGGCTAAATCTTCTGCAAAAGAATTTGGCACCCATAATTAAGCTACAATATTCTCTAAGGATTTTGTGTTAAATTTTTGTTCGTTTTCTTTCTGGGTGCAGGGAAAGGAGTTGGAATAGGAGGAATTGGACAAAGATCTTTGAAATTCAAGAAGCAATATTTATATATGTTGTAACGGCTTAATTAATACACCGTGTTTCCAATAGGTATTGTATTGGGTACAGATTGGATGAACTGCTTTACCCACCTTCATGATTGATAAGAGATAGGTTTAGGCCCCAAAACTCAAAAGCGCATAATTCACGTCGTCATCCTATTTTGCCGTCACACTCACGCCCCGTTTCCATTATGGTCGTCTATAAAGGCCAAATCATACGCATAAAAGCAAAGGACGGAGATAAAAAAAAAAAAAAGAGAGAGGGTAGAAATAACAAAAGGTTTGTGCTTTTGTATGGGAGCCCTTTGGACCTAACCTTTCTGTGAAACGAATGATGACACATGGCTGCCGGCAGCCTAATCATCTCCGATTCATTGCTTTGCCGCATTACACGTGAAACACACTTTGTTTAACGCTTCCGCCAGCAGTGGACCCATCTACTGTATAGGTGAATTCGGATCCTCAACTTTCTGTTCGCGTCATATAATCCTTGATGCATGATGCAATTCAAATAAAAAATTACCGAGGACTGTTTCCTGCATAGAGAAACTTCAAACAATCTAGTGCATGACTAATGGCCTCCACTATTCCTATTTAGGTTCCACACAATCCTTTGAGTTCCTTTACCACTAAGAGGGAATTCGGTGATGGGTTTTTATTATTATACCATGTTCCCAGCTCAAAGTGGCGGAATGGGTTAGCCCACAGCTTGAAGTTAGAAGGGATGGGGGCGTGGCCCAAAGCACGAGTTAGAGGGGATGGGGCATGGCCCAAAGAAACTCCATCTTCCAAGGGACGGATGGAACGTCAGCATCGGAGTCCTCAAACGTTGCGTTTTTTCTTTTTATAAAAGCACGTGTCGTATTAAATACAATAATACATCAAGGATTTCCCTCTTTAACTTCTAAAGCCAAGAAGATATATAAACCGGATAATTTTTGTTTATTCCAAAACTGGAATTCTACCACCACGAAGTTACTTCTCTCCTCATCCAAAATTATATATTAGAAGGTAGGCAGAAGCTAGCCATAAATATTGCAAAAAAAAAACAAATGAATCAATTGACTCCTCGTTCATTGCGAAATTATATTTTAAATAATGTTTAAATTATATCATTTTTGACTTAATATAAGTTGAAATAGTTTGCAAAAATAAAGTTTAATTTTGAGAGTAGTGAATGGGTTGAGACTTGCTGGTGGTTAGATTGATGTTGTGATGACGAACTCACTCAATAAGTAATAAAAATGACTCAAACCGGATATTCTACAGCAAAATAGTGCTCTTATAGTCACACCGAAAGATGATTGTTCCTGTCTCTTTTAACCAAAAAAAGAAAATAAAAGTATATCCTTTTAATTTAAGTGACTCTTGAGATATATCCTCTTAATTATATGCACCTAAGCTATAAAATAATTTAGTTATTATTATTATTATTATTTTGCAAACGACATGTACTATGTCGATAAGCTATCCAAGGCAATACTTGGGTGATGGGAAAGGCTTTTAAAGTATATATATAATCCTACACAAAAGCTAGATTCATGTTTCTTCGTTCTACAATTACAAAACACTATTTCCTATTGGTCAGAAAATGATTATTAGTAATTTATCAAAGAAAGGAACGTAAGAGAGCGGTACATCATAACACTTGTCTTTGCAGCGCGCTTAAATCAGTAGCATAAAATAGTTGTTGTTTTTTTCCTGCTTGGCCCTTAGATTTTATAAAGTGTTATAGTTTTTAATTTAACTAATTATATAGTACTGCAATTGCTATATGAAGAATGAGGCGGCCAGTTTCTTGAAACCCACCCACTAAGATCTCTCTCGAATAGCCTCTTAATTTTTATAAGGACAGAGAGAGGATATGAAAGAAAATTCGGATATATATATCGTAAATATATATATGATGTCCATGTGACACGTGGCTTTCTCTCTCTTTAAAGCATTTAAAATAAACTAAAAAAAAGCATATAAAATAGTTTCCTCTTACAAAGCTTTCCAAGTGCGCCCATGCCACGTCAGATTTTATGGGGTCCACCGGGTTTTCCCCTTGCCAGATCCCCCCCCCCCCCCCCCCCCAAGCTCTCTAAACGGTTGCGAGTAGCCAACCTGTCCAGGCCGTTTCCAATTTGAGCAACCTGTAAAATGGACCTTGGTATAGAAGGGAGACAGACTGTTATGACTTGCAGCGTGCGAGGAAGGAAAGGAGGGTAGCAAGAAAAAGAAAGAAAAAAGAAATTAAATAAAAACAGAGGAAGAAAATAACGGACCTCCAGTAAAATAAATCAGAGACGGAGAAGCGTTCAAAATCAGACGATTTCTTTGCCTCGGCCGACTCCGAGAACTGTGTCCGTCCAACCCTCTCTTTCTCTCTATATGCGCCTTCGTTCTTTCTTACATCTCCCCGTACCCCTCTCTCCCTCCTGCCATGTGTCCAGACCCCAACCGTACGGACCTCCTCTTCCTTCCCTTATTCCAAATTCCTCCCTCTCCCTCCATATATTTCCAACAACTTCGGCTGCGTAAGCGTGCCTCGTCGGAACTTTATCGGTAGGTTCAGATCCTTTCTCGCTCTTTCTCGCTCTTTCTGCCTCATTTTCTTTCACTTTCTTCCCCAAGAAAACTGACGATTTCTCTCATTGTCTTTTGGCCTTTGTTGACTGTGGCTTCCGGATTACAGACGAAGGCGCCATATATAGCAGCTAGCTATCGCAGTTTTTTACTCGAGAGAACAAACATAAACTTCATCACCTTGACTTGCAGGATCAATATTCTTGCACATTAAAATAATCGGCACCGGATTTCTTCATCTGTCTACGACTTCCCTACGCACTTTCTCGCACATGGAAGGTTTTGGATACTGTAGGTTCTCGCACATTATTGATAGAGCTGCATATCGTGAGCATTTTCATTTACTTTCCTGTGTGTTTCGGTTCCAAGACAGCCGAGGAAAAAAAATGAAGATCGACTCTTACTGGCTATTATCTCTCTTCTCTTGTTACGGTCCTTCTTTTGAAGCATCTACCAGCCACCGAATTTTCTTCCCATTTCCTACGTTTTCTCTGCTGCTAAAAGGAGCATTTTTCAAGTCACATTTACTCGAAAATTCATCACGAGATCGCTTCACTTTTTTGCGCAGCTAGGTTTAAGTTATAGAGTGATGACACAACCTAGGCGTGTTCGTTTCTGATCCTTGTGTTTGGCAGGTTCGTGAATTCCATCCTCAATCGAGAAGGTCATCGCAATGTCGAGCACCGCCGAGTCGGGCCAAGTACAGGGCCTGGCGAGAAGGCCGTCTCGCAGCGCCGCCATGACTACCTTCTCGACTGAGGTCTTCGACAACGAGGTCGTCCCGTCGTCCCTTGCCTCCATCGCTCCCATCCTCCGCGTCGCTGCCGAGATCGAAAATGAGCGCCCTCGCATTGCCTATCTCTGTAAAATCCTCTCTCTCTCTTTCTCATATATAGATACATACATACATACATATATATATATATATTTGCATGCATTCATGCATGCATATGTCAGTGACTGGGTTTTGGAGCATGTGGACGATGCAAATTTGGTTGTGTAAATGTTTTAGCTAAAAGTCATATGTTTTCTGCTGGTGTTTTCCATGCTTTCTGAAAGGCCCTTTTCTGATTGGTTATCTCGGAAGGTCGATTCTACGCGTTTGAGAAGGCGCACAGGTTGGATCCCAGCTCCAGTGGGCGTGGCGTGAGGCAGTTCAAGACAGGACTCCTGCAACGATTAGAAAGGGTACAGACTTCTTCACCCCCTTTCTGTTGTTTTGAATTAAATTGCATATATATTAGACCGTCGTAGTAATTTTTCTCTTTCCTATATCACTGTTTTTTTATTCAAGAATTTTACACCAAAGCTTTTGCAACCTTCCAAATATGCCTCTAATATAGGAAAGTTAGTATTTATAGAGCGTAATTAAGCCGTACTATATGTGCAAATCTTGAGTGATAGCTAGTCTATGTGCAAATCTAGATTTTATTTATTCCACAAACAGGTTTGAGTTTGTTGATGAGCTGTTTTATTATATTTGTGTATTTTGTTGATTTGTGCTTTCTTTTTATTACATGTTTTACTATAATATGATAGTTTAGTGATAATATATTTTAGAACCTCACTAGTAACCAAATTGTGTACGTTTAGTGGTTTAGTTATGCTAGATGTTCTCAAGGATGTAGACGATATTTATTTACAGTTATTCATTCCATAAAATAAAAATTACATCGCAAGTAAAACCAACTAATAAGCGCTTAAATAAATCGAGTTGAATTTGTGTAAAATTGAGTCGCTTCAAGCCTTCATGAATGAGTTTTTCAATTCAAGTAGTTATAAGGATGGCAATCGAGTTGTTCGACATTAATTATCTCCTGCGTGCCTTCAAGAACAAGCAAGAATAATTGATAATCGTGGAAGTGCCAGCAGCAAAAATTGATAGTCTTAGAAGTTAGAAGTGCCAGCTTTGGGATCACTATTTATTAATTTTTTATAAATTAGATATTCGGATTAATTTATATACCTCTCGAGTAATTTTAAATTTTTTATATATAATTCTTTCGTTTCACATAAATTAAGTATTTACTAGGTAAAAAAACTTAGAACTATCTCAAAGAAAATAACAATTACGAAATTTTGGATCTGAAACTTTTAATCAAATTTTAACCACAAGGCCGAACGCATAGTCTGCTTTGTGATCTCCTTGTTATCACCTTTTTGCCAAAAATAACCATGTTATATTTGTCCCAAGCACACTGTTACAAACCAGCAAAATTACCAGCGCGCCACTGCAAGCGGATCCACCCCTTGCGAAGAGGGGCGTGGCCGTGGCTACATGAGACACTTTTTCTGCCTCTCGTCAAGATTCAAGAATAGGGCCGTTGGTTTTCTTCAAGGTCAAAGAACAAGGCAGGTTCCTGCGTATTGCATTAGTAAAGCAATATAATGATTTTGCTTGGTAAAATTTTGCACATTTGCAGCTGGCATGGCTTCCCCCCCCCCCTCTTGCCCTCTTGTTTTGTTTTTTGTTTTTGTATTTCAGAAGCCGAATTCGAATCGGTCGTTATTCAGAGGCTTGTCGTAATTATACTCGCAGAATACTGACTATCATCCTTTTGTGAGAGCCTAACACTCAAGAAACCATTTGGTTGATATCAAAATGGAAGTAAAACTTGAGATCCTCCCTCAAAAGAATAGTCTAAAGAAATGTTGAGTTTGTTCTTTATCATATTTCTTTGGAAACTTAAGGAGAATTGGTTCGTCTCTTTTTGACTCAGGACAATGCTTCTAGTCTTGCCTCTCGGGTGAAGAAGACGGATGCAAGAGAAATTGAAAGCTTTTATCAGCAATACTACGAGCAATATGTTAAAGCTCTTGACCAGGGGGAACAGGCAGAAAGGTATTCAAACGACTGTAACGCTTCTGCTCTATGATTCTTTTACTCTCTTATTTTGTTTCTTTGTTGTGTTGCCTAGTATGCGTGTTGATGCCGAATTTTCGACAGGGCTCAACTCGGGAAAGCTTACCAGACAGCTGGAGTGCTTTTTGAAGTGCTTTGTGCAGTTAATAAAACTGAGAAAGTTGAAGAAGTTCCTCCAGAGGTAAGTCGACATATAGTCATTCTACTGTGATTTGTCCAGACAGTGGGCATTTTGCTGCCTGCATCATTCTGTTTCAAATATCAACAACCGATGGTATGAGCATGCTGGCAACGATTTCTATATGGCCAGATTATCGCGGCCGCCAGAGATGTCCAAGAAAAGACAGAAATTTATGCACCATATAACATTCTTCCTCTGGATTCAGCGGGGGCCTCACAGTCTATCATGCAGCTTGAAGAGGTATTGTGCCGTTGTGGTTAATAACTCCAGCGTCTACTTTTTTTGTTTTTTATACCTATTTGGAGTGGCAATCAAATTTCTTGCTTTCTGTTTATACCAGGTTAAAGCTGCTGTGGCTGCACTGTGGAACACTCATGGCTTGAGCTGGCCCAGTGCGTTTGAACAACACAGACAGAAAGCAGGAGATTTAGACCTTCTTGATTGGCTGAGGGCCATGTTTGGATTCCAGGCATGTTCTAAACCCAGAGAGAGAGAGAGAGAGTAGGCTGATAGCTAAGGCCATAGCCTGAACCTCAGGAACAAGTTTTTAATGTATGTGGTTGTTTTTCTGACTACAGAGGGACAACGTCAGGAATCAGAGGGAGAATTTGATTTTGCTACTTGCGAATGCCCATATAAGGCTTCATCCCAAGCCTGAACCTCTTAACAAGGTATGCACCTATTTCTCATTCTTTTGAATCTAGTTTTGTCTAAAGTTCCAACAATTGTAGTGTCTTTTGTCCCTTTCACGAGTGATGGTAATAAAAATGTAGGGTTAAATGAATCTCATACCCTTGTGTTATTCGCGAATTGTAAATATACCCCTGAGGTAAACAAAGTCATTTTCATACCCCTGAGGTAAAGATCCAGGTCACAATATGCCCCTCCGTTAATGTGTCGTTTGAAACACTAATGGTAAATGTTGACGTAACAAAAATAGACACGTCGGCACCAAAGATGATGACACGTCATCGCGAATACCTCAGGGGCATATTTGCAATTTACGAATACCATAGGGGCATGTGATGCATTTAAGTTTTTTTTTTAAATAAATGAATTTTTTTTTAAATAGACACATCAGCACCAATAAGATGATGACATGTCATCATATTTAATTTTAAAAGAAATTATTATTTTTTTAAAAAAAAAGACTTAGCCCCATTTTCCTTCAACATATCCCATGTGTTCGTTTCTGTCTTTTTTTTATATATAATTTTTTTATAAAAAAACAATGCGTAGTTCACCTTAGCCACTGTATTCGTTTCCTGTGTGTTTTTATTTTATATTTTAAATTTAATTTAAAAAAAAACGAACACAAAACGACTTAGTCTCATTTCCCTTCAACTTAGCCCATGTGTTCGTTTCTATTTTTTTTAAAAATAATGCGTAGTTCAAAAACACACACACATAAACGAATACAGTGGCTAAGTTGAACTAAACAAGTTTTTTAGAAAATTATATATAAAAAAAGACAGAAACGAACACATGGGCTATGTTGAAGAAAAATGGGGCTAAGTATTTTTTTTTAAGATTTATTTATTTTTTAAAAAAATGAAAAAATGATGACGTGTCATCATCTTATTGGTGCTGACGTATTTTTTTTTTTAAAAAATAATTTAATTTTTTTAAAAAAAGAAAAACTTAAATGCATCACATGCCCCTGTGGTATTCACAAATTGCAAATATGCCCCTGAGGTATTCGCGATGACGTGTCATCATCTGATTGGTGCTGACGTGTCTATTTTGCCACGTCAGCATTTACCGTTAGTGTTTCAAACGTCACATTAACGGAGGGGCATATTGTGACCTCGATGTTTATCTCAGGGGTATGAAAATGACTTTGTTTACCTCAGAGGTATATTTGCAATTCGCGAATACCACAAAAGTTATGTGATGCATTTAACCCAAAAATGTATGTAGATTAAATGTTGTTGTGGTGATTTGGACTTTAAAGCCGAAGTGGGATGTGCGTATGCGTGCATGCATGCATTTGGTAGTTAATTTCCTGATAGATTGGCCAGAGTCTCAAGAATTTTTCTGGTTGATTTTGGGCCTCAATCATGGACTCTTATTTCGTCAGAGTACTGTCTTTATGCCTAGCCTGGCTGGTGTATGATCTTAAACTACTGGGTGGTGGACTGGTGGTTGAACTGTTCGTCTGTTTCTTTTTATTTTTATGCAGCTTGATGAACGTGCTGTTGATGCAGTTATGAACAAGCTCTTCAAGAACTATAGAACATGGTGCAAGTTTTTGGGACGAAAACACAGTCTACGGTAAGATATGAGAGTTCTATGCTTTTACACTTGCAACTTAACCTTTTATGCATGATCTACAACTGCGATGCTAAAAGAGGGAATCTCATTCAATGTAGGTTCCCTCAAGGTCAACAAGAGATACAGCAGCGAAAATTACTATACATGGGTTTATATCTTCTTATCTGGGGTGAAGCAGCTAATGTTCGCTTTATGCCAGAATGCTTATGCTACATTTTTCATAATGTATGCACTGTTCTCATCTGCACGGATTCTCTTCTCGGTCTTTTTCTTGTCTCAATATGCACATATATTACATCTTTGACGCACACTTTGCCTTTCAGATGGCGTATGAACTCCATGGCCTATTGGCTGGAAATGTTAGCATTGTCACTGGTGAAAACATCAAGCCTTCTTATGGTGGGGATGATGAGGCTTTCCTGCGGAAGGTTATAACACCCCTTTACCGGGTAATCGAAAAGGTAATTCTTGAAAAATCCTTTCTGATTTTTCAAACTGCAGACCTTTCTTTCTGATATGAGAATGCTAGCAATGAAATTCCAGGAAACCAAGAGGAGCAGAAATGGAAGAGCTCCTCACTCTGATTGGTGCAATTATGATGATCTGAATGAGTACTTCTGGTGTGTGTAGGCTTCATGTAAGTTTGTGGATATTTTATTGCTTGTCTAGATCCTTGTTTTTCTGATTAGAATTTGAGTTTTCTTTCTAGGTCGGCTGACTGCTTTTCTCTTGGTTGGCCTATGCGTGATGATGGCGATTTCTTCAAGTCAACACGTGATATAGCACAGGTTCTTATAAGCTAAGCAGTTCCTACTACATTTCTCATTTTTGTTTGTTATTTCATCTTAATAACTGCTATCCAGGGAAGAAGGGGTTCTAGAAGAAAATATAGAATCACAGGCAAATCATACTTTGTGGAGACCAGAACTTTTTGGCACATTTTTCGAAGTTTCGATAGGTTGTGGACCTTTTATATACTGGCTTTACAGGTACTTAATCGCAACTAGGTGGAAATACTAGACTGGAGTTCCTTTTTCCGGCTTCTTATTTAGTTTGCTTGTGTCAATGTTCAATCTTTTTCCTCTGATTTGTTACAGGGAATGATCATCCTTTCATGGAAAAAGGTTAAACCGGCGGATATATTTGAATCAAAAGTCCTATTCGATCTATCCACTATATTCATCACAGCAGCTCTTCTACGCTTCCTTCAAAGTATTATATGTGACTTACAGAAGCAATTGCCATTTATTTTTAATTCCTCATAAATAGCCTTCGTCTCTTGCATCTCATAAAAGTTGCTGTGGGTTATTTGCTATTACTCCTATGCTTGCTTTGGTTTCACCTGAGTTTGTCTTTGTGGTTATAGAAAGTTATACTATGTATTATCCGTAGGATGTCTTCTATTCTGTATATATAAGCTTGGAGTTAAATTGCTCCTCATCTGTTTGTCAAATAGATGTTAAGTAGTTCGACATGATTTTAATGCTTCTTTTGAATCATTTCTTTCTTTTGTTTTGTTTTAGGTATTTTGGACCTTGTTTTGAACTTTTCCGGGTATCACAGGCGGAGGTTCACGGATGTGCTGAGAAATGTTCTCAAGATAGTTGTTAGTCTTGCGTGGGCCATCATCCTTCCAGTTTTTTATCTGCACTCATCAAAAGTGGCTCCTGAAAAAATTAAAGATGTGTTGTCATTTCTTGGTGAAGTGAAGGGCATTTCTCCTCTATATATCGTGGCTGTTGCCATTTATTTGCTCCCAAATTTACTGGCAGCTGCGTTATTCATCTTCCCGATGCTCCGACGTTGGATTGAAAACTCAGATTGGCATATCATTAGGTTCCTCTTGTGGTGGTCACAGGTATTTGTGTTTCCCTGCTCTTCTTAACTCCATGTCTTTTTGTATGCTTTATATAGTCTTTCGTTTTTGCTTGCCTAGGCGCTTAACGGGTAGGATGTTTGTTCTGATTATTTGATCGGATAAGTTGCTTAAGCCGACTGATTGCATGACCAAAAGATGAAAGTAGCTGGATAAGTTTACGTTGTATGAAAGTGGGAAAATAAATACTCCAGTGTTCTCAACTGAAAACAATGTGTCACAGGGTTCTGGCTGGATGTGCGGAATGAGGAAACTATACACGTTGCTTATGCTACAAAGAAATTAGCTTCTGCTTCATGACGTAGATGTTTATCTAGTGACAGAATCAAATATTCTCCTTAGCATCTGAACATAGTAACTTTATATTTTCTAGTATGTTGTAGATCAACAAAGACAGCTGATAGTGGAGCTTTGTTAAGTTGCTTATGCTCCTAGTCATGTTTTATGCTGGTAGCATGCGATTGGAAAATATTTTTTTCCTGGTAGAGGCTTCATCCATAATAGGTTAAGCTGAAATCAATAACAATGTTTGCTTATTTGGTGCAACTGTTGGATATTTTAAGATATAATTCTACCAAGTCAATCTTGCACACAAAAATCAAGAAGCTCTGGGTGATCCTCGTTGCACAGAACCACATCTCTCTCTTATATCCTCGTACTTATTTCATTATCCCAGCCAATATACATCTCTTTGTTACTTTGATGCAGCCAAGAATATATATTGGGAGGGGGATGCATGAAAGTCAGTTTGGTCTGATAAAGTGAGTATGCTATTGAAATGCACTAAATTCTAGCCAATAACTTACAATTCTGTATTTCTGTTTGTTGTTTGGTTGAAGTTGCTTCATTTTTCACATTAATTTTCCAACTTCAGGTATACCCTGTTTTGGCTGATACTTCTGAGTTCCAAGTTTGCATTCAGCTATTTTATCCAGGTAATTGGTTGGTCGATAGTTGTTATTCTATCTATCCAATTTATATATGACGGTTGTTTGGTTTTCTGTAACCATTTTGTCTGTGTTTCCCTAGATAAAACCTCTGGTGAAGCCAACACGAGACATAATGAGTATTCATCATATTGACTATGACTGGCATGAATTTTTCCCCAAAGGTATCTTTATGTTGCTGTGACCTTCTTTTTATGTTTTCCACTTAGATGCCCATTTTAGGCTAAGGATTCTCTCGTCAAATGCAGCGAAAAATAACTATGGAGCACTAGTGTCTCTCTGGGCACCCGTGATCTTGGTGTGTTTTAATAGATCTTTCCTGTGTTTAGTCTGATGTTTTGTTACTTTTCTCAGTTTAGGGTATGAACACCTCCCACATTTTCCTTTGGTAAGGCATCTCATATGCATTACAAGTTCAATGCAGGTATATTTCATGGACACCCAAATTTGGTATGCCATTTGCTCGACTTTATATGGTGGTGTTCAGGGAGCTTTTGATCGTCTAGGAGAGGTAAGCCTTTATTTGACCAATTTCCATTCTTCTGTTCTAAATGATTCATGACACCTTGTCTCAGTTTACCCAATGAATCAAGTGGATTGTCTGTCCATTTTATTTGCTTTCAAATTTCTCCGTAACAAATTTTCCAAAACTATGTTAGTTGGAGTTTTGTCCCCAACAATACTTGGATTGCACAACCAAATATTCATGATAAGTAAGCCTAAGGTTATTGAAATTGAATTGTGCACTCTCGGGCTGTACAATTGTGTATCTTATAAAACTTAAGTCACCTACCCCCATCAAGTTATTTAGGAGGCTCAACAGAATTTCTTGAAAAGGGAGATGTATCATATCATGAGTGCATAACATCCTCAATATATATCATCCTTTGGGTAAACTGTATGCTGCTTGAGCAAATTAAAGCATGGCTACATTGTCAGCGATTATGGTAGTAGGTTGGTATTTCTGATCTTCATGCTTACTCCCCCCCCCCCCCCCCCATGTTGTAATAGACGTGGTTGTGGTTGGCTAGATCTCTTCACTATACTAAGAAATGTAGATGACCATCATATTTTTTATATCAGTTTGAAGTGTTTAGCTTAGTCTTCTGCTAATATCATGCTAGAATTGATAGAACTTACTCCTGTTCATGGGAAAACATGAGATTCAACTTTATTCCATCATTAGGGTCAATTGTGACAATGGTGTTGCAACAACTCTGGGGCGTGTTGACTTGAACTTACTCTCTGACTTGCACTTTGAGGCCAGTGTATGTTGATATCCTTTCTGTTTCTTACAGATACGAACTCTTGGCATGGTAAGATCAAGGTTCCAATCCTTACCTGGTGCATTCAACACGTATTTGGTGCCTTCTGATAAGTCACAGAAAAGGGGTTTCTCTCTATCAAAGCGTTTTGCTGAGGTTGCACTTGTGCTTTCAAAACGTATATATTTTTATATATACCCTAAATCGATAGAGTCCTATATGTTTTCTCTTTTTCCACGAATTTATAGATAACGGCAAGCAGGAGAAGTGAAGCTGCCAAATTTGCTCAGTTATGGAATGAAGTAATATGTAGTTTCCGTGAGCAAGATCTACTAAGCGACAGGAAAGGCCCCTAAACCAGTTTTAACTGTTTCTTTGACCATGCTATCTTTTTATTTATCAGAAAGTCACACTGAAAGGGCTTCTTCTTAGTGCAGGGAAATGGATCTTTTGATAGTTCCTTATTCATCCGATCCTGGCCTGAAAATAATTCAATGGCCCCCGTTTTTGCTTGCTAGCAAGGTCAGCATAGTCCTTTTTCAAAATTTGTTTCATCTGTTGCCTCTCTTTGTCATTGAATGTTTGTCTACATTGAAGATCCCAATAGCATTGGACATGGCTGCTCAATTTCGATCCAAGGACTCTGACCTTTGGAGGCGCATATGTGGGGACGAATATATGAAATGTGCTGTAATTGAATGCTACGAATCTTTCAAGCATGTTCTGAATGCCTTGGTGGTTGGTGAAACTGAGAAAAGGTCATTACTGGCACCACTTGGTTCCTAACTAGTGAAATAAATTTTAAACCGAATCTAGTTTCCATTACCAGGATTCAACAGAATTTCAGCTGTAAGATTTCTATTAAGTGTTTCACAAATTTCTGACTTTTTGTTGTCTTAGCGAACCTGGACTCATACTATTAGTTGTAAAACACTTTAAATTTAAATTTTTACATCAGCTGATTGAAGATAAATATCCACAGAAGGAAAGTGTTTATTTTCTGATTCTTTTGGTTACATAAAATGAGTGTAAACCAAAAAGCATTAGAGATTTTTTCTATTTTGTGTCACTGCTATATTCTCTAACATCAATGATAATGGAACAGGATAATAGGCATCATCTTTAAAGAAGTTGAAAGTAACATTTCAAAGAATACACTTCTTGTAAATTTCAGAATGGGCTCTTTGCCTACTCTGTGCAAGAAATTTGTGGAGCTTGTGGGGATCTTGGTGAGTTTTTGCAGAAAGTTCTTATCATAGCTGCAATTTGTCCTTGTTTCTGCATGATGATCTGACAAAAGCATCTTACCTCTTCCTTCCAATCTGCAGAAAGGTGGCAACCCATCCAAGAAAGATACAGTGGTGCTGTTGCTGCAAGACATGTTAGAAGTAGTTACCCGTGATATGATGGTGAATGAGATCCGGTTGGTTAACTTTGTTGGAACCAGTTTGTGCTGATTCATATTTAAGTTTAGTGGGAAAAGTCTGGAGTTTCCATATGAGGATAATAATACTTGCCATCTCTCATGTAATATATCTTTCAGGGAACTGGTAGAAGTCGGTCATAGTAGTAAGGATTCTGGAAGACAACTTTTTGCTGGCAATGATGCGAAACCTGCTATAGTGTTCCCTCCTATAGTCACCTCACAATGGGAAGAACAGGTTCAGGAATTGCTAACCGATGGCGATTGGATTATAAGTGATCCTTCAGATTCTTTATAACATTGGCAATTATATGACTTATTACATTTTTCAGATAAGACGCCTCTATCTACTGTTGACAGTGAAGGAATCCGCTCTTGATGTACCTACAAATCTTGAAGCACGTAGAAGGATTGCATTTTTCACGAACTCATTGTTCATGGATATGCCACGTGCTCCAAAAGTTCGTAAAATGATATCGTTTAGGTCTGATTCATATATTCAATAAACTTGCTTAGAATTTTGGTCAAGTTCATCTTGCTTGGTTATTTTAGAAAAGGCAGTCATTTGAAGTAGTGTTCATTGCTTCTAGACCAGCCATGTGTTCATAGAAAGTCCATTCCTTGGTCTTTTTATGAAGCACATCCCAAGAAACATATTAACAATATGTTGCAAACTATTAAAGTAGAGAAGTATTCCTAGTGATAGTACTCCTGTTAATTGTACTTGTCTATGTATATCAAATAATGAAGTCCTCTTACCATACTAGGTGCAATCATAGATGACTAGTGAAGCTTGTACTACCTACTTGTTCTTTAATGTATAATGATTACTTGTGGCTATTCCTTTTAATTATTTCCTGAGTAGATGGTGAAGGTTTTTTGTGAATTATTACACGTGCAATATGGTAACAAAGTCATTTTTCTTGCAATTTCCAGTGTCTTGACTCCCTACTATAGTGAGGAAACTGTCTATTCTAAAGCTGACCTTGAGATGGAAAATGAAGATGGTGTATCAATCATATATTACCTGCAAAAGATTTTTCCAGGTTTGTGACATATAAAATCCAAGACTGTTTAATGTGTAGCTTAGGTTTGTTTGAAGTGACTTCATTGTGGTTGGTATCAGTAATTTATAAATCATGTCATGACTTGGTTAGATGAGTGGAATAACTTCATGGAGCGACTAAACTGCAAAAAAGATGGTGAAATTTTGGAAAATGAAGAGAACATATTGCAGCTTCGTCACTGGGTCTCTTTACGGGGACAAACTCTCTTCAAGACAGGTACTTGACGCATTATTCTTTAAGTTAATTTTATCAACCAAAATGTTCACAGGAAGAAACATGCATCTACCTACTTTTGTCTTTGGTCATAGCAATTTTCATCCTTGCAGTTAGGGGAATGATGTATTACCGACGGGCTTTGAAGCTTCAGGCTTTTCTTGACATGGCTTCTGAACCCGGTACATGTGCCATAACTTTTTCCCTTATAAGCCCCTCAATAGAATGACAGTAGTGTGTTAGGCATGGAATTCCCGATGCCATTTTACCTCAGACACGACTTTTTGCTTATGTAGGCACTGTTATATACATGATAACTTTTTTTCTGCCCTGTGAAATGCAGCCTATAGTGTCTACTGAATTGTTTTTCTATTGGAACCAATTATAATGGCATCTGACTCATTTTTATGATGAGCAGAGATACTGGAAGGCTACAAAGCAGTCACAATTCCATCAGAGGAAGATAAGAAAAGTCAGAGATCCCTATATGCACAATTAGAGGCTGTGGCTGACATGAAATTCACATACGTTGCTACATGTCAGAATTATGGGCATCAGAAGCGGAGTGGAGATCGCCGTGCAACAGACATTCTTAATTTGATGGTTAAGTATGTTCTTCATCTGATGAAGTTGATAGGATTATGCAAATTTACTTCTTTGAATATTTGAATGCTGCATGAATTTGTAAAAAACTCTGTTCTTTCTTTGCGCAGTAATCCCTCTCTTCGTGTGGCATATATTGATGAAGTTGAAGAGGGAGAACAGAAGGTTTACTACTCTGTATTGGTCAAAGCTGTTGATAATCTTGATCAGGTGAATACCCTGTGAACTCCCCATGGAACAACCATATTGATTTACAATCGCAACACTGATAATTGATGTATCTTCTTAAAGGAAATCTATCGAATAAAATTGCCAGGCTCAGCAAAGATGGGAGAAGGGAAGCCTGAAAATCAAAACCATGCTATAATTTTCACTAGAGGCGAAGCTCTCCAGGCCATTGACATGAACCAAGTTAGTCAACAGAATTTGAAATGATCCCTGTTCCACCATTGATCTTTAGGCCACTGTTGTAACTAGTCAATTTCTTGTAGGATAATTACTTGGAAGAAGCTTTTAAGATGCGTAACCTTCTGGAAGAATTTAATGAGGATCATGGAGTGCGTCCACCTACAATTTTGGGTGTTCGTGAACATATCTTTACTGGAAGGTCGGATGAACTCTGTTTATTGGGGGCTCTAAGGGTTTTTAATTTGATCTTCCACACTTTGATCATATACTTTATTGTTTATTATATGTTACAACATCTGAACTGCAGTGTATCTTCGTTGGCTTGGTTTATGTCCAATCAAGAAATGTCATTCGTTACCATAGGTCAAAGAGTTCTAGCAAGACCTTTGAAGTACGTTCTCTCTCTTATCCTTTTCTGCTTTGTGTTAATCATATATTCTAAGGCAATTACTTATGAAGTCCTCACTCATGTTGAACAGCAACCCAGAATTCATTTGACATTTTCCATAGTTAATAACAGACGTATTATAGATGTCTGGTTTATATCCTCATTGAAGAGTGGTGGTTGTAACTATATGTTGCATTTGTGGGTTGATTAAAGTACTTTATGGATGTCCAAACTATAATTTGGTGTGTTTCATTTTAGTAGAGGATTCTTAATAACCAAGCTCTCGTTGCTCCTTACTCGGCTTAACCCTCTATTGGAAGATCACTTTTTCCTGTAGACCATGCTTCTTACTTGGACATTTTTATTAGGTTACAAGAAGCTATATTGGTATGGGAACTAATTTTTCTCTTTGATGTTATCATGAAATCATCTTAATGGCCATGATGCAGCTACATTTTATATTCTGGCTCACACAGTGTTTGTTGGCTTTAGGGTTCGTTTCCACTATGGTCATCCAGATGTATTTGATAGAATCTTCCACATTACCCGGGGTGGCATCAGCAAGGCTTCTCGTGGCATCAATCTCAGCGAGGACATCTTTGCTGGTAACATCCTCAAATCATCCATTTGCTCAGATGTACATACCTCTTTACGTGATCTTTACCTATGCAGGTTTCAATTCGACTTTAAGAAGAGGAAATGTTACACACCATGAGTATATCCAAGTCGGAAAGGGTAGAGATGTTGGGCTAAACCAAATCTCACTCTTTGAAGCAAAAGTGGCCTGTGGTAATGGAGAGCAGACACTTAGCAGGGATGTCTATCGATTGGGCCATCGCTTTGACTTCTTCCGGATGCTGTCGTTTTATTTTACGACAGTAGGATTCTATGTCAGCGCTATGGTAATTCTTATTAGAAGCATTACTCTAGCTGAAAAATAAAAAAGCGGATATTTACTTTGATGGAGATGAATTGAATGTTATTATATTATTTGTTGCACCATCTACAATACTTATTCGAACGAGAAGAAAGCTGACCTCAACTAGTTGATTAAGTTTCATTAAGTTGAACAAATATGATTGCAAAATGTATGAAAGAAAAGAAAGAAAGTTCAGGTACATATGAAATTACTTATGGAGTCTGTTTTTCAGAAGGTAATAACTGTATCTGTGAAAAGTATTAAACATGATCATTACTGATCAGCATGAGTGTTCTTTTCTATACGTATGATATAGTCTCTGTGAGGTCAACCTTCCTTGTATTACCCACTCTTCTTAATTCTGCTAGTTGGATGTTGAATACTTTTCTGCACTAAAGTTTAAAGTAAAACATCTCTTCAATTTAAGAACCGAAGAAACACTGCTTATGTAGCTTAGATTCATTTCATTCCTCTACTTTGGTGAACTATTTCAACTGATTAACGTTGCAATGTATAAGTTAGATGCTTTACTGAGTTCAATGGGTATGAACTCCAATGTTTCCTTCTGGAGGGTGAAATAAGTGCCTTTCTTGTCTTGATTGTGTCAGTCATTTCCATCATGGAGTGGACACCATACTTCAATAATTACTTTATGCTAAAATTTTATGTAGAACCCACAACCCTAAAAAAAAACCACCTACACACCCATAACAAAAAAAAAGGAGCAGAAAAAAATTTGTTATTAATTCACATTAAAATAATTACCCAAAAAATCAGATTAAAATGACAAACCCTAATATGCTGGAGCAATTCAGTGTTGACTTAGGAAGTTTACCAATTTAATTTGCATCTTCTTCTTGTAATGCAGATGGTTGTCATGACAGTCTATGTTTTCTTATATGGTAGACTTTACCTGTCATTGAGTGGATTGGAGAAGGAAATAGTTAAGTACGCCAGGAACAAGGGAGACGATCCTCTAAAGGCAGCTATGGCGTCACAATCCCTTGTTCAAATAGGTCTTTTGATGACCTTGCCAATGGTCATGGAGATTGGACTGGAGAGAGGGTTCAGAACTGCATTAAGTGACGTAATAATCATGCAGCTGCAGCTAGCTGCAGTTTTCTTCACTTTCTCCCTTGGAACAAAGGTTCACTATTTTGGCCGAACAATCCTGCATGGTGGGGCGAAGTACAGAGCAACTGGGCGTGGTTTTGTGGTCCGCCATGAGAAGTTTGCTGAGAACTATAGGATGTACTCAAGGAGCCACTTTGTGAAAGGGCTGGAGCTTATGGTTTTGCTTATAGTTTATAGGATTTATGGTTCAGTATCTCCTGATCCATTGTCTTATATCCTCCTCACAAGCTCAATGTGGTTTCTAGTGTCTTCTTGGTTGTTTGCTCCTTTCCTTTTCAACCCTTCCGGCTTTGAATGGCAGAAGATAGTGGAAGATTGGGATGATTGGACAAAATGGATAAACAGCCGAGGTGGTATTGGTGTACCAGCAAACAAGAGCTGGGAATCCTGGTGGGATGAGGAACAAGAACATCTGCAGCATACTGGATTTTTAGGACAGTTCTGGGATATTGTTCTTTCTATGCGCTTCTTTCTTTATCAGTATGGAATTGTCTATCATCTACGTGGAGTAAAAGGAAACACAAGCATTATGGTAAGTTTAGTAGCTGGCTAACCAATATTCTTATGCTTATGTATATTTTGTTCTAATTTTCTGCCCAGAATTTTAAACTTTCACCAGGATTGTCTGTCACTAAAACTTTAGTCCACAGGTACACTAAGTTCTCTGCCTTGTTTTGAAATCTTGCAAATCTTGGGTCTTTGTCTAGTTTGAGGGGTTCTATGTTGCATGCTCTTTTCTGTGGGCTAATTCGGTTTTGGGTTATCCTTTTGTGGGTTTTCTGGATTTTCTTAGTTTATTAGCTTATATGCTTTAGTTTTTGTCAGTGTAGTCTCTTTTACTGTCACTTCGCTTTTTCTTTAATAAGATTGGCTTACTTATCAATAAAAAAAGTAAAAGAAAGAACTAAAAAATTCAGATGCTGCAATGATGAATGTGCCATGGTGGATGAAAAGGAAGCGTCTGTTTAGAGCATGATTATGTATACAAATTCATTCTCTTTGAATCAAGATGATCTTAGCATACTACGGATCTTTTACAATTGGCCTAATAAAATAGAATTCATAGATGATGACATCGAGTTTTCCTAGCATGGAGTTCTAACTGAAAACTTATCTTGATATGAGTTACAAGATCTTGAACTCGAGGATTTTGAAAATGTAAATGAGAAACAAGGGCCCAGTGAAGAAAATTTCTTTCTAAGATACTTTTTGGTTCCAGGTTTATGGTCTGTCCTGGCTGGTCATTGTAGCAGTCATGATCATCTTGAAGGTTAGTCTGAAGCTCTAAAAACTTCCTCTGACTTCAAAGGGTTTGTCTCTGATCATGGTTAGTTTTTATTTTATTGGACGATGCAACTTTGGACTGCAGATTGTTTCCATGGGCAGACAGAGGTTCAGTGCAGATTTCCAGCTGATGTTCCGCCTTCTGAAGGTAGTCCTTTTTGTTGGATCCATACTCACCGTTGTCCTCCTATTTGCCGTACTTAAGTTCACAATTGGAGACATCTTTGCAAGCCTGCTGGCCTTCATGCCAACGGGATGGGCACTTTTGCAGGTACATGACACATTGGATTATTCCTTTTTTGTTTGTTCAATGTCTCTCTCTTCTCTTCACAGAGTGCTCATGTCTGCTGATATCTGC
Organism: Myrica gale; assembly: GCA_963930655.1. Taxonomy (NCBI): domain Eukaryota; kingdom Viridiplantae; phylum Streptophyta; class Magnoliopsida; order Fagales; family Myricaceae; genus Myrica; species Myrica gale. The sequence goes on along the minus strand of OZ005604.1, from coordinate 21,032,426 downwards.
TGGTAAATGAGATGACCTGAAGACTCTCTCTCTCTCTCTCTCTCTCTCTCTCTCTCTCTCTCTCTCAGGGGCTCGATAAACAATCATTTTTGTTTGACCGCTTTCGCTAAATCAGAGTGGTTTACCAATCACAATGATTTTTGACTTATTTTTTGCATAGTAAACTTTTATTTTGGTTTCATGCTTTTTTAGTATGAACGTTGTACTTCCCATGATTTGTGTCGTTTTAGATAAACTGGAACTTCTGCTAATTTTGTGTTGCCATGGACGTCATATGGCGCAGTCAGTTTTAGTGTACTGGAGCTTGCCAGGAATATTCCAGTCATAATGATTCTATGTACTCTGTGTGACAGATATCACAAGCATGCAGGCCATTGGTGAAGGGCATTGGATTGTGGGGATCTGTCAAAGCTCTAGCAAGAGGGTTCGAGTACATTATGGGGCTGGTAATCTTTGCGCCTGTGGCTGTGCTGGCTTGGCTCCCATTTGTGTCAGAGTTCCAAACTAGGCTATTATTCAATCAAGCTTTCAGCAGAGGGCTTCAGATTCAACGAATTCTGGCTGGCGGCAAGAAGAACAAGTAAAATGACCTATGTAGCATGGTCTGGACGAAGAGAAGAGAAAACATGAGTTTAGGAGGAGAGAGCGCTTTTGAGGAATTGGTGATAGAAGACAAAATATGTATGGAAATGCGGCACGCTTATCCATTTTAGTATGCCTATCTCCGGCTCTAGACTCTTTTCACGTTACAGAAACTTTTTGAGTCTTTTCTGTGTTTGTGAGGTCCTCGGAGCTGTCAAAAAATGGTCCAATCCGATGTTTACACATCCTTATTACTTATGCGTGTATTATAGGCAACATGTTAATAAAATGTATATCCTGCTTAGACCGTTCTCTCTTTATCCATTTATATGCAAATGAAATAGTTCAATTTCTATGACTATGAACAGGCACTTACAAAAATCTAGACAGTCCTTCTGGAAATCAAAAGACCCAAGAGACGTCAAAAGAGATCTACTTCTCTAGATACAGATTATATTCATCTATTTTGTACTTATTGGAGAAATCCCCTTCGACTTTGCATGAAGCCTCCAAAAGCTACCGTGTAAATTTGGAAATACAAGGCACAAGCACCTTGTCAGTAGTAGCAGTAGAGAAACCAAGCTGCCCACCAAAAGTTCGAAATCCTGCACCATGAAACCCAAAATTGATATTAACTCCATTTCTCACTGGGGACTTGGTATTAGTCAGCAAACCACTACGCCCATCCACATTGTCCCTATTAATTCCCAACGATCCAACGGCGAGCGTGCAACTCTCCCCTATATTGTGACAAATTCATAATTCTTGTAGAATTTTCTCAACAGAGTTCTGAGATTCATGGTTTGCCTCCTTTGACTTAGCTGAGCGCTGGAGAATTTCTGCTGCTGAATTTGGTGAATTTATATGGTTTGCAGCGGCTGATGATGGTAATATATCATAAGAAAATTGTGGGGGGTAATTGGAAGAGGAGTGAGTTGGAGATAAGAAGGTAGAAGAGGGATTCAGTTGAGCTGGAGGCTGAGTGGTCGAGGACACTGCGGATTGGATCTGAAAAGGGGTCCCAGCACAGGAGCTGGTTGGATTATTCATTTCGTTTTCATGCTGAGGGTTCAAGGAATTTTCATGGAGAAGCCAAGCAACAGTTCTGTCAGAGGTCGAGGTCGATGTGGAGGACACAGAATTGCTTCCACTTGCAACGGAGGTGCTTGTAGAAGGCGGCATGGCAGTTCCCTGTAATGATCATGTTCTTTAACCAAGTTCGGTCCCATTATTTGCTGTTGCAGCTGCTGGCACTCCTCAGTTTTCATAGCCATATATGCAGCCCAGACAGTGATCTGGCCCCACAAGTGAAGTTGGCTAAACTTTCTGAAGAAGAAAACAAAGGAGCTATTTAGTACTGCGTGACAAAATGTACCCTATATGATCGACAACAAATTAGTACCTACCAATGGTAATGTATACTAGGAATGCAATCACCACTATAGATGAAAGAGAAAGAAATAGAGAAGAAATTAGGAGAGAGAGAGATAGAGAGAGAGCAGTCAGAGAAAGAAAAGCACCACTAAAATGCCTGAGAAAAATAGCAATTGACCAAGTTGTCTCTAGGCTAAAATTGATGTAGTTATGCCTTAAAAGCCTCAATTTGTCTGGAAACTTAATCCTCTGCTTCTGTGCTAAACAAGGAATAGCGGATTGGCATTGAGAAAACTACAGACACATGTCAGTCAAGAGCAAAACTTTACCAACCAACTGGAAGTTGGAAACAATAGAAGCCAGGGTATTAGACACTTTTTCTAACTTACTTACAAAACATAAAAAACGTTTGCATCATTTACAATCATACACTTTACAAAAAGATTTATATCGTCCTCATCCATGCTAACGCCTGCAATGGTTTGACATCTTTATGCTAGGAAATGTGGTTTCTTACCTCCTTCCTAAGGATGTTCTTTGCCAAAACAAAAAAGACAAACAAACAGCCATGCTTCTGAATTTTTTTTGACCAAATAAAAGAAGGCTATAAACTAAATGAAGGAATGTTTTATAAAGCTTACCCATGGGTCCATTGCCTGTTTCCCCGCTATAATCAATCAAATCCTTCATAATATTAATCACATCTGCTATCTGTAATCCAACAGTAAACATTAAAAGGAACATAAAATTGTCTAGCAACTGGAGTCCAAAATTCATTACAAAAAGAAAAATGATTATGACTATCTGGATGAACAATGCGTTCAAAGAGGCCTAAGAAATATATGTTGGATAAAGAAAGTGAATAGAATACAGACATTTTCCATGAAGCCAGACATATTTGGTATGAGCCTATACCAGTGTGGTGCCACACACCAGTAACCACTAATGCAGTGACAACCAAGTGAAAGATTGAATAGCAACTTTCACATGCAAAAGAAGCAAGCCTTATTCAAATTACAAACGTTGGTAAGCGACCACATTATACCTGAAGGCATCGAACATATCTCTTTGAATAACCTAAATCGTTTACCAAAGGCAGCTCCAAGGCTTTTGCTAGTTGATGAGCAGATGCAACAAACCTTAAAATATAACACATATTGGATAATAAAAGTCAACTGAAAAACACAGACAGAATAGAAATTCCAGATAAGTATAGGAGGCATTAAGCAATTTAATGCAGGCAGTAGGGAAAGATAGCACATTTTTGCGGAAAAATAAAATAAAATCAAGATGATGGTGTTAAGGATCATTTCCAAACATTCATTAGATGCAGTTATATAGAAGACATTAAGATAAAGCCTGTACTTTTATTTAGTAATTGTTGGTAGATAATAACAGTATAAATGGTTAAACTCATCCTTTCTGATCAACTTAGGCTTTCAGAATAATTAATGATTTACCACGGAATTGAAGCAGAGGTCCTGAATTCGAACATTGATATTACATTATCTCCTACTTGAAAATGTCCAGTTCCTTCCAAATAGATGGATCTGTATGTTGCTTGGTCTGGTAGAAGGGATGAACTATAGTAAACATGGACCGGAGTCATATAAAAGAAGTGGGGTTAACAAGCATAGGCTGAGAGACATGCAATACGGTGCAGCTTTTTTGCTTTCTTAATCTGCTTGGTTTCAGTTTCAGGCAGGCATAACCAACCCAATGTTTGTGGAAGCCAACAAATGGTGCAAATTCCTTTTATTTTCCAAGAAAAGATAACGTAATTTCACTTTTGATGATCACCGCACTTGCCCTTTTTTTTCATTTGATAAGTGCCAGACCCTTAAAATATTGGATAACAAGAACTGCTCGTGCACCATAGCTTGTTTGCGGTCACTCTGTGAAAGCCTTCATATCCATGCTGGATACTGCCACTCTGGTTATGTCCTCATTATCTATGCATTCAGTAGGATGGTATGAGGATGTCATACAGAACCACTACCAAGAAAAGCCCATTAAACTAGTATAGCAACCACTATAACTAGGATATTGGGGTGGTAATGATTTTCAATCATGGATATCTAATGGAAGTATGCATCCAGTAGAATAAATGGCCATTAAACTGGTCAAAAGGTAATGACATCAAAGACAAAAACAAGATAGTACTCGCTTGAAACATAGTACACAGAAATATACCTAATTCTTGTTCCTTTAAACCTAAAGCAACACGAGCTCAGCAGAATTGTCCACAAATTACACACTGTTTGTGAGGTTTATTCTGCCAAGATTGGATGATCTTCTCAATACACATATATTGTTTATCATTTGACTATATTCCATACTGTGAAGAACAAAGCAAAAGCACATTTGTTTAAAAGGCCTCAGAATGGAGCAAAATCAACTAGTTTCGGGTCACATCTAAAAAATCATAAAGGGAAGTTGACTGAGGGGCTTCAAAGATGCATTAAATTTGAGGATTCTTCACCGTTGGATAAGTTGGATTGCATTTCAGATGAATGAGTCCTCCTTCCTGGAGTAGGTAGGCATCTCAAGAAGTTATGAGGGAAGTCCTCCGTCCCTTGCTCCTCCACCTCATTGCAGCCCCCTAATTCTTTCAGGATACCATACTCCCTCAGATTTTAAAATGAATGAACTGACTACTCTCTTTCATTTTTCATTTTTTACAATAACAACTAATTATACAAAGGCTTAACCAAATCAAGTTAGCAAATTCAGTAAACCTCCGCCAAAGGTTGTAGCAAGTTCGTATAGAATAATCGCATTTGCATCATAAAATAAAAAGCATTAGTGTTAGAGTCCCACATTGATTAGAGACCATTTAATCTTGTGCTTCATATACCTGTTGGGCCACCTCTTCCCATTGCCAATTGGTATTGGGATGAAACTTGACATGGTATCGGAGCCACCTATTTCTGGGCTTGACCCACTTGTTTCTGTTCCCCATTGTTGTCCACGTGCATGGACCATGTTCATTCGGCTTGCACGTGAGAGGGAGTGTTAGAGTCCCACATTGATTAGAGATCATTTAATCTTGTGCTTCATATACCTGTTGGGCCACCTCTTCCCATTGTCAATTGGTATTGGGATGAAACTTGACAATTAGATCTTGAGACAGAAGCTACTGAAATCCTAATAGATGGTTTCAAGAGCATATCAGGGCATTATATCTATTGATTATTCACCTGAGGTACTAATATCCTTTGCGGGATAAGCTCCTCATGACACCGTGCACAAAATTCCCAAGAGCAAATCTAACAAAATAGGGGCAAAAAAAAGTTATGCTGGACAATTGGAGGCGTATTCAGAAATTGAAATTCCAAAAACACATGGAAGCCATCTGATAACTCACAACCTTTAGATCTCGAGAGAAAATAAGACGAAGTTGACCATCTCGTACAACACGAAAATCCTCAAAAACACTTTCTTGAATTGCTTTTGCACAGTCGAGGACAATTTGACCAGATGTGTTCTCATATTCATGGGGAATATCAACATAAAGAAGCCCTTGTAAAGTTCCACTATCATACTTGATTTTGAATAGCCTGGGCAGAACCTCTACAGTTGTTTCTGAATTTCAAGCAAAACCAATATTTGAGCAATTTTATCATCTTTGTCAAAGAAGATTAAGAGAGATGCAATCTATTCCATGCTTACAGAGGTTACAATATACAACAGTTTGAAAATGTAGTAGGTATTTTCTTTTCCACTTCGAGACGATAATAAATTCTGAACCTTCCCTAGCTTAAGTATTTTATACACTAAACCAAACTGCTCACAACGATAATGTCTTCATTTTCCCTTTCTTGTTCACAACCGATCTTCCTAGAGACATGCTCATTGAACATCTTTTCGTAATTTACCTCCCTTAGTTGGCACAAGTACACTCCTTTTTATCGCTTTCTATCAATTTGTTATTTGAACTCATATTGGTAATTGGATTACCTGCCAAGAATATCATTTATACCAGGATGCTCAAACTGAAGAAACTTCATGTTACAAACATTTCTTGCCAGGATGCTTAACGTGACCGATTTGCGCACTCTGAATTTGGTTATACTTCACTTTTAATGCGACAATTGCATTTAGGAGCTTTAATCATTTCTTGAATTCAGTGATGACTCGGTGTATGCAATATTTTTTTGCCTGCATTCTTAAATTTCCCAAATATACCTTCGCCCCTTGATGATTTAAACAGCTAAACACATTGCATTACCTAGTCACTGACTCTTTTCACTTAGGGTACTACATGACTACCGGAGAACAAGATGGTTGATCAAAGACAGGGCCATGATGAACTTTTTTTCTTTAGGTATACTTTTTAATACAACTTCTTTAAAACAAGTGAACAATATATAACATTCAGGGTGAATATGGGGAACAAAAAGCATTAGAACTGCAAGTGACAGACTAACAATTAGTGCCTAGTTTGGTTCCCATATCTTGGTGTAAGGATGTATGCGGGAGGTAGAGTGACCAAGCTTGCTACCTAATTGAACTTCCTTGCACCTAATTGTGAATGACAAATATATCTAACTATTTTAATTGCTTGCTACCTTGTCGATCACCGTCATAAATCTGTTACATATCCATTTGTCATCTTCCTTCAGTCTTTTCTACGCACACTATTTTTTCAGATTGGAAGGTTTGATAAATTCTCCTGCACTCAAAATATAAGATAAGTTTCCTTGGTTTATTTTGCCTGGTAGAAAGATAGGGATTTTTGGACATTTGGGACAAACCATTGGTTTGAATATGCGTGCTAATTGTACTTTCTTTGATGATACTCAATTTCTCCACCAAGAATTGTTAATGAGAATGGTTAGCCTATACTGCCTCAAAGAAGGGATACCCAAACCACAACCACGCTTGCAATTGCACATTCCAGTAGTAATTTTTGATTTTTTCTGAAAAAAAAAATAACAAATAATGGTAACTACAAAAATAACAGACAAAAAGGGGAGCATACCAAAACCATGACAGGGCTTGCAACCGCATATTTCACAATGCCATACATCCTGCAAATTAAATAATTAATAGTCTAATGTTCTGATGTTGACATCAAAGTAAAACCATATATCTTCTACAATGAGTTTGTCACACTTATTACTGTGAGTGTCATACCATGATTGTCTTAAGCATATTAAGCCAAGAAACTGAAGCCATATGTAAACAAAAGAGGAAAATATATTTTTCACCCACAAACTACCATATGTTTTGTACTTTTCACCCTAAACTACCACGTTTGAGACATTGCACCCAGAAATTACCAATCCCTAATACAGTGTACCCTCCATCTATTTTTGCAGTCAAATTTGACAAAAATTGACTTTAAAAAAAATAAGGTAGTTTAGGGTGCAAAGTGCAAAACACGTGGTAGTTCGTGGGTAAAAAGTAAAATTTTCCCTAAATAAAATGTAAGTAAGATCAAGATTAACATGAAAGTTTAACCATGTCTGAGGATACTATCTATTCAAAGGCTTTCACTACTCACACCATTTCAAACCCCAACATGATTCATTATTATAGATTTGTTTTCTCCTTTCTTTCCCCCTTTGTTGTTAAATATGCCCATGATTTTTGTCTTCTTCACATATACTACTTCAGCTTGCTCATGGGCAACCATACCTCATCCCTCAAGCTCCCACATCTCCTACTTTTGCATCTTAAGACTCCCAAATGCCTGTAATGCAAAATAATCACGTTTCACTTTGGAAGGCATGTATCTACTACTTAATCCTGGATAGCGGTGGCCTAACATGGCTTGAGCAAGATGTATTGTGTCAAAGGCCGAGCACATGTTCCCGGTTCATAGACTGGTCTCATGGCAGACCTAATAGGAAAATTTCACTGTTGGAACTCTTTCTGAGGAAGAGTCTTCAACAGCTCTTGGTGCTCTTGTTGTTGCAGCTGCAAAATTCGCTGCTGTTGCAAAATTTTTATCTGTGCAGCAGCAGCTGGAGAAGACTAAAAAGGAATATAAATGCTGCTGTTGTTGCTGCAAAAGCATTGCTTGATCAAAATCATGATCTCCCAAATGGAGAGGACGTACACCTCTTCCCATTTCGTTTTGTTGAGGTTCTATCTTTACCGGACCACGATTCTGCGCAGACTGCAACTGTTGCAGAAGGCCAATCTGATCAGGCAAATTCTGTGGTTCCAACTTGACACTGCACGCAGCCCCTAACCCACATTGACTGAAATTGTTGATGTTGCTGCAGTTGGCTGTGAAACAGATGACTGTTGCATTGACTGCTGGCTCTGATGGAACTTCTGCAACTAAAATTTTTTAGCCTGAGATTCCTGTTGTTCTAGCAACATTTGATTCCCAGACGAGGTTGATATTTGGGATTGAAATTGGCCAGATGAACCAAAACTCGATATCTTTGCTGGTGAAAATGAGGTAGGACTGACACAGTTATGGCAAACAACTGTCTAAGAACAGAGAAGAAAAAGTGTAGCAAAGGCCTTTGTTATTCAAGCTATCCTAAGATTTGAAGCCAACTTTTCTTTCTATTAGACATAAAACTAAGCCTCAGACCTTTTAGCAAAAGACAAACCCAGAAACCATTGACGCCACACCATCAAAAATAATAATTTGACAAGTTCTTCCCTTTATGCCAACAAGGTTCGGCTGATAATCCACTTTTAACTTTAAAGAACTAAACTAACTAACGACCCAAAATCATGAAGCTTTCCTTTTCTCAGCAGCCAAACCAACAATAAAAGCCCAACAACAAGAACAGAGATAGCATTGACAGCGTCCAAAATCTCAGAAGACAGAAACCAACAAACATTTTACATAAGAAAAAATTCCACAAACACATTAGGCACACCGGTAAATCAATTGTGAAGTTACTGCCCAAGCCAAATATCAAATTTAATTCGTGGACGACAAAAGGAAAAAGAGAAAAACAAAGAGAGAGAGAGACTCACTAGAGCGGCAGTCTCGGAGATTATGATCCTAAACAGCGTTTAAATAAACCCAACAAGATAACATTTAGGAATGTATAACAACATAGCACTATGATTATCTTCTTCTTTTTTTACCGATTATCCTGTTTGTAAGCAATACGGGTTACAATGTGATTCTTAATAGAAGTCATAAAGGTTTCTAAATTCCACATTTAAGAACTCCCGACTGCCGAACACAACACGACCCCAACCGCCTCCCCAGGGCAGCCACACCCACACTGTCGCCAACCCAAAGACACCTCCACCTCCCCGAGTGCAGGATGACCGACGCCTTCCCGAAGCAGCACCACCACTGGCCACGCCCATGTGGCCCAATATAAGTGTGTTTTCTCTCTTTATTTGCTTGACTTAAGCGATGAGATTGTATACTTGGCTCCAACGCTCCAACATTACCAAACTAGAGTGGCATTTTTCTGTTGTAGTCTGGTTTCATCACAGCTAGACCAACATTTCAAACTAAGCATTTAATTGGAGTTTGAATTTATCATGAGAAAGATGACAAACATCGGAGAAGCATCCGCTAGTTTTTCCTTTATGTTTATTAATTGTTCATAAATACATGTTCTAAATAGTACTATTAGTACAGGACCCTAATAAATTGAAATCAATTAGAATAATTAACTTCATGGATCGAACTTTTTCTCACTGTTTGAAAATATGTAAAAATCAAGTCAATTTTTAGAGCTATGAACTAGCCCCATAATTTTATATGAATGTAGATCTAATGGCAATCCAAAGCATTAAATATCGACCTTAAGTCAATAAAATTTTAGGAGATCAATGAAAGGCAGAACTAATGAAATCATGCATGAATGATAAGTGAGATATATATTTTTCTCCTAAACACCTATTTTATATATCAATATATTTCAAATTGGGATGGAGAGTTAGAATCAAATACTCTTATACTAATTACTATAATCTCTCTGTAATTGGATAAAATACAAGAATAACAATTATTTTGATTATATATTCATTTGGTAAGTATTAAGTAAATATATATTTATTAAAATTAGAAGAATATTTTTTTAACAAAATTTATTAATACTAACATAGTAACATTAATAATCTGACCATAAAATGATTAGAAATGAAACTTTATTTGAATTAATTCACATTTTTTATTTTAAGATGTGAGGTGGAAAAAAAAAGAAACCGATCAGACCGGATCGGACCACTTATAAGTGGTCCGGTCCGGTCCTTCCATTTAAGTACAATCGAAAATTTGGTACGACCAGATTCCAGTCCAAAAGCTGGACCAGATTTTCGGTTGTACAGCCTTAATTCTCTCTCTCTCTCACTCTCGCGAGAATTCAACATGAAGTATAAATAAAAATATAGGTTAAATATACTTTGCACCCCTTATATTTGAGGTGTTGACATATTGTACCTAAATATTTTATTTTTAAGACATCGAGCACATTATGTTATCTATCTAACGATTTGCACTCTGGAGTGAAATTTAGGAGGTTTACACGTGCATCACGTGACATCAATCCCTATTAAATTACTGTATTGCTCTTGAATCTCAAACAAGTCACGATTAAATGAGCTTCAAAATCCAATAGACGAAAATCGTGACTTGTTTGAAGCTCATTTAATAATGACTTTTTTAATATACAAGGTTAATACGGTAATCTGACAGAGGTTGAAGTCACGTGAGAGACAAATATAAACGATAACTATCTAATTTGACTCTAAATTTCATTATACCTCATAACGTTGAGAGAGAGAACATAATGAGCTTAATGTCTGGGGAAAATACACTTTCCACCCACAAACTACCGGGATAGTGACACATTGTACCCCAAACTAGCATCTTTAAGACATTGCACCCTCAAACTACCAATGTTAGACACTTTGCACCCTAAACTACCAATTTTGACACATAACACCCTCTAACTACTAATATTAAACACTTTGCACCTTACATTTGACAATAATATCCTTGAGAAATTAATAAATTGACAACAATATCTTTACTATATGCAAAATGGGTCAAGGACATTATCATCATTTTAGTCTCAAAATTTGAAAAAGGGTGCAAAGTGTCAAAAATTGATAGTTAGAGGATGTAATGTATCAAAATTGGTAGTTTAGGGTGCAAAGTGCAAAACCTATAGTAGTTTGTGGGTGAAAAATGTATTTTCCCCTTAATGTCTCAAAAATATAACATTAGGGTGCAATGTGTCAACACCTCCAAACATAAAGGGTGCAAAGTGTATTTAACCATAAAAATATATTATTAGTTTGAAGTATAAGGTATGTAATTTAATTTATACATTAAAAATAGAGTTTAAAGGTGTAAACTGTATTTTATAAAAAATATAAAAGTTATCTTACACGTTTGACTTAAAATAAAACCAATCTCTGAATTTTCAAAAGCATAAAAAAAACTTAAATTTTATGAAAAGTAATTCCTTTGTCAAAACTCTCTCACACTACATATAGATATATATGTTATAGACCATTGATGACATCCTAACGTGTAAAGAAAAGAAATAGGAAGATCTAAAAACTCAAATAAATATGAATAAATAAATAAATAAAACAGTAGGGACGGTTCCACCCCGACTATGGAGGCGGAACTCTCTCTAGTCTCTTGCCACACCGCCACCCATCCTGGTGGAGGGCTGCGATCTTGGTGGGGTATGGGGTTTCCCCCTAGTATCGCATGAACGAGAAAAAGGAATGTGCAGAGTGGGAGATTTCGTTCCCCTTTCCCTTGCAAGAGGCCTCGTGTTCCGATAATTTGTCCCGTAGTATGAGATGGCAGCGTGAGATTTATATATCTTTAGACTCCCTTTCCTTTTGAATTAATTTTTAGACGTGAATTTTCACAAGTTATATAACAGATGGGATTATAGCCTACATCATCATGCCTTCTGGTTACAATAATGTCAGTATTGTAGTATTTGATACTTAATGGGATTACACTCACAAGTCGGTTATCCCAAAACTCTCTCTCTCTCTCAACGGCAGTAGCAGAATCATCGGAAACTGACAACAGCTAGTTGGGTGTTATTTTCGAGAAATCGAATGAAAGGGATGGACACCTTCTACACATCGCATGGAGCGCCGACGCTCTCGATAGACTAGTAGTTACCGGCGACATTTTTCCGCCTAATATAAAAAATGTCTTAAAATTATAATATCGCAAATTAAAAATTAAAAACATTAAAAATAATAAAATACACTTATTGTGCGGATAATATGTATGATACACTTTGTCCCAAAAGAAAACGAATGCAATCTAAAACCGCTGTTAATCGAATGGAATAAGCATTCTCTTACTCGTACCCAAGTGCGGATAATATGTGTAACGATTCCATATTTCGTGGTTTTTTTTTAATAAAAAACCTATCAATTATCTAAAAAGAACAAAACAAAACAATTTAAAATGTCTATCAGGCATATGAGGAAGACAATTCTTAACACCCATCAATAATTATGGAGTTTGATGCCTATATGAAGATAAAGAATCTTCTTCTGTGAAAAAGTATTGGTGCACTAAGCTATTTCTTGTTCAAAAATTACCTCAGTAATAAATTAGATCAATAAAAAACAGCATTTCTATGCTTTCCTTTCTAATTGACAAATGATAAATTAGTGAGGACCTACATAATAAATTAGTAGGACTTACATAATTTATGTATTAGTGCAGTTAAAATGATAATGGACCACAGTCCAAAAATAGTGTATTTGACAGGTCTCTATACATGGGAAAGTTCTTGCATCCTTGGAATAATAATAAATCCATGCCTACCACAAGCGTCAACCAACAATGTTACAATGGAAAAAGTTAGCCAAGAATTTACTGTGCTATAATATATGAATGAGAGATATAAAAGGCGGAGCTGGGCTTACTAGGGTTGGCAGCGCCTGCGGTTTGCCGGGGATGGTAAGCTTGCGGCGGGGGACGGCGGGCGGGGCAGTGGCAGCGACGACAGTGAGGGGGACTGCTCAGGCGTGAGGGCTGAGGGAGATACAGAGAGATCGCAGAGTGAGAGAGAGAGAGAGAGGCGTGAGTATTTTTTTAAAAAAAAAAAATCAGAGGGTGAAACGGCGCCGTTTCACTCTCTGATTTTAAAAAAAAACTAAGCAAGCAAATCACACTGACTGGGTCAGTGGTGCACCCTCGTTGGCCCAGTCCCGCCCCCACTGGCCTTGGAAGCAGGCCTGGGTCAGTGTGGGTGGACCTGCTTTTAATAACCAAAAAAAATTGGCAAAATATTTTTAGAGGCAGTAGGGGTGGCCGCCACCGCCCGCAGCCCCTGGATCCGCCCATGACCGGCGAGGCATTTCTTGAAAGCTTGGCAGGATAAAGATCTTTGCCAGAGGCCCAGTTCAATTCTCGTTATTTCCGGACACTGGGACACGACCGTAAACGTCATCCATGGCCACAACGAAACCATCCATGATTTCTATCTTTCCCAAACAGACGTACAAGGTGCGTGAAGTTATATAACATTGCATAGATCCGTGTCTGTCATGGCCAACTTCGATTTTGAGCCTTCCAAGTATTTAGTGAAAGGATTTGAGAAGGACTTTTCATGGTTTGCTTTAGTTTCTCTGTTCCTCTACTTTAGACAGAATTGTGGAATAAGTAGGTTAACATTCGGAGTCGGATCCATGTTCACTTGTGGGCTAACGTTTGGTTGACAAAAAACAGTGTGAAAAATGGACCAAACTTTATCCTAAGAATTTATTTGTTAAAAATCTAAATCAAATAATTAAACCTTAATTAAATTCATTTATATATTCTTATCAAATATCAACTACTTTCTTTGTAACAATTAGTGATTGAACACCCAATCAAAAGACACTCTAGCATGTAAAACCTTGCTTGGATATGCAAACAAATAAGTTACAACAAACGAGCTTGTCCTTTTTCGATCTCTCTTGAACGGATGAGCAAACGCATGCAGTGCAAGAATAACACCATCCGAGAAACACGGCAGTAGAAAGAGCTTTTCAGTGATTGATTTATGCTAACAATCTTCAATTTCTAAATGTATGTCCCCCACATTACCAGCTCAAGTACCCTGCACTGGGAGCACCAGAAATGGGAAAGAAGGTGAAGGAACTGCTCATGGCATCAGGCTTCAAGCGTGTTGACGAAGATAAAGAACGAGGGCTTGACCATGGTGCATGGATTCCCCTCATGTTAATGTATCCAGAAGCAGATATCCCCATGTGTCAACTCTCCTTTCAGTCAGACAGGGATGGCAGTTATCACTACAACATGGGAAAGGCATTGGCCCCTCTTAAGGAGGAAGGTGTCCTCATCATGGGTTCTGGCTGTGCTACTCATAACTTGAGAGCTCCCAGAGACAGTACCAATGTGCTTTCTTGGGCTTCGGAGTTTGATACCTGGCTCAAAGATTCTCTTCTTGACGGAAGGTAAGTACTGATAAGGGATTTACATCTGGTAATGTTTTTAAGAGCTTATGAGACATTAATCACCCTGGCCTCCACAGTGTAGCTCAATCCACCATGGGACCATTGTTCCTGGTTATTTTACTTTCGATAGTTTGAAATTAATTTCTCAATTCTTCCTTCAGATACGAAGACGTGATTCACTGGGACGAGAAGGCACCGTGTGCGAAAATGGCCCTCCCTTGGCCAGATCACTCGTACCCATTGCATGTGGCCGCGGGTGCTGCTGGGAAAGATGCAAAGGCAAAACTCATCCACCATAGCTGGCAGATGCGGACTCTTTCTTATGCCTCTTACCAGTTCAAATTGGCAGCTACCAGCTGAGTGTACGGCCTGGCGAAATGTTGCCCTAATATCTTTACTTATATGGATCGTTATGTTATGTTCGAATAAGATTGGATGACCTCAGAAGCAGAAGATTGGATGCAAACCGGAGGGGAGGTTCTGGGAGGTACATCTAAGATGTGTTTTGATGATGTTGTAACTACTCTTTGCAGGACAGCTCTATGTAAAGGCTGAATGACGTATTTTTTTCAATCAAATTCCAAAACTTTTATGTTAATAAATACAATATCAAAATATTATCCCCAAAAAAATTGTAATTATCGCTTTCTAAACTATGAAATTATGAAGGAATAATTGTTGTATTAAATTTTTACTGGTATATAATATCCAAAAATGATGTAACTAATCCATTTGCTGCTCTTTTTAATGAAGTTATTAGTTTTAAATTTAAAGTTTTCGTAGTCCCTGAAATTTGACGCTTAAAAATGTAATGAGTATATTTGAATTTAAATATAGGATTAGATCTAAAGATAATTTAAAAGATAAGAATATATATCTAATCCTATGTTTAAAATTAAAACCTATAAATATAAATCTACTCTTAGAATTCAAAAGCTAAGGATAAAGATTTGCCCTTATGTTTGAATTTAAAAGTGAAGGGGATAGAGATATTAAATCTTGTGGCCACATTCCTAACCTTAAATACTCGGGCTTTTGCTTTTGGACCCATCAACTCCCTCTCACAGTCATCAGGTTTTTCAGACATGCACACCAAAGTAGAAGATTATCGAGTAGAAACTTGGATGCCAATTATTCAATTAGAGCTATTCCAACAAATCTACACAGTTGACCTATTATTGGCTTCCAGATGTTCTTCAGAATCCCTTCACCTACACTACTGCAATACCATAAGCTAGTTAAAATCCTAAGAGGCGTTGCCATTTACCTGGATTCAATTGCATAAGTTTCGGATCCTCTTAGGAAAGTGCGGCGCCACCAAATCTGGAAGGCTTTGCTTAGATTAGGGCACTCAGTGCCATGCTTGGAGAAACACTGAAACCATTCCATAAACAGCATGTACTGCTGCTTCAGAGGAAGAGTAAGGAGTGTCTGACCCATGGCTTCCTCCAATGCCTTCATGTCAAGCCCTTTTCTGCATCTCCGCAGCCAACCAAAGTCCAACAGCATCGGGCCAAACCATGCCAGAAGAAGCCCTGATCTCGATTCGGAGCGGCAGTGCAATCTTCTGGTCCCCATCGCGATGAATAGCACTGCCGAAACCCTGCTGAGCTCATACCTGACCATTGGAGATATGTTCTCATGCATTTTAAGCAGTTCTCCCTGATCCGTCCACAAATCGACCAAATCCTCAGCCATTTGCCTATCAAGCAGGATTTCTAGTAACCAGTTGATGTTGTCAACTTGTCTTGATATGCGTTCAATCAAGGGCATATCCCTTTCCTTCTTAGACAATCTCTCATTCCCGATATCGCGGGTCTCCTTAAACAAGCTGAGGAGAGAACTCAGACATGACTGGCAAGCAACATAAAGATCTTCCTTATTGAGGTCAGCTTGGTCTTTCTCATAGACCGAACTTTTACATAGGAGACCCTTGACTAAGGACTTTAACTCATTTCGAGCATTAGCATCAGTACAAGTGGTGATAGACAGAACAAGCTGTCTGGCTAAACTTGGTTGGGAATCTACCAAGTCACAAGAGTACAGTCTAGCAAATATATCCCTAGTTGTTGCATTATCGAACTTAAATCTTGTAAACAGGATCCTCAGCTTCTCCTCTTCTTCCTCAGTCCAAGGAACCGCCTCAAGGTACTTTAAACAGGACAAAACTCCCTTGGTGAACATGATACCTGCTGATACCTAGCAATAACAAGAGAAGATATTGTTTTTTTTTTTTTTGATGAATAAGCCAATCTCATTAGAAATAGTAGAAACAGTACAAAAGACTATACCGTCATCGCTACTCCAAACAAGCAAGAAAACTAAGGAAATCAACAAAATCTAGAAAAGGAGAACCAAGAATCGAGTTCACCCAACTAAAAAGCAAGGACAACAAAACGCCCTGTAACCTATCCAAAGACAGAGAACATAAATCCAAAGACAGAGAACCCAACTAAAAAGCAAGGACAACATAAACTGTAACTACAGATACGATTGTTGTATATTGCAGAAGCTTTGTTAACACCACACTTTCAAAGTATTGTGGCCTCTTCTCTTTTTTCGTTTGTCCCAATTTTGCTTATCAATGTCTTAATCTCTCTCTTTCTCCCTCTCCATTTAATTTGTTATCTACCTTTGAACAGATCTAATAAAGTTGGTGAACACAGTATTGATGTTACCCATCATACTACTGATGCGAGTAGGTAACAAGAACGAGGTATGCATAGACACACTCTTATTTTATCGTTAACAAACACCTGTACCAATCCTACCACCTAGATATCATATCAAACAAACCCAGAAATGAACCATCTAGTGAGTCAAAATGAAAGTAAACAGCTAAGGTCAACAGGGTATAGAAGCCAACCTGAATATCCTTGTATGCTCCGGGACAATGTGAAATAAAATTCTATCTAGGATTTGGGGAAGTTTGACTCTGATTGAACTAAGCTGGACTCCATAATAGTAAACAACGTGAAACGTGTAACTTGCTGGGGGTATAACTCAAAGTAAAAAAGTTATTATCAATTCCAAATGCGATGACTCTAAAATAAGTTTCCACAAAAAGCACTTAATAAAAAGAAAATAACATGCCGTAAAAAATATTCACGGAAGCATTAGCACATAGAACTAGAATCTACCTTGTTTGAGTATGAAAAGCTCAGAGTGAAAAAGGCCTTGTTTATGGTTTGGAAGTGAATTGCATGGCAATATGAATTCAAAATCATAGCAAACAGTTAAGAACTGGAATGCTTGGTTTATATGAATAGACACATTGGGCTCTATCCAATTGGCTTAACGAGATGGTAGACACATGAAGATCCAGAATCTCTACAGTTCTTCAAGACACTTTAAAAACAGTTCATCTTGCTACAGAATGACTTATCCCCTGGTTCTTTTCTCTGGCCTGCCAATTCTTTCCATCAATGCGACTGAGACTATCTTTTATGATGCTTTGCCCACACTATGGTTTCACATGATTGAACCTTTTTTGTTTAACCAAAGTTAAAAATCAACTGTGATCATAATTCAAGAAAGTTACAAAATCATCTACTATAGTACCCATAGGACAGGCTCAGTTTATTGGTGGGAGAATTTTCATCCCCTATAATCCATCTTGATAAAAGCTTTTGATTCTAAAGCTCCCAGCAAATCTAAATATGTCATGTGATCTTAAAAGATATGAATATCTCCTGAACATTGTACTTTTCAATTTAGGTAAAACTAATTATTAGTTCCTCCGCTTTGAGGATATTTAGAAATCATCGCTTACTTATAAAAAAAAAAAGATATTTAGAAATCATCACCTCGACGGTTTTCCCCTTTCTTAGGATTAGTCTTAGTCCACACGTTTCCATCCAAAAAGCTAATGGAACCATTTTAAAGTAACATTGCTGAGTCATTGTTACATGTGATTATTGTGTCCCATGACCAAGAAAAAAAACAAATAAAAAAGAGCAGCTCTTATTGCGAGGTTGGCCCTACCCTCAACCCTCTGCTTTTTTTATTTTTTCATTTTTATTTTTGTGCTGGGTCCTCACTGTACTGCACCTCTCCAGTCTCCACCCAAAAAAGGAGAAGACCAACCTCGTGTAATGAGGGAGAGAACAAACTTGCACCACACAAAGGTGGAGGGGAGGGCCTCTCCGCCACCCCAACTTGCTTTTATTTTTGGCTTTCCTCATATGCATCACATGCCACAAGCAACCATGACTTGGCAAGTTGTTTACTTAAATCCATGAGGTTTTTGGATGGCAAACGCAGAGGGAAACTAAGGAAGCAATTCTTGCATTCCCCCCCCCCTCTTAAACCAAGTAGTTATGTTAACACCGTTAAAATCCAGAGACTAATTTGTAATATCTCCTTTATCTATTACCCATACAACTGAATACTACAATAGGTCTTGGTAGTCATCTAAGTTTGAAACCCTCTTTCTTTCATGAAGTTTCGGATTTTGTATCTTTCTCAACTACTTTGTGAATATAGTAAATGGACGTTCTCTTGACCAATAATATCAATACAAAATTGCAGGAAAACCAATAAATGAAATGTTCCACCCAAAAGGCCAAAAGTTACAGTGGCATCCTCAATATCTACGTGCAATAAATTCCCCAGAGCAGATAAATCACTAGCTTATCAGCAAAATTACGATCTCAAATAATTTCATTGAGTCAAAACAGTAGATGATAATCAATTTTTCCACTGAACAGTGAAGAAGATGGGTTGAACATGGTCCTAAGTATCTGATAAAAATAATTCCAAGCACTCTACTATTCAGCTCCACGGGTTAAACAACCTCTCCTTTATCTGCTTTGTAAATGTAAATAAGCAAAAAAAATGCATCTGGAAGGATTCTTTTTTCTTTTGAGTTGTACGGATCCAAGAACTTTCCGGTTCTAATATGCTGGGAATCAGCGAAAATCTTCTCTCATTCTCATTTCAGGTGGGGGCAAGAATCTCAACTGAAACTACCAGTATCACTAAACTAATAGCTCTGGTTTCCTTGAAACGGACGGACGGTGAATTCCAAATAAAGCCACACTGATTTCACAACAAAATCCCACCAAACCCAATTCTACGCCATCAAATTCTCTCCAGTCCTCCAGATACTCTTTCAAGCAACATGCATGTGGTCCAACACAAATACAGGCAGTCTATTTCACATACAATCAAGACATCCTAATACACACCCATCAAACCAAAGCGCAAGAACCCCGAAAGAAATCATAATTCCAATGAAACACAGAAACAAGAACTAATTACTACGACAAAGACAAATAGAACGAGGAATAAATTACACAAAACCACATGTCACTTACCTCGAGTATCTCGATACAACGGTTTGCACCGATCTTCAAGAGCCGCTTTGGAATATCGTCCTCGAACATCAGCTCGATGGTTTCCCTAAATAAGCGGAGATTCTCCACCTCCGGGACCTCAATCCTACACATTTTCCGCCCCGAAGACGAAGCGCTCAAGTTCCTCTTGTATCTACCAATCAAACCCGCGAATACATCCGAACTCGCGCTCAGGACCTCCGAGTTCAGCTCCAAGACCAAGCACCCACCACTCTTCCCTCTCAAGTTCAATCTCACGTCGAACACAGCATCATTCTCGGCGCTTCCGGAGCTGGAGGACGAACTCTCCGGTGGGGCCCGGAAACTCTGCGATTTGGCATGGGCCGTGGAGGAATCAACGGCTGTGGGAATTTCTTCTTGGACGGAAGGAACCGGGAGATCGGAGTCGATGGGGGACACTCGACCCGGCGACAAGATCCGGCGCGCGTCGATCCGGGTCCGCCCCACGAGGCCCAGTCCGGATTTTGAGCTCTGGGGAGAGTTGGGCACCGAATGGGTACTGAGTTTCAAGAAGGTCTCCGACTTGTTGGAAGGAAGGGACTTTAGGTTAGAGAGAGAGAAGTTTTCGGGGCTTGAAGGTGGGACTCTGAATGAGCAACACCATGATCGGCGGCGATCCTTGGGGTGCCGGCGGGACACGGGTTTCCGGCGAGTGGAATCGTCCATTGTCGGTAGTCACGGAGCGTACAAGAGTGAGTGAAGTGTTAAATAGCGTCAAATCATTGTTTCAAGAGAAACCGACGGAGTTCTCTTGTGATTTTCTTGGGAATAGTGGAGGCGTCAGCTAGAAAAAAACAAAGAATAGTGGGGGCGTCTTGGAGTCCAGTCCGGTGACGTTAGTCTGGTTGCGACTTTGCTCTCTCCTTTTTTTTCACTTTATATTTATTTTAGCTGGTGTCGTCTTGGGCAATTGTTAATATGCCAAATGTGGGGTGTCCGCTGGTCGTTTAGTGGCTTACAGTGCCTTTTGGGATTTTGATTACTTCTTCGCATGGCAAAGGCATCAATGCCAGGCTGTTCGTTTTATTGCTTCTTGGAGTATAATAATCTTATTAACTAATGCATTTTGCTGATATAAGGTTAGAGAACACTTTTATGTCGTTTATTCCAAACTTGAAAGATTTCAAATTTAACAATTATAAAGAGGACCCCTTTTGATTTCAATTGCTTGTACAAGATGTAGTAGAATCCTCTTTAGTCGAAGATGACTTCATCCGATGGTAAAGTCAATCTTGAACCCATTAAGAATGTTGCAGGTGGGATAACTATAATAAAATGTCATAAGCTAACATCATGGGACATGTTTGAGCCCCCAATTAATTGAGTTCAAAATTTTAGGTTTACTACTAAAAAATTCACCATATAATTTTTTATTATTATAATATTTATTAAAAATCTTCTCTCTCTTCACTTTTTCACCAACTCCTATAACATTTTTTTTACTTTATAATATTTCTCAAACCCCAATACCCAAAATTTTCACCCTCAAACATAATATTCATTGTAACTCATTCATATATTTATGTTTTCGTTGTGATTTCATCCTGACATACAACAAAGCTAGACATTTTATGGAAATATTTTGATCCGGCAAGCCAAATCATATGAATAATTATTTAAAATTCCTAAGATTGATGATCAAGCTAATCTTGATAATTTTTAAAATCAAATATTTTCAAACAATCTTATATTTCTAAGGTAAATATGAAATTAAAATCTTTGGTTCTAAATATATGGGCAAACAATTAATAAGGTATGTCATCATTCTCATAACATATAACCAATTATTATATTCTCTATTGTTTCTTAACTTAAGCATCCACGAGATTGAAGAGATCGAGTCCCTCTTTAATTTTTTTTGTGTCTAAAACAAACAAAAACCCATCAAGGGTGAACTATCATTGAGTTAAGTCGAAGCTAGCTCCATCACTTCAATATGAGATTCTACATGTTATAGGAACCACCAAAGCAGAATGGACTTGCTAAGGTTCTAACTTTCATTGAGCGTCACCCTTGGGTCATAATCAAAGTCCAACACTACTAACAACCACCCTAAGTGATAAGTTCTTATTTAATTTGCTGTCTCAATCATACCGTACTTTATCTTGTAAAGAAATAGACACAACATGTGTGTTCTGTGATATGTTGTTCGTATTAATTATTAGATATTTATGCCTATTTTAATTTAAATTGATAGATAACAAATTGAAAATGGTGTTAATTGATCTTAAATTAGTTGTTTTTGTGAAGATGGAACGACTGTTTTGTTCATTCCTCTCGTGGAGCGTGTCCGACGATGTTACTTCAATGGATCTATTCTCTCATGGGCTGTGACTCGAGCGTCATTTTCGCTGATGGTACGTGCCCCCTCCTAAGAGTGCGTTTGCACAAAATATTTCACCAACTCTTAATAAAATGCTACAATATAATCTCTTTCTCCCATAAAAAAATATAAAAAATTATAAAAAATTACCTCTCTTCACTTTTTCACTAAACCCAATACCAACTCTAAACCCAATACAAAAAATTTTACAACACAAACATAATAAGTTCCTAACAATAGTCATAGAGCAGGTTAGAACCCCCTACGACTCACGTGCATTAAGCATTTTCCGTCGACCTTATCAATGGCGCACCTTAAGTGGACTCAAACCGGAAATCCGCAATCCCAATCACACACGTGTAACTCCCAAACAAATTAACTACCTACGGTTCGTCGATCATACTACACCCGTGGCACACACTGGTTGGCTTGGCTATTCAGCTTTTCCCACGCATTAACACGCGTGTCCGAACAAAACCGTTCAGCTTTCTATTATGGGAATGCTATGACATCACGTCCCTGACCAAGAGTTTCTAAACTGATACGACATAATGGTCGCCCGCCATGTGTCTAATCTCACCATCCCTTGCATGCTACGTATACATTAACCTATTGTCCTAGGTTGCCACGTTCGGTTTCGTGGTGCGTTCTCTCTCAGCAGCCTGAGCCGGCCCCTATATAAGGACTCTTTCATTTTACGTGGTCCTTTGCATATTTTTCTTGTTAACAGATAAGTATCTTTTGGGTTCTCTCACTAAATATGATGGAAGGGGCATCGGTGGTGCGGATTGATAGGAAATCCTCCATAGAAAGCGAGCCCAGAACTTTGAGTATGGATCAAATCCAGAATGCAAGGGTAATTAGTGTTTTTATATTTATGCTTCCAAGTTCCGATCCAATGCTTTTGTATGTCGAGGAAGTGGAATTCTGGCTGGGGGTTTTGGGGTGTTTGTTTCTGTGTGCGAGAGAGAGTTTATGGGGTTCTGATGAATCTTCTCGAGGTTGTGAATTTGCTGAATATTCAATTTGTTTGTAGGAGGCAGCGATGTACGTGATGAACACTAGGACCATTGAAGAAGCAATGAGAATTTTCACGAAGGTAAAGGGTCAAAAATACTTTTGATTTATAAAAAATTTCATGTCGAAGTTACTAATTAATTCTGTATTTGGTTGTATTGATTTCAATCATATATTTGTCACATTTTAAGATGCATGAGGTTGTTGTTGCCATTATGGATCATGTGAAGCAAAATCCTTTGCCATGCGGAAATTTTTTGACACGGATAGCCATAATTTGTAGGTTGGTGCATGATAGTAATGCAAGAAAAGGTCTTTCTTCCATGAATTTGCATGCGTGATGTACAACTTGTTTTCTTCTTCTCCTCTTTTGGGCTGATATGTGTTTCTTCAGCCGTCAGTATTTCAAAAACCAGCAAAATCTTAGATTTAGAAGCTATATTTCTAAGTTCCAAAGAAAGAAAATGATTAAATGAGGAACTCCCAAATATTTGGCGATCTTAGATGTATGGATATCAATGGTGATTTCCATGAATCATTTGATCTTCTAACAGAAGAAGATTATGTAAACACTTACTCAAAAATCTCACTTTACAGATTGGTATTGATATTGGTTTGCATGCATACATACGTAGATCTCATGCCATGATATATTGTCCTGATGAATTGCTTGCATAAAACTATGATTTATGTGGGATGTATGCAAGTGACTCATCAGAGTACCCATGCCGAATGGGTCTGCAGGGATTAGAGCCAGTTGTTAATGCTGCAAGGGATAATGGGAGTTCGACGATCGATACAGCTGAAGAAGTCGAGTATGCAGGAGTCCCAGTTCCAGAACCCAGGGATGTGGCGTCGGCGCCTTTCTAATCATTTTGCGACCCGCAGCAATCTTGACTGTAAAATATGCGGGCTTGTGTACAGGATGGATTTTTGCTTTTCCGTCAGCCCATTTTATTTATTTGTTCTTTATCTTGTTAGAAAATTTGAGTTCACTATAATTCCGATGATTGTAATTGGTGACTGCAGTCTCCGAGATTAACATGACTTTCGATGAATTCTCGTATCAAGTACCGGAAAACACTTCGCCCAGGTTGCAAGAAGGAATTTTTCATCCAAAAATGTTTTTTAACCAATAAAAAATGTTGACTTAGAAAAATAAAACAATAAAAATGTTGACTTAATTATTTGACCTCATTTGCCTGTAACAAAGCATCGCATTTCCCAAGAGCTCATAATTCAATTTTCTCACAAAATTTTTCCATCTAATTAGTCCATCTCTTATTTCCACGGTCTTTTAAAAAGGTTAAATACATTTTACCTCCCATATTTTTCAGGTCATTTTCACTTTGCATCTCAATGTATTATTTTTGACACATTGGACCCATAAAGTTGCACATTTTTCAATTTGAATCTCGTACCCAAATTGTCCATCAATTTAGACGGATTCCGTCAAAAAATTTACATATTGCTCCCCTTATCTTGGGTGTATTTACACATTGCACCTCAAGTTTTGACGGAATCCGTCTAAATTTACAGACAATTTGGGTACGGGGCTCAAATTGAAAAAAATTATAAGTTAAGTGGTCCAATATGTCAAAAATAATACATCAGAGTGCAAAGTTTAAATGACCCAAAAGATAAGAGGGCAAAGTGTATTTAACCCTTTAAAAAAATATATCTAAAAACTTTCCCCTTCTAAACTATTATTTTAAGATATATTCACAAACACTCAACAAAATATATCTTAAAAATTTTTCGTCATCATTATTAAAAATAAAGAAATATTTCCATCCATAGTGTTAAAGTTTTGTACAAAAGTTGTGACAGACTGTAACAATAAATTAGAGAGGATATTAATTTATTCTTTAACTTATAGACTGGATAATTAAAAATCTGTGTATATAAATTCACTCTATTTTGAGGAAGTTGTCAGGTAGAGTTGAAGTATTTGGATTTTAATTGGAATCAGTAATTGCTGACGCATGAGCACATACTATAATTGACTTTTTAATAAGCTAAAAATAGAAATATCAGTACCGCTTGCTGAAATAAAGAGAGAAGGTATTTTATTTTCTAGATAATAAGAGGGGGTAATTCACCAGAGTTTATCCTTTTGTTTTCTCAGTGGATGTAATTTTGTCCATGAAATACATATAAAGTTCTAACAACAGTGTTAACAGATCGACTTTTCTTCATCTGTTATACTCAAGAAAGACATGTAAATAGATACGAGAATCTTATACGGGTTCTTCCTCAAATAATCCCTGCTTCTTAGGTTTCCCCCAAAAAAAAAAAAACCCTTCATCTTAAAAAACTCTAGGAGACATCAGCGTTAGCATCGCAAATGATCTCACCCGACACTGTGAGTCAGCTTCTACTCAAATTCCTGGCAAACAAATATGCTGTTTTTGTTCTAAATAGGGATTGAGATCCCCTCTAATTTTCTTCCCAAATTGTATAGTCCAATCTGAAGAGAGTACAACACAACATGCATTTAACAGTATACGGTCTACGCTGTCTAATAATGAATACTAGGAACATTGAGTGTTAGAAAGTCCACATACTTACCTATCTCTGGCAACAAACTACGAACGACTGGAGAGTATACTGATTCTCGAAATAAACGACCAATTTTTCAAACCCATATGAAACAGTGCACACGTGTTGGTTTTGGCCACAAGATTTAAATTACGAGAGATAATCAGAAACATAAAAGTTCACACAGCTTGTTTACTACTGCCAGTCACTGACGGGAGACGAAAGTTGATAAAAAAAAATCAATGCCACCAAAATTCTTTATATATATGATAAGTTGCAACAGGAAAATTTTCTGCAGAAGAAAATTGGATCAATGATACATGATGCAGTCAGTGTTGTCTTTTACAAGAAAATTTTCCAACAGAACTATACTAAAGAAACTATGGAAGAATCATACCTCCAGGAACAGCAGAGACCTGACAAGAAAAGCAGGCCGCCTTTCAAATGTTGAATCTTGTGCATGCGTGCTTTTATCAGAAGACCATATTGGCTTTATATGGAAATGAAAAATGTAAAGAATCAAAGCTGGTTGAATGCTTCAATCACTAACCGGTGCAAAAGATGTTGCTATCACAATCTTCGATCTTTACCCAGCAAGCATGGTCCCTGCAGCTATTTCTCCTATGATCCAGCCTTTCCATGGGAGTCGCGCTGTACAGTGTGTGCTCCCTGATGATGGCGAGGATGGCTACAATATCTTATACAGACAAGTTAATTGCCCATCAGAAGCAGAGTTTCTTATTCCAAGAAACATGAGGGGGGAAAAAACAAAAAGAAAAAAAATGCCCTGCTGAAGTAAAGTGTGCCTGCTGGATTTTCGAGAAGTATTTCTGCCAATTTAGTTACAAACTCCTCACAGCGAGAAAAACCAGGCCACAAATTACCACTAAAATCCATTTCACTCGCCACACAATTCTGAAGCCTTCCCCCAATGACCCAAATGCCATTGTATCACACAGTGGCCAACAGGGCATTCCAATCAAAGAGCCTAAACTGGGCTGCTTAGTCAGATGGGATGACCACACAATTCAATTTCACAATATTCCATTCAAAACCCTCTGATAATAATCATACTGCCGTGTCCGCCATGCATCTAAGCTGCTGCTTATTAGGGAAAGCACCACAGACACACATTGCTGCAAGAAAATGACACGTACCGCTATGAAAACCTTAGCAACAAAAACGCTGTTCAGAGAGAAGATTACGTGATTGAAATCAAACCTCTTCCGTTAAACTCAGGTGGTATCTTTTTCTAAGGTTTTGTATTGTCCGTGGACCACCTTTAAAGCAAGGGAAACCAGAGTCCTGATCCATACAGAAAATATTAGCACCTTTACTTGACCAGGCATCACCAGAGCAGACTACTAAGTACTAATCATTTATCCACCCCCTCTATTTCATCAACTGAATGACCACACCACATGTGTATATAAATTGTAATCTAAGCTTAATAGATGTATCAGTCAGAGACTTTTCACTGAAAGGCGTTCAAAACTTGACACTAAATCATCATGAAGCACCATATATGAACAAATAACAATTCCTTTTGAAGAAATATCTCACGAGTTGAGGGACACAGAAATACACAACTTGTTCAATAGGTTTCATAATGTGCATGACTCCAGACCAGCCATAAAAACACCTTTTGGCATGACTTGTTCATGAGTCTTTAAGGCCTAAAATCTCAAAATGGTGATTTACTGATGATAATAACTACAATACTTGTAATACCATCAAGGCTAAGTTGTATCCAGACGATACACAGATAATGGTGGCGAAGGTAGGGGAGAGGTCAAAGAAGAGTCTTGAACTGAACATCCACTAAACTCTCAGACTCAACTAGAGGCTTGCATTTCATTTACCACAAGCCCTTGTGCCTGAAAATCTCACAAAACAAGGCTTGTACAACAGGAGGAAATAGACAATACAGGGGCTGCAGAAAGCAGAAGTCGGTTTTACCTGCAACATCTCAACCAGAAGAATAATGCGCTCAGCATGCTTACGACAGGTAAGGAAGCCTTGGATGCATAAAACCTGAATTTGAGGGGCAGATAGCATAAGTGAAATATAAACCTAATAATTCCACCAGGTACACTGAAGAGTGCAAAAAGTAAAAGACCAAAAAAAAAGAGACCAAAACCAAAAAGATAATTTTCTTGGAACCTTATAATAGTCGAAGAACTCGCTTGGAACTCCCTCGGCATCAGAATCCATAACCTAGAACAACCCAATATTCCATTCACTTCAAGGTCAAAAGCTAAATTTTTCAAGATAAAGATGCCTAGTAATTAGCCACAAAATGATCATTACAAGATAATAACAAAAAAGTAAAAAGAAAAAGAACAAGAAAAAGAGGGTGAGCATCACAACATCAGCATGTTACCTCGAGAAGTTCACGGGTTAATTTAAACGGTGCACTTTCAAAATTGACACCGCCAGGAGAATTGGAGAGAATGAAGCCAAAATCAATATGTATGATATGACCTTCTTCATCCAATAACAGGTTCCCATTGTGTCGATCCTTCACCTGGACAACAGTAAATAGTCTGCTGAGAAGCAGGTGCAAAGCAACCTCAATTGTGCTTAAGCTATTGAAGTAGCTCCACTGCCAAACTAAATGCATTTTCCACCAAGAGGATGGATGCAGAAGAATATACAGATGTTTTGCTTGTGATAATTCGTTTATGGACCCACTTTCAGTATGCCAGTTTTTGATCCAGAAGAATTGATTATGATTTGACCAGTTGGCAGGCAGAGTCGAATAGTTTGTACATAGAAGCAATGTTGAGTTACAGATGCTGCTGCTCACTCCCACGAACCAAGCTACTTCTTATGAGACAGACAGACATGATTGGTGGAGATTGTTTGAGCAGTTCTTTTATTCAAGGAGTTAGGTGTGACAGCAACAGGTGAAAATAGAGCGAAAGGTCCTTCTCCTGAGTTAGTTATGAAGATTAAAAGAATTGTTCCATATACATTATACATCTGTTTTGTGACCCACATTTGACTGAGAAGAATAACATGAAGTCTCAAAAATCAAGAGATAGAACATCCTACTTTATCACCTTTCCTCCATCAAAGTATCCAACATTCTTATCTCTTGTAAAGGTTTTACATGAGGATAGAAAAGGGGGAAGATAGCTCTGGTACATTTGCAGCGTACCATATAAACAGGAGAGAGAGAGAGTATGTAAAGGAGGAAAAACAAGCAAAATACTAGTCGCTGAACAGAGCATAACAGCATTCGCCACAAAGCAATAATTAATTTGAGCCCTCCTCATTCTTTGAAAGTAAAATCTAACATGGTTTTTGTTTGTAAAATTTTGGGGTGTTGGAATTGGTGAAAAAAGTGAAGAGAGAGATGATTTAAATGAATTTTTTATATTTATTTGTGTTGGAGTTGGTGAAAAAGTGAAGAGGGAGATAATTTTGTGTAGTTATTTTATTATGGCTAAAATTTTAGGGTGACCAAAATTTTAGAAACAAACGCCATGTAAATTGTAAGAAAAAAGTACAAAATGCAGAAGAGACCTATAGAACACTTCCCACATCAGTGTCCATATACAGGATAGATTTTTATTTATTCCGAGGCTGTCACTCAAAACAACTCCCATGTCAGTATCCAAAATCACGATAAAGTTCATCCCATGTTGCAAATGCCATTCTGACCAAGTCCCAGATCAGAATCAGAATTTTTTTTCCTTTTTTTTTGGGCCCCCAGGGGAAGGTTGGGGGTTGTTGGTTGTTGTGTGCGTGGGAGAATCATACCTGCAGAAGGTAGCATACAAGGGAATATCCGGCCATACTTTCAACAAAATTTCTCTGCAGAAAGTAAACAAAAAAGTTGGAATGATAAAATATTCACCCAAAAAGAAATTAAGTTCACTCTTTCTTGTCAATCGCAATGAGCTGATTTGTTTTTCTTGGTTAATATAATTGCAGTAAGCTGATTGAACTATTCAAATGAGTGTCTAACAGAAAAGTTCATCGAAAAATGTGTTTCTCGGAATCATCCATTCTTTCTTTTTGGACAAGTAAAAAAAGTCACCTCAAACACAAAAGATAGTGACTGCAATCAAGTACAGAGGAGTGAGGCAAAAAGAAAGTCAGACAACTGAACAAAAAACCAATATTGTCACCGAAGGTTGACACGTCCATAAAGGAAATTATGTTAACAAACATGAGGATGGAGGATTTTACTTGATTAAAACAAACAGAACAAAAGTATAATAAAAACATGTTTTGTCTGAGTTTTACAAGCTCAAGGCCCGTCACCCTCAGAATTATAGTTATTCCTCTCTAAACACTTCTCCACAACAAAGGACAACAATCCGACACCTCATGTTAATGGACTCAACATTCCTTAAATCTCCACTAGCAGCCCTTCAACAAAGATAACACCATAAAGCTATTGTTTTTCACTTATAAACATTGTCATATAAACACAAATAGGAACTTTGTTCCAACAATTTTCTAAAACTATCTTCTTCAACAAGGACCTCCTCAAGTGGAAGAATAACTTCCTAAATTAAAGCCACAACTGATAGTTTGGGCAGATATGCTTTAACTTTTAATAACCAAGTCCTTCACTTTCTCCCCACTTTCTGGGTGCAATTTCATAACCCCCCTCCAGATTCCTTTTTCTCTTCAACTCTCTCTCTCTCAATCTCATGCAAATAACTACCTCTGTTTTATAAATAATACATAATTTCTGATCTTGGTTTATTTATAGACACACATTACATACACCGCGGATAGTATGTATATCAATGAACCAATAAGCAATTTGTGCACCCTAAACTTCCACGTCTAAGACATTGCACCCACAAACTACTCATCCTTAACAAATTGCAAATTTAAGAGCATAATCAGTATTTCATCCTAAAAAAAAGTTGAGTGAGACGCACGTGAGTCAATTTCCGTCTAATTTGACGGAAAAAATAGACAAATGATACAATGTGTTAGGGGAATGGGTAATTTGTCGGTGCAATGTGCAATGTCTCAAACGTATTAGTTTAAGGTGTAAAGTGCAAAACCTATGGTAGCTCGTGGATGAAAAATGTACTTTCCCCAAGCAAATACTACTATAAGGACCTCTAATAAGAGTTCTTGTTTTTTGCCTTTTTGTGTGTTGTTTTTTTTTTTGGGGAGGGGGGGGGGTTGGTCGAAAATACCAATGAAGTAAAAGCTCGAAACACAGGGATGAGAAAACAAATATATATATAGCACCATCTGAAGGGTACATGACTTTTTTTGCAAATGTAACTCACCTGGGCAAGCTTAAAACTTGGAGAGTTTTCTTCATACTTGGCAATGAAGAATTCACGTAAACTCGGAATGTTGGGAAATCTACTTTTTATAGAATGAAGTGAAGCCTAAAAAATATAAAAAGCATTATGTTGGAGATAGCCAGGAGCTTAAACAATTCGCTCAAAAAGCATTTTAAGTTAAAAGCTTGGAATGATAGCCAGGAATTTCCATTTCCCTCAAATTAAAAGGCATATATAACAAAATTACCGTATCTGGAATTGTTTCAATCAGAGCTGTGTATGAAGAAGTCACTAGTACTTCATACGGCCGCAACCAGAGAGGTAGACCAGCTTCTTGGAATATATCTGGCACCAAAATCCAATAATGCGGCTTAAATCACAGGTGAAGGAATAAAAGAAAATCAAGTTTCTTGAAATAACTGGGCATTAGCTGTATACGACACAGTGAACTATCCATTGTTAAGGAATCAATTTTAGCTCCAGGAACTGGCATTATACGGAGTCATGTGCATTTTTGTGAATATACTGTCTTATTACTGAGCCAAAAAGGTAATAAATGATTAGAAATGCCGCTATGTAATAGTAACTATTCACACACTGTTGCAGTGAGGAGGTTTGCTGTGCAGACTAGCATTATGCTTGGTGATTTCTAATCGCAAGTCTTGAGAACAATTGTGAACTGGACACATTTTCTCATACGGTGAAAATAAGTGTTCTTATGTTTTTAGACGGGTAATTAAGTTACTACTTAGAAAAAGAAAGTCAGAAGAGAAAAAAAGCAGACTAGGAGTGTACATTAAATTTATGAAAGATCCGTTACACAAACAGCAAATACCACACACACTTAAATGGATACACAGCCTTTCTTTTTGTTTTCCTTTTCTTTTCTTTTCTTTTTCTTTTTTTTTCTCTGACAGGGCCACGGGTAGGGAGATTGGAGTCTACTTGCGGCTATGTGTCATGCGACATGCGGTAGTCCTAGAACATTCCATAAACTCCGCCCTCACCCTACCTAGTCAGGTAAAATTGATCCTACAATGCCGGGATGCTCTACCAAGTAAGCATACTTCAACTTTCAAATAACTCTCAATCTAGAGGAATTTCAAAAAATCCTAGTCACTCTTGCCTTAGAATAACACCTTGTCTTTTTTTTTTTTTGATAAGTAAGCCAATCGTATTAAAGAAAAAGAGAAGAGACAGTACAAGAGACTAGGGCTGCGTTTGTTACTAAAATTTTACCCAAAATTTTATCTCTCTCCTAATAAAATACTTCAATATAATCTCTCTCTCTTCCATCAAAAAATATAAAAAATTACAAAAACTATAAAATATTACTTCTCTCTTCACTTTTTCACTAAACCCAATACCAACACTAAACCCAATACCAAAAATTTTACCACACAAACCCACCCTAGGCCTGTCCAAAAAACCGGCCGGACCGGACCGGCCAAACCGGACCGGACCGGTTTTGACCCAAACCGGTTGACCGGACCGGTAAACCGGTGTATTCCGGTCCGGTTCCGGGTTACCCTCATGAAAACCGGGGACCGGACCGGAGTATACCTCTCCAAACCGGCCCAAACCGGAATTTGGCCCAAAATGGCATGGCCCAACCCAAAACCGGCCCAAAATAGCATGGCCCAAACCGACCCAAACCGGCCCAGACCGGACCGGATAAACCGGAGACCGGACCGGACCGGTCATATAACTGGTCCGGTCTATATACTTTCAAAAACTTCCGGTTTGGCCGGCCAAACCGGACCGAACCGGCCCGGACCGGATGTTGGACACCCCTACAAGAGACTATACTGACAACAACTAAAGCAAACAAGCTAAAAAAATATGAAAATCCAGTAAACCCACAAAAGGAAAACCCAAAACCGAATTAGCCCACAAAAAAAGAGCATGCAACATAGATCCCCCCCAAACTAGAAGTCAAATGGCTAGCAGTAAAAACTCTATTCGTATAACAAGCATGTCCACTTCAAAAAACTCACCCCACACTGATCCGACTACTATAACACGGACCTGCACAGTGCTGAGAACAAACATTGAAGCCACAACTCTGAAAAACACTGCCTTCAACTCAAGGGCCTCATTTCTATTGTTGATAAGCAAATAAAACTCACACATCTTATATGAATGAGCTCGTGACCTCACCCTCCATCCCTTGCTTGATAAGTGAAATGGCAAACATCTAGAAATTATATATGGTCTGAGAGCATCACAATTACCAGCCATTAATGAAAGCTACAATAAGGGAAAAAATCTAAGTCTTTCTTTATTTTAGCACTCACTTTAATTTGACTAGGAGAAACACCATGAAATGCTGTGTCTCAAACCTTATTCAAGCTCACGAAACAATTAGTTGAAAAGAAAAAAACTACAAATGTACAGGAGAACATTCTAAAGTTACTAGCTGGACATGGATGGAACCATGGAACAATACGGGCGCTACATATCACAAAACAAAATGGTAATAATTACAAGAGGGTGCCTACCGTAAAAGTGAGAAATAAGTTGCACAGCCAGGTGTTCTTGCCTACAATCATCACCACTCTTCACAATAACCTAAGAGAAAAGCAAGAAAATGAAAAATGTAATTAATGATGAATGTTGAAATAGCCACCGCAGGACATCTACAACACAGAAAAATACATGCCAGCCTCTACTGCAACAAAGATCTGAAATAAAAAAAACCGCAAACAGACAAGAATCACTAATGATATGAGGCATCCATACAAACACAGACATTCAGAAGTAGCCTTTCCACACATCCAACAGTCACCAGTTCTTCCAATTGATGCCAAAAATATGGAAGAACGCATTAAAAAAATGCACAAAGGTCAGTAGTTTTAGGTTCAGTAGTTTAACAAGGAATATTAACTTCATAACTTGTTCAAATATTCAACATCCAACGGCAAACGGCATCTTGTTATTAACAGGTTGCAACCTCTAGTTGTTTGTGTGCACAAATGCTATGTCTTAGGCCTCCCACATAGTCCAAAAAAGTGTACAATATTACCCATTCTCTAGTTCACATTGCTAAGAATCCCCATATTTGTGCAAAAGTAAAAGTTTACTTACAGAGCTTAAATCCCAACCGGGTAAATTTCCATACACTGAGGCTCTGCGTATCCTTTCTTTCTTTACCTCCCAAATTTCACCAGATAGGGCATCACTGGCCTTGGGAGAACCACCATTAACCTGTTTGGCATTAGGATTCTCTCAGGTAATAAAAAATATTCATGATATCCACACCCAATAAAAAACTGTACAAACAGTTCGATTTTCAATGAGTATTCACCCTTTGTGCATCTGTTGACTCTTGACCAGCACCTTTCAGAGGGAGCCCAGGAGGTGCTTCACCTTTCGCAGCAGCAGCCTGTCAAAAGTTCAAAATTTATCGACAACATCTAAAACATATTTGGATCAAACAAGTGGAAACAGAGAACCTCATGTACAAAATAGATCGGCAAATACAAGCCCAATCATTAACCGATGAGAATTTTATCCTTTACACTGGATGTTTAAACAGCACAGCATTAAGCGTGCATAGATAAATGTGAGCATCTCACAGTGCAACTGACATATTTATGGGCTACAGGTCTATCCATTTTCTTTTAAATTATTGTCATCAATGTGCTATACATCTATCATTAATTGGAACATTCTTGTATCCCATCCGTGTTTCTACCATCTACCTTTTAGCTTTGGCACAAAGAATAGGTCAAACACTTGCAAGATAGCTCCTCGCTGTACTGCAGAGGGGCAGCCTTTTCCAGGAAACAACATACTGTCACGCAGTACTGACACTAAATGTTCGCTTCCAACATTTTGACACCGATATAACTCGAGTCCCAAAGGTGGCCACAGAAAGAAAAAGATACATCTATTCTACCCAGAAGATTATAAAAGTTGAAAATTTCAAACTCTCTAAATCAAAAGCATATAACTGTGGTGTATATAAGAAGCAAGTAAAAATACACATCTGAGTCATTAAAACTCAAACAGAAACCACACAAATCATCCATGTTCTGCATACTGGATCCACCTAACTGAAGAGCACCCCAATCATTATCCATAATTCATACTGTCTTCAAACCTATGAAATACCAGCCAATATTTTTTTCACTATCCCATAAAACATACCCATGAAATTGTCTCCCCACTCAGATACTTGAGTACAGAACCTGAGATCCCTACCCTAAAAGCCACAGAAGTCGCGACCCTAAGACCTATCTCTCGTTTAACCATCAGGACAAAGAAAACGAATTCATAATCATTAATCTAGTGGCCTAGGGTAAAATCTTAGACATAGGCTATACTAAACAGTAAGGGATGAACTGATACAAGGGACATTTGACAAAGTATAGAATGGGAAGGAACAAAAAAATTTGACAGACTAACACTCTTTTGCAACTAAAAGCTCAGGGGAAAAAAACTCATGAAAAAGAAAAAAGCAAGAGTGGAACTCAGGACCACATTAACCTACAGAGATATCTTTATAGATCAAAATGACAATTGGAAAATAACAATTAATGTAGCAAAGTTGGTAAGAATGCTAGTTGTCAGGCATTAGTAGCGTGAGCAGAGTGAAGTGCCTGTCACCCTCTTTCCCAAAGCTCCTCTACTGAGGAGACAACTACCAAGGAAGCACAAGCAGTGGGGATTAATAATTTGACATTGTACTTATAAAATGATGGCAACAACAGCCTATGCACTTAAAATCCAACAAAGGCGCACCTTTACTGCCTCTATAGCTACTGTACTAGGAACACGGCGGTGTTCCTTCCGACGCGGTGGTCCTTGATCTTCAATGTCTTCCATTATAACCCCCGGATCTGCTGTCAGAACTACCCTTACCCACTCCAAATCAGTAACAGGTGCTTCTTTTGATGTATCATATACCATGGTAGAAGCCGAAGTAGACTCCAGACAAGCAAAATATATGGAACTGTGTTCAATGCTCTCAGACTGGCTGGGCAATTGCTTCTCTATAGAAAGGTTGACATTGACAAACTTCATTTTTGCCTCTGAAATATGGGTCATTGCCTGATCAATTGCTCGAGCAGTTGACCTTGACATTCTATCATTACTATTTCGATAAACCTCCTGTGTAGTCCACAGTGGATAAGCCCAAGGAGGGGGCTTTGGCAATAATGCATCTCCATTTGCTAGGGGAATTCCTCCTCTAGAAAGCTTTTGTGCACCTGATGTCTCCTTTGTATTGCTAAAATAAGTTTTGAGACAAAGGAACAAAAACTTGGATCAATAAGTATCCTTCCATTAAGGGTACCTGTTTCAGTAACCGTGATGACAAGGAACTACTGCCACTCATCTGGATTATGGATCCCAGTAATTACCTTGGCATTTCACTTTTCAAAACTTCAACACAGATCAGATAAGGTGCCTTTTCCCTTGAATTCAAAAGAACAGCTTCATCTTCAGGTATATGAACCACTCGATACATCCCCTTTCCCAGTGGGAAGCAAACTGCTAAATAATATGATCATCATTATTTAAATAAAATGATAATAGTCACATGATATAATGAATAACCCAGCTAACAGAAAACATATGTCATAGGGCTCCACAACACGCATGAGATAAAACCCAATTTGAACAAGCGAATATGTATTCAAAACATCCAGAGAGTAAATAACTCCCTTCTTGGAAATTAATTTGAATAGCATACTATATGTGTGCCAGTATTGAGTTACCAACCCTCATAGAAGAGCATGAAGAAAAAGAAGAAGCAACACAAAGCCTCCACTGGAAAATTTGTTCTTATGTTAATGATCTTACCAAAAGGAAAACAAGTCCGTGCACTCTTGACCTTGTTTAGATCCCACAATTTCAAGTTATAACCAATATTAATGCAACAGGAACTCAAAATCTAGCAGACAATTAGAATTAGATGAGAGAGAGAGAAGATGAGGAACAAGGTAAGAAAAAAAAAGTAGAAAGTAGCAAGGGAGAAAAGACAAGTAATCAAGCAACTAGAGAAGAAATAAGTTAACATAGGACCTTGGAGAACCAGGACTTGCTATTTAAATTAAACACCAGGAACACCAAACAACAGGTGAACATACTTGAAATGCTTTCGAAACATCTTTTTAAAAAGGCAGATTCCTTGTACTGTGAGCATTATTCTTTAATGAAGTTTAACTTACTAATAAAAAAAAAAGGCAGATTCAATTTTCTTTTTTTCACACTTCTAAAATAGTAATAACGAATTTCATTAGAAAAGTCCATCCATTAAAAGCCAACCCGAGTAACTATATTCCATGCAGTAACATTATTTGTTAGCTGAAGGAGGATGCATTATTAGGACATTCCACAGACCAACATACCATACACTTCTGCATATACTTCAATAAGAATAAAGAAACCTTCTCAAGTTACCCCTATCAGAATGTCAGAATGCCTTAGGACTTGTGTCCAAATATCCATTCTGAACATATTTGAGACTTATAATGGGCGAAAGAAACGTCTGAAACAATATCCAGAACAGATTTTTCTAAAAATTCCTTCGTCATCCAAAGTTTAAATTTTTGTGATATTTATCGATACACGACCACATTTTTAGAAACATAAAGAGTGCCCTTGAAACACCAAACTTTGCATTATTTTGTCTTCAATTTTCAGACCCTTCTCTAGCCAACAATATCACATTCATTGAAAGATTCCACAAAAGCACCATGCCTCTAAATTGACAATTCCTCTACTTAAATCTATGATGCTTAAAGAAGTACCTCCACTATTTTGAGCCTCAGCCACATGTGAATTGATCTCCACGAGAGACTAGAAACACACAAATGACAAAAACATTAAATGGATCAGAAAAACATTCAAGCAACATAAATATCCAAGTAGTACGTATAATGAAACCCACTTTAAAATAACATAAGCTGGAGAAAGCATAAAAAAACATAATTAACCTCACAAAGTGCACTTTTGCGATCTTCAATTGGAAATACATCAACCAAGCCGTATGATGTCTCACATAATGACAGCACAAAGTCCAATGACTCATGATACGAGCTTTTTCGAGACTGTGATGATGTATTGTTTGGAAGTGGAGGCTTCGCATTAGGCTTCTCGCTACGGTGCTTTGGTGAACCAGGACGCCTCTGCAAAATTAAAAGCATCGTTAATCAATTTAGCACAATATAAGATATCTGCACATAAACATCTTCGTGATATAGTTTTTCCTTTTTCTATTTTTTTTTATTAGCATACCATGGCATGGTAATCCCTTAAGTCAACCCATGATTCTTTCTACATACAGAATCGGGGAAGATGTAACTATATCAAAAACCCTTCATCCATGCTCCCTCATCTTTTAGATATATCAATTAGATTAAGGGAAAGGGGAGGGGGGAGAGAATAACTTTTACTGTAATCAGCAAAAACTCTCAGGACTGACTGACTCCATCGAATAAAATGATTTACTGCATTTCTGCTTACTTCACTTTGATGCTGTAGTTATCTCAGCATCTTCAAAGGATAACCAATAGGGCATTACAGGACAAATGGCTCGAGGGAGTTCCTATAGGGAGATAACCTAATAGACAAACATCATGCTGTGGACAATTATCAAGCGAAATCTAGATTATTAGATTTGGAGCTAGACTTCGGCCTTAAATCTAGATTATTAGATTAAAAAACAAGGGCCAAGTAATAGCTTGATCTTGAGGCCAAAATCCATACAATTAACTACCGAACGGGTAGGCTTCGTTTAAAGTATCACTATAAGATATGAAAAAAGAAGGTTAAAACATAAGTGGTTTGCAGCTTTGAGGTTAGCAAAATAACAAGACAGGCTTAAAAGAAAATACAGAGCCAAAGGAGGCAGAACGAACAGATCACAAGTTGATAACAAGAAGCTTAATAAAGATCATCAGAAAAAACGCAACAGAAACAAAATTATGACCAAGATAATACAAAAGAAAAATAGAGGGAGGCGATGATCCATTGCTTATTGTCTTAAAACTTCAAACTTAACAAGTAAGACTACCTTGCAAGATGCAAATTTTGAGCTAGCATCAACAAACAAGGAAATGCGATAGTATGTCCAATGTGACATGCAGAATGGAAAAAGGGGCATCCCTGTTCTGCAATTCAGCACTAACGATACTCAAAACACAGCCAATAACATCTCTTTCTCCACTACATCTTAACATATCCACCTCACACCCTCAATAGATCTATTCAGCTTGATCCATCCTAGAAGGTGCCCCATGTTTGCCTCTCTTTGAATGCTTCATTTAAGATGTCGATAAACAGTCTGAAATGCCTCATTTGATTCTGCAAATCTGTGTCCGAACAAAGCTTTCACACCCTCCAACTTTCCCACATAGCCAATAGGGATTATTCAAAAACTCTCTCTTCCTCCTGTATTCTTGAATAAGCTTCTGAAGATTCACTAAAAAATGTCCCTTAATTTATTTGCTTCATCATACTGGGGGCAAACATGAACATGCAAAACATTGACCGCATCCTTGAAGACGTACATTCTTGAACTTTATCAGATCGTCTACTTTCCTATAACACCTGCAGCTGATTATTTTATTTTTACGAACTTCCTATCATCCCTTTAACTTCCCCCACGTTATCAATAGCAATATAGTGGATTTTCTATCACAACCCTAACTGCATTTTGAAATGTTCACAACTTTCCTTGTAGACAAACTAAAAGCACTCCTGTTACGCTGTTACTCCGTCAATGTGCCTACTCCACAATTTGGTGAAAATAAATAAGTAAATAGAACAAAATAAAAAACAACTATCTACAACCAAGCATGTTTTTACGGTGGATGGAAAGTTGACAGCTGGAAACTGCAACTTACCAATGAATTGCAGCTACAAAGAGTGATGCTGATGACAATAACCTCCTTGAAGACCAAACTTAAAAACAATTTAAAAAAAATATGATCATTATTTGATGTGTTCCACTTGGAATCCTATGAAGTCTAAGTCTATTTTAGTCTTGGACTGACTTTTATGTTTATTTGCCTTAGGGAGTTGTTGGTTCAGATTTATTAAGCTTTGTTAAAGTATAGATAATCTGCCGATACCCAGATTAACTGGAATGCACTCTTAACAGAAAATCCTCAAAACCTTGACTTCTAATTTCAGCAGGAAAAAATCCACTAATATCTCATACCTGATTATTCCTAATCACATGAAATCCCAACCAAGATCCCGTAAAGAAACCTGACTATATAGCAATTAGAAGCACCTTCCAACAGGAAGACCAGAAAACAAAAACAGACTTACATTCTGTGACTGATTTTTCCAATATCTATTCTGAAACTTCAAATAGAAGTCCTGCATGAAAATCTTAATGACTGTACCAGACACCATTTATAACTTCCAAAGAAAAACGGAATATTGATTCAGGAATATCTCATCATTTAAAAGATTAGGTAATAGTGCACATCTGTATTATGAGTGCCAATAAATCAAATGTTTAGATGATTCTACAAATATGGAATCGGACAATGTTCAAAAGAAAAACATAGATTGTTTCCCAAAACTTTGAAACTAAAACAGCATGCTGCAAAATGAAGGTCATGTTTTAGCATCAACCAAACAGAAAAAACGATCGTATAGGATAAACATTATGAGCAGACCTCTTTGTGCTTCTTTGAACCAAACAGCTCCGAGTCTTCAACTGAACGGTCACGATCCCTAAACAGTTTGTGGAAAAAACTCTCAGTTCCTGGACTACTTTCAAGCAGGCTACCGCCTTTGCTATTTTCGTTAGCCACGGTACTTTTGGAATCTTCAGGGTGCACGCGAAACAATCTTCGAAACAGTGAAAATTCAGAAGCCTCTTCTTCCTCATCATTGGCATTCCCATCATCAGTTTTATCATTTGCATCTTTCTTGTCATCAGACTTATCTTTAAAGAATTTCCGGAAGAAACCCTCCTTTTCATCATCTTCAACAGATTTTGAAACTTTCTCTTCGGAAATAACGATATCTTCATCTTTCTTGTCGTCAGATCTGTCTTTGAACAATTTCCGGAAGAATCCTTCCTTTTCATCATGATCAACAGATTTAGAACCTCTTTCTTCAGGGTGAACATCTTCGTCATCCATCCTCTCATTCCCGTCCTTCTTATCTTCAAACTTTTCTTTGAAAAACTTACGTAAGAAGCCTTCTTTTTCATCATCTTCAACTGACTTAGAAACTGATTTATCCTCTGAGTCACTCTTGCTATCATGAAACAACTTCTTAAAAAAACCCTCCGAGCTTGACGTCATTTCCTCATCCTCACCTTTACTATCCCTTAAAAGCCTCTTAAAGAACCCATCCTTTTCGGAATCCTCATCCTCTTTCTCCACAGACTTCCTGAAAAGCAACATATCTCGGACCTTCGAACCCACCTCGTCCTCGCCTCTACTGTCCCTCAAAAGCCTCTTAAAGAACCCATCCTTTTCCGTCTCATCGTCATCTTTCTCTGTTGACTTCCTGAATAGCAACACGTCTCGAAACTTTGGACTCGGAATAAATTTCTTTAAGAGCTTGTTATCTTCAGAGGATAACTGACTACCATCCTCTTGCACATTGTTTCCTGAAGAAGGTGAAAATGATAATGACTTCTGGGTGGGCGGTGAAGATGTTAGCGACAACAACCGCTGTTTCGACGATAGTAACTTATTTAAAACCTGGTTCTTGCTTCCAGGGCTTGATGACACACTTTGAGGCTGTTTCAGAGGAGGCCACTCACCAATCAAAGTCGCCGCTATTTGGCACTTCTCTTGAAGCCTACTAATCCCTTCATTATCATCAGAATCCTCAATCTCTGCCATTAAAAACCAATGCACCTTCAGAGCTATCTTCAATGATTTCGAGCATATATCGATGACAAACTTATCCAGAGATGGGCTCGGCTTGTGTACCATCATGTAACAAATTTGAAACAAATAGCTCTCAACACCCGATAAGGGTAGAGTGTACATTCGATTACAGAGGTAGTCCCGTACCCCGGGGTGATCGTGTTTGTACAAATAGCTAACAGCAATCCACTCACAGAAGAACGCAGAGTCGAAGAACCGAATGAGCCACCCATTCTCACCGGACTCACTCACCCGATTGGTCCGCGAGGTGATCTCGCGAGGGCACTCAGATGAGTCCCCTCGATTCAGTCCAAGAAGCCGAACCATTTTCTCAATCTGCCAACATCTTTTTGACCACCTCAATCAACAAACCGATTTATCTTACAATTGGAACCAAATACTTGTCACGACCAAATCATAAAATCTACCATTTCACTGCCCCAATATGAAATATAGGAATTTCTTAAACCTCCGGGGAACCCCCTAATATCCTCACCGGAAGTAATCCAGAACTCTTCGTTGGTTCAATTCAAATGCCTACGTAAAGCCCTTGATATACACAGTTCCTGACCAGAAAAACCTAAATCGAATGCAGAAGTAACAAATAAATCAATCTTCCGTTCGTTTCTATCGAAAACACAGAATAAAGGGTGAATCAGTGTCGCAGAAATTATCGGGAATATTACCGAAAATTCGAGAAAAATTTGGTCTGAGGAAATGAGAGGATCAAATTTGTGCTTACGCAGAGAAAGTGCAATCAGATTCTGAAGTATAGAATGAGACGAGGAGAATGCCAAAGTTGATCTTCCTCGGAGCAAACGACGTCGTTCTGCTGCTTCAGTTTGGCGCTGTCGGGAGAGAGCGAAGAAAGCTACTAACGCGCACCCCCGTGCGAGGTCGTTCTGCTGCTTCAGTTTGGTGGTCGTCGCCGTCGGGAGAGAGAGAAGAAAGCTGAGGTAATTATTACACCCTATATTTGATTTTAGGAAATACGGTCACAAAAACTGAAAGCTACTAACGCGCACCCCCGTGCGAGGTGCGCACTGCGCGCTGTTGGTGGCGTGGGCCGTGGGGTTCTTTCAATTTCCCTCCAGAGCGAGTTAAAAAAAGTGTAACTTGAAAATCGTTATTGAGCAATTTAATTTAGGTGTTGCCATGTAAACGTTATATACCGTATGATTTGAGCAGTAGCTCCGTACAAATCTTGAAGAATCGAATTAGGCTGCTAATTAGCAACTGTATTTTACTTTTCCTTTGCTGTTGAAATACTTAATTCGAATATATATCCTTCTACCAAAGCATATTATATATCTTATTATGTTGTTATTCTCTTTTTTGACGTATAATATATGTTATTCGCCTGACACTTGGATATAAAAAAAAAAAAATATATATATATATATATATATATAGTTAACCATTTACCCATCTATAAATACCAAAATAAGGAGCGACGTGTAATTTAAGAAAAAGAATTACTTATATCTTCCTCTTTATTTTCTCTAAAAAATCTTCTCTCTCTCGACACCATTCTCTCCATCCCATCTTCATTCAGTTTATCTCGTGAATATATATGCATCTTCAATAGTATATTTTTCTGTTATTTTTTTTTATTTCTTCTCGAAGAGTTCACACTAAGATGTGAGGGCATTGCTGACTACGCGACTTGGATCTACTTTCCTCGTCTTTTGATCTATCATGCTACATAAGATCGCCATAGATATTCTTAACTTATGCTCAATCATACTCATTAATACTCACTCCTTCTATCAACCACAAGAAAAAGGAGTGAAGCTAGCCATGCTTACCAGCACGCACCCCTTGTAATCCGCCATTTTCTGCGACCTTTTTCTTCTTGGTCATTGTTTCTTTCTTGTTGCAGGGAAGCTAGGTTTCAAAAGAGACTGTGTGTTTAATTAATTGTTGTAAGTTTAATCTCACCAATTTGGACATTTA
This sequence comes from Myrica gale, assembly GCA_963930655.1. Lineage (NCBI taxonomy): Eukaryota > Viridiplantae > Streptophyta > Magnoliopsida > Fagales > Myricaceae > Myrica > Myrica gale. Next base: position 20,988,760 of record OZ005604.1, on the reverse strand, counting down.
TTTTAATCAATTTATTTCATAATTTGTCAATATTACGAGGATTTACATAGAGTAGTTTAGGGATAGATTTGTTTCCTTTTCTTGTACGTTCTATATTTAATTAGATGTTATTATGTCTTGCTTTATAAAATAGAAAATTATAAGAAACAATACAAAATGATCATAACATTTGCGTGTTTAATTGAAAAAAAATATATTGCGAATTATATGTGTGATATGTATTTGGCCTTGGCCCTTGGGAAACCCACACTACAAAAAAAATGACCTATAGCAGCGGTCGTAAACCACTGCTATAGGTCAAAAAACCGCTGCTATACGTTATAGCGGCGGTCGTGACCGCCGCTATATCTCCGTCGGCATAGATCTATCACGGCGGTTTCGGTGACCGCTGGTGAAGACATCGGGTCTATAGCGGCGGTCACGTAGCAGCGGTCGGAAGGAACGACAGTGTTTTTAGGTAGGGATACTGTTTTGAATCTTAATTAATTAGTCTTATATTATAAATTTGTCTTATAATTAATTAGTTAATTATAATCAATAAAATATTCAATTATCATAATAACTATGACCAGATATTAAGTTATGTACTTTAATTGCATAAGGTAATTAATCTTACAATATCTTTTTTGTTTGAAATGAAATCATATGTCATAATTAAATATTATTATATTACTAATTATTACAAATATATTTGGTCATTATAAGCATATGATAATAGATGTCTAAACTACTTAGATTTAGTCAATAAAAATACAATTACCATAACAATCATAGATATAATTGTGATAACATTATTTCTAATTTCATATAACCAATTCAAAATAATCGTGTATGTCCCAAAAAAAACCACAAACCGGGCTAAAATAGCTAAAATCTCATCCCTAATCGGGTTCAAAAATAATTCCTAAACGGTAAAGGAAAGAAAATCATAACTAAAAATAGGTTTTTGAGAGGGAAAACAGCGGATTTAGGGCTCGAAAAGAGGCGCACCGAAGCATAGCCTGGTGCCCATGACGTGCGTGCCGAAAAGAGCTTTCCGAATTGGGGTCATGGGCGTGAATCGGATACTCGTAGCCAAAGTTATACCAAAAAACCGACACGTGCGTGAAAATTGCCCCAATTAGGTTAGATTCCTATTTTCTTACCATCCTTGCACTGATGTATAATAAATCATCAATAAAATAATTATTAACCTTAAGTAACACATAAAATTTTATTTTTCTATTTTTTTCAATTATTAACATATAAATAATAATTTTTTTCTTTTTTTTTTCGCATATACCTATAGCAGCGGTTCAGTCAAAACTGTTGCTATAGGTATATCTTTAGCAGCGTTTTAAACAAAAAACGCTGCTAAAGGTTCAGCCTACAGCGGCGGTCACGATGACTGCCGCTGTAGGCACCATATTTCTAGCGGCGGTAGGATAACAAAAAAACGCTGCTAAAGGTTCAGCCTACAGCGGCGATCACGATGACTGCCGCTGTAGGCACCATATTTCTAGCGGCGGTAGGATCTATAGCCGCAGTTTAATCAAAACCGCGGCTATAGGGTCTCTATAGCGGCGGTTGTTGACCGCCGCTATATAGACCGCCACTAAAAGAGACCCTATAGTGGCGGTCTTTGTAGCGGCGGTCACTGACCGTCGCTACAGACCCCCTATAGCAGCGGTCATTGACCGCCGCTACAGTGACCGCCACTATAGGATATTTTTAGCCGCGCTTTCCAAAAAACGCGGCTAAAAACACCTTGTAGCGGCGATTTTAGCGACCGCCGCTGGAAGTACTTTTTTTAGTAGTGCCAGCCGGAAGCGATATTGTGCTGGGTCAAGCGTTTTCACTTTTCATTTGTAGCAAACGCTGGCAAGTCTCAAGAGTAATGGGATTTTGCGGACGGAGGTGAGCCCAGAACTGCCAGTCACAGCTAAGCAGCTTGGCCCATTAATCATTTTTTTCTCGAAATAACACGACTCACCATGCAAATTAAGCAGGATCTGCTTTGAACAACCAAATGTCCATCTCTCGGACAAAGACTCCGTGCAGAGTTGTAAGCTTGTCCTTTGAAAAGATGCCATGCATTTACCGAATTTGCTCCCTGAGTTACCAAAACAAGCCGTAGCTTCAACGAAGGAGGTGACACATGTGCATGGAATTGACATTTGGAAAACCTACATCATGAATGAGTGGCGTTTTCTGAAGAAGAAGTGCCATTTGGAAGTGTTTTGTCATTAAGTTATTGCCTTTTTCGTCCTTTAAATACTGGAATAAGCAAGTCATCGTGTCAAACGAAGAAGAGTTAAAACAAGTAGCTTACCAATATGGAAGAAGTAGTAGTGATAGTTGGAGCTGGTCCCTCTGGCCTTGCAACTTCTGCATGCTTGAGTTATCTCTCAATCTCTCATGTCATCCTTGAAAGAGAGGATTGCTATGCTTCTCTTTGGAAAAAAACGATTATATGATCGTTTGCATATTCACCTTGCTAGAGTTTTGTTCCCTTACTTATGTCCCCCACTCTTCTACAACGCCTACCTTCACGTCCAAAGATATTTTCGTGTCTTACATAGACAACTATATATATTTCTAAGTTTAATATAAATATCCGTTATTATCGTTCTGTCGAATCATCTTGTTATGATGTAACTGAAGGGAAATGGAGGATTGAAGTTAAGAATATTCTATCCGGAGAAATGGAAGTTTATATTGCTGAATTCTTAATCGTTGCGACCGGAGCAAATAACGAAAGTTTTATCCCTGCCTCAAGTTTAGAGAAATCGTGCATACTAGTGAATATAAATCAGGTTCAAGATATCAAGACAAAGCGGTTTTGGTCGTTGGTTGTGGTAACTTAGGCATGGAAAGTAGCTATTATGACATTTCAGACTCTGGTGCTCACACTATAATTGTTGTTCGAAATCTGGGTAGTGTTCGTTTTGTTAAAAAACGCAGGAATTGAATCCTAAAACACCCTTGTTCGGCAGAGTTGAGAAAAAATAAGGATTCCGCATTTTGTTTTCCTTTTTTGCCCTTAAAAAGTTCATATTGAATTACTAAAACACCCTCCACCACAACCTAATAACTAAAAACACATAAGGACAAACTTGGAATTTTCAAAACAACCTGCAGCCGGCCCTCCAAACCCCTGACATGTCGCCTGTAGTCGCCCCCCTTTTTCAACTTTTCGCCCTCCTTTTTCGTTCGCCTGATATCGGTTTGAAGAAAAAGTCATGCTTTTGCATGCTTTTTTTTCGCCTGACATGCTTTTGTTTTTATCTTTTGAATTTTCTTTAAATTTTTATTTAAAATATTATTATTTTATTAAAAAATATTATTATTTTAATAAAAATAATAATAAATTCGGAAAAAAAAAAAACAAAAAAAACTATAAACATCATCATTCATTTTTTTACACCTCACCAACTTCTACACAAACACCAATACAACTTTATCATCACCTAAAAATTCACAAAATTCTCCAAATCCTACAAAAACCTTCAAAACGAACATCACCCTGGTAAATTCTCTCTTTCCCCCTCCCTTCCTTTTCTCAATACAAGGAAAGTGGTAAATTCCATGCCTAAGTTATCGATGTCCTCTTGCTTAAGTACCTACATTATCAATATTGTTAATTCGTATTTTTCATTAATTTGTCTTTTTGTGTCATCTATTTTGCGTATACTTTTACCAATGCATGGTTGGTTCCATGTGCTTACAAAAGAGATGGTGTACTGCGGGGGATGTCAATGCTGAAGTACCTCCCAGTGGTGGATCCAATAATAAATATGCTTGCGGGACTGTTTTATGGCGATTTGTCCAAGTATGGCATTGTTAGACCTGTCAAAGGCCCATTCCAAATTAAAGAAGAAAAAGGGAGAAGCCCGGCCCGTGATCGATGTTGGAACCGTCGGCAAAATCATTGCAGGAGACATAAAGGTAACATCAGAGTTATCTCATCCACCGATCTTCACTTGGAATTCTTCACACTCTGCGAATGTCCATCCTATTTGAATGTTTTACGTACTAATTAGAAGGATGGTATCGGCCATATTTCAAATGCTCCATTCTCTTGTGATTGTTACTAGGTGTTCCCAAGTATAGCGAAGATTGATGGAAGTACTGTGGAGTTTGAGAATGGGGTTCAGAAAAGGTTTGATGCTATAGTCTTCGCAACCGGTTATAGAAGCAAGGCAGCTGGCTGACTCAGGGTCCATTGATATCCTTTTATTCTTTCATACGACACGACAAAACTTTTGGTCTCTAAACTCAGGCGAAACGAACCAGCTGATTGCAAATTTTTTGTGCAGGATTACCAATACGTTGTCAATGGTGACGGGATGCCAAAGAACGATTATCCTAACCACTGGAAGGGACAATGCGGTGTCTACTGTGCAGGACTGTTGCAGAGGGGACTACTGGGAATTTCTGAAGACGCAAGAGCAATTGCAAACGACATGGCCAAGGTCATTCAGGACAGAAAGAAAGAGGCTTTGCCGATGCTTCACAACGTCTGAATGCTTTTCGATGCTATGTACAACAGTACATGTCTGAAGACACCTGCGTAGTCGTAAATAATCTGGTGTCGCGCGGAGTTAGTATTGCGGCACCATGTGTCGTATCTGTATTGTCTATGCTTCATGTCTCTCTTTATGGGTTACTTAGGTTACCTAGGTCTTTTTTTTTTTTCTAAATGGCTACCTAGGTCTCGAGACGTCGTAGTGTCTGAATCTGGCGTGTTATCGATTGCAAAGTCAACTAATTAAGGTCTTGTTAATTGTTTGAGTCCCAATAATTTGGGTTCAAAAATTTAAGTTTAATAATAAAAAAATCATCACATAATTTTTTATTATTATAATATTTATTAAAAATCTCCTCTCTTCAATTTTTCATCAACTCTCATAACATATCTTTACTTTATAATATTTCTCAAACCTCAATACCCAAAATTTTCACCCTCAAACATCCCCCTGTGTGTTGTCTAGGTCTTGAGACTATAGGGCTATGGCGTGGTTATGGTGCGTTTATCATCTGTAATTTCAGCCTCTGTTCAACTAAGTAAATAAGACGGGCTTTCGTGTTCTGTGTGTATATATGACCATAACTTCGTTATGTTCTAAGTTGTGTTTTTCAGTAAATGTCAATGCCATCAAGAGGGTCTGTGATCAACAAGGATCGGAGTGATGAGAAAGCACTACTGCACTAGATACCAAAACTTGGGGCTCTACCAGATTAAAGCACCAACGAAAGACTTTTTGTGCCTAAGCTCTGGTTACCCGGTCGGAGACGGAGGCTAGCTTGCTAAGGCTTTTACTTTGGGGATGGCTGCAACCCGCCTGCAACGGAGTCCTGGGTAAACTTGTCTACCTGATGTGGTGAGAATTTGTCGTTTGGGCATTGCCTGATCGGTCTGCGTCGCTTAGAATGGGTATGCATGCCCAGGAAACCTGAAATGGCTACAAATCTGGCATATACACCTAAATTCTAATTAGCCTTAGAGAGTTAGAGACGATATGCCTCTTGGAAGACACAATTCTAAAAGATGAGAAAGTCTCTTAGGTAACAAGACCAATCTACTTAATGGCGTGATAACGTTACCTAGAGAGCATCAAAAGGAAAGATAAGGAAATGGCTTCTTTTCAAGTCATGACCTCAGAGCTGACGTTTGCAGGCTTTGTTTTCCCAGTCATGCCTAGTAGACAAGTAGGGCTTGTTTGGATGACGGCTCTCGTTCTGGTTTTGATGGTTCAAACCGTGGTTTAAACCTATGGATGGAACTGGCGTTTGACAAGTTTAACAGCTATAGTTACATGGCCATGTGGCGGTTTTTCATTCTCTCTGCTTTCTGCTTTTTCGTTTGGTCCAGGCTCCAATTTATTCTTCGAGCCAATCAAATCGTACAACCACAGTTCAATCACGAGTTTGATAAGGATAGTACCGTTTTGAAAAGTTCATCTCTGTTTTAACTCCGTTTCTTGCTAACTCCAATCTCTTTCTTCTTCTTCTGTTTTCGTTTTCGTCCACTAGTAAAACCTTCATGCTTCACGAAGAGAAAGCTCTTGCCCAAAACAATAGAGAGAAAAACCCTACTTGGTGCCTCCATTCTTCTTCCTCTTCAGAGAAAGCCATTTCTTTCAGAAGAACCACTCCATTCTTCTTGCTCCAGCACGGGACCACGCACTCAAGCTGCATGCCACTGTCCAGGTGCGCAGACAGTGGCGCTGCTCTTCCTCCCCTTCTCCTTCCTCCATTCTCACAGCCGTTAATTTCAGTTGGACCGACAGCGAGGAGCTAGGACCGATAGCTCTCGCCCTCTCTCTCTCTCTCTGTGCAGAAGAAAGTCATTCGGTGTATTTTCGCAAGGTAAAAGCTTCACTTTTGTTCTTCTCTTCCATAATTTCAGTTGCACGCGACCGTAACTTTCGCGTTTTGCCTACCTTCGCATCACTTATCTGCGAAGTATATGCTAACGGTGAGGCCAGAGGCATGGAGACCAAAGCCTGAATAGCCGTGTACAAGATTTGCTGGAAAGTTGGCTGTTTCGACTCCGATGTACTCGTCTCCATGGATTAGTCGTGTACAAGATTTGATGGTGTTCATGTAATCTCTTTTTCCGTGGGAGCCATAGGTTACGCTCCTCCTTCCGATCACGACTCAATTGCAATTAGAGCAATCGGTGTGGCCCAGCACAACGTTCTTGTTTCATGCTCTGCGGGAAACTCTGGCCCCGACCCATTTATTGTTGTGAATATTGCTCCTTGGATTCTGACCGTGGGTGCTTCAACCATTGACAGAGAGTTTCCGGCCGATGTGGTTCTCGGCAATGAGAAGATTTTCAGGGGCGTATCGCTCTACTCAGGTGACCCTCTTGTCGATCTCAAGCTTCAGTTGGTCTATGCTGGTGACTGTGGAAGTAGGTATTGCTATGCGGGGAGCCTTCAACCTTCGAAAGTGGCCGGGAAAATAGTTGTCTGCGATCGCGGGGGGAACACTAGAGTTGATTATCTTGTTTTCGGTATTGCGAACGGCGAACAAAGATCTTGAGGGGGTTGCGGGCTGCAGCTCGATGAGACAAAGGAAAAAATAAAAGAGACCGAGGAGAGAGAGAGAGAGAGCGTACAACCCTTGGAACTGGCATATATGCTGGCAGTAGGGGGGGTTAACGATAGCGTAGGTGGCGGTTTGGCGAAAAACGTCACCGTAATTGACGGAATCTCATTTTTGACATCGTCACCGCACCACTAAGGCACAATAGTCGCTCTTGACAATGACGGTATTAACGGTAACGGTTACACAATAACCGCTTAAACCGCGTTACCGTTGGGCTGCAAAAAAATTGGCTTTTTTTTTGGACTTTTCATTTTTCACTATTTTTGGGCTGTTTTCCTCGGGCTTTTTTGGATCATTAAGATCATTTAACAAATATCATAATCTATTCAAACATAATATCATAATCATTAATACTCATAATAAATATAATAAGTTGTCCAAAAGTCCAACATAATATCATATTCAAACATAAAGACTAAAGTCAAACAAAAGTGTCAAACAATGTGACATAAACCAACAGACATATTCGAACAAAAGTCCAACAAAAATATGTCACATAATCAATAATTCAATAATCATCTCAAGTCTCCACCGCCAATCAATTCAGAGTGATAGTCATCGCAGGCCTCTTCCCAATATCAACCTCTGAAAAATGCATAACAAAATATTAAATTCATATATAATTAAAGAGACATAATTATAAATCATTAAACAACAAATTATAAATTCATTACCTGCATCAAGTGTATAAGTCATCGGATCCTCAGTAATATTTAATTCATCATCACCCGCATCCATTTTTAGTGCTAATCGCAACCAGTTTTGAGCACATATAAGGCTCTCAACTGTTTTTGGAGCTAAAGAACTTCGAAATGCATCCAATACTTAACATGAAGTGCTGAAAATAGACTCTGATGGTACAGTGGTAACAGGAATCGTCAACACATCTCTGGCAATGCAAGAGAAGATTGTGAACTTAGTTGAGTTCACCTTCCACCAATTTAAGATGTCAAATGGAGATATTCTTGCTTCTTCCTTTTCCAGCAAATATCTGTCAACTTCTAACTTGTGATCTAGTACACTTTGTGTCGCCCTTTCCTCATCAAGGTCTTCCCACAACCACATGTCATTAGTACTACGATTTTGATCGAGGTCTATATTGATAGAATTATCTGTGGATGTCCCAACATCACTAAGCTCAGAGTTGACATCATACTCCAAATATAAACGGTCAATAGTAGCCCTCAACACGCTCATCATCTCAACACCCTTTTCCGTCCCAAGAACTCGTTTAAACCAAAATTCAAGCGTAAAAAATTTAAACCTAGGATCAAGCACTGCAGCTACAAAAAGAGCTTATTTACCTTAGTCACGTCCCCCCAATACTTGTCAAATTTTATCTTCATTCTTCGTGCCATCTCCTCTAATAAAAGGTCGCCACTATCACAATATGTGACTAAATGCTTATGGACTCTAGCAAGCTCCTCGAAGTATACATTTGCAGTAGAGGTATTTGATCCAGACCACCGTAGTGTCACCTGAGAATTAAGATTCCTAACTAATTAAACATAATATAATAAATTATAAACAACTAACCAAACTTTAAGAATAAAGTAAACTCACCTCATAAAACAACTTCAGAAACTTTGTGAAATGGCATACATGATCCCAATCATCAAGAGTAGGTGGCCCTAAACCTCTCCTACCATGTCCATCCTCACAAAGAAATGATATCAAGTGACCATCATCCTCTAGCATAAGCTCGAAAGCGGGTTGATTCTTCTCAGCAACATCCAACATCATGTAAGTCGAGTTCCACCGAGTAGGAACATCAAGACTTAAGAAAGAACTACACTGCATATTGCATCGTTCAACACAACCTTTAAAAATGTAAAGCCTACTTGGTGAAGATTTCACATACTTCACCAAGTTACAGATCTTGACAATTGAATTATCTACTTCTTTCAGCCCATCCCCCACAATCAAATTCAGTATATGAGCACAACATCTCGTATGAATGAATTCATGTCCACAAACAATCTTCCCCAGAACAACTGGGGTTGCTGACAACTTCCTCCGCTTCAATTGTTCAATGACACTATCATTTGCTGAAGCGTTATCCATTGTTATTGTAATAATTTTATCAATGCCCCACTCCACCATACACTCCTCAAGCTCTCTTGCAATTGTCGCCTCTTTATGATCTGACACGTGACGAAATGACAAGATTCTCTTTTGTAGTTTCCAATCGGAATCAACAAAGTGAGCAGTAACACACATATAATTCATATTCTGAATAGATGTCCAAGTATCAGTGGTGAAGCAACAGCTGAAACTATTACTTTTCATGCAGTCCTCTCCTCTAAATATAACCCCATGCAATCTCTCGCAATAGTGGAACGGGACAACATCCTAAACCGAGTCTCAAGATCATGAATCAACTCCACAAACCCATCCTTCTCTACAATTCTAAATGGGCACTCGTCTAAGATAATCATCCTAGTGATCTTTCGCCTAATCCTCTTCTCATCAAACTTAACAACCCCCAAATCACCAACTGTATTGGACTTCGAATTTCTAATATCATGACTCAAGAAAGATTGCCTTATATCGGCTTGAGAGTTTTTCCTTTTATACATTATGCATGAATTCAAGTGTTGCTTCAGCCCCGATCTTGAGGTCGATCCTGATCAACAACCTCCAATCTTGTGTAGTGATTCCATACATCTGATGGATTAGCGATTTTCCTTCTCTTAGGAAGAGGAGGATGACTACTAGTAGTAGTAGTTCCCACACGCCCTACTGTGGATGGGGCTGATGTTGATGTGCCAGCAGGGCTTGAGGTCCAAGCTTTTGGCATTGGTATAGGCAGCTCTACCGGTCTTGACGTACCTCTAGGGCTAGAGCAGGAGATGTGTTCGGTGTGCTCCTCGGTGTAGAGAGTGGTGTAGATCCCACAATATCCTCCATGTTCATTCAAATCTGAGAAACAAAATTTCCAAAATCAGATGCCTATATTCCAAATTATCAAACATATTAAATATATATTGAACAATGTATATTTAATGTTGACATTTTGCAATTAAACAAATTAAAAGTTCAAAAAGTGACTTATTTAAACTATATAGGAATTATTTTGAATGAATAACCCACTTTCGGCGTCATTTTGATTCTTGAAGACTATTTAACATGTTAATTTATTAATTTAGAAAAAAAGTATGTCAATTTATTACAGTATTACTAATGGGGTACCTCCACTCAATTGCCCAATAACTTCACGAACAACACAGTTACACAACCATATTCAAAGAGTCAAAAAGTAGCTAGTCTTCACTTCACATGTTAAAACTCTTAGTTTGGATTTAATGGGGGCACCTCCACTCAATTGCCCAATAACTTCACGAACAGCACAACCATATTCAAAGAGTCAAAAAGTAGCTGGTTTTCACTTCACATGTTAGACTCTTAGTTTGGATTCTAGTAAGTTGTAAATATAAAGTAATAAAGTAGCAGTCTTCACATGGTCGCACCGAACAAAGTGTCGAAGTATGTGACTCACAATTCCACAAACCATAAAAGGACAGCAAACCGTTAAGTGTTCACAACTTTTAACTTTACACCAAACAAAGTTACGAACTCAGCAATTGCACAAACATTAAACCAAAAGTCTCAGAAAAGTTCAAACGTTACAAATGGAGGCTTGCGAGTGACAGGTTCAATGGCGTGTAGCGTGCTGGTCTGCTGCCTGCTGGACGGCGACTGCTTGCTGGGCTAGTCTACTAAAAGCTTGACGGCGACGACTTGTTGAGTTGCTGGGGAACAACGTCACTGGGTTAGTGTGGGGGTGAGGGGAAACTGGGTTTCTCAGCGTCTCTGGACTCAGAATCTGGGCAGGGGCTCTGGGCAGGGTTGCAAGGCAAGCGGCAACAGGGAATGAGATTTCACGAATGTGATTCTGTGAATCCCATTGCATCATGGTTAGGGAATTTTACCCTAACCTTGTAGAACGACGCGAACGACGTCTTTTACTTTTACCTTTATATGGTTTTTTTACATGTATAAAACGACATATTTTTGTTAATTTTTTTTTAAAAAAAAACCTAAACGGGGCAAGTTTTTCGTCGGATTAGCGGGCAGTTACCGTCACCGGTAATAGCACCGTTAATCCTAAGAAATACACACCGGAACCGGTAACCGACAGCGGTATCGATGGCGGTGGCGGCGGTGCAAATGCGCACCTTTAGCTTGCAGGCTACGAGGGAGAGGGTTCAACTTTACGTGGGCAAGGGTTCAGCGGGTTCAACTTTTAAACCAAAATTAGGACCAGGACCTTAAAGTATCAACCTTAATTAATTAGCCACTTACCACAAATTCGCAGCATGCTTTAAAGAACTGTTAAATGAAGAAGGCATTATTCCTAAGAAGCTGTTAATTAGAGTTCATTTACGACGACCAATAACGTGAAATTAGCGGTTAGTAGAGCTATGGCTAAACTCTTCAACAAATGTGGTATCAGAGTAAATTATCCTAAAGTTATTACTCAAAATTCGATCGAACAAAGCTATCTCTAATAAGTTTACAATTTATTGTGATGTCATTTCCTAACACTAGGTGAAGTCCTTAAATGTAGAATCGATGGAATACTATAACAAGAAGTATGACATTACCCAAAAAAAATCTATAATTAAGATAATTATGCAATTGTCGATGAAAGCATAACTAGTGTATTTTTCTTTTTGGCTGCATTCTGGATATCAGTGGTAATTTTCCCTATGCAAAAAGAATGACAAATTCTAGTGGTATATGTCGTTTCTGAATGATTTTTTTTGGGTAATGTCATTTTGCGCCCCTTAAGTATGGAGCAATTGCAATCGAGCCCCCTTAAGTATCAAAACTGCGATTTAGGCCCCATAAGTTTCGAAAATTTCAATGTTCGCCCCCGTCCACTTTTTCGTCAAAACTCACGAAATTCGGCATCATGTGCGTCGTACATGCGCCAATCCCACCTTTGTTTACCGAAATACCCTTTGTAAGTGAGACCAAATGACTTAGCGCTGCCCTTGACAACCTCGACTACGTATCCCAATTTTGTGTCGTCAATTCCCTACTCCCCCGATTGTGTTTTGTGTGAACCCTAACCCAGAACCCAGTTGTCGATCTGTTACCGATTCAGTTCGAGTTACTTCTCCCTTGAAACCAATCGGCTTTGAGACACCATTTACCCCCGATTGCGTTGGAGATAATAGTGTAAGGACTGAGTTTGAAACGAAGCCCTAGAGGAGGACGACAGAGGAGATTTCGAAGCCCATAAACGGTAAGGGTCAATCGTACTTGAATCCATTGTTTAACTTGGTTCCCGTTATTGCTTTGATGAGTCTGTCTCGTTTGATTCTGCGGGATGGAGATGTAGACCCATTTTTGGATTTGCTGAGTATTTGACGAGTGAGGAATGTTTGAACCTCTAATATTGTGTGTCTAAAGTTGTTGTCATTGTGTATTTATATTGGCTTACTCTTTCTTGAATGTGATGTATTAATAAAAGACCAACTATTTTATTATGGTTTACATTGGTGGCCGACAAGTTGTGGTCCCTCTGCATTGTCATTGTACATTATTCTGCAGAGCACATGTGGTCATATGCAATCTTTAGTTTTTGTCAAGCTTTTGTTGTATTCATGTGTTGCTGATGCTTTTCTTTTTACAGTTGTCTTTTTGCTTCAGTTATATTCAAAGATCACTTAACTTTGTATATGTAACCCTTTGTGCAGTTTTATGTAACTTTGTGTCACCAATTAAAATTGTAACTCTGTTGTGTCACCACATGCTTAATTAATTGTTGACTCTGACTTCATGTAATTTTGGAATTGAAGGACTTGAATTCAATTTCTTTGAGTTATACCAATTAAATTAATTAGTGTACTATTTTTGAACATTGTGATCAATTAGGTAATTAGTTCATCATGCGCTTAATTAGTATACTGTTTTGGCTAATTGTCACCATATGTTATGATATGTAGGACTGAGAAGTGTCCCTACAAAGTTTATGGTAGGATGATTCCGGGTGAACGTAGTTTCGAGATCAGGGACATTAAACCAAGGCACAAGTGCCCGAGACGGTATAGACTCTCTCAAATGAGCTTCCGGTGGATTGCCTCGAAGATGATTGAGCAGATAAAGAGTCAGCCAAATATTATTGTATCTGCCATATACGATGAGGTCAAGCGGAGGTGGCAGTGTGAGACGATGAGGACTTGTCCACGCTTCAATCGTAGAAGAGCTTCACGCAGTAATCGAAGTGTGTCTAGTGCCCCGACAACACCATTTGTTAGCGAACTCACACATTCAGATAGTACTCCAACTACCCAGCCCACTGGACTGGTGCAAATATGCTTCACATTGTTGTTTACATTCCGATATTGACTTGACGAGTTGCACTTCTCACATTTGTCGTTTACGCAGGACGAGAGTCGGGGGACACCTCGTACATATGAGCCCACACCATCACAATCAACAACCTAGAGACGATTTGTACTGGTAAGGATAAACAACACCAGGTTCGATTATACATTAGGACATCCATCTCTGGTATTTTCTTACTTCATTGTGCATGCTGGGTATGACAGCTTGCATGGAGTAGACGAGATTGTACCAGCGAGACCAAAGGTATGCAGATATTGACAATATGGGTAACATAAATATGCAGGTTGTCTAACGGTATATTCATTTACGTTTGCAGACATCGAACAAGAAAGGTGGTAAAACTCAATTACCGTATAGAGAGCTACCTGCAGTGGCAGAGACACTCCCTATGAGGAGGAGTTCTACACAACCACCTGCATTGACCACAAGGTTAGCTACCACAGGGATCGCTGCAAGAATACGAATGCGAAGATTTGAAAGGTTGCAAGGGGGACTGGGATCGCAGGTGAAGAGCAGCAGCAACAGACCACCAGTAGTAATTGATCTGGCTGAGCCAGAATCTGGAGTAGGGGTTAGATGCTCCTGGGGGCCTCCTGGTGCTGGTGGTGTGCAGTTCAGAGTATCAGACCACCCTCTGGGCATTGGACAACGCGATAAGGGGAAGGCTCCAACTGCAGATAAATTGGGGGTGAAGGATAAAGGGAAGAAACCCCGATGACAGCTGTAGTGTGATGAGATTTGTTGGTATAAGTGAGAACTATTTGTGGTGCTTGAGCCTTATTTTATCTTTAGTTACAATCATGTTGGGACATGTTGGCTTGACTGTCTTTGGTTGCTTTTTGTGTTTTGGCAGATAGTGTAGGTTAGCTGTGGTAGTGATTTTGGACAGCCAATTTTGTTGGAAGCTTGATTGTGCTTTTCATTTTGGACCACTATTTTGTGAAACTTGTAATGAATGTATGAAGTGGAATTGTAGCAGGTTTGTTTCGGAAGGTACTGTTCTATCATTGTCGAGTGTATTAACCACAAGGTTGATTTTGTTTCAAGTATAGGCACGTAAGTCAGCTCCCTTTGAACATGTTTAATACAAAATGGTTATGATATTTTGAACAAGGTGATATTGTTACAAATGACACAGATGATCTTTGGAACATGTTTAATGGGAAATAAGGACAACCAACAATTAATTGAACAATTTCTACACACAATACAATAACACGAGACAACTACAAAAAGATTACATAATCATGAACTAATTGACCAATGACCAAACAAAAAACACCGTGTTGGTTCCAATGTACCGTGGGACGAATTACAAGTTAATACAAATAACTCATGCCGGTAACATGTGCCTCAATTGACTACACAGTCCATAACTATATAGATTAGCAACCAAAACTCCACCAAAAAGAAACCAGCTGAAAACCAATGCGGTCTTATAACACATCTTCTCGACCTCATCCTTCTTTCTCTCCATCACAGATATGTTGCGCAGTCATGGTCTCAATTTTGGCTTGTTGTTCATTACTCATTGCCTCAATGGCTAATCGGTGTTGTGAAGCCATTACATCGATCTCTTCTCGATGTTGCGCAATTATGGCTTCCATGTTCTTATTTTGCTGTTGGAGCTGTCCACTAATTGATTCCCACGAAGTTTCTTCACTAAGCTTCTGCCCGTGCATCCCTCGGAGTTGCCAAATCAGCCTTCGTCCATATGCACACATCTTAGGATCTCTCCATGCAAAATAATTGCAATGACCACCATCCTGCAATTAATTAACTATGTTCAACACCTAATAAATACATACATACTTAAATTATAATCAACCTTATTAAAAAGATCAAATTAACTACCTACAAATTTTAGTTAAGCTAACGTCAATCTGTACTATTCAAGAAAAAAAAGACATTAAATTTGGGGGTAACAACTAACCTTGTACTTCACACAACCCCAAAAGCGTCTGCCCCAATTTTCATCCGTAAAGGCAGTGGTCGAAATTGCTCTCAAGTCGTAAAAACATCGTAGACCCTCTATAGAAGATGCACTTTGTTGATTTCCAGAGCTACCGATGGTGTATGATTCGAACATTTCAAAAGCTGTTGCTAACACAAAACAACATTACCCATTTTCCCCCTAAAATTAACTAACAAGTGAACAACGAAAATAACTACAACCAACAAACAAGTGAGGAAACCTTCACCTCTGAATAATCTCCAGCTGAGAAATCGGCAAGCTTGAGGATTCAAAGGTGTTGGGATATGGGGCGAGGCTGGCTGCTTCTCATCAGGAAGAGGACGCCTTCGGCGAATGGATTGGACGGGAGAAATGACTGCTTCTCAAACTGATATATCAAACACAGGGGGTATTTTGGTAAGGACAGGTGAGATTGACGCATGTGCGACGCACGTGATGCCGAATTTCGTGAGGGGGCTCGATTACGAACATTGAAAATTTCTGAAATTTATGGTCGTAAATCGCAGTTTTGATACTTAAGGGGCTCGATTGCAATTGCTCCATACTTAAGGGGCGCAAAATGCCATTATCTTCACTCTTCAGATCGAATTTTTTTATACTCAGCTCTCAAAAAATAAAGGGTGGGTTTGTGTTGTAAAATTTTTGTGTTGTTAAAATTTTAGGTATTGGGTTTAGTGAAAAAGTGAAGAGAGATGTAATTTTTTATATTTTTTGTAGTAAAAAGTTATGATTTGATGAGAGAAAGATTATATTGTAATATTTTATTGTGAGTGAGTGTAAAATTTTGTGAAATTTTTTGTCGGACCCAAAATTTAGAAAAAAGAAAAAATTACGCCTGTTCACTCGTCAGATCGAATTATAGGCATTTTTTTTCTAGATGAATTATAGGCATTCGATTGCCTAGAAAAAGGAGAAAAGGACATAGCTTTGTTTTTTTTTGTTGAGCGAAAAGAACATAGCTCTCGATTGAATAAGGTATATTATCTATATAAAAAAAGAATAAGGTATATCGAAAAAAGCATACAAGGCATGTACAATCTCTATGGTCTGCTTCTAATCAAACGGTCAGTCGAGGCCCGCACAATTTTCCTGTTTGGTGGGAGCTGCCAACGAAAGAAAACAGCAAGCGACGGGCAAAGATCTAGATGCAGCATTAGATTTCTAGAAGTGACTGGCATGGTGAGCAAAGGCCATTTCCACCACAGGACTTCGTTAACTTCGAGATTTCTCCCAAGAAAACCATCCCCTTATGCTGTCACAGTTTACATTATCGTTCTCTTTGCTTTCTCCATCTTCCTATTTCTGTTCTATGCAAGGGCTCTCTTGGAGGAAGACGAGCGGAAACCATTTTTTTCCGAAGAATTTCAGTCTGAGCAGGTTTGGTAGTTTTTTCAACGTCTCTGTTTTGGTGGTTTTGAGAGTAGGATTTTGCTTCTGGTGACGTAGTTTTTGAGGGGCAAGTTCGAATTTTGGTAGTTTTGATCGTTGCATTATCATTCTGGGGTCTCTCTTTTTTTTTTTTTGTGTGGTGTTAATGAGAGAGGATTTGCTATTTTTGTGGGGGGTTGTGCAGGGGGTCATGATGTTTACACGTGTTTGTTCATATTTTTCAGAGAAGTCTATAGTTACTTGGATTTGCTTTTCTATGGATCCAAAATAAGAGATTGGAAAGCATTCATTTGTTGATAACTTCTTTTCTGAATTCCTACTGGATATTTGAAATGCACTCAGTCGAGGACGCATTTCCTCTTGGAAAGAGTACAGAAGTAATGAACTTATGTATCCTTTATGTAAGGAACCTTGACGCTGGGTTTTCGCTGTTTGATAGGGTAAATGGAAGATAAAAATGAACATGTGGTATAAGCATGTTAGCGAGTTCGAGTTAAGTAGTTTGCCATATCATTACATGAGCGCCTTTGTTTGCGTTACATAAAAGTAGATCGTTTTAGGTTGGGAATAAAGTGTGTTGTTACTTAGGAATAGTCCTTTTGATTGACCGCAAGGGGAATGAAGATGTCAAGATCTGTTCACTCCCTGTATGTTTCAGAATAGGATGTCTATCCATCATGATTTAGCTATTTCAATGGATTAACTACTGCAACCCATCTCCCCTCCCTCCCCGCGAGCAGAAAAGAAAATGAAGGAAAAAAGAAGCTAACGTGCATTGAAGGAGAGTACCCCAAAGTTACCTCTTGTGCTCTTCAATCTCACTACCGAGAGTTGTTGCCCCTGTTCCCAGATGTAAACCGACCCTAAATGTGAAAGATTATGGTACCATAGACACAGCGGCATGCAGACCCAGATACAAACACGGATACAAGAACACAAATAAAAGTTAAGGAACAGATTTTGCTGGAGCTTAGGTTCTCAGAACATTCCAATCCACACAATTGTTGTCTGTAGTTAATAGAAAAAGATGCAAAATCTGTCAGGTACTGCACTGTGAATCCATATAGCAATTCCATTTTCCTGCATGAAAGGGACTTTAGTGTGATGCACTTTCCAGAATCTCCAGTATACGTTTTGAAGTTTACAAAATGCTTTTAAGAAAGCACTTCTACAGGTTTTTACTTCTACTTTATTAAATATGAACTAAGCTATCCAGTCTTCCTCTATTACAGATGTCTGAAGAAAAACTATGGGGCGCTCCTTTCAGCTTTGGATTTCACCAATGTGTTAAGCCTACTGCTAAATATAAAGGTTAAACTTACATACTTGACATTTCGATATATTTTATCACTGTTTTGTGGAAGATATGTGTTTGCCCTTTGTTAAGGTTACTCTGGTTGTGTTTGAGTGTTAAAATTTTAGGGTATTGGATTTGGTGAAGAAGTGAAGAGATAGATGATTTTTAATAATTATTATAGTGAAAAGTAATGATGTGATGGGGAAAGAGATTATATTGAAATTTTTTATTGTGTTAAAATTTTAGGAAGTGTAAAATTTTAGTAAACAAACATAGCCTTTGCTTACCCTAGTTCGTCTGCTTTTATTCATCACCGTGAAGTGTATTTAGTTCCTTGGACCTGAGTGTGTTCTTGTTTCCATAACTGAAGTTCTTCAATCATGTTGCATTGCTCTCTCTTTCTCACTCTCTCCATCTGAGTTTTTTTTCCCCATCATGTCAGCTGCCCAATGGTCAGATCACTATATAACCGTGCGAAGTAATGGAGGACTAAATCAAATGCGCACTGGTGTAAGTTACTGCTGTTGTTTATCCTGCATTGTCTTGTGTCAGATACATTATTTATTTTGTGCCTTTTTTTTCTGTCTCTGAATGTATGAGGAGTCATAAGTTCAGTCAAGACTGCATGCTTTGAAACTACCTCAATGGTGCATGTGTTTCCTTCTGAATGTTCACAGAACCATCTGCATGATTGCGCCTATAAGTTCAGCCATAATTAAAAATGCCGGGGAACTTACATTAAAGTCCTCAAAACAACCCCCCCCCCCCTTGTTATTTGCAATAGTATCATCAAATTATCAATTTTGGCAATGGTCAACCTAAACTACAACTTTTTGCAATGTCCCTTATCGATTAATTCCTGACTGTCAAGATGATAGAAAAATAGCGAAACAGTACAATTTGAAAGGTTAGATCGTAATGGAGTCACTGACATTGGTATCAGTAACTCAACCTGACTTTTGCTGCATGATTCTGTGATTTAATTCAGTAATCATTCTTTTGTTCTGAAGATATCTGACATGGTGGCTGTCGCACGCATACTCAATGCAACCCTTGTCATTCCTCAACTGGATAAGCGTTCATTCTGGCAAGATACTAGGTATTCCACAGAACTGTTTTTTGATTTCCAGAACTTCAGAGTATTTTAGTTCCTCTCTCTCTCTCTTACACGTTCTTTTGTCATGTATGCTCCATGTACAGCATGTTTTCAGATATATTCGATGAGCTTTATTTCATTGAAACCTTAAAAGGAGACATCAAAATTGTGAAGGAACTCCCAAAGAATTTGGAAACTGTTCCTCGGGCCCGGAAGCACTTCACTTCCTGGTCTGGCATGGGTTACTATGAAGAGATGGCACGGTTATGGAAGGAATACAAGGTATGTAGGCTCCTGCGGCTAAGCTCAGTATCACTGATGATTGTTGCTAGTTAACATCATGTCTCCAGAAATCTGAGTCCACGTATAAGTACCAACCTTTTGCCTTCTTAGTTCTATATTGTATGGGCATTTCGATTCACGCAGAAATGGAAGAGATCCTCCTCTACAATGGAGTCTTTACCATCTGAAAGGGTGAAGGAAATTTTTTTTCCATACATAAATCTTTATGGAGTAATGTTTCAAAGATGGATTTCCAATCCCTTTTGACATAATGGCACACTTGAGATACTCTGAGAAACCAGAACACTATCTACCAAATGGTATCTGAAATGAAGTTGAATTCCATTTACTTTCTCTTACTATTTTGAGCTGCCCAAATCTAGCAAGTGCTCATGTGGCAACATTGTATAGGGACATATATTATTATAGTGAAACTTGAGGTCATTACTTCCGCGGAAGCTCAGAAAAAAAAATTACCCCCCTCCCTTTCTTCCCCCAGAAAAGTAAAACTGAAATACTTGGATGGGGTTTGTTGGGTCTGATAGAGTAAACAGAATTGTACCTGCAAGAATGCAGACCATCAGCTTTGGGCCCTGTTTGATAAGTTTGCCTGAAGTCAAAGATGATTAATGAGACTATTTGTGCAGGTAATTAATGTTGCAAAATCAGATTCCCGTCTTGCAAACAATGATCTGCCACTTGATATTCAGAGGTTGAGATGCCGTGCTCTATATCATGCACTTCGCTTCTCTCCCCCAATTGAGAGCCTTGGAAAGGTTTGAATTGCTGAATCTTTCGTGCTTTTCCAGCGATTATAATCCAATTTTTAGGTATTGGTTATTGGCATCAAGTCCTGATCCAGTAATAGTGAATCTGCTTCTACCAAATCCTGGGATTTTAGATTGGATGGCTCACATTTTGAAATGCTTTTTTGTATTTTTAAATCAGGAAACAGTTTAAAGTCCTACAACAAATAAATATATTATCTTCACAGTGGACATGATTCGGGGTCTATTTTCCTTTCAGTATCGAATCATTTAAGAGCTCTCCTATGGGGCTTCCTGTTAAATTAGGTTCTGAGCGTGCATGATGGTGACACCACAGAAGCTGGTGGAGCGTCTGAGAGCACGGGGGGGAAGATATATAGCTCTTCATCTGAGATATGAGAAAGACATGCTGTCTTTTACCGGTTGTACCTATGGTCTGAATGATGCAGAATCTGAAGAGCTGAGAATTATGAGGTGTGAAAACCCCTTAATACGCAATTTTCTTGGGTGTGTTTGTGCATGCACTCAAATGAGTAGGTAAAAGCACATATGCACTTGCACTTATCCTTGCATGTAAATTAAATAGGTGAGAAGATGCCAACCTTCTAGCCTTATCATTACGTATCATTTTGTAGTTACTCTAGGGAGTTCGTATAAGGGGAAATTGTGATTACATAAACTATAAGGGAAACCACAACTTCCAGATTTGTTCAGAATGTTGAAAAACATATATTTTTTTACTGAGACTACATTGATGTGTTAGTTTCTGAAATTTGTATAATGTCTTTGGATTCTCCATATGTGCAATATGGTTATCCACAGAACATGAAGGATTACAAATGGCTGGGTTGCTGTAGGATCTCACTATCATCTGATACTGAAGCATCCAGGCTGCTCTCAGCTAGGTTAACTGGTAGAGCCCCTTGTTGTACAAGACTCCCGTGTTCAAATCTTCCTATACTGAAGAGCAGGATTTTAGAGAGGGGAGAGGACTTCCTTCCATTGTGTAGCGCATAGGCCCAAGGGACCTCCAAAGAACCCTACGGAAAAAAAACGGAGCATTTCTTAAGTGCATTTGTTCTGTACTGAGATATTTCATTATGTTAGTAATTTTCTGTTGTCATCTTCTTTTCTAGGGCGACCACAAACCATTGGAAGGTGAAAGAGATAAACTCCACAGAGCAGAGAGTTGGAGGCTTTTGTCCGCTAACTCCCCGGGAGGTTGGGATATTTCTTCGAGCTCTTGGTTATTCTCCATCAACATTAATTTATATTGCAGCTGGAGAAATCTATGGTGGTAATAGTCGCCTTTTGGATCTCATGTCCCACTTCCCAAATATAGCTTTCAAGGTTTGTGAGCAATGCGCTATTTGATTGCCAAAAATTAGTTTGGTGCCACCAATTCTGCCAGCAAGTTGCAATGATGAAATGGTTGCTGAATTGATGACAGGAAACACTTGCAACCCAGGAAGAATTAAAAGCATTCAGTAATCATGCATCTCAAACTGCAGCACTTGATTACATTATCTCTATAGAGAGTGATTTGTTTGTACCATCATATTCTGGTAATATGGCAAGAGCTGTTGAGGGCCACCGCAGATATTTAGGCCACCGAAAGACGATAGTCCCTGATAGGTAGTGTTCAATCAAAGAATTATACTTGGTAGTTGTCCTTACAATTTTCTGGTATGGATACCGCAGGCCAGGCAGACTGGAACTAGTCTCATCACTTGCTTTTTGTTTGGATATGAACCTAATTCGATTGATTGCCATGCAATCCTTTGTAAACATGCTCCAAGTCCCCATGTTTTCCGCATTCAAGTCTTAACATCCATGTTGCTACATGCCTTTATGCCTATTCAGAATTCTGCGACTGCCATACACAAACACAAAAGACTTGTAGTTTTCCAGCCATGAATGTGAGATTAGGCAGATACCGTATAACGGTTTGCTTGTGTAATTTTATTTGGGCGAACAGGTCATTTTTTCATATAGGCATGACGTTATCTTTTTTCATCATCCTGACTTCCAAAAGATCTCATGTCCATTTGTTTCATCTACTTTATCTTCAGGGAAGGACTTGTCGGAGTTTTTAATCAGCTGGAAACCGGACAGCTTAAAGAAGGATCCTCGTTGTCATTTATTGTTCGGCAGATGCACGAGAACAGGTAAATATGAAAGAACATCTGGCTGTGTGAACGGGGGGCAACCTCACAAAATGGAGCGTCCCCAATGTGTGTTCCATTACATCTGAACACAAAGCAGTTCTGTGGAACGGTCTTCAGTATCACTTATACATAACTAGTATAAAACAGGATTTTGCAAGCTACGCGGAACCCAAGTACTTAATCTGGTTTTAACCAAAACTGCAGGCAAGGAGCTCCAAGGAAAAGAAGAGGTCCAGCGCCAGGAATTAAAGGCCGAGCACGTTTAAGGAGTGAAGAGTCCTTTTATGAAAATCCATACCCAGAATGTATATGTAATTCGAAAAGGAAGCTTGAAAGGACATAAAACTTTAATGGTGCTATTTTGAGTTGATGTACCCTGTAATTGCAATGCAACAGTCAGTCTTCGTATTTTTCTCGTTTCTCTTTTCATTTGTGTTAGTTGTGTCTTATGCTCCTCAATCAATGCCATCGATGATCTTCGGGTATGAAAATTTCCAGCAAAATAAACACTCTAAAATTTTCAACTTTTACACATATTCCACTTTTTACCAATCTTAATAAATCTCAATAAAGTAAAGATTTTTAAAATTTCGTAAATATTCTTCGAAATGTGGCGTAAAAGAAATTCTCGTGAAATAGCGATGCACTTCTGTACTAACGGTCTGTTTGCACACTAAAATTTTAACATAATAAAAAATTATAATATAATCTCTTTCTATCACATCATTACTTTTAACTATAATAAATATTAAAAATTATCTTTCTCTTCATTTTTTTACCAAATTCAATACCCTTAAATTTTAACCTCCTCAAAATTTTAACAACTAAACCAACCAAAACATTAGTTCGCCTAGAATAAAAACAAAAAACCAAAACGTTAGTTCAGACTGTTGTCTCCTATGGGACGCTAAACGCACCGCTTTTCTACTGGAAACGGCTTCTTTGATAGAAAGTAGAAACAAAACGCTCCGCTTCCTCTCTCCGAGGCCCATACGAAATTTTCAGCGCATGAGCTGTTCTACCAGATAGAATCTCTCATCGTTTCTCACACTGGAGTCTGGACACTGCGGCAGGGAGCAAGAAAATAGAGAGACGCTCACTTTTCATGTTTGGATATGAAACCGTACCTCCCAAATCCTGTTGATTCTATTCAACTCCCAATACCCTTATACCCCTCTAAAACCCTTCTGTCCCAGCATCCACATTTCTTGTCCTTATACGCACCTCGTAAAACCCATGTTTTTAGAACCAAATTACGCTCCCAGAATCTGTTAGACCTTTCCATTAGTTACAGGAGGCTCAGAATTAGTACTTATAGAGCTTCGGCCTCGGCTTCCCGTTCGGACGCAGATGTTGCATCCGTTAAGGCAGAGGAAGACGCTGAGTCCGCTCAGCTATTCGAGGTTCTGTTACTAAATTTTAATCTGTTTGGGTCAAATGTTGATTAGTCTGCGATGACATAAAGGGAAAGAAAAGGAAGAGATGGTGGAGTTTTTCCTTTTTTTTGGGGTTATTTGCTTTGTCATTTTTTCTTACTTTTATGGGGTTATTAAGTAATGAGAGAATGGACTACAACTGGCCAAGTAGCAGTAGTCTTAATTGAACTGATTGGGTTTGTGAAATTTAGCTTCTAGACGATGACTTTTACTGTAGTTGTTCGTCTGAGTGTGTGGATGTCTACGCTGTTGGTAACAAGTATAAGGATTGATTTTTGAGATGCCTGTTTATTCCTTAGTAGACAACGCTTGTTAGTAATAATGTGTGCTAGAGCCTGTGGGCTGTTGCCGTTTGTCATGCATATGGAAACATCGGTGTTATTGCATGTTCACACTCGCTTTACATCCTGCAAATTTGCAACATCTCCAATTTTACTCGGTTGCTGTTTCTATCTGGATATGTTTGTATCAAACTAAAAAGGATGGGGGAAATATGTGTGAATCACATTCATCTTCTCATAATTATTTGCTTTTAGTGTCCTAAATTTAGTGAATAAGAATTGGAAAATTTCTAGACCCTGTTGTTTCCTGGTATGGTCTGAAACAATTTTGAATCCCGTTTGGCTGTATGTATAGCTCATTTGGTATCAATTTCTAAAACTTTTCAGTCTTGGTTATGTTTCAGAAATTGAAGGATGTGGAGAGACTACGGATAAATAAGCTGGAAGAGCTTGAGAACAAGGCCAATATGCAGCTAGAGAGGCAGCTTGTCATGGCCTCATGTTGGAGCAGGGCCTTGTTGAGTATCCGCGGAAAGCTGAAAGGAACAGAGTGGGATCCTGAGAACTCACACAGGATTGACTTCAGCGATTTCTGGAAACTTCTTAACTCAAACAACGTCCAGTTCTTGGAGTACTCAAATTATGGTCAAACAATAGCAGGTTGTGAGTTATTCTTTAAAATTTGTGTTAAACTCTCTGTTGGTCGTTTATGGATGTTGGCTTACCAAGTCTTGCAAGCTCCTCACAGTAATTTAGGAGATTAAATTTTCAAAAGTTTGTGAACCCTTATTTGTGTTATTGTAAAATGCAGTAGGGGGTTCAAAGTGTGTGAAAGAGGATAAGAATAATTAATCTTGGGGAATCCTTGCCAACAGTTTTCCAATGCCATTGCAATTTATCTCTTGCCTTTTCTTTTTGGGGATTTTGATGTGCATGACTATATTTATTATTGTGCCTTTAAGGTCTGGCATCCATGCCAATATTAGTTTTAGAATCCCGTGGCTTTATCCAAGTGGTACATCTGGACTGATAACAATGTGCTGATAGATATGTTCTTTGGGCTGCTCATTATAGTGGTTTAGCTAGCTTAGCCTGTAGAAACATATTTTTTGTTATTGTGTCTCTAATGGTTACTGTAAATGCCAGCAGCTTGCCTAGAACTTACTCATCAGTCATGTGTCATCTTTGTTTCCTTGAGATCTTATGTTAATAATTTTCCTGTTTCTGCAGTGATTCTACCATACTACAGAAATGGAAAAATGGAAGGAACAGGAGGGAATTCAAAAAAAGATATTGTTTTTCGGCGTCATGCGG
This sequence comes from Myrica gale, assembly GCA_963930655.1. Classification (NCBI taxonomy): domain Eukaryota; kingdom Viridiplantae; phylum Streptophyta; class Magnoliopsida; order Fagales; family Myricaceae; genus Myrica; species Myrica gale. The sequence continues at coordinate 20,963,297 of OZ005604.1, read as the reverse complement.
TGGACCGTATGCCAATTGATTGTTGGAATGATGTTTGGCACAAGTTGCATCAGCAAGTAGTTAACGTTGATGTTTTTAATGTGAACTCAGTACCTGCAGAAGTGTACTCAACTGTTGCAACTGCAGTCATATGGTCTATGCGACTCACCCTATCTATTGCATTATATGTCTGGATTGATAGCGTGATGAGACCAATTTATGCAAAGTTAATACCTTGTGATTTGGGAACTCCTAGTAAAAAGACGAGGCAGCCACTCAAGCGCCGTGCGCTTGGATCTTTGGGTAAAAATCGGTAGGTGGAAAATGACATTTTGGTACCTTGGTCCTCAGATACATAGTTTTGTTTCATTTCTACTAGGAGTAGCTAGTGATGTTATTATTTTGTGAATTGTTGCCATATATTTGGAAGACTGAAAATCTATGTATCCTACAAAGTCATTATTGCGCCTTTGCATTAGAATTTCTTCTGTTTTGCTCAAGTTACTACCTGTTCTGATGGTGTCATAGAGTTTTATGCCTACGTTTTCAATGCTTGTATTTTATGGGAATTGCAATACACATTGGCAATAATCTGCAGCCAGGCATCTTCCAAGTCTCAATAAATAGATTTTGAAAAGGATGCTTTGTGCTGCTAGAGGAGCATCCATAGCTTCAAAAGGCATAGGGTGAAACTTGACGCATTGTGCACAAATGGATGTGCAAATAGCTACATCTCAGTTAGACCCTAAAAGGACTAGTAAAAGTATAATTGAAACTCCTTAGTATTACTTATATGGCCCTAGTTCACCTTGTAAACTCCAATGCGGGTGTCAGTGTTAAATAATATATTGTTTCAAGAACTTCTAAATTATCAGTAGGAGGTGAATCTAATCATCTAATTAAATTTCTAATACTTCTCAAACGTGAGTCAGACTATCCTTTATAAGTAAGTTTGACACGTGGAATATTTAAATTAGATAGTGTTTGCAAACCAAGAATTTTTTGAAAATTTTTGGGAATGTTGTGAAAATTGAGGTAGATTAGAGTTCTGTTGGATTTTTAGAAAAAGTAATGAAGAGTAGAATTTTATGGGAGTAGGTGAAAAAGTGGAAAGAAAGATGATTTGAGTAATTTTTTTATGTTTATTGTAATAGAAATAAATGATTTGATGGGGAAAGAGAAATGATTTGATTTTTTTATTATTATTATTTTCTTAACCAAAATTTTGAGTTAGTTATGTTTGCATTCAAAAGTTTCGGATGGGTCAAAATTTCCCCACTATTTTGGGTTTGCAAACACTACCTTAAATGGCGAAAGGGGGGGGGGGGGTTGTGAAAGAGTGGAGTCTTGGTTCGTTCTCGGACTCTCTGCTCTGATATCCGGTTAATGACCAATTATCCCTATAGTCGAAGTCAACAGGGAAAGGTTAATTGAATCTTTTAATTCATATGCTATTAATTAACACCCATCTGATGTCTTTCACTATCTACTCACCTACTATAGTAGTTTCACACTCCGGAGTATCACATAAAGCGAAAGGAACTTCTCTTAAGGAGCCCTGTTTGCTGACAAGAATGTAAACTGGACTTGAAGTTGTTCTACCATTGTTAAAGAACAAGAAAAAGTATATTTGTTGGAACAAATGATATTTAATGATATGGACCAGTCTCATGGGTTTTCTAGCTGGAGTTTATCATGATAACTTTAGCTACCTATTGGTATTGATATAATTCTTTGTCTGATAAGCGACACAACCGCATATTCATCTGGTGGATATATCTGGAGAAATGATTGTTCCAACAGAATACCATGGATCTAACTTTTAGCTATCTTTCCACCAGGGCAAAATTTATATCAGCAGAAGAAACTACAGGTGTTACATTTGATGATTTTGCTGGCCAGGAATATATAAAGAGGGAACTGCAGGAGATTGTAAGAATTTTAAAAAATGATGAAGAGTTCCAAGACAAAGGGATCTATAGCCCAAAAGGTGTTCTTCTCCATGGACCTCCTGGAACTGGTAAAACACTGTTGGCTAAGGCCATAGCTGGTGAAGCTGGACTTCCTTTCTTTGCAGCAAATGGCACTGATTTTGTTGAGGTGAGGCCTAATAGAATTTTTTCTTAATGGTAAGGGTTATGAAAACTGGACCAACGATAGAAGTAGTAAAGATAATTTTTAGAGATCTCATCAACGTAGGATTATTTGCATCCTCCTTTTGTTGGATTTTGCTTCAGTCTTTGTATTTTATAGCAGCCAGCAACATTGCAACTCGTCTCATTCTCCATTGCTACCTAACTGCTCTTATCATCTTTATTTTGGTTGTAGTCATCTTGGATTGTTGCAATGTACAGGAGAATTGACTGACTGAGTAACTTTTCCAGATGTTTGTTGGTGTGGCAGCATCTCGTGTTAAGGATCTATTTGCCAGTGCCAGATCTTTTGCACCTTCGATTATTTTCATTGATGAGATTGATGCTATTGGTAGCAAGCGTGGTGGACCTGATATTGGTGGGGTAAGATAATTTAACCGTGTCATTTAGTATATTGCATGCCAAAAATCACTACTTTGCAGTTACGTATTCTACTATGTTTTTGATAAATGCTGTTTCAATTATACTATTGAAGCTTGCTTGTATATAGTTTCTTTGAATTAGAAATTAAATGCATAATCTTCTAGGTTCTGGGAACTGTGTGGATGGTTAGTTTGATAGGTGTTTTTTACTGAAAAGGTAGTGTAACATATCTTAACAGCTAATCTTTAGGTCACCATAAATCATTACTCCAAATTTCCAGTTCTTCTTTAATGAAAATCACTCGTCTGTGTGAACACTCTGTGTGAACACAGCACGTGTTTATATACAAGGACTGTGTAGTATTATGAGTCCTTTGAATCTTCAGAGTAAATACCTTACGAAACCCAATAAACTCTGACTTGGACCCAAAGAAAATAAACCTAGGAAACTTAGAAATTCTCTAAAAAATCTCAGCTTGACACAATTACCAAAATACCCTCTCTATACAGGGGATATAGAATTGTAATCGGCTTCTGATTAAAAAAACTATAAAATTGCCTCTCATACAGAACTAGCCATAAGGCATTAAAGAAAGCCAAGTATAGTGCTGATTTAATCCTAACCTCCTAACGACTCAACCTTCAAAATCATGTAAGACTCACCTGAATCTGAAGTTTGATGAGATCTCCACTCAAGAAAAGCTTTTAAGCTGACAAAAGTGTGGAATCACTCTATAGAGAGCAAGTAGACTCTTATTCCATGGTGGGATCTCATATGGTTGGAGAGAATTCGCCTCAACTTTACATCACTGTTTGAAACTATGTTGACTGGAAAATGAGATGTGATGTTTGTTCTGTTTTAACTTTCAGAATCTACACATTTTTTTTTGACTATGATATCCATGTTTTTTTAATAGTCATAGGCTTGAATTACTCAAGCAGAATTTTTATAAGAGTTCAAAGCTCGAGACTGCATTCACATCCTTGCATGTGTAATTTTCTTTTTATATAGGGTGGAGCAGAAAGGGAACAAGGGCTGCTTCAGATTCTAACTGAGATGGATGGATTTAAAGTTTCCACATCACAGGTAGGCTCTTATATCTTCTCCGGGAATGGAGTGAAGAGATTGTCCTGTTTGACTCACATAGTTGGCGTTGCCAGGTGCTGATCATAGGCGCAACAAATAGACTGGATATTCTTGATCCTGCTCTCTTGAGGAAGGGCCGTTTTGACAAGATCATAAGGGTTGGATTGCCATCAAAAGATGGTAGATTGGCCATATTAAAGGTATTTTTCTTAATGTGTTTATCCCGTTGCTTGCTGCTTGCTCAATGGTTTGCGATTGTGAGAGCAAAGAACACAATTGTTGCAAAACAAGGATTTTAAAAACAAGAAGAAAGCAAAAAGGAAAATTATATATATATATAAAATGATCAATTTTTGAAGAATAAATGTCGCGATGATGGGGAGTCAGTTGATCACGTGCTCCTCCATTGTCCTGTTGCGCGGGGGCTATGGAGCCATGTGCTAGGCATTTTGATTTTTCCTTGGGTGATGCCCGTGAAGGTGGAGGGTGTGTTATGGAGTTGGAATAGGAGGTTTTTTAATCCAATTGCCAAGATTATTTGGAGAATGATTCCCTCATGTATTTGGTGGTGTCTTTTGAAGGAGCGGAATTGTAGATGTTTTGAGGATTGTTCCGCATCTTTGGTGAAGTTGCAAGGATTTTTGTTTCTTTCTCTTTTTAGTTGGGCGAATGCGGCGCTTGGTTGTCTTTTTGTTGATTTTGATGACTTCCTTAGTTTTGTCGCTTGTCTAGACTAAGCGTTTTCGGTATAGTCCTTTGTACTGTTTTCGCTATAGTCCTTTGTACTGTTTTCGCTTTTTTCTAATAAAATTTTTTACTTATCAAAAAACATCAGAACCATAAATGATGATAGTGTCTTGGTGAACTTTTCTTGTTTTATACATGTGAGTGAGTTGTAGCTTATCTGTGTAATCTTCCGATTGGTTTAAGGTACTTTTTTATTATAATATTTTACCAAACGAAATTATTTTATGCCATCAAACTCAGAACAATACTCATGAATGTTCTGGTACCGGGTCCATCCCAACCCAATGGCCAAACTAAGATGCCATCTGGTACGGTATTAACAACATTGTCTCACAGGCATTTGTGGAAATTAGACCTTTCCGTTCTAATCATTATTTTGTGCGATACAGGTGCATGCTAGAAATAAGTATTTTCGTTCCGAGGTAGAAAAGGAGGCTCTCCTTCAGGAGATTGCAGAGCTTACAGAAGATTTCACAGGGGCGGAGTTGCAAAACATACTGTAATTCATTCTTACTCCACTTGTTCACTTCATCATCAGAAGGTAGATCCTGATTCTTTCTGCAATTGAATGACAGAAACGAAGCTGGAATATTGACTGCCCGGAAGGATTTAGACTTTATTGGAAGAGAAGAGCTGCTAGAGGCTTTGAAAAGGGTCAGCCCCCCCCCCCCCTCCCCTCTGGGAAGGATTAAGTCCTTTCCCTCCATCATGTCGTGTTTGATGTTTACTTTGGAATTCTGCATTCTCATTTTCACTCTTTTGTATATCTAATGATTTGCAGCAAAAGGGCACATTTGAAACAGGCCAAGAAGATAGTAGAGAAATTCCAGAAGAACTAAAACTGAGACTGGCATACAGAGAAGCAGCAACTGCTGTTCTTGCATGCTACTTCCCAGATTCCTACCGCCCTTTTATGGAGGTCAATGGTCATCATTTGACCTCTGTTCTAAAGTTCCCTATGGTTTTACATGTTAAACTCACTTTTATGCATTGCTTTTGCAGACGGATATAAAATCCATCCGTAGCCAGCCAAATATGCAGTATACTGAAAAGGCAGGAAGAGTTTTCTCAAAAAAATCAGATTATGTGAATTCAATCATTCGTGCATGTGCTCGTAAGTTTTGAAAATGTTTACCCTGTTTTGCAAAATCATCTTTGATAGCTCCCTGCAGCTTTCACTTGCTCATTATTTCTGAGCTTCTGAATGGACTATGTTGCATGCTTCTTTATCACTTTATGCTGTAGACTAGTGGATGTAGGCCCTTGAGTATGGCCTTAGTTAGTTGATTGGGACTTGTATGTTAGAAATTTTGAAGAATTATCTGCATCCTTTTTATTGTAATTTATCGTTCAGCGTTGTACTTATGGCAGCAAAGTTTAATCTTGCTAACTATTGGCTCACACTTGAGCTTCACACCCCAAGTTGACTAGGTCTGATTTGATCAGTAATGGAGAGAAGATCTTTCACTGTACAGTTAGGGTACAAACTCTTTAACTTGGTACGAAATTGCAAACCTCCTAGGGTTGATTGTATGAAGTTTTAGCTTCTGCATTGCAGAGTTATTGGTTGAGCAATGAGCATAGCGTGTCTATGGCACCTGTAAAGTGAATTTAGGCCCAAATAATTGGAACTTTAGGGTAGTTACTGCATCATGCAAAGAAAAAGTAACGTCCTGTTCTGTTCATTTTGCTTTCCTTTAACGTTTAGCTATGAGATCAGCATCTTAGCAGGTATTTCTTTGTGATTAACCAATCCTGATTTGTGAGGAATGTGATTTTACATGCTTATTTCTATTTTGGCTTCTGGTCAATATGATCACGTCTAATTGATAGCCCCAATTTGTAGCAAGAGTAATTGAGGAGGAGATGTTTGGGGTTGAAAACATGTGTTGGATCTCTGCGAAGGCTACACTGGAAGCTTCAAGGCTTGTGGAATTCTTGATTCTGCAGACAGGAATGACAGCATTTGGGAAAGCATACTACAGGAATCAAGGTGATCTTGTGCCAAATGTACGTTTGAGGGAGCTGACTCATAAAACCTCAATTATATAGTTATTATTTCAGCGCAAGAGCTTTTTTGAAATACACTGTATTTATCAGCTGTCTTTTCTTACTATGACAGCTTGCAGCCAAGCTTGAAGCACTTAGAGATGAATACATGCGTTACGCTGTGGAGAAATGCTCTTCAGTGTTGAGAGAATACCATTCAGCTGTGGAGACAATCACAGGTAGTGCTGATCTTTACTAAATTGAGCAATCGCTTTTCCGTGTTTGTCAGTTGAACTGTAGTCATCTGAGTTGTTAAGCTTAACCATTCAAGTGGATGTTTCAGTTTAAAGTTATTATTCCAAATTACAATACACTTTGGAGTTGGCATGTAGTTGGTGCTTACAGGCTGCACGTTTTCATGTTGGGCAGATATTTTACTTGAGAAGGGAGAGATTAAAGCTGATGAAATTTGGGACATATATAATAGGGCTCCACGAATACCACAGGTGTTTCTAAATTCAGGAAAAAAGATTAATGATTGTCATGTTATGCTTGTTATCGTTGGCAGAGAACTTCTTTTCTGTTGACAGGAGATAGTATAGATAGCAAGTTTGATTTTTTCTTTTGTTTTTCGTTTTTTATTTCATGCTGCTTGCTTTAATAATTCATTTGAACTACTTTTGAGATATGCTTTGTAGTTAATTGCTATTATCTTGTTGTTTGGATATTGCTGTATTATTTTGTTTTATATTCTGCTTCAGTTGACTTGTTCACCACTCAAGTGCTGATATGAATGAGTGACGCACTGGAGAGGGAACAATTCTCAAATTTCGTAAACCTATGCTTCTTGTTGCTTCAGGTTGCTGTGGCTTTACGTTCTACAGATATGGCAGGTTCTTTACCTCCAGCAACTAACCTAACTACCCAGAAAAGAAAGTAAAGTTAAAGTTTTTTCAAGAATTTGAAAGAAATTCACAGAGTAATTCTCATGCTAAACAATGATCAATGATCTTAAACCTTGCATATCTTTCTTTGATGGGAAACACCTACCCATTGATTTGGGCAAACCTTGAGGTTTTGGCTCTTGAGAGGGAATTTTTTAATTGCATTGATGAAGTGTATAAACAAAAGAGCTGCAAGATGGAATTGGAAAAGTGGAATTAGAAAATGGGAAGAAAGGAAAAGATCGAGTCACACAATGTACACTAGAAATGAGCATCTGCTTGCAATCTTAAATAGGTCATGTCCTTTCTAGATACGTAGACATGCAATGTTGTCTGAGACCTTATCACGACTTTGATCTGTTGATATACCCTGTAAGGGTCTTCATTGGTTTGCAACACACACGTTTTAGTGATATGGGGAAGGAGCCATGGAGGCCAGCCTTATCTTGGGAGTATATGTGATCCTTGTTCAAAGCTCAAGCAACACAAGGAGTTGGTTACTATAATTTTCTTACGGCTGGCTGGCTTTGTCAGAATATGTTTGCTCTACTGTTAAGATTTAGAAATATAGACGGTTTCTGTACTGGTGTCTCTACCTAGTTTCTGTTCTAGAGCTCCACTGTGAAAGGCAGCTGGTAGTGGAGGGCGTTGGTGTTGAATAATTGTATAGAAGTGGGAATCAGTTTTCTGAAGTGAAAGGGCCATCTAGTTTTGGGATTGGAAAAGAATTTTCAGTATATGAGGTGAATTGACAATGAGCATTGGCTTGTCCATAATATTCTCCAGCAAATTGGAAGACTTATTTTGTAAGCTTTTTCCTTGGTTTTTAATTGTGAGGGCTAGTAAGAGGTGTGGTATATTATGTACTGACATATACATTTTGAAGGCCATGATAAATTACCTTTTGCTGGGGACCATGCCTCTGGCATGGAACGCATCAAAGAAGATGATCGGAACAATATTACCAGTGCAATGATTGTTGCCCTCGTGGTAGTTTTCTGCAAAGGGAAATACTTTTAAGTGTTTCCTGAATGTTATTTGTCCAGACATAAATCTGGAGTATGTTTTATACTAGTGTGTCACATGAGGTGAAAGTTCTGAGGTCAAAACTTCTTGTGCTAAATGTTCAGCCAGCTGTTAATCCAGTTGATGAATATGGAGCCATAGTCTGGGCTGGACGATGGGGAATCCATGGGGTTACACTCCCTGGAAGGGTTACGTTTGCACCTGGAAATGTTGGGTTTTCAACCTTTGGTGCACCCCGCCCAATGGAGGTATGTGAAAAAAGTGTACTCTTGACTTCTGCTATGTATTCAAACTTGATTCTAATGCGCAGTACTTTCCTTTTTTGGAATCTTTTGCGCAGACACAAGTCATCAATGATGAAACTTGGAAGCTCATAGATGGTATCTGGGATAAAAGGGTTGAGGAAATAAGAGCGGAAGCTTTCAGTGAAATTGAAGAAGACAAAGAAGAACCACAACTTTTGATGGCCAGCCATTTCCTTTGAAACTACTTGATGTTTTTCTTCCTGGTTTGTATGCAGCCTCTTCTCATGCAAGTTTTTCTTTGTTGATTATTACCCAAGGGTCTAATTTTAATACTGTTTCCCATTTAGGAAGTCAGCAAGATATATGTCCACCTTCTAAACTGGAAGTTATTTGTTATTCAATTTCGTAGATCATCATTACCTTTTATTATAAAGCAAACAAGACCTTTGTTAGAAGTCCCGCACCTCTAAGATAAAGTACATTTTCATGTTTCATTAGTAATCTCCCATGCCAAAACAAGATGAATTGGGATGGAGGGAATACCGTTCTTCTTTATCTGCACTCTTGCATTTTCATTTTTGACTTCAAAGGCAAGGGGTGGCTGCCACCTTTTGGGTGTGAAAGAGCCTCAGTCTCCTTTTCCTTTAGAGGATAACTGGAGAGGTAAAGGAAACAAAGATAACCCCCGCTTCCTTCCTTTTGCAGATTGAAAGAGCCTCAGTCTCCTTATCGTTAGAAGAGGCAGAAAGGTAGTGAAAATGTTGCTAATCCTGTAACGATGATGCATTTTGATACAGTTGCATGTCAATTTTCTTGCCTGGTTTCCTGCATATCAAATTGTTGTGGGAATTGGAACTTTCTTTTCCTTTCACTTCCCCTTTTTTATTCTAAATTCTCCATGCCTAAGAGTGGAGAGCATTTATCTCAAATAGGACTTGCTGTAGGACCGCCTTCAATGGCTTTGGCACTGAATTAAAAAGTTGGATCAGTGTTCTGTGTAGGCTATAGTATCATGCCTTGTACTCGAAGGGAAGTAGAACGATGTCTAGGTAGCTTCATTCTTTTTCTGTAATAACATTCTCTTTCTATGTTTTTCAGCCTCGCGTACATTCATTATGGCCATCACAGTTCCAGCTATGTATGGCTGCCATACAACCTAGGGAGTTTAAGCGAAAACAACAAAAGAAGCCAGGTTTTGTAATTTTGGTCCAATCTTAGACAGAGAGAGGGATCTGAACCACCGGTGGCCCAGAGTAACATAGTATCAAGCACTGGCACCCAACCTATACAAGGGAAGCAAGTCAAGTCTTGGTGGATCTCACATCAGCAACTGTGAATTTGAGGTACAATAGAGTCGAGAAGGTATTAGCAACATTTTCACTACCTTTCTGCCTCTTCTAACGATAAAATATAGGTGTATTTTGCCACAATAGTATTCTTCAAGCAATTTAGAGCTTCTTTCAAATTCAAATAAGTTCTATTACTAGTATCTCGGCCTATATTTATCTCTTTGATTTGTTTGGATGCCATGATGGGGTCAATCGGGCATTGTACAAGGCTTATAAATATGCTGCGTACTTCTTTATATCCTTCAGCTGTTCGTCGTTGGACACTTTCGAAGTGTAATGCTTGAAGTTCACTGCACGCAAAGCACTGGCAACCGGCAGTAGGTGTATATTGCTATCGTTTTCCTTCCTGAGTAGCTCCTTAAGTGCTATCTCATCGAAAGCCCAGCTTCCTGTCTGCCAGTTGAAGTGATACAATGCAAGAAACCGTTGCCCGTAAATAGCTAAAAACTCCAATGCAGCTAAAATGAACTCAAATTCCCCCTCGGACATGTAGTAGGGAAAGCTGATCCTCGTCCATCCGGGTTTTGCTCCAAGATAGCCCTATCAAAAAAAAAAAGTAATGCCAATTTAGCCCAGAACATTGGTTTTGTGGCGGGAGCCAAATTGAGAGACTGTTTACCTTTTGAATGGCATCCCTGAAGCCAATCGAATGGCTATCCTCTAAATTGAGCAGAGTGTGGGCATAGGGTCCAGCACAAGCGCACCCACCTCGAGCCTGGATGCCGAACAAGTCATTCAAGAGTGCTGCGACAAATGGTCCAGGAAGAGGCTTATCTCTCTTGGTCCCTGTCTCACTCCACATGTAAAACAATTCCTCCCTTATTCCTGTGCTATCAGTACTAATGGCAGAGGACTTGGTAGTCGTATAAATGAGGAAAGACAACACAACTTGTCACTTCAGGCTTGTGTTTCCCAGAACGCCGATGTTTTGGTTTGGGAGAAGCCTCTCGAGCGCTCTCTCTATGTAGGCGTGCTCGTATTTTTCAATCACTTCGTACCCAATGTATTCTTTTACCCAGAAAGCCAATGCTGCTCTAACTGTCTGGATTATTTGAGGAGTGCCACTATTTTCCCTTTCCTCTATGTCCTCGCAGTATAAGGTGTCCTGCAATTAGTTATAGAAGATTATACAAAGTGAATGCGCTGGGACTCTCAATTTCCTCGCCATGTTTTTTGCTTAGAGCTCTGCAATTTTGCAAGAACGGTTCATAGTTTCTTGATTTGATTCTAATTCCACCACCCTGTTTAATTTTATAGCAATGGGTGGGATTAAGTAATTCTTAAAATGGAAAATACTTAACTTACCTCCCCCCAAAAAAGGGGAAGGAAATTGCTCTAAAAATAGTAAGAGATTCTTATTCATAACAACTACCTTTTCATTAAACCTATTGACATAAATAACAGTGTCACCTCCACAAGTTGATGGTGGAGAAGACTTCAATCGGTAGAGAGCTTTGTTCATCAGAAGGATGCCGGGTGTTCCTGGTCCGCCTACAAACTTATGCGGACTAAGAAAAACGGCATCGTAGCCATCAATCTCCCCGGACCTCATGTCGATCTCCACGTAAGGACCACTAAACACAGTAAAATTTCAGGGCAAGAAAATTAGCACTTTGATGGTGGTGTAACAAATTATGATAACAATCTTATGCACAAACTTTGCGAAGTACCTTGCTGCGAAATCAAAGCATGCGAAAGCACCATTCTGTTGCAGAAGTTTAGCAATGGCTCGCGTGTCTGAATAGATTCCAGTCACGTTGCTACAAGCCGAAAAAGAACCCAAGATTGGCCTATCGGCATCTTGTACCACTCAAGTTGTTGACTTAGAGCCTCCATATCTATTCCACCATTGACATCCAAACCAATCTCTATAACTTCAGCCAAGCTTTGCCGCCAAGAAAGAAGGTTCGAGTGGTGTTCATAAGGCCCGACCAAAACTACCCATCTTTCCTCACTTTTAAGGCATTCTAGTACTCTGTCTCTCATAATTGATGGCACTGCAATGCCCATTACTTCTTGAAGCCTTTTGATCGCTCCAGTTGTACCCGAGCCACAAAATATGATTGCTTCATCTTCTCCACCACCTAAGCATTTCTTAATGTACTTGGCTGCTTCATGCACTACTTTTGTGGTTCGTTGCCCCACGTAGCTGTCACTAGTGTGACTTTTCCCTGTTTAAAACGATAATGTCGGTGTTATAAATTTATCTTGCAAGGCTTTTGCATAATATTACAATGATTTATGCATAGTATATACTTTGCTATATGAAACAGCAGAAACAAAATATTTCAAGCACAATTCAAGATATATATATACACTCACAAAAAGATATCTATTAATATTGAGTTTGAATTGATCAAAGAGAATTAAGTAGTGCTTTATTTATAATCTGTTGGCCGTGGTTTTGTAATGGAGTAATAGAAGGACGATCGGAAAATTCCAAATATATAGAAGACCAACGCCAAAGTTTCTGTTACAAAGTACCCTTGTATATGCTCGGCAGGCGACAGCTACACCTTGTTAATAGTACCTGAAAGATCTTAAAGCAGTTCCTAAAAAAAAGGCAACATTCATTTGAGAAATGTATATAAAAATATGTTGATTTGAAATTGTCCAACTAATGTCCTCTCAACTGTCAAAGTTCTCCAATGATTAATATGAAACGTACTTGGTTCCTAGCTATGCCCATATCCAGATTGTTTATGTAGATAAAAACCGGACCATTAGGTTCTGTTGAACAAAATCTAGATTGTTTATATCAAATAAATTCCTTTTTATGCTCTTTTTCTTTGATGGACGTGTACGCTACATGAAAAGCGGAGCATTCCTGTTCTCTTTCTTCAGTTTTTGGAGGAATTAATGAGAAGGGTATTTTTTTTCAGGAGATTTTTGGACGGTCAGAAAATTTTCAGGTTTTTGGAGGGACTATCTAGATTTTTGTTCGAATCTTGAGGGTACTACTCATCAAAGTTTCACCAGTGAATTCCTAATCCTTTGAAATCTTTAACCAAATAAAGAAACCAAAAAAAAAATAATACATTGCTAATGCTTGAAAATTTCATAATGCAAGCATTTCCTTTGGCATCTAGAACGTGATAAGATTCAGAGGACAAAAACAAGTCCCACGTGAAGAAAACGAAATCCTTAAACCTATCATTAGAATTTGGTTGATATGTCAGGATTCTTATTGCTATAGGGAATTAATAAAAGAGATAAAGAATAATGCAAATTTACCATAAGAAGGAAGAACGCTGTTGATGATGAAATCTTCCACATATCGCAGCGACCGGCCGGAGGCAGTGTGATCGGCATAGGTGAGTCTTCTTTTTCCAAGGGGAGTGTCGATTTCGGCATCCCCGCCGATGATTTGAGAGCGCAGCCAAGACAGTCGTCTTTTCTCTGGCGACTCACTTATTCTACCCTTTTCTACTGTCCTAGAGAAATATTCAGAATTATGAGACACATCGCCGTCAATTCGAGCTTGCGTTTGTGGTCCCAGTGCTAGTTTTGCTATGGTCTTCAAAAATGTTTTGAGTACTTCTTGCAGCTTTCAACATGAGTTGCTCGAATTCCATGTCGAAGAAGATGAATAAGTAGGAGGGTGAAATATTTGAAGTATGAAGAAGAAGAAGAAGAAGAAGATGATGATGAAAACGACGATGGGTGGTGAAGAATAATATATAGCCCTAGGGCAGAAGATGATCACCTGCCTTGTTAAATTTGTTAAAAAAAAAAAGACAAGGCCAGTTGCGAATTGCCACGACAATATCGTGTTTGACCTTTCTTTGCCGTTTTCGTATCCAAATGTAAGTGAAGGTTGGGTGTAGATTACGTCTGGAAAAATTACAAAGAGATACAAATATACCTGTTATAGATATATATCTCCCGGCCTTGGTTAATTCTGTTAAAAGAAAACAAAATATTTCCCTTAGGAAATAGAGAACCCGAAATATGTTATTTTAGCTAGCTAGGTACAATTTTTTCTCCAAAATCGTATGAGATTGCGTGAAAAGATAAAAGAATATTGTTGGTCAGGTGCATGTAGATGATTATAATTAAGTCAGTCAACATGCTTAAAGAGCTGGAACACTTCGTTCGGAAAGAAGAAGAATTAGAAGAAAAAGAAATAATCTTGTGGTAAGTATATATAGGCGGGATGAGTTTTGATTTCAGATCTTGTTTACTAGGAATTAATGAGTGACGGATAATTACTACTGATCTCGTCCCAAGTGTAAGTGATCACTGCCCTCCCTTTAACCGGTTACATCTTTTTGCTTTATCGTATAACCTAACGGATGGTTAGGTTAAGAAGTGATTAATCGAACTCTTTAGATTAATTTGTATAGTCTCCAAAGACGATAACTCATTAATGGTGGGAAGGACGTACAAACTTCTACTTTAAGACACTAGTTCGAGTGTCGAGAATTTGTAGTCGGAGCCCAACCTGGCTAATACAGTTTCTACTTGAGGTAAATATGTTAAAGTCTGGAGGTGCACAAAGGCGAAGCATATAAATTGAACATTACAAACCAAACAATATTGTCTTGAATCCTTTGATCAAGGCATGTTTGAAAAATTAATTAAATTTCTCTCCATTCTAAAATTTTGGTTTGCAAATATAAATAACTCAAAATTTTAGTCACGAAAATAATAATAAAATAACTTCACAATAAGATCTCTCCCCATCAAATCATATGATGTTTAGATTTTCACTTATTCATTAACTCTTATAGAATTTTATTTTTTACTATTTTCTCTCAAAATCTAATAAAATTCTAATTCACCTCAATTTTTACAGCATTTTCAAAATTTTGATAAATTTTTTATTTACAAACGGTACATTGATATAATAACCATACAATTAATTAGTCCTAGCTAATTAATCATAAGAATGGGAGGCGTGTGATGCTCCTTCTTACACGGAAAGGATGAAAATAAAATTAGGGAAATTGAAATTTTAGTTCTTAGATTTTGGACACTTTCATTTTAGTCCTTCAGTTTCAACTTTTAAATTTTTAGTCCTTGAGTTGTCATTGTTTGAAGAAATGATCATTCCGTCAGTCTGCTGTCTATATACTTAACGACACATGAAGCGGTCGACCGAGTATATGTGTTGAAAGTGAGCGGTCGACCACTTCACCTCCTGCTTGTCATTTCATCCGAATATTAAATATCCTTTGTGATACCTGCCCCTTCCCCTGCAGCATGTCATTAGGTGTCTGCACTTGCCCCCTTCCTTGCAACTTTTTCATGCGTCAATCACTCTTTCTTCTTTTGTTCTTCTTCGTTTTTTTTACCGCATTAATGTTAGTCTTCTTCTTCTTTTGTTTTTTGTTTTTTTATGACGTTAATGTTTGTCTTCTTCTTTGTCTGTTTTCTTTAACCGCATTTGTCTTCTTCTTTTCTATTTTTTTTAATAACTTTCAAATATTTATATTATAATAAAAAATAAATTTCTATAAATTTAAATATTATAAATTTCTTTTAAAATTCAAAAAAATCATAATTATAATAAATATTATAAATAAACATAAATTTAAATATTATTTTATTTTTTATCTTTTCATTCATCCCAATAAAAATAATCTAAAAATAATAACTTGAAAAATTATTATTATTATTTTTACACATCATCAACTTCTACACACAAACAACAATACAACTCCAATCTCACCTAAAAATTCTCAAAATACTTAAAATCCTAAAAATCTCTTTAAAACTACTCTAGATCTCCACTACCATTTCTCATGAAGGCTTAATTAGGGTGGCGCAAAATTATTTAAAAGAAAAAAGACTAATTCTTCTCGACCGGACGTACCATGGTTCTTGCAGAGCCAATAAATTATACTTTTGTTGCCGCTGTAACCCGGTGGGAAGTTATATATATATATATATATATATATATATATTATTTATTTATTGACCGAGCTACAACGTCTTGGTCCAGTAGGCACGTAATGGGAGATCCAAGACCAATATTTATATAGCAGAAGAAGGTTAATATATGATACCTTTGTGTAGCCCCGTGCATTTTTTGGCTATATCAATACAAGATCGATATTTGCTTATTTACCAAAAAAACAAAAAGCAGGAGAAGGAACACAAACCGTACGTACAAGCAGCAGCGTGGTCTTATGAGGTACAATACGATCCTTACAAGCTTTTAAGCGTATTAAGAACAAACAAAAAAAACGGAGGCCGAGAAGGTCAGAAGACGCATTTTATACCTGCAGGTGCGCGCGTTGATGTTGGTTCATCCTTCATATTTTGAAAAATAATGAGAGATGGGGAACACGTGTCTTCTACCTTACAACTCGCTGGGTACAGTGGAGATGTTAGAGGAAAACACAGACAAACTCAAAAAGGCAAATTAACAACAATCTTTCCTAGATTGGATGAGAGATCACACGAAGCAAAACATTCTCGAGTCATTAGAAAACCAAAGGATTCAATACCAGAAGTTTCTTAAACATTACATCCCTTCAGTTGTAGTTGCATATATATAAGTATTTTACAAAAAAGATTCAATACCACAGGTCCACAAGTTTCTTGGGGAATACCGAAATTCCCACAAACGTGAAACATTATTCAAGAAAACCAAAGGAAACGTAAATCCAACATGAATTGGAAATACTTTTAGACTCTGAAGGAGACAAGGTCGACATCTATGTCCTCCGGAAGTCTACGCGGAGGTGGGAACTTGGGAAGGAGACACGCAATGTACTTGGCCGCTTCTAGATATGCTGTGTACTTCTCAATCGTCTTTATTTGTTTAGCTTCTTCATCGTCAGACGCGGTTGGACTGTAATGTTCATGGTTTCCAGCACGCGAAGCAATGGCCAAGGGAGAGATGTGCACTTCGTTGTTATTGTCCTTCCCGAGTAGCTGCTTAAGTGCCTTCTTCTTAAAAGCCCAACTTCCTGTCTTCCAATCGAAGTGATACAGAGAAAGAAACCGCTGCCCATAAATGGCCAGAAATTCTAACGCAGCCAAAATAAACTCAAATTCCTCCACGGACATGTAGTAAGGAAAGCTGATCCTAGTCCAACCCGGTTTTACTCCATTATAGCCCTGAAAGATAAGAACAATATTAGCTCAGAACAATAGTTTTCGACATAATTATTTGCAGAGCCTTATATGGCAATGGGCAGGGACAGTTAGAAACCATTTACCTTAAGGAAGGCATCTCTGAAGGCAAGTGAATGAGCCTCATCCACATCAAGCAGAGTGTGAGCATAGGGTCCAGCACAAGCGCATCCACCTCGAGCCTGGATGCCGAAAAGGTCATTCAAGAGTGCTGCTACGAATGGTCCATGAAGGGGCTTATCTTTCTTGTTTCCCGTCTCTCTCCACATGTTAAGCAACTCCTCCGGTCGCCTTATCTCTCTGGCATCGGTATTAGACCCATGTTTGAGGTCGGCAAAGGAGGAATTGCTAGTACTATAAATGAGGAAAGACAAGACAGCTTGTCGCTTGAGGCTCGTACTTCCCAAAACGCCAATGTTCTGGTTTGGGAGAAGCCTCTCAAGTGCTCTCTCTATGTAGGTGTGCTCGTATTTTTCTATCACTCCATAGCCAATGTATTCCTTCACCCAGAAAGTCAGTGCTGCTCTAACTGTTTGGATTATTTGAGGGGTACCACCATTTTCCCTTTCTTCTATGTCTTCATAGTACAGCGTGTCCTGCAATTGGTGACGGTAGTAAATGAACGTCAAGAGATATACTTGGCTTTCAAAAACAACTCACAATGTCATACAGTTGCCTCAGCATGTTTTTTGTAAAAGATTTTTTTTTTGGCAATTTCAGAGTAGTACTAAATCACAAGCTGTATATGTTTTAACATATTTTGAAATTCTATTAGACTATATATAGAAAGTAAGTGGCTTGCTTATATATAATAATGTTTACCCTTTCATTGAAGCCATTGACGTAAATAACAGTTCCACCTCCACAAGTAGATGGTGGAGAAGACCTTAGTCGATAGAGGGCTTTATTCATCAAAAGAACACCGGGTGTTCCAGGTCCACCGATAAACTTATGTGGACTAAGAAAAATAGCATCATAACCATCGATCTCCCCTGACCTCATGTCAATTTCCACGTAAGGACCACTGAACACACCAAATTAAAAAACCAGGCCAACAAAAATTAGCACCTTTATCCTGCAATAAGAACAATATTACAAAATAAAAATAAAAAATTTACACAAATTTTACATACCTTGCTGCAAAATCAAAGCATGCAAAACCTCCATTCTGGTGAAGAAGTTTGGCAATTTCTCGTGTGTCTGAATAAATTCCAGTCACGTTGCTGCAAGCCGAAAAAGAACCCAAGATTGGCCTATTGGCACGCTTGTATCGCTGAAGCTGTTGTTTTAGAGCATGCATGTCTATCGAACCATTGTCATCTAAACCAATGTCCACAACTTCAGCCAAGCTTTGCCGCCAAGAAAGAAGGTTCGAGTGATGCTCATATGGCCCGACAAAAACCACCCACCTTTCTTCAGAACTTAGACATTTTAACACTCGCTCTCTCATAATTGATGGAACAGCAAGACCCATTACTTCTTGAAGTCTTTTAATGGCCGCAGTCGTGCCCGAGCCACAAAATATGATTGCATCATCTTCTCCACCACCTAAGCATTTCTTGATATACTTAGCTGCTTCGTGCACCATTTTTGTCGTTCGATTCCCCACATAACTGTCGCTAGTGTGACTATTACCTGTTAATTAGAACGATAGCGGCAAGTAAGAATCTTTCTTTTGCTGTCAAATTCAACAAATATTAATTATGACGACTAAAATTTTATAATTTTTTTATATATTGTTTATTTTGCTATATCAACTTAAAAAGTAGTATTATAAAATATATATAGTACTATGAAATTAACTAGTTCATAACAGATATATGTAAAGCAAACAAATTTAACAAAGTTAGTAACTAGTTATGCTATACATATATTCCACTTTAAATCCCATAAACCTCAGCGGCCAAAGTCTTGATTTTCCCCAGGTTTTTGGACTGCTTGGGATCGAAAAGTCGGACAAATTAATTTTTTTAATAAGTCAAGATTCTATTTAAGGAATTATTAGAAGGAGAAAATAAAATCATTAATGCAAGCTCATGATCGTTTACCATAAGAAGGAAGAACATTTTTCATGATGTGATCTTCAATATATCGAAGAGACCTGCCGGAGGCAGTGTGATCAGCATAGGTGAGTCTTCGTTTTCCAAAAGGCGTATCCATTTCTGCTTCACCACCGATGGTTTGAGAGCGCAGCCAAGAGAGTTTTTTCTCTGGCGATTCGTACCTAGGCAGACCCACTTCCAGTGTCCTCGAGGAATCAGTGCGCTGAGAAAGATCATTGGAAGATAGGGATGTATTGGTGCTCGCAGGGCTAATTTTGTTATGGTCTTGCTTCGTCTTTTGAGCACTAAAAGCCTCTCCCAACATGAGTTGCTCGAATTCCATGTTGTACACAAAGATAAAGAAGGAAAAACAAGTGGGTGAAATATTTGAGGAAAGATAAGGATGTCAGGTAAGGAAGAAGATCAGTACGAACAAGATGAAGAAGATGATCTTAGCACACAAAAAAAAAAGATGATGAAGAAGAGAAGATAAGGATGATGTGAATGAGGAAGACAGGAACGAAAAGAATTTATAGGAGCTGGACGAAAGATCATACACGCGAACGGGAGTTGAAGAGATTGTATTGACTTGACTAATAAGCCTGCCGGTAATACATTAATTTGAAAGCCTAGCTAGATGATCGCTCTGAAGTGGTAAGAGATGTGCCGAAAAAGACCGGCATCTGCGCGTGCTAATACATTGTATTTGATATTTTTGTCCTTTCTAAGCTGTTGACCCGGAGTACATTAATTGAGGGACGTGCCTGCAGGACACTCCGCGGTTGTAAAAGAAAATGGGTGTCCATACACAGAAATTCGTGATCATGATCTAAGGATGATCTTGATCAGCGATCCGAGGCTGCCTTATGTTACTAGCATGGAAAGAAAAAATAAAAACAAAAAACAAGGAAAAATATGGCCAAAAAAAATTTAACAAGAGCTAGCTTATAGTTTTTTCAACTATTTCTAATGTGGATGTCCCACGTCCGCACCCTAGAGCTTGGACCCAACGCCGGCAACATGGAGAACTTGGACATCTCTATTGTACTGAGACTAGCTAGCTGGTCAAATATGGCTCCTGGTGTTCTAAGGGGAGGTTGACGCTGTTTGCCACGTCAATAATATTCTATCCCGCGGCTGGAGAAAATCACCGCGATTGACGTTCAGATCAGTTCAGGCCGGGGAACGTGAATTCCATTTCTACGTCTGTTTTAATTTTTTTTAGGTAATTATTAGTAATATGGAATACGTCAACTGACCAAGAAGATAAGAAAAAGTAAGGGGAATATAATTCCTATAGGATTACTGGAGAGAAGATCAGCAAGCGGAATGTTTCAATACTAGACCAGTACTATTCAAAACTTCATGAGCCCTGAAAAAAGAATATTCAGAACGTGAAAAAGGGAAAAGAATATTAATTTCTCATACCCTTCCATAGTTCTGATCTTTGACCGTTTATAAACGCAAGAGCGCAGTCTTTGTTTTTGTAAGCCAGCTAGCTCTAGGTGTGCATATATATATAAAAGATGTGTTATTTTGACAAAATTTAGAATAATATTTGTTAGAGAATATAATTTAAATAATAAAATCTTCAATTTTTCTATCAGCTTAAACTTTTAGGATGAGTAATAGATTCACAATGCCGCCAGATTAATAGTATCTACACATAAGATCCACATGCCAACCTCTACGGCACCGTGATATATATTCTATCGCAGTGTTTGATTGAACTGACCATTCAACCCCTAATAGAAAAAAACAAGATCAAGGATGCAGAATAAGATCAGGAGGATATAATTGGCATGCGAGTTATAAACTTAAACGAAGTAGTACGTGTAAATGGAAACATAAATGGAAGAAGGATGACCACGTACGTGTCCTAACGTTAGTTCCGGACTTATGAGCAAGGATCGATGAAGTTAGGATTTGAAATTGGAGGGGTAAGTACTTGCACTTATAAAATAGAATTTGGTGGGCTAAAATGCAAAATGTGAAAGAAAATCTTTAGAAAGAAAGAAAGAAAGAAAGAGAGACTATTCTAGAAGAAGGAAATATTTTTTTTCCCTGCTGATTTTTGGGGCCTAGCTACGTCATTGTTTTGAGCATCACCAACGTTTGGCACACGGGTCAGCTGATCAACTGACGGAGACTTTGGCTACTGGGTATTTCCACATCTGGAACGTCTTTAGCTCAAATTCAGATTTTTCCACGTCTCCGATAATAGCTAATTGATTACAAAAAAAAATCCATCTGTATGGTTATCTTCTTGCTTTAGAGGCTCCACTGCAGGGTTATACCCAATCTGATAGAGTCCTTTGCTCTCCTCATTGTACCAAAAAACAAAGAGAGAGAAAAAAAACTTTGAATTGTCCCAGTTCATGTCAATGTCAAGAAAGAAAATGTTAACGAGACTCTCCTATGCTTGATTATTTATGTATCGAAATTCTTCATCAAGTGCAAGAATCACCAGTCAAAAAGCATGCAAACTCTGAATCCTACCCTATGCTTGATTATTTATGTATCGAAATTCTTCAAGTGCATGAATCACCAGTCAAAAAGCATGCAAACTCTGAATCCTACGATCTTCTTCCTTAATGGATGCCTGCTGCCTACTGGGACGTTGCTGTCCTCGAGTGTTGGGCCATGTTTGTCTTTGTTATGACTTTAGAGCATTTATGGTGTCTGTTGGGAGTTGGGAGTACTGTTAAGCTGAACTTTCGCATTTATTTTGCTTGAGATCTGATGTCAGAGTTGGCATTTGCTTTCATTTAATTAATTCAGTGCCCCCTGTATTAACATCATGACTATTGGCTATATTTGAGTCTTAATTCGTATCACATGCTATTAATTTGGCAAATTATACGTTAAATTATTAATACGTTTACACTTTCAACTTTCCTGGTAAGGGAAGTAATCCAATTCTATTTTTTTTTTAATCTTGAAGGCTTTGTTTGGATGGGTAAAATATTTTTTATTGAAAATAGTGTAAATTTTATTAAAATTAATAGAAAAAATTGTTAAAGTTTATAGAAAAAGTGTTGGAATTTGAAAAAAATTTGGAGAAAATATTTTAATATTTTTTTTGGATGTATACGAATATATAACGAAAAAGAAAAAACTATGACACAGTTTGTACATCAAGTTTGAACAGATTAATTTGACCGGTGGACAAAATGTAATAGGAATCTAGAAGCGCAACTATAAATTAGAGGGATGTTCAGCTCAGGCCTAGGCTTTAGTGGACCCCAACCTATTCTATGAGCTGTCCACATCTCAATGCACCCCGTCCAAGCAAATCAACTTCAAAGTTGTACGAGGAAGAAAGACACAGAATCTAAGACTATTTTTGTTTAATTTCTCAAAAAAAATTCAAAAACTAATTTTTTCATCAATTTCAATACAATTTTATCAATCCCAATAATTTTTACAAATTTCAACAATTTTTAACTAACTTTTTACCAATCCCAAGAGAATCTATACTACTTCTAAAAAAACACAAAAACAAAAACGGTTTTGAGAACTAAACCAAACATAGCCTAAGGCACACAGAGACCAAGGTATAAAGTCTTGTTCCCACGTCTTTTTCAATATCTGTATCCAAAAGACCAAAAACAGATTTAGGTGTTGTTCGTTTACTTTTACTATTTTTAAAATTTTTTTATTCTCAGAACACAAAAATCTTACAACCAAACATCATTTCTAAACTCACATAAAAATAATTACAACACGCATACTAATAAAGTTAACATCACTTAAAAATTTTCAAAACATAAAAAATTCTCACAACACACCTAACCGAACACACTCTTACGTTCGGCTTGAGATTTTTTTTTTTAAGAATTTGGACTTTATTAAGAAATTTTAGGTGATGTTAGAGTTGTATTGATGTTTGTGTAGAGATGATAATGTGTATAAAAGTAATGATGATGTTTAAAATTATTTTTTATTTTGATTTTATTAATTATTTAACGACCTCAAATATCGACGAAGGCGCGAAAAGTGGGCCAAGGCGAAGGCGCTAAGCGAGAACAAAAGCAAGCCAAAGAAAAAGCTCATGCGAACGTGGTTTTAGTGGGTCCCACTTTTAGATGCAATAATCGCATGGTCACTGCAGAACAACAACTTATTGAGACGATGAGGGCCACACACATGCCATTGAAGATTTTCCTTTTACCGAACATGAGGTTTATGTGTATTCGAATCCTACGAAAAGTTAGAAACCGAACATGACCCCGTTCTCTACCCTTAAAAAAAACCAGTTTCTTTTTTTCAATAAGAGGGGGGTTGGGGGATAAATGAGGTCGTTAAACTGAGTTTTTAAAAATTAGCAACATAGACCATAGATTCTGCAAGCTAGGATCGGTGAAAAAATTGTTGAAAATTATAAAAAAAATAATAGTGAAAAAATTATCTGCCATCCAAACAGAAGACTCTAAAAATATTTGCAACTCTCATTAATTTTTTTAGACTTCTTAAATAATATAAAACATTTAGAGAGAGAAAATTGTTAGAAAAGTTGTATTATTTAAATAATATTTTCTTAACAGAGTTGAAATATTTGATGAAGTATGAAGTGAGATTTTGAACTAACGACCGTGTTAAATTATTAATCGCTCCAAAACAAGGTTGTCGTAAAGAATTGAAGAAAAAAAATTAAAATTTTGTCGGGTGTATACAGATATATAACGGAAAAGAAAAAAATATTACACTGTAATTTTATACGCCACGTTAGGACAACTTTGACCGGTTGAAAAATGTATTGGCAAACTAGCTAGAAGCGCAACTATAAATTATAAAGATTATGTAGATGTATTTTAATTGACATAAAAATTTCATGACGTATTTTAGTTTATTTTTAATATTCGTGTTTAATGAAGTCCTACTCAAGTCCAGCGGTTCAACAAAACTGGTGATCGTCTGGAAATGATTAAGGGCTGATTGAAGTCTACGTATAGTTTACTAATGTGAAGTCGGAGCGGTGATGTTTGTGAATCACTCAAAGTTTTATCAGAGTTCACTTACAGTTTGATCAAAATTAATGAAAGGTTGTTGTAACAGTTTTAACATTTACGCCCAATATTCAAAAAGTCTCAAAACTTAGTGAAAACCTTCCCTCCGACTCTTCAGAGTATAAAAGTCATTTTCTCTCATTTATTCATAAAAAGTTTCTAAAAATAACTTTGAGAGACCTAAGCTTTTCAGAGCCTTCAAGAAATACTCGTTGTTATTGTTTATGTAGTTTGTGTGTGAGTAAACTGAAAATAAACTTTATGAGATTTTTTTCTTTCTCCCTTTAATCTCGATTTGGATTTCGATCATCAAGATTTACCTTGTTAAAGAAGGGTAACTCCAGAGGTTGTTGGAGATTTATCAAGACTGGGTGTTCCAGTTGTGAAGAAGCCGATTGCACGTGAGTATGTGGAAAGATTGACTTGGCTGCCTAGATCGAGTTTTTGGAATCGAGACTTCAAATGAAGGAGGAGTTCTTCATTCCCTACATAATACAGAGCTAGATGTTGTATTCCAAGTAAGGTAACAGATGTGTTAAACTAGCAACGGGGTGTTAGGTAGTTTATAGACCAATGTGTGCCGAGTTTGAAGATTCTAGTGTTTTATCTTGAAAGATTCCTTCAAGTAATTTTTCTCTTCGTCATCACTCTAGATGTTATCTTGGTTGATTATGATTTCGTAGTTGATTGTGTGTTGATATTGCAATTGTTAGTCATATATTTCCATGATTAAGAAAGATATTTTTAAACATATTGAATAATTAATAATATGCAATATCTTGTTCATATTGATTTCTTAATACCGCATAGTATACTATTAATTTTAGTGTCTTTAAAATTTCCTGATAATCTTGTGAGACTGTGCACCAGTAAAATTAAAAATGACTAAAAATTTGAAGAACCTATTAAACCCTCCCTTCTAAATTTGATTTATGATATCTTGGATCTTAAACTACATTCTTCACATTCGAACTGACCGTTACAGCCCAATTAGTAGTTAACTTAATTAACAACTTATCTTACCTAAATAAGCAAGCCGCCACATCCTAGGAGTACTACTGTAGAGGACTCCAACCTAGTCTATGAGTTGTCCACGGCTCCACATCTCAGTTGACCCCGTCCAAGCAAATTTAAGGTAGTTGACTAGTTGTATATGGACCGGAAGAATTTAAGACAGAATCTAAGGCATAGTCATATTCCCACGTCTTTGAAAATCAGTGTCAACAATTCAACCGCTGCATCCAAAACCAGTTTCGTACCCTTTTCCAACAAGAGGGCCGGGTTTGATACCATGGAGGTCTTTCAACTGATTTTTCAAAAATTAGACTTTAAAAAAGTTGGCCACCTCAAATTTTTATTATTATTATTATTTTTTAATAAAAAGATACTGCAAGTATTTTTAAGCACGTGTCTCTCCATGGTAAAAAGAAGGGATAAAGTTATAGTTAATATTATATGTTTAGACAAAAATTAAATTCTTACCCTTAATTATTAATTCTACCATTTTCAAACCCTTAATTCTTAAAATTCATCAATTTTCACCCTGAATGCAGTTACTTCCATCTGAAATGACTAAAATGCCCACATTTTTATGATACTTATATCTTGCTCTTTTCATGTAGAGAAACAGACGAGATTTTACTATTAATAAATGTTAGAATATTCTGATTGGTTCATTTGGCATATTCTCTAATATGTTGATTTGATGCTGATTTTATTCTATTTATATTTATTATATTCTTTTTATGCTTTGGCCCTATTCACCTATAAATAGGCCCTTCTATGTATAGTTTATACACACAAAAATATACAGAATATTTCCACACATCTTCTCTCTTCTCATTTTCTTCATGGTATCAGAGCCACAAACTTGTGGTCTGTAAGATCCTTCTAGTGTATTTCCAACAATTTTTCGGCGTTCTTCTGGCGAATTTCTGGTGCTCTTTAATGTGAAGGTAGCTGTTGTTTGGAGTTCTTTTCAGCCTTTATGCACTCCAATTTGGACCAGTAAGTCCAGAAAAGATTTGCAAGGAACGAGGCTTTCTCTCGTGAAAGAACCTCGGCCGTTCTCTGCCTCACGCACCGCCGCCTCTCTCTCCTTTATCGACTTTGCACTGTTTAGATTGTCTCTTCACCAAGGTGCCCATACCATTGGAAAGATATTTCGGAGAGGAATTCAGATCTGCCGAGAAAACGGTCATACGACCTCCCACGCGCTCACACACGCCTCCAGAGCATCCTGCCGCGCCACCACGCGCAGTCCCTCTTGTCGTCGGTCCACGTCAGCCCTGGCCACGTCATCATCACGTCAGCGCTATTTGCACACCAGCTTCCGCCACGTCATCCCACGTCATCTTGTCGTTGACCTTTGACTGTTTGACGGTTGACTTTGACCGTTGACTTTTACGAACCAGGTGCTTCCTGCTCAGTTTTTCGTCCTGACTTCATTTTTGCACTCTGTTTTTGCATTTGAAGCTTCAATATGTCTCAATATGTATCGCACCTCGATTCGATTGTTCGTCCTATTGAAGTAATGTTAGATGGCTCCAACTATAGTATGTGGGCCCAGAATATGGAAGTTTTCTTGAAAGGTCGTCGATTATGGCGTTATGTGACTGGCGCAATACCTGAACCAGTCCAGAATAAAGATGAGAAAGAAGAGACATTTGCAACTCGTCTCGAAGAATGGGATAGTATTCATTACAAAATTTTGTCCTGGTTCATCAACACTTCTATTCCGTCCATCAATAGTCTTCTTCCAAGACTTGGAAATGCTGCAGTCGCTTGGGATTTTTTGGCCAAGCGATATAATTGCACCTATGATGCTTCCTTGGAGTTTCAACTTGAAACTAAATTGTATCAGATGAGGCAAGAACCAGGTCAGTCTATTGCTGATTTCTATTCTCAGACTAATCATATCTGGGAACAGTTGTCTGCTGCAGATCCAAAATTGGAATGTTCTAAAGACATTCAAACCTTTGCTGCTTGGCTTGATCGACGAAAGTTTATGCATTTTATGATGGCTCTTCGGGATGATTTTGAATCTACTCGAGCCTCTCTTCTTCACCGTCAGCCACTTCCGTCTTTGGATGTTGCAGTCTTTGAACTCATATCTGAGGAAACTCGTCGTTCCACTATGAAGCTACAATCACCTGATATGGCCCTTGTCACTACTTCTCGTGGTACTCCTTCATCAGTCGCCGGACGTTCTTCTTCCAAAACTGGATTTTGCAAGTGGTGTAAACGTACTGGCCACGTCATTGATGAATGCCGCAAGTTCAAGTCCTACAAACAGCAACAAGCTTCTCAGACTGCTGCGATCGCCTCCTCTGCTACTTCTGCTCCCGAGTCTCCATCTCAGTCCACTTCTCTCACTGCAGCTGAAGTAAAGGACTTAATTCACCAGGTTTTGTCCCAATCCTCCACTGCCTTGTCTGTCACCCCAGGTAAATCTCAGTGGTTTCTAGACTCTGCTTGCTGCAATCATATGACTTCTGATTCCACCATCTTCTCCCATATGACTGTCATTTCTCCTAATCCCGCCATATACACAGCTGATGGTTCCCATATGCCTGTTAGCCATGTAGGGTCTATCTCTACTTCTTCTTTATCTGTTGGTGACACTTACCTTGTGCCTCAATTATCTTTAAATCTCCTTTCTGTTGGACAACTTTGTGAGTTAGGTCTTGCCTTGCGATTCTCTAACACGGGTGTTGATGTACAAGATTCACAGACGGGTCAGCTGCTTGGGACAGGTTGTAAAGTTGGACGTCTTTTCGAGCTCACATCTCTGCACCTTCCTTCCTCGTCTACATCCATTGCTGCTCTCACTGTCACTTCCAGTTTATGGCACTCTCGGTTGGGTCATGCCTCACTTCCCCGTGTCCAGCTCTTGACTTCTCAGGGTCACTTAGGTTCAGTTCAGTTTCAGTCTTTTGATTGTGTTTCTTGTCATCTTGGAAAACAGACACATTTATCATTCAATAAAAGTGACTCATTTTCTTCTGCACCTTTCGACTTAATCCATTCTGATATTTGGGGTCCTGCCCCAATTCCGACTGAGGGGGGATCTCGCTATTTTGTTATTTTTATAGATGATTACAATTGTTATACTTGGCTTTATCTTCTACAGAATCGTTCTGAACTCACACATGTCTATCAGAATTTTCACAACATGGTGCAAACTCAATTTTCTTGTACCATCAAGACCTTTCGTTCAGATTATGCAATGGAGTATAAGGACAAGTCCTTTATGAACATTTTACAGTGTAATGGGACAATCTCTCACCATTCTTATCCATACACTTCTCAACAAAATGGTCGGGCTGAACGTAAACATCGTCATATTCTAAACACGGTAAGAACACTTCTCATCTCTGCTTCTCTTCCAGAACGCTTTTGGGGTGAAGTTGCTCTTACTGCTGTCTATACCATTAATCGTGTTCCCTCACCCACTATCTCCAATAAAACTCTGTTTGAGCTTCTCCATGATAAGGTTCCTAACTACTCTTTACTTCGA
The DNA here is from genome assembly GCA_963930655.1 of Myrica gale. Lineage (NCBI taxonomy): Eukaryota > Viridiplantae > Streptophyta > Magnoliopsida > Fagales > Myricaceae > Myrica > Myrica gale. Next base: position 20,934,760 of record OZ005604.1, on the reverse strand, counting down.
GTTTTTGGTTGTGTTTGCTTTGTTACTCTTCCTACACATGAGCGCACCAAACTTGAACCACGGTCCAGGCTCTGTTGTTTTCTTGGTTATGGACTAACTCAAAAGGGATATCGTTGCTATGATCCCATAGCCAAACGTCTTTGTATTTCCCGACATGTAGAGTTTTGGGAACATAAGATGTTTACGAGTCTTTCTCCTTTCCCCCGATCCTCTTCCAGTTATGCACCTATCTTCATTGACCCATCGATTTCTTTAGTCCCTGAATCTTTTGCATAGATGTCCAGCTCCTCTGACGCTCCTCCTTCGCCTGTTCCTGAGACATCTGACACGACTGTTGATCCTCCTGCTACATCAACTGCACTCGAGTCTGTCGAGACCTCTCCACTTCGCCAATCCACTAGAGTAAGAGCCCCTCCTTCTCATCTTCAGGATTACCATTGTTATTATGCCCTTGCTACTCTTCACGAACCTCACAGCTATCGTGAGGCTAGTACTGACCCTCTTTGGCAGAAAGCTATGTCTGAAGAACTCGATGCTCTCACTAAAACTCATACTTGGGATCTGGTGGATTTACCTCCTGAAAAGTCTGCAGTTGGATGTAAGTGGGTCTACAAAATCAAAACTCGATCAGATGGATCAGTAGAACGATACAAACCTCGTCTTGTTGCTAAGGGCTTCTCTCAGGAGTATGGTATTGACTATGAGGAGACCTTTGCTCCTGTGGCTCGCCTTACCTCAGTTCGATCCTTGCTTGCAGTAGCTGCTGTGCGTCATTGGCGCCTATTCCAGATGGATGTCAAAAATGCCTTTTTGAATGGTGATCTTGCAGAGGAAGTTTATATGCATCCTCCACCTGGTTATGCCCTTCCTCCTCATACTGTCTGTCGTCTTCGGCGTGCCCTCTACGGCCTCAAACAAGCTCCTCGAGCCTGGTTTGCTAAATTCAGTTCTGTTGTTGCTCAGCAGGGCTTTGCCCCCAGTGCCTATGACTCGGCTCTCTTTCTTCGGACCACCGGTGCTGGTATTATTATTATCCTTCTTTATGTTGATGACATGATCATTACAGGAGATGACCTATCTGGTATTCAAGAGCTTCAGCATTTCTTGAGTCCAAATTTTGAGATGAAGGACTTAGGGCAGCTTAACTACTTTCTTGGTCTTGAGGTTACATCCAGTTCCGATGGTTACTATCTCTCCCAGGCTAAGTATGCGTCTGACTTGCTTTCTAAAGCAGGTTTGACCGATAGCAAGACATGCACCTCTCCACTTGAACCTAATATTCGACTACTTGCTACTGATGGTGAATCTCTCTCTGATGCTACCTTGTATAGACAACTGGTCGGTAGTCTCATCTATCTCACTGTTACCCGCCCAGATATTTCCTATGCGGTTCATTTGGTCAGCCAATTTATGAGTGCACCTCGCTCTTCTCACTATGTTGCTGTTCTTCGCATCTTGCGGTACGTCAAAGGCACTCTGTTTCATGGCCTTCATTTTTCTTCGCACTCATCACTTGAGCTCCGTGCTTACTCTGATGCTGACTGGGCCGGTGATCCTACCGATCGACGCTCTACTACGGGCTACTGTTTCTTACTTGGCACCTCTCTTATTTCCTGGCGTAGTAAGAAGCAGACTGTTGTTGCCCGCTCCAGTACTGAGGCTGAGTATCGTGCCCTTGCTGATACCACCGCTGAACTTTTGTGGTTACGAAGGCTCTTGACTGACATGGGTGTTCCCCAGCCGGCCAGTTCTCCACTCTATTGTGATAATCGGAGTGCTATCCAGATTGCTCACAATGATGTCTTTCATGAGCGTACCAAGCACATTGAGATTGATTGTCACTTCATTCGGCATCACCTTCAGCAAGGCACCTTGCATCTTTGCTCAGTCTCTTCTGAAGATCAACTTGCTGACATTTTCACCAAGTCTCATCCTCCTGGTCGGTTACGCGATCTTGTTTCCAAACTCCAGTTGACCTCGTCCTCTCGAGTTTGAGGGGGGATGTTAGAATATTCTGATTGGTTCATTTGGCATATTCTCTAATATGCTGATTTGATGCTGATTTTATTCTATTTGTATTTATTATATTCTTTTTATGCTTTGGCCCTATTCACCTATAAATAGGCCCTTCTATGTATAGTTTATACACACAAAAATATACAGAATATTTCCACACTTCTTCTCTCTTCTCTTTTTCTTCAATAAAGATTACTCAACTATTTTTTAACGGCCTTTTCTTTTGGATGATCGACTGGTGGAACCAGAGGAATCTGAAACACTATATTCTTGCATTGTCCAGGTGGTTTTGATGCCGGATGACGGACCTTCCCCGACGTAAAACGCGAAATATTTCTTCGTGCCGACCTTGCCGCGCTGTATGTGACCGGTTCCTCAATGCCAATCGGCTACCAATACTCGTTGCTTGTAATCCTACTCTGTATCGTCCGGCTATAGAAATACCACTTGTTACCCTCGGCCAAAGCTTTGCCTACAAGCTGCAAATAACTCTCATATTATTAGCCAGGTAAAGTTTTACAGGTTACAAGATTCAAACTTAAAAGCAAACTTACAATATTGAAAACTTGAAAACAGGAAGGGTTGATATATGAGAAACTGGAAAGATAATAAAAGGAAAGGAATTATAGATGATATGTAGAAGATTGAAGACGTAGAAGTTTTTAGGAAAATGAAGAGATTCGGTTGAAGGTAAGAGAAGGTTGATAAGAAAAGGCTTGAGAGATTTCGGAGAAAGGAAGGCAGATATCTGGTTCGAGAGAATAGTCTGAGAAAAATTGAAAGCTGAGAAGTATTCGATGCGTGTAATGAGAGACGAAATGAACGTTTATATAGAAAAAAAGAGAAGAGAAAAAGACGAGAAATGTCCTCTAATATTTTTGAAATGGAAGGGTATTTTTGGAAAAGAGCACAGTAAGAAAAACAGTACCTGACGACCGAGTACTATAGATGAATAGTGATATTTGTCGGGAACAGTAGATGAACAGGAAAAACAATAATATCTTGAACAGTGCTTTGTCGGCGACTGTCGGTAGAACAGTAATCTTCAGCTTGAAAAGACTATGTTGACCTTGATCTTCAGATATTTGTCCTTGATATTTTGAAAAATTACATCTTATATGAGTCAAGATCTTTCTGTATTAATTGTCATTACTTTACTGCTTAATGATACTATGAATACGCTGCTTGCCTTTCTTTTCTTAAATATCATTTACAGTGCATATTTATGTTATCAATATCTTGAAGATAATATAAATGCATTGGATGAATGTATGTTTGAAGAATATGATAGTGACATTTCATATCATTCCGAAATTGATGACAATTTTACCGACGACAACATCTGGGCCTAATTTGGTATATATATAGAAGGAAAAAGGACAAAACATAGCCTATAATTCATAAAATTTTGTACCGTCAAGTTCCCATAAAACATACGGGTAAAGATCAAGATCGAGGATGACGTTGTGGTGAAAGGGTAACAGAGTGGCCTTGCAATAAAGGAAATGAACTACAAGCTCTTCATCCGTACGGTAAAACAGAAAACCAGGAGGTAGGTTGACATTGTTATCTCCCATTAAAATTAGGAGACTGAAGAAGACGAACTCTGTAGTTGTAGTTATAATACCCCGTCCCGAAAAAGATGTTAAATGAGTATTTGAATTTTAAACGAAGAGATAAGGCTTAATCCTATGTTGAGATTTGATCTTGTGTTTGAATTTAAAAGTTAAGATATGAATAAAGTTTATTCTTATATTTGAATTTGAAATATATGGATACAAATCTTATGTTTGAATTTAAAAGTGATGGATAGAGATATGTTTGAGTTCTAAAAGTTGCAAAGATCGAGGTTAATAAATAGTTGCAGAGAATGTATATTGGAGACCAAAATTGGGATTGAGGATGTGTTACTAGTTTCCGAGAGATTGTTCGACAATTATTGGAGAAGCTTTTAAGATTGGTTAAACGTTCGAGATAAGTGGTTCTTCAATAAGATTTTTAAACGTGTACCGTATTTTACATGGTTTTGATGTATTATTTGGGGAACTGAACAAATTTTGGGTAAAATGAGATTGTCGAGATTTCATAAAATTCAATTCAAATATTTATAACTTGTTTTGGTGAGCATACTGTGAAAATTATTCTTGCACTGGTGATATATCTATATGTTCTTTGTGGCCAATTTATCCTTGTGGTCTGTGTGGCCAATTTGATACCCCTCAAGGTATTTTGAGGTCTTCGTGGCCTGAAGGTCTATGTGACCATTGGTGATTTCCCTATATTGCGTGGTCTTAGATATTTTTGTTACAAACTTGTATTTTGGATTTGATATGGCTCATTGTTTTTTATTTTGAATTTCGGTTATTGTGATAAAATTGTCTTTTCCCCAACCCCCATTGACTTACTACTTACAGAGCTAGTCGTAGCTCACCTCTTATTCTAATATTTTTCAGAGTTGGCAGGATTAGAGAAGTTCGAGGAGCTTCAGATAGATTTGTGTTTCGAATACGTGTTTTGCAAGAGTACTTTTGGAGATTAATGTTGGAGAATTCGATATTCTATTATTTTGGGAGATCTTCATCGATATTGGAAATATCGAATATACTAATGTAAATTTTAGGGCTCAGATTGATATTTGTGGGTCTTTTTACGGTTTTACGAATATTTTGCTAAGGTTGTACAAAATTAGTTTTGAAATATTGGGGCCTAGATAAATGATTGATTGTCCATGGTGAAAAAACCTTATTTTATATGAAAATATATCTGTATAGAGTTTGGGTTCGGGACGTTACAGAAGTGATGATGGAAGAAAATGGCGTTAACGCTTGTTTTGGCTACAGATGATACTTATAGTACAAGAGTGGGAGAGAGAAAGAAGAACTGACGTGGGATAAAAGGTGGTTGTCATCAGAAAATCAACTATGGTGGAAGTGGAAGAGTTTTGGACCTTGAGTTTGATTTTAAAAAGTTTGAGTGCTTTTCTTCAGGCGGCGACGTAACGAAATAACAGAAAACGTGTTAGATAAGATAATCTCTCAATTGTTGGGGTTGTCTCACATCGATTGTGGAAGGGGTTTGTGGTCAGTTTATAAGTGTGAGGGAAAACATCACGAGTTGGATGAAGACAACTTGTTTCTCCCATGAACTCTTGGGTCTGAGACTTGTTGGTAAACCTGAGCTCCGATACTAGTTATGAGTCAACTGTTCGACGTCCGGAGAAAACCGCCAAAACGATTGTTCTCAGTCCGTCCCCCTACCGGCATGCTTTGTGTGAGGGAGAGATTGTTGGAGTTGTCCAGATCGGTTGTGGAAGGGGTTTGTGGTCAGTTTATAAGTGTGAGGGAGAGCCTCACCTCTTGAGCTAGCTTTTGGGGTTGAGAATGCCTAAGACAACCTAACACCAATAACAGGATTCATTGGTGCAAGAAGCTAGAGGTGCACGGGAGGCTGTAAGATCTGTTTCGGTGAGGGGGAAATCACTTTGTCTTCCACCGAGCTTCTGGTTCGGTGGGGGAAACAACAAATTTAAACTGAGATTGCTTTTTGGCTTTCAACAGAACAAGGACAGTCGAGGTCAATAGGCACTCATTTATCAATGGCAGTTTGGTCATTTTAGATGAAATAGAGGCATGTGACGCACGTGGTTGCAAAACTGTTTGATTTAACTAAGCATTTAGACGGGGCGAAAATAAATGTGTTTTAAAAGTTAAAGATCTCAAATCACCTAATTGATTTGATAATTAAGAGTACATATTTAATTTTTGTCCAAACACATAAATCTAACTATGACTTTACCTCTAAAAACGAAACATCACTTCTAAAGCTTAAGTTCATTGTCAATATTTCCTGATATGTCCCAAACACATCTCAAGCATTCAACTGTCATTACATGCCTCGATCACAAATGGGAGGGATATAAGAAATTTTGTAGGACTCCACGAAAATGGAGGAAAGGATATTAAAAAAAAAAAAAGCGGCGTCAAAAGACTTTCTGGCAACGATAGACCTCTAAAAATGAAGGGGAAAAATCTCCTGTGTTGCGCTCTATAAATATGACGCAACCGGTGTCAAGAATCCCCGCCGGCATGTGGATGTCCTGGCTAAATATTGCCACAGGCAACTGGTTGTAAAGCTCAGGAGCGATGCCCTAAGTGAAGTGGTCCCATCAACGGATTTTTTCTGTTGGTCTCTGGTTCTTCAAACCCCACTCGAGTAGACAAGGTTCCAACAAGAGACACGGCAATTTAAAGAACCCCAGATCAGGACTTCGTATGAGAGCCTGTTTCTGATGGAGATGAACCAATGATGGCGTCCAATTGGATGAAAAAGATCTAGAGAAGAAACCGGATACCAGAGTCGTCGCTACTAAAGCCAACCTGTCAAGGAATTAGGAATTAAGAGCACTTGTCCCCATAGCTAAATCATGCATGCCCAAAATTTAGTGCCCGCTAGCACGTAGATGCAGTTGGGTTTCGACTTTTCCTATTCATTTAGCGATTAGGTTGGGGTAAGGCTTTAAATTTGAAAAGAATGTTTCGTCTCAAACATAGAATAATAGCAGCTGTCTTCTGCTTTGTTCGCTCTCTACTCCGGCCCAGCTTCTTCCTTTATTTTTTAGAAAGCGTATCAGAAAGAATAATAAATAAATAAGGAAAAATTACTTTTTAGTCCTTAAGTTTTGATCTTTTTTTTATTTTAGTTCTTAACTTTCAACCTTCAAATTTTTAGTCCTTAAATTTTCTTTTGTCGAATAAATGGTCCTTCCGTCAGTCTGTCGTCCATATACTTAACGGAACATAAAGCGGTCGATCGGGTATGTGTGTTAAAAGTGAGCGGTCGACCGGTATAAATTTGACGACAGACTGACAGAAGAACTAAATTTTACAAAGATGAAATTTCAAGGACTAAAATTTTGACCCACTAAAATTTATGACTAAAAATAAAAATGGGGTAAAACTCAAGGACTAAAAAACAAATTTCCCAATAAATAAATAAATGTCATATTACTTGAGCCTGAGGGAATACCGAAATTCCCACAAACATGAAACATTATTGAACAGATCAAAAGAAAAATGAAAACCAAAGAAAATAAAATGAAGATAATTAGACTCTGAAAGAGACGAGGTTGGCATCAATTTCCTCCGGAAGTCTACGCAGAGGGGGGAACTTGGGGAGGAGACTGGCAGTGTACTTGGCTGCTTCCAGATATGTTGTATACTTCTTCATCGTCTTTATTTGTTTGGCTTCTTCGTCGTCAGACGCAGTTGGACTATAATGTTCATGGTTTAAAGCACGGGATGCAATGGCCAATGCAGATATGTGCGCATTGCTATTGTTTTCCTTTCCGAGTAGCAGCTTAAGTGCCTTCTTCTTGAAAGTCCAGCTCCCTGTCCTCCAATCGAAGTGATACAGAGAAAGAAACCGTTGCCCATAAATAGCTACGAATTCTAACGCAGCTAAAGTGAACTCAAACTCCTCCTCGGACATGTAGTAAGGAAAGCTGATCCTAGTCCATCCGGGTTTTACTCCACCATAGCCCTGAAAGAAAAGAAAAATTTAGCTCATGAACCATGATTTTTTACATTCATAATTTTCGGAACCTCACACGGCAGGAACAATTTAAACACCATTTACCTTTAAGAAGGCATCTCTGAAGGCAAGTGAATGAGCCTCATCAACATTAAGCAGAGTGTGAGCATAGGGTCCAGCACAAGCACACCCACCTCGAGCCTGGATGCCAAAGAGGTCATTCAAGAGTGCTGCTACAAATGGTCCATGAAGGGGCTTATCTTTCTTGTTTCCCGTCTCTCTCCACATGTTAAGCAACTCCTCCGGCCTTATCTCTCTGGCATCGGTATTAGACCCATTTTTTAGGCCAACTGAGGAGGAATTGCTAGTACTATAAATGAGGAAAGACAAGACAGCTTGTCGCTTGAGGCTCGTACTTCCCAAAACGCCGATGTTCTGGTTTGGGAGAAGCCTCTCAAGCGCTTTCTCTATGTAGGTGTGCTCGTATTTTTCGATCACTTCATAACCAATGTATTCCTTCACCCAGAAAGTAAGTGCTGCTCTAACTGTCTGGATTATTTGAGGAGTGCCACCATTTTCTCTTTCTTCTATGTCCTCATAGTATAGGGTGTCCTGCAATTAGAGATGGAGGATTAACCAAAGTTAATTGTTGATGAGTTCATTATTAAAAATAGACTAAACAAGTCATGTGTCGTACCAAATAAAGATAGATCCAACAGAGAAATCAAATAAAGTATTATAAGATAAAAGGCTAATCAATTACCCTCTCATTGAAGCCGTTGACGTAAATAACAGTTCCCCCTCCACAAGTTGACGGTGGAGAAGACTTTAGACGGTACAAGATCTTATTCATCAGAAGGACGCCAGGGGTTCCAGGTCCGCCAATAAACTTATGTGGACTAAGAAAAATAGCATCATAACCATCAATTTCTCCGGATCTCATGTCAATCTTCACATAAGGACCACTAAAAACAAATCGAAAATTCAAGGAAATAAAGTTAGAACCTTCCTCCACTAATGAACAATATTTAAAAGAACTTGCAGTAAACGTATGTACCTTGCCGCAAAATCGAAGCAGGCAAAACCTCCGTTTTGGTGAAGAAGTCTAGCAATTGCTCTTGTGTCAGAATAAATTCCAGTCACGTTGCTACAAGCCGAAAAAGAACCCAAGATTGGCCTGTTGGCACGTTTATATCGCTTAAGTTCTTGTCTTAGAGCCTCCATATCTATTGAACCATTAGCATCCAAACCGATCTCCACAACTTCAGCTAAGCTTTGACGCCAAGAAAGAAGGTTCGAGTGGTGCTCGTAAGGCCCAACAAAAACAACCCACCTTTCTTCAAGACTGAGGCATTTTAAAACTCTATCCCTCATAATTGATGGAACAGCAAGGCCCATTACTTCTTGAAGTCTTTTAATGGCTGCCGTCGTGCCCGAGCCGCAAAATATGATTGCATCATCTTCTCCACCGCCCAAGCATTTCTTTATGTACTTGGCTGATTCATGCACCATCTTTGTCGTCCGATGCCCCACATAACTGTCACTAGTGTGGCTGTTCCCTATTCAAAAAGAAAGCATTGGAGTAAGAAATTTGTTTTCAAGAAGGTCAAAAGAAGCTCGTTAATAAGTGAAGAATCTACTGATTTAAAGAATTGATAGGAGAAAAGACAGAAAACCCTCGTTTACCATAAGAAGGAAGAACATTTCTCATGATAAGATCTTCAATACATCGAAGAGACCTGCCGGAGGCAGTGTGATCGGCGTAGGTGAGTCTTCTTTTGCCAAAAGGAGAATCAAGTTCCAGATCCTCGCCAATAATTTGGGAACGCAACCAATACAGTTTTTTTTCCGGAGACCCGTACTTTGGTAGACCCATGTCCAGTGTGCTGGAGGCTTCGGAGAGATGAGAAATATCGCTGGAAAGTTGAGACGGGTTTGCGTCCGGAGTGCTATTTTTGCTATGGTCTTGCTTCATCATTTGAGCACTAAGACCGTCTCCCATCATGAGTTGCTCGAATTCCATGTTTTAGAAAGAGATACAAGAAAAACAAAGTGGGTGTGAAGTATTTGAAGATTGGAAAGAAGAAGAAAGGATAAAGCTAATAGGTAATGAAAATTAACGTGAAGGGGAAGAATATATATATATATATAGGCATTGCTGAACTCCCTCGACTTCAAGTTATGACAAAGAGACTGTATTGACACAACTGAAGCTGTGATTACATTAATGTGAAAGTCCTCTCTCTGAATTGGTAAGAGTTGTACAAAAAAGACGGGAAGTTGAAGTGGTAAGACTTCACATAGATTTCATCAAGGTATGAACTCCCGATGCATGCAATGGGTTGCTTCTCATTGCTGGTCAGAGGAAAGAAGGAAATAAAAAAGAAAGTCCTATTCAAAAGGCTGAACTAGCTAGGTCAAACAACTCCAATTAATTCCGCTCGTTAGGGAGGCCTTGGCGCTCTTCACAAAGTCAATATTCTATCATTCGAACCAACTGCGTCCAATCAAGCGGCTGAATATTGATGTATACCGCGCGTCTGCGGGGCTCTTGAGAAAAACACGGTGCATGGATGACGTCAAGAAATAGAACGTGACATATTTGATGTAGGCGTTTGCAAAACTTAATGATCTGAAATATAGGGAATCATATTTAGGAAATGTAGAAAAAATTGAGGAGATTGAAGTTTTATTGACTTGCAGAAGAAAATGGTAATAAAAGTAAAATTTTATGGGTACCTATGAAAAAGTAAATAGTGAAGTAGAATTTGGGTATCTATGAAAAAGTAAATAATGAAAAATAAAGAGAGATTATTTGAGTAAATTTTTTATATTTTTTAATAAAAAAATATAATTTAATATAAGAGAGATATTATTTTAAAATTATTTTATTTGATAAAAAATTTTGAAATGGAGAGAAATTTTGATATAAATGTTGGTCTGCAACGTGCGAGACGGCAGACAAAATGCAAGAGGATAGAAAAGGACAAGTGAGCGGACTATATATTTCAATGAACGAGCATTCAGAACTCCAAGAAAAACATATAGCATACCTTCAACCGGAAAATGTTTACGCGTCAAGCTTTTTTTTTATTGTATTTGTTCTTAATTACTAGCACAAAAATGAATATATTATTTACCAAAAAAAAGGGGAGAATGTATTTTATATCTCGACATATAGTAGCCGCGTGCACCTTTTTGACTTTGAAACAATTCTTCATGTTCTAGTATATTCTAAGTTTGAGTGTTTGTTGCTTTTTGAGTGATAGCCTAATGGGTTGGGAGGTCGCGTTCTATCTTTTGCTTTATGTATCAACTTCAAGTCACATGGCATAGGGGTGACGCGCACTGCAAGAAATTCAAGTTCTATCAGCGCAATCTCTAGTTGATAAAAGTGTGAAAATTCGTTGTAAAGTGATATTCTAATGAAATTAGTCGTCGATAAGCTCGTTACAATTGCCTCATGAAGAATGACCTTTAACAACTACATTTGCTGGTCTACACCGAAGTGCTTCCACTAAGATTAACATTTGCTGAGAAAAACTCGAAGAAATTCGGCGCCATATTTTCGTTGGGAAAGACCCGCAGTTCTACTAACAACAAAGAATCGTTGCAAGAGAGGAGGGTTAGCAAATAAAAAGTTGTTGCAATTGAGAAAACCATAACCACTACAAAAAATAGGTCTTTAGCAGCGTTTATAAAACGCCGCTATATACTACTCTACTGCTGAGTTTGTTAGAAACGATATTGTAGGTTGATTTTGGTCTGCGTTTAAACATCAATAGTAGCGTTTTTGTGATCGCCGCTAAAGGTTTGTTTCAGCAGGGTATTTTTAACCCAAAAGAAAAACGTTGCAACAACTATATTTATAAAAACACCTGCATTTTTAATTTGTGAAACAAATTTATTTTAATAACCATAATTCATTAATGTAAAAACCTAAGAACAAGGATAATAAAGCAAAATATAATTCATCATTGATCAAATAACCAAGTTTTACAACACAAGAGTCTATACAAGTTTCTAACATAAAATAAAAATAACTTTAATCCTAAAGTAGCAAAACAGCTTCAGTACACCATCAGCACCTACACAATCTTCACCGAAATTGAAGACTCCAATAAATCTGACCTAGCAGCAGAGAAAACTGAAGTGGGAGTTAGAAGTTGAAACAAGATTATTGCTGAAGAATGCAAGTCAGATATTAGCCATAAAAAGAATGTCAACTTAGGCTTTTGATAATCCCCAAAAAAATGCGTCTCATTCTTCTGGACCCCTGTCTCAAAGATAAGTGACATGGTAGACTCAACATTGTATGTTCTCTCCATCGTTTGCACCAAAATAGATTCTTCTATAAAGAAACTCCATCAGTTAAACAACAAAAACATTTGACGATTGGTGCTACCATCCAGTTGCATCAAAGTAGTGATAATAAGCAGAAGAATTACATTCAAAACTTTCTATGATAGCTGGACTATTGCAAAGTATAGAAGAAAGTAAAAGAAAAAAGTACACATAGAGGACAAAAGCGAAAAGAAACCCCATTAATTAAATTCTCAAAGCTTTAAAAGCAGAAAGGTAAACAATTCCCAAGCTATGGACTTCTAGTGTGGAAGCAGAGTTGTTAATCCCGGCTATGCTACCAAATACACTAGACTTACCAATGCCCTGTTATAATAAAAGACCACATAAATACCATCGCCCAAGAGGAAAAATGAAGTTCTAAATTTCACTATGTCAAATTTAGAACTTCATTTTCCTTCTTGGGGGAACAGAAGATGTAATATGTGCAATCTAAATACGAAATTTAAAGTTGACTTGACCTGCAATTACCAAACCACAAGAACATAGATTTTAGTTTAATTAGCAACCTATGAGCAGTAATTATTATGACTGCATCTTAGACAAAGATAAGTAGCAAATATTAAGTCAAGATATTATTTTGGAGTCTCTACTGTTGCTCCAAAGGCCCAATAAAAAGGACAATAAATTCAAAGTTGGATTTAGGCATTGCCCAAAAAAACAAGGGTATTCTCATTCTTCCCCACTGTTTCACCAAAGTTAAAAGCACTATATTCACAAAAAATTGCAAGTTCCAACTTCATAGATCACAAAAACCATCACAGTAGCCACCAAAAATTATCCGCTGGATCAATCAGTAACTCACCGTAGGAGATATCTTGGGAGCTTATTCAAAGAACAAATCGGGACCGACAGAGTTAGATTCCTCGAATTTCTCCAAAGAAAAGAGACAAATATAGGGCGTGGAGTCAAAAGGGGTTTTAGCGCCAAATGAATTTTCCACCTCACTTGGCACTAAAACGAATCGTTAGAGCTAAATTTGTTATATGCTTTTATAATCCGATCGTGTTGGACATATAAATTATTGTCTTTTATTTTTTTTCTATTTAATTGTGAAACAATATTTATATCACAATATATAAGCTCTTTCGTTGTTAATTTAATATATTAAGTGTTTATTTTATATATATTTATAAACTAAATAATTGTTTTTTTTCTTTTTTTTCTTTTTCTTATAGTTGTCAACAGATATTTATATCACAATATAAAACTTATTTTGTTATTACACTATAATTAAAGTTGTACTACATATATAAACTAAGACTTTTTAGCCATCCTATGTTTTGTTAGTTCAAAAGTAATAGCATATATTTATTTTAATTACTACTTTGATTGTAATTGTAATACACATTGTAGCATGCATTGGTACTAGTATTAATACTTAGACATTGCATGATTTGATATATGAGTTTATCATATATATAATATGTGCTAATTAACCTAAGTACTTTATATGTATATACATATATACCTAATGACTAAATCATAACCTCTAAGATCATATATTAAGTTATGTACTTTAATTGCATAAGTTAATCTCATTAAATATTTTTGTTTGAAATTAGATAATATGTCCTAGTTAAATAGTATTATATTACTAATTATTCAAAATATATATGTTCATTATAAGTATGATAATAGATATTTTATAAACTACATAGATTTAGTAAAAAAAATTCAATTACCTTAATAACTATGGATTAAAATTTAAAATATTTCATATAACAACTTCAATTTTTATAATCCTACCACTAATTTCATATTTTATTAAGTAGGTCTTCAAAATAAACTTTTCAAATATATGACGAAATAAAATTATATATTAAAAATAATATAATAATATATAAAATAATTAGCTTATAATTAATAAATAAAAATGTTATTTTTAATTAGACGCATAGCAGCGTTTGTGTCAACAAACGCTGCTAATGGTGAGTGCTTTAGCGGCGGTCACTGTGATCGCCGCTATAGGTACCGAATTTCTAACAGCATTTGTGCACAAACGCTACTAGAGATTAGACATTTAGCGGAGTTTTTCCATAAACGCCGCTAAAGTTCGAAGTTTTAGCGGCATTTGTAGACTAAGGCCGCTAGAAATTATGTGTCTATAGCAACGGTCACTGCTAAAAACACCGCCGCTATAGGTGGTTTCTAGCGGCGTTTTGGTGAAAACGTAGCTAAAAGGTGTATTTAACGACGTTTTTTTGCGACCGTAGCTAAAGACCAATTTTTTTGTAGTGAACTCAGTTCGTCAAGAAAGTTCTTTTCCATATGCACAAAAATAGCAAAACAAACTACATAATTCATCTCAAACAAATAGCAAGACAACAGTCCATATAAAATTTGAATTTTCATATTGTACAAAGACTTAACGAAACATAACAATAGACAACAAACCCAGAAAATACAGATCTACAACAAACCCAGAAAGATCTTTACAGATAAAGATCTGCAACAAATACGCCCAAAAATAAATATCTACAATAAACCCAATAAAGAAAAGATCTTCAAAGAATAAAGGACTTTACAAAATGGAGGACTTCAAAAAATGTGACAAGATCTCCATCACCATAGACTTTGTTGTTCATTCTTCACCCTTCATTGTTCGTTTGTTGACAGTAAAATAAAGGCTTTAAGGCGATTGCTTTCATCCATGAGAGAGAAAATGCTCAAATTCGCTTTCAGGTCACCTATATGAGCGAAAAAAAATGAGAGAAAAAATTTGAATCTCAGGCAGTGTTAGCAGCCTTTTGTAGATAGATCTATCAAAAAATCGCAAAAAGTGAGCTATGTTTGGTTTGCTCTCAAAACTTTTTCAAAAATTTTCCACAATCATTTTTTCATCAATTCAAATATCTTTTTACAAGCTTAGAAAAAAAAAATTTTACAAACTTTAATAACTTTTTACAAATTCCAATAAATTTTAACAAATTTCTTACAAACTGCAACAATGTTTAATAAATTTTTCGCCAATCTCAAGAGAATTTACACTACTTCTAAAAAAAATAAACACAAAAAAATATTTCCAAAACCAAACCAAACATAGCTGTTTGTATTTGTCGCAGCAGCTGTGTGAGGAGAAAAAAAACTTTCAACCGCTATGCGAGAAAGAGAAAAGAAGAGTGATGAAGATGAGAGACATTAGGGTTAAATGAATAGCAACGGTGGAGATCAAATATGATGAGGTAAGAAGATATCTCAGCCGTCAAAGTAAAAGGAAGTATCTGGAAATGTGCACATCAAACGACAATGAAATATTTTAGGATAGGGACGTATATGTCATTTCGACAAAAAACAAAAGAGAATAATTCCAAAACATTTTCTGACTAGGCCCCTCTTAATTCGCCCTCTCCTTTGTGCTCATTTGCAGTTAGGTAGGGAGGTACTTAGACTAGAGGGATAGGCGAGAGACGAGATAAAATAAAGCATAGCATTTTTTAACAAAAAAATAAAAATAAAGCATAGCATTCAAAATTGGCTGTGCCAAATTCCAAACGCCCATGGTCGAAGAAGAGCACGACAACGGCAATAACAAAACATTATTTTTGTTGCTGACATAATTTTTGCAGTCAATTGGTTTCATTAAAGCAATAATTTATAATATGTAGCATAAAACACACTTTTAGCAATAAAATTGGGTCAGTCGCTAATGAATTCATCGTTAAAGTTCATATTGGTTGTCATTGTTTAACTTTTAGCAACATTTTCTTAGATAAGGTATCCAAAAGTTAATCATTTGTAACCATTAAATATTGGTTATCATTGTTTAACTTTTAACAATCAATCATTTGGTTGTTAATATCCAATTTCAACAAAAAAAAATATTGGTTGTCATTGTTTAACTTTTAGCAACCAATCATCTGGTTGGTAATATCTAATTTCGAACAAAAAAAATATTGATTGTCACTGTTTAACTTTTAGCAACCAATCATCTGGTTGCTAATATCTTATTTTGACCAAAAAAATATTGGTTGTCACTGTTTAACTTTTAGCAACCAATCATCTGGTTGCTAATATCTTATTTTGACCAAAAAAATATTGGTTGTCACTGTTTAACTTTTAGCAACCAATCATCTGGTTGCTAATATCTTATTTTGAAAAAAAAATATTGGTTTTCATTGTTTAACTTTTAGCAATCAATCATATGGTTGGTAATATCTTATTTTGACAAAAAAAATATTGGTTGCAATTGTTTAACTTTTAGCAACTAATCATATGGTTGCTAATATCTTATTTCGACCAAAAATTAGTTATCATTTTAAATTTGTTGCTAAAAGTCTCGATAGCAGCAGTTCTGAAATTTGATTGCTAAAAGTCAACTATTGGCAACCACAGTTAGTGGCCCTAAATTCTTTTGCTATAGCCCCTTTTTCTTGTAGTGCGCCTCTTATCATTAAGCAAGTCTCAAACTTACTGCGTACAAGACTGTGGGGCCAGACCTATGCATACCTCCTTAAAGGATCTACCGGCATCTGGCGCTAAGGGTGAGCAAATCATCCGGTTTCCACCGGAAATTCCGGTTCCGGTTCCGGTCTATTCCGGAACCGGAACCTATTTTATGGAAATTTTGGAACCAGAACCGGAACCGGAATTTCCGGCGGAAATACAGGAATTTTCCGGTTCCGGTATTTTTAAAAAAATTAATAATTTTTTAGTATAGTTTAGTTTATTTGAGACAAAATGTAGTGATGTATTTTTTTTTTCCCTTTGATGTCTTGATGAACATGATATGTTTAAAAACCATATTATGAAATTGATGCAACATGAGAAAAAATAAAAAATAAAAAAGCCCAATTTTGGCCCAAAATGCTTAAAAAATATATTGGGCCAAAGTAAAACTGGGCCTTTTAGGCCCAGTTATGGAACCGAAATTTCCGGTTCCGTTTCCGGAAAATTCCGGTTCTGTTCCGGTAAATTCCGGAATGGAACCGGAATCGAAATTTCTATTTCGGTGAGTACCGGAACGGATGGAACCGGAATGGGCCATTCCGGTTCCATCCGTTCCGGTACTCGCCCCTATCTGGCTCAAGTTTAGGCCAACAAGATAGCTTTTCCGGTGGTTTAAATTTTTTTAAGTTTTGAGTGTGTTTATTATGGTGTAGCAATTTGCTCTTATTCATTAGTTGGAGTAAGTTTTTTTCCTAAAGAAAATTCGTCGATTATTTAGGCAAAGTTGGAGGCCTTTCTTTTATCAATCGGAATAAAGAAAGGTCATGATTGTTGATGGTTCCTTCTATGCTAAAAAATATAGAGGGTTCGTTATTATCTAACCAGTAAGTGGAATCAACTTAGTATAATAGTCTGATTGAAAAAGTGTAAACTATAGATGTGGCTTTGATGCATTAACACAAAATTAGAGAGGCTTCAATAACTAAGCATGGAAGAAGCTAACATGTTTGTAGGACATCAGATAGCTTATTTTCATTGGGAAACACCATGTTGACAAGGACTTGAATATTAGCGAGTACGTTTTGTATTTCCTAGCTTTCTTATTCTACTTACGCTGTGTTTGATTACTAAAATTTTATATTTTTAAAATTTTAACATAATAAAATAATTACAATATAATCTCTATCTCCCATCAAATCATTATTTTTCACTATAATAAATATAAAAAATTCATTCAAATTATCGCTCTCTAACACTCCAAAATTTTAACATCCAAACGCAACCTTAGTTAAATATGGGTAAAAAAATAAATGTAGGAGGGGAAGACGAGAAGTGTTAGGGAATAGAAGCAGTGGAAACAAATTGATAAAAAAAAATAGCTTGATTGAAGCTAAGCGGAGCCGAACTATGTTATGGGTCTCCAAATCTTATTAAATATTGACGTGGTGATTTTTAGATCATATTACATATACTTTTTTTAAATATCAATAGTTGCTTTGAACAATGTTTACACGTCAAGCATTTTTCTTGTATTTGTTTTTACAAGAACAAAAAGGAATTTATATTATTTACCAAAAAAAAGGAGAAACATGTATTTTCTATCCTTCTATTATTAAAAGGAATCTATTTTTTTTTTTTAAAAAAAGAGAAACATGAAGTTTCTATCCTTAGATTATTTGTCACTTTATATCTTGAACTACCATTTATATTACCTATTAACTATTAATTTTAGGCACTCTACCCTCTTCAAAATATTTTGTTATTTTCGAAGGAAATTATTTTTTAATATATGAAATTATAATTTTGTTCCTACATTTTTTTATGGTCATGTTGTTGTGTGGGTAAATTAATCATCATTGCACCAGTTAAAAAATATTTTTATCTAAAATAACAATATATTTTGAAGAGTGTTGAGTGTCTATACATCTAGAATGTGACAAAATTGATAGTTTGTTGTGTAAATTAGTGTTAGGCCATAATTAAATAGTACAAAATATATTTATCCCTAAAAGGAAATTAAGCTTACCAATAAATAAAGCTGGTTAAAGAACCCTATAGGGCTTCGAAGAAGGGCCCGCTTGTGACGGGGACTGTGGGCTCTAATAGGACAGCAGAAGGTAGTTGATAGAGCCGCTACCATAGCAAACCGGTCTATGTTTGGGCTGCCATGGCCGAGGAGAAAGAGTTCTGTAAAGGCGGTGCACACTGAGTTGAGAACAAACTAGAGGATGCGTAGGGCCGGGAAGGCGGGAAGGGAACGTTGGAGATCGAATTCGAGTCAGAGAAGATGTAGATCCAAGGACCAGTCAGAAAGAGGCCGCGAAGTGCAACTTCATTCTATGTTGGGTTAGAAGAGGACTAGATGAACCGTAGCGATCGAGTGGTCCTCCTGATGCCTCTAGAAACCACGGGCTTGTCAAATCGGGCCTCAACAAGGTCCGACAACTGATGCCTTTCTAAATTTTCTAGAAGAATCCTGGGCCTAACCTTGTTTTTTTTTGGTTCTGGGTCGTGTAAATTTAGTCGAATTGCTCCAGTTTTATCATTCTTTACAGAGCTTCAGTTGCCTAAGAAAAAGGATCAGAAAGATGAAGTAAATAAATAAATGTCATATATATTACTTTCGAGAGTATAGAAATTCCCACATAAGTGAAACGTTATCCAGGAAATCAGAAGTAAAACAAATCCAATTTAGAATAATAGAACGGAAAAAAAAGTAGCATCAATTGAATAACTAGACTCTGAAGTGGAGGTCAACATCTATGTCGTCCGGAAGTCTACGCCGAGGGGGAAACATGGGAAGGAGACGGGCGATGTATTTAGCCGCTTCTAGATATGATGTGTACTGCTTCGTAGTATTCTTTATTTGTTTGGCTCCTTCATCTTCACACGCTTTTGAGTCGTAATGCTCAAGATTTGCTGCACGCGTAGCAGTGGCAAATGGCAATACGTGCACATGGCTACCGTTTTCCTTCCCAAGTAGTGCCTGAAGTGCTCTCTTATTCAAAGCCCAGCTCCCTGTCCTCCAATCGAACTGATACAGAGAAAGAAACCGTTGCCCGTAAATAGCTACAAATTCCAATGAAGCTAACACAAACTCAAATTCCTCCTTGGACATATAGTAGGGAAAGCTGATCCTTGTCCATCCGGGTTTTACTCCGACATAGCCCTGCAAAAACAAAGGACAATTTAGCTCAGAACAAAAGCTTTCTATATGATAATTTTCAGAGCTCCACGGCAGGAGCAATTTAGCCACTATTTACCTTTAGAACGGCATCTCTGATGGCAACAGAATGGTTCTCATCGATATTAAGCAGAGTGTGAGCATAGGGTCCAGCACACGCGCACCCGCCTCTAGCCTGTATGCCAAACAGGTCATTCAAGAGTACCGCTACGAATGGTCCGTGAAGAGGCTTATCTCTCTTGCTCCCTGTCTCTTTCCACATGTAAAGAAAATTCTCCCTTGTCTCTCTGCAATCAGTACTAGACCCATTTCTTAGGCCGGCCGAGGAGGAATTGGTAGTGCTATAAATAAGGAAAGACAAGACAGCTTGTCGCTTGATGCTTGTATTTCCCAAAATGCATATGTTCTGATTTGGGAGAAGCCTCTCGAGCACTTTCTCTATGTAGGTATGCTCATAGCTTTCAATCGTCTCGAAACCAATGTATTCCTTCACCCAGAAAGTGAGTGCTGCTCTAACTGTCTGGATTATTTGAGGAGTGCCACCATTTTCTCTTTCTTCTATGTCCTTATAGTACAGTGTGTCCTGCAATTAACGATGGCATATAGTTGGACATTCTAAGAAATTACCATCTAAGAAAGACTACTCTGCATGTTTTTTACTGCAACATCTTTGGCAATTTTCCAAACACACCCGCCCTCTACCAATGAAACATGACAATCAATAAAAGTACTCAAATAAGAGGCTCATCGATTACCCTTTTATTGAAGCCGCTGACAAAAAGAACCGTTCCGCCTCCACAAGTTGACGGTGGAGAATATTTTAGCTGATACAGAGCCTTGTTCATCAGAAGAATACCGGGTGTTCCTGGCCCTCCAATAAACTTATGTGGACTAAGGAAAATGGCATCATAGCCATCAATCTCTCCGGGCCTCATGTCAATCTTTGCATAAGGACCACTAAACACACAGAAAGTTCAGGCAACAAAGTTAGAGCCTTCATACAAAAAAAATTAAGAACTTGAGCTCAAGGATTTTCTTACCTTGCTGCAAAATCAAAGCAAGCAAAACCTCCATGTTGGTGAAGAAGTTTGGCAATTGCTCGCGTGTCTGAGCAAATTCCGGTCACATTGCTACAAGCCGAAAAAGAAGCTAAGAGTGGCCTTCTGGAACGTTTATAATGCTCCAGTTGTTGTCTTAGAGCCTCCTTGTCTATCGAGCCATTGTCATCTAAACCAATCTCTACAACTTCAGCCAAGCTTTGCCGCCAAGAAAGAAGGTTCGAGTGGTGCTCATACGGCCCAACAAAAACCACCCACCTTTCCTCAGCTCTGAGACATTCTAATACTCTGTCTCTCAGAATTGATGGAACGATGATGCCCATTACTTCTTGAAGTCTTTTAATGGCTGCAGTTGTGCCTGAGCCGCAAAATATGATTGCATCATCATCTCCACCACCTAAGCATTTCTTTATGTACTTGGTTGCTTCGTGCACCATTTTGGTTGTTCGGTGCCCCACGTAACTGTCAGTAGTATGACTGTTCCCTGTATAAAAACAATATAAATAGTTGCAGTCAAAAAATCTTGTTTTGGATGTCGTCAAGATTCAATTCAATTAACATGAACCTAAAACCATGAACCTAAAAAAAATGAACCTAAAACCAGTACTGTCTGAAAAATCCACAGAAATGGACAACTGGGAAGTGAAAAGTTGAACAAGTTCAAGCTAGAGTATCTGACTAAGGAACTAGGTGAAGAATGAAAACGAAGATAACCAACCATAAGAAGGAAGAACATTCTTGATAATGAAATCTTCGATATATCGAAGAGACCGGCCGGAAGCAGTGTGATCAGCATAGGTGAGTCGTCTTCTTCCAAAAGGAGTGTCAATTTCAGCATCGCCGCCAATGACTTGAGAGCGCAGCCAAGATAGCTTTTCCTCCGCCGATTGATACCTTGGCAGATTCATTTCCAACGTCCCAGAGGCTTCAGAACGATGAGAAAGAACTTCGGAAGCTGGAGATGCGCTGGAGCTCCGAGTCCTAGTTTTGCTACGGTCTAATTGGCTCAATGTCTTTTGAGCACTAAGAGCCTCCATCAACATGAGTTGCTCGAGTTCCATGTTTGAAGAATAAAAACTAAGCCAATCAGGGGGTACCTTCAGACGAAAATCAAGATGGTGATGCTGATGATGATAGGTTGGCAATGAAGAAGAAGATATAAGGGCATAGATTGGGACGGAAGATATGAAAGTATAATTTTTTTTCTAAGGAATATGAAACTGTGATGGAATACAGATACAACTTACTATGGGTCATAACCAACTGCACCCATAATATATTTGAAGCTAATTCAGGTAGCAGAGCCCTCTTAATTTCTTAAGTGGTAAGAGACTAGAGTTGGGCGAAAAATTGAACACCGACCAGT
This sequence comes from Myrica gale, assembly GCA_963930655.1. Classification (NCBI taxonomy): domain Eukaryota; kingdom Viridiplantae; phylum Streptophyta; class Magnoliopsida; order Fagales; family Myricaceae; genus Myrica; species Myrica gale. Next base: position 20,912,856 of record OZ005604.1, on the reverse strand, counting down.
GGCGTGCGCGCTATTGGACACATGACATTCAGGAGGCAAAGACTTTCTAATTAAAAGACCATTTTGGCCATAAATCTAACTGCCAACCTTAAAATTTAGAAACTCTGAAAGTTGAAAGAATCAGGGGCCCGTCAACCGTGCAGTAGACACATTCCTACTAAGAATCAGACGTGCCTTTCTCCCATAGAATACACTTTAGTAGCTGGAACATTACCTTTGACAGGTGGCTATATAGGTGCATGCATCTATTTGGTGCCTTGTTTTTCATCCCAATGTTTTATGTCTTCCTATTAGCGTACGAAGACTTTGTAATAAGCATTAAATATGACAATTCAATTCAAGGATTTACCACAATTTTTTTTAAGAAAAAAAAGAGAGATGAGAGAGAGAAGGTGAGAGCTTGTGGGTTTTGGTTTTTTTTTTTTAATACTGGGCTCAGCGCTTTTTGCAAAGTCAGATATTCTTTCTTGGGAGCCAGGCAATTGACTGATTAAAGGTATGTTGTCAAACCCAGCCAGAAGATAAAGAAAATCAAGAGGGAATAGGAACGTAATTAGCTTAAATGGAAAAACTACCACTGCTTGTGAAGAAGGAAAAACTACCTATACTTGTCGATATAATCGAACCAGCCCAGCCCATATGTCCCTGAATTATGATTGTATTCTAAGGGGGCCAATTTCATGAAAATATACTTTGGGAGGCCGAATTGCAAAAAGTGAAAATGTCTAAAACCCCACCTTTTTTCCCAAAGTGACCCAAAAATTTCTGCTGAATTTGGGGGGCTCGGGGCATGGCCCCTCCCTAGCTCCCTCCTTGCTTATAGAGGACAAAAAATGAAGAAAAAGGGAGACTGTAATGAAATGACATTGACATATCATTTAACAAAAACTTTAAATGGAAAAAGGAAGACCAAACATGTGAAAAAATAGGAAAGAGTTTCCTTGGTTATGTTTGTCAGTTTCCTTCATTTCTATCCTTATCTATAGACTATAAGTCTATATCTATGGCTGCGTTTGCGTTCTAAAATTTTACACTCTCTAAAATTTTAACACAATAAAATATTACAATATAATCTCTCTCTCCCCCATCAAATCATTAATTTTCACTACAAAAAATATAAAAAATTATCTCTCTCTTCACTTTTTCACTAAACCCAATACTTAAAATTTTAACAACACTAAAATTTTACAAAACAAACATAGTATCAACTCTGGTTATCCCTATTGTCGGTTTGGTTGGTTGGATAAGTTTAGTGAGTACGGTTTGGTCCTTGGAGACCTACATAATAGAGAGGTTCGGTAGAATTGTAGAACTGCAGGACGGTGAAATTGTGCAGACTTGTTGGTGAATCTATTGTTCTGCAGAAATTGCCGTGTTGGGTCCAGCTTCCTTTACTTGAGAATATTTGTTCAGCTGCAAGTTCCCTCCGTATTGCGAATAAGTGGTCCGGTCAGTTGTCGACAATGAACTCAGTGACCACTAAATTTTAGTTGTTTGAAAAAAAAAGCAGGAAAAACAATCTGCACTCGTAAATTAATCTAACAATAGAATAGGGTTCACATGCAAATTAAGAAAAGAAGAGAAATGAAATAGAAGAAATCATATGGTAAAAAAAAACAAGCCTCAATGAAAAGATAAAAGGACATATAACAATGTAATAAACAACCCTAAACGATGCCTCTAAATAAGTTGCCTTGAACCGTGATCATCTTTAATTGGGTTCCTGCAACCACTTCATCGGCAGCCTTCCTGTAGGATAAACAGGCATATGCATCATTTTCTAGTCGAGGTCTATTTAGAAGACATTCCATCACACACTTGCTTTTTCTTCAGCACTCCACTTTACTTCTTCAATTTTCTGTTCTGCGCTTACTGTAGCTTCAAGTGGTTTCTGTGTTTCGGCCTTCTCGTGTGAACTAGGAACATCGGGGGCTTCTGATTTCTTATCCTCAGAGAGGCCATTGGATTGCTTCTCTACAGCTGGTGCAGCCTCAACTGCTTTCTCAGTTTCAGCCTTCTTCTGAGTATCATCAACATCCGGTACTTCCTTCTTCTTCCCATCAACTGTTTCATCAGTTTCTGTCTCTGCAGCTGCTGGTGCAGTTTCAGTTTTTTTCTCTGTTTCGGCCTTCTCAGGAGCATTGACTACTGCCAAGACAGGCATCTGTTGAGCAGGAGTACTTTCAGATTGTTTAGCATCAGCAACGTCTGGTACAGGGGCCAGTTCAATTGAAGTCTCAGGCTTTTGAGCATCCAAGACAACGTCTGGGACAAGGGTCTGTTCCACTCGAATTTCGGATTTCTCGACATCTGAAAGCTTGGTTTCAGATTCATCTATGGGTTTTTTATCCACTGACGTCTCTTCTTCTTTCAGCGGCTCCGCCGCAGGGTTACCATCTGTTGTTGAGTCCTTGCCTTCCTCATTCTACCAAAAGGTCAAAAAGATCAACAAATTGGAATTGTGACAGTTTATGAAAGAAAAATTCGTCAACAGTGTATTGTATTTCAAAAATCACAAAACAGAATCTAAGACCAAGAGACAGAAAAACAACACTCTAATCTGATATACTTAGGTATTTCAAAATATCCAGCTGAGTCTGCATAAACCAACCAAAATTAGCTGCAGACAATAAAAAAAAGTTACATACAGCAGTACCAACATGTAGGACATGGATGGCCAAAGTGAGTCTCATGGTCATCACCAACCCCATTTGACAAAGCTCATTCCAGAGGCAGAGGCCCCATTTATCTAATCAATTAATAAGGTAAGCATATGCCCCGACCAAACAGAACAAATAGTCTTCTAATCTTCTGGTACATTAACCAGAACGGTCAATTCGGGCCTTGTAGTTGCCACCAACTCGGCATGTCCTCATGTCATCATGCTTATCTGTGGTCATTATCAATGGCACTAAAAAAGTCGAGATTAACCTCCTCGAGTGATTTTTCACAGACCCAAGAGTGTAACCCCATAGGAAGTTGCTTAATCATCAAACTGTACGAACCCCATTTAAGTGCTTTTCCAAATTGGGTGACATTATTATATATCCTACCTGGCCTCTTTTCTTTATCAACTTCGCTCGTCATATTGGAACCCCTCCTTTAGCATTAGAAAAATTCTGAAGATTCGAACAGGACCCACTGTGATTTTTCTAAAGAAAAGTTAGCTAACATTAATGCCCTTGGAAACGACACAGACAATAAATTAGGAAACAGATCTCATGGTTTGCCTTTTACAAAAGAGTATGACCAATGAACTACATGAAAACGACAAACAAAAAACTAACGAAAAAACGACCAAAGAGGATCCAACGAAGCCGGTGGTGGGCCTTGACAGTAGTACACGCGTTTTTGGCGTGAAACGGCAGATCATTCAATGTTTTAAGATTCCTTATACCGATTCTCTACCACTATAGATTCTAATCAAAGCAACCAACATCAGAGAGATCTACGGCGTTTAACACGTCCAAACGAAGAATAGCGAACAAGAAATTTTTTTTCCAAAATTAAAGTTAGTTTTCTTTCTAAATTATAACACGGAAAGTCATCAATGAAGGAGGGAGTTCTTCGAGAAATCCAAAAAGTCAAGATGCCAAACACGGCATTGGAAAAATCAATAGGGAATAGTTCCCGTTATAATCAAAACTTTGGAGAGGATCTATGAATGTTTCTCCTTGTTAGTACGGTAATGACAAATTAACCAGTAAAAAAATTGGGACTTTTTCAAACAATACTTTCCGGGAACTCTGTTTGGGACAGAAGACAACATACTGGTCCATTGAGCTTTTCGATCTCCTGGGCTCCAACTCCAAGATACAAGAATAATAAAACATCGTCCCAACAATTTTCATTCGTGTCATCCATGTCCTTTCGTCGTTTTCCTTCAGTTTCTTGGTAACCAAACGGAAATTCTATAGATGAAATTCAAACAATAACCCACCTGTACAAGTCTTGAGGAAAAACAAACAACGAATTGCGCTTCTCCAAGCAAAAGCAAGAGAAACAGAAACCAAACAGGATAGGAGATAAATGAAAGCAAGAATTAACTAACTTAGACCAAAATGAAAGCTGGATTTTTACCTCCCCATGCAACGGGAAAACCCTCCCCTCCCCCCCCCCCCCCCTCCCCAAAAAAAAAACCCATTTCCAAGAACTGCAATCAGATCGGACCTTCTTTTTCTCCTTTATCGGACTTAGTATAAAAGGAAACTACGAAACAATGATTACCTCCTTGAACAAATGGCTGAGAGAACGGCGCTTGCTCTCTTGGTCGTCAACTTTGTCGTCACCAACAATCTCCTTCACCCTATCCTCCTCTTCCTCCCTCTTAATAATTTCCGCAACCTCACTGACGCTGACAACGACAACAGCCGACTCTTTCTCGTTCTCGGCGGGCTTGTGGGCCGCACAGGCTTTCTCATCCACAGCCGGCTCCGGAGCCGCCGCCGCATCCTCCTTCAACACCTTTGGCTTGGTCGCGCACCCTCCCATGTTAGTCTCTCTCTGTCTGGCGCTGAATTCCTTCCAATTTTCTCTCTCTAGAACTTCTTTGAAGGCAAAGAGATAGCTGTTTATCGGGAAAGAATTTGGCGGTTCTGCTTATTTGTTCTGAGGAGAAGAAATAAACTTCGTACCACTAATATATAGTAAAACTGTTTCTTTTCTTAACAGTAAATTTCCTTTTTTAAATAAATTTACTTTTTTATGAGAAATTTTACAGTAAAATTTACGGTCACAACCTGGCTGTAAACTTTGGGGGTGACTGCGACCGCCGCGATTTATTCCATTACAACAAAAATGCTGGGGACAATCTTTTTAAGGTTCGTGAACTGAAAAATAGGAAGTTCGAGGGGCTGTTGGTTGGAGTTGTGAGAGATTGTTGGGGGAAAATGGACGGTTTGACCGAGGGAATGTGGTAGGGGGACAGGTGTGGCTGGTTTCGTTTAGTTTACAGCGAGGCAAATGGGGGATTGGAGGATTGTGGCCCTCGTGACTTGTGGGGTGAGTCGGATGTTCTCGGAAGTGGCCCCCGGCCGTCGCGATTTGCCTGGGGTGGGGACATTTGTGGGTGTTTGCAAAATTGCAATGAGTCAGTGGGGTCCGATTTTAATTAAGATGGGATTAATGGTTCACGCACCACTACACGAAATATCAACCCCCTTGATTTCTCGATTGTTGTTTTCCTTTCTTTTTTTTTCCTATGTGTATCGATCATACGGTAACATGAGACATCATTATGTGTAAGGATGTTGCCAAACAAATTTTTTAATAATTTTAAATTTATAAGAAAATTTTGGGAGTTTAATTTCGATGGAGTTGTAAAAAGTTGATGAGAAAATTTTTAAAAATAATTAATTATAAAATAGGGAATGAGAATATTTGATGTATTTTTTATGGAAAAAAAATATTGAAGTTGTTATGAAAATGTGTTAAAATTTAGGGATAAATGCAAAATCAGTCCATGTGCTATACGCAAAAATCATATTAGTCCCTGTGATATGAAAATTATCGATTTAGTCCCTGTGATTCTATTTTCGTTTCTTATTAGTTCTCTATCAGGAACTGATTTTATCACTTTCTGAAATTACAGGGACTAAATCGATGTTTTTCATATCACAAGAACTAAATCGATTTTTGCGTATATTACAGAGATCAATTTTACATTTATCCCTAAAATTTATGTAAAATTTTTAGAATTCACAAATTTTGGTAAAGATTCATGTGTCAAGTAACAGCGGCACATCTCTTCTTGACTCTTTCTATTTGTGTGGATGTACTGCTGGCGGATGGGGACCGGCCAGGATGCTGATGGATTTTTATTAGCCATAAACCGTTTAAGTGGATTAGGGGCCATGCAACCCACTATTAAAAGATAGGATTAAGATTAAGACTTTATCTAATCGGCAAAAATAAATTAAATATATTATTTTAAATTTTAAATTTTGGGGTTTTACAACTTAGATGAACTCTTTAATGTGAGAGGATAAATAGAGATGCTTTTTTTTTTCTTGGCAAATAGCGATGTTGACAAATATGCAGGAATTTGTTTTAGTGACTATTCAGCTTCAGTTCAGGATGCTTCTAGATACACAAATATAAAAATGCAGTTTTTTTAAAAGACAAAGTATAGTTTGAGTATAGTGGAGAAAGCCAGAATATATATATTACTTTGGCTGGCGGGACATGCTGATATCTTTATATTACTTGGGATTTCCGTGGGGGCAGGCAGCACATAAAGGGATATTGATAAGTCGTGGTGGCCTTATAATTACGTCGTGCTAGCCATTACAAAAAAGTACGTAGTATCTCTGTTCCGAATATAAATATATTTTTTTAATTCTTCTCTTCGTTGTATTCATTCATGCTTCCACATTCCCTAACTTTTTTCCATTTGAACTAATCATTTTGCTATTTTAAAAGTACATATTGTGATACCTGAATTTCAAGTGGAGTGAGAGAAGAGAATGAATGGAAGTAGGTTGAACTAGACTTTATAATGATCCAAAGGGCTTCAAGAGCAACCTTGACTAGTCCTTTTGAAGTCAAAGCACAGATGTAACTAGTGCTTGTCCTTGGGTCGTTACACATATCCAGTAGCTTTTGGGGCACCACAAATAAATAATAAATAAAAATTTTATTATAAAGTAAATATTACCACGTTCCATGGTGTTATATATACATGAAATTATGGATTAGTCAAAATTACAAAGGCTTAATCATTATTTGGAGCAGCTAGCAATTAACAAATAAATTGCAAAAAAGAAAAATAAATTTAATTTTTTCCAGATCATTTGGAATTGGAAAACTGGCCGCCCAGTTATGGACTTGAACATTTATTCCATGCATACTCCCATGATTCCCTCCTCACAGACCCACACTTCTGGACGTACGACCTCTTACCGGAGCATGGAATAATTCTTCTTCTCCAAGATCACTGGGGACCTGTTCTGGGATCATTTGTGTGGGTTTTGGCATACTTTTGTCTCCACCTCAATCGCAAATTAAAAACGCACCTTTTTTCTAGGGTAGCTGAGAAAACGATTCGACGTCGTATAAAACAGATGACTTCACACCATGCATTTAATAGCTAGATAGTTTCGTGTGCGACTTATCTGCATGCATGCGCAAAGGGTTTACCGTTTAGGTAGATGATATTATTGTTCCCCTTGCTGTGGACTGTACGTGGTACGTACGTACTGCATGCATAATGATGAGCCAAATTTATTATATCCGGTCGGCCTTTTATGGTTGGAGTAAATGACGTCGTGCATCGGGTAGTACTAGTCAATAATAGATAATGCTGCAATTTAGCTACAAATTAATTATAGGTCAAAGTTTTTAGTTCAAGTTATGTGATGATCTCAATGTATTATAGCAAAATCTTACCACCTACAGACGCTCCAAATAGCACACGTCTCAGGGGCGGATCCAGGTCCGGGCGAACCTGGGTGGCCGCCCGAGGTCTGTCTCTAAAAAAAAAAATTCATGTATATATTTTTTAAAAAAAATAAGTTGGTCTGGGCCACCCTGGTTGGCCCAGGCCAACATAAGCCCGCCCATGTAATTAAAAAATGCGGACAGGGCCTAATCAGGCTCAGACAGCATTTTATTTTTTTTAAAACAGGGGGTGAAACAACGTCGTTTCCCTCCTATGTTTTGAACCAAAAAAATCTTCCCTCTCCCTTATGCGATCTTTGTTCTCCCGACTAAGTCAACTCCCCTCTCAGCCCTCAGGCTCTCAGCCTTCAGCCTTCGGTCTCTCGAGGTACCGACACGGCAATATTAGCGTCCATTGGACCCATCCTCCGCGTCGTTGACGAGATCGAGAAGGAATACCCCAGAGTTGCTTTTCTATGTAAGAACTCTTTCGCTCACTCACTTTGTAATCTTTAATCTACTTACATAAGTTGATTATAGGAGTAGCAATTTGAACTAATACTATTAGGGGTTGATTGTCACGACCCAAGGAACGCATTCGGCCGACAATTTTGTTTTCCCTTCTTTATTGTTCTGGTAATATTTTCCTTTTCACAATGGAAAATAGTGACTGAATGTAATAAATGTTTAGGAGAAACGTCCATTGTCAGCTGTATTGTTTACGGGAATAATGGTGGAGTTATTTTCTTTGTTTGTATGTTTAATCCAAACTTTTCTAGTCTATCTAGTACAGACTATTCTGGCCTGAATTTTAACCCAATTAGATGATGTTTGTAGTTCTTAACCAGAATTTTTTCCCACATTTAACTAGGATTTTCATAAATTTTAGCAGTTGGTCCTAGCTATAGTATACACTAAAATGTTGATTTTACAAAAAGAGAAGTTTAGAATTTACTAAAAACCAATAGCATGGTTATTATAACATGGACTGACATTCTAAGCATAGAAATATTAGTTCTGAAAGTAGCATGATCAAGGGTGCAAGATTCGTGTCTAGGATTGTAAATGAGCCAAGCTTGACTTGAGCTCAGTTTGTCTACTAAATGAACGAAACTTGAACAAAAAGTTAGATGCATATTAGCTCAGCTCAACTTTGTCTATGAGAGTAATGACATTTATGATAAAGGTGACAATAATGACACACTATAAATGGCTTTAGGTGTTTCCTTTTTCCTCGATGCCGAGAATGTATTCACGTGTTGGAATGGAATATCGTGTAATTGATAGACTTAATGTAATTGATATACTTAATGTCGAGAAGTGATCTCCAACTACAACATCGATCATTGCACATATCCTCGTTCCAAGTCAGGGCACATTAGTTTTTGGTACTGATGTCTAAGGACTTTTATCTTTATGATTGTTGGTAGATACAAGATATCAGAAATTGTTAATTTATTGTTCTTTATGTGGATTTGTGTAGTGAAGATCAAAATTCATTGCTGGAAGCACATTTGAACTTTGCCAATATACTTGCTTATTTGCTGGAAGGACATTTGCAGTAGGTAATCTTCTTTCTTTAAAACTTTTTTTCATTTCTTGCTTAACTCTAGTCTGGATTGTGAAGGAAACCGGAGGAAGAGATGTTATTTGTGTAGTAGTTTTTAGGTTGGATTGTGATGCTGTTGAGCCTAGGACAACCTTAGTTGAGCCCAATCTTTTTTGCTATTATTCTTAATTGTCCAAATGTTGAGATTTGGTGCCAGCACTTTTTTATTTTATTATTGAAATATCTTGTTTGCCATGGGATTTTGTTTTGATTTGTTTTGTTTGCCATTGAACATATCAAGACTGATTTGTGTGTTCTCTGCGATGAAAAATTATCAAGACTGATTTTGCGTATTAGGATGAGAGATGATTGGATGAATGATTGCATGGTAGTGTACATCGAGCGGGAAATTTTTGAAACTATTGAGAACGAAGTCATTTTGCAACGTTTTCAGAAGATGCACAACCGTAGGATCCAATTGTCCCCTCTCAGTCGTAGTACATAGTACGATATGTGTAATTCAATATTTTTAATGTTTTGATATTGTAACTCTAAGACAATTTTTTACATTACGTATGAAAAAAATTCAGTCATTTTGCTTTAAAAGTTCGCTCGGGTTGGTTTTCATTCCTGTCTCGTACATATATATATGAATGATGTCAAATACTAATTATTGTCCCAAATAATTATGTATGTATACAATTGGTTATGGAAAACTTTCTCAATAAATGGCATAAAATGTCTTTCTATTATTATGCTAGGGAAAAAATCACTTTGAACTTTTAAACTATCAAACAAATTATAAAATAGTGTCTCAAACTACCAATCTTGACGCATTGAATCCACGAATTATTAAATTTTATCAATTTGCTCCCTGAACTAAAATCTGACAGTAAAAAACAAAACTTTGGTACATGAAACTATAGCCACCATCAATCTGAAAGATTATATGTATCATTAACCTACCAACTTATCTTCTTTATCAATTATTAACCAGCCCAGCCATGAAGAGCATGTCAAAGCCTCTTCTATGTTCTTTGTGTATAGCACACAAATAAAAAAGCATTTGTGTTTTTATTAAAAAGCATGGGTCATGGGCTTTTATTGTTACTTTTATGGAAAGATTGGAGAACACAAAGTCAGGGTGTATTTGTGTTGTAAAATTTTAGTGTTGTTAAAATTTTAGGTATTGGGTTTAGTGAAAAAGTGAAGAGAGGTAATTTTTTATATTTTTTGTAGTGAATAGTAATGATTTGATGGAGGAGAGAGAGATTATATTGTAATTTTTTATTGTGTTAAAATTTTAGGACGCAAACGCAGCCAGCAGTTCTTCTTTTTCTATTCCTCGGATACGGGCCTCAACCCGACCCAATCAAATGAATTTACACGTCCAATATAGAGAGAGTGCAGTTCTCAAGCCTACGGTCGAGACCCAACTTTTGTTTTCTTGCAAAGACGCAAATCGATCTTTTTTTTGTAATGTATGGGTCCAAGCGGAGGTAAAGGAGCACAGACACAGGCCTAATAGCTGAGGGGCACCTGGCCCATTCCCGCAATCGGCGCCTCCTCCTATGAAGAAGGAAAAGAGCCAAAAATCAAAAGAGGAAATGAGAATAAACGGAGAGCGGAGAGAAGCTCCTCTGACTTGATACCTCAGACTTCAGTGGTCAGCAAAGCACCAAGACGTAGCCGTGAAAATAGCCTATAATTCTTTCGCGTGTGAGGCAGTGTTTTCTCCTGCGCGAGCATAGACTTATAATTACACTCCCATCTGAGGGTCATAGGAAAAGGCCTCGTTTTTCATCAAGTGTTTTCATTCGTTTTTTATAAATGCAATTTCAACTATCCAGATGTCGAAACTTCTCCATGATAAAAAATTCTTTGATTTCATCAGCTCCAACAGCAACCCATATTGCCTCATTGCATTCCACCCCTACTGCATGTCAGAAGTGGAAGGACAAGTGGAAGTCTGTGAGTTCTCTCTCTCACATTCCGTTTCAAAAGCTTTATTTTTCCCTTCTGTAATGGTGTTTTGCGCCCATTTGGTGAAAGTTTGTATTTTGTGTGGATATGAACTTGTTCCGCTTGAATCATATTGTGTTTGCTGGCATGCCTTTCTGCTTTGCATTCGAATTTTTCACCCATGAAAGTGGAGCCATTGGCAAAGTAATATTGAATATAAATTTTCTCTTCGAATTATAGGAACTTGGATGAGGTTCTTTTGAATTCTTAAAATGCTAAGGTGGTAATTGACCTACATTTGGAAACAATCATTATGCGGTGACTGGAATGCTCAATTTCTCGGAGTTCAAGCTACAAACGGGATGTTTCGTTTGCATTGTGGATTTACTAACTCTATTTTTGGAAGCAACCTTTGCCTTGACTTAGCTTAAGAAAGAATACTTCATTGGATGAGGACAGTTTTCTGATTAGTAAGAATGGTTCTTCAAATATTTGTTTGCTTAATTACTCTTGGGATTAACAAGGGCGTTTGCTTTGCTTATTATATATGTCTTGGAGTGTGCTATATCTCAGATTGTTGCCTGGATGATAGCGTTTGTGTACAAGAATTCCACTCTGTAACAAAATGGGATTATTTGAAGCATCTTTCAACCCTATATGTTTTGTGAGAGAGGCATTAAGCTGTACAGGGTATTCCATGTTTTTGTATTGACAAAAGTTGTAGATGTTCGTGCGCTTGGAGCTTCGGTTGAGTTCCGTACCTGTGTTTTGGGAGAGGTAGAGACACAGATAGAGAGAGAGAAGGAGATTGGAGCTTCGGTTGAGTTCCGGAGGCTTTCTATTCAATGTTTTGTGGTCATCATTTGAATTTTGGTTTAGGTGTGGAAGGAAAGGATGAATAAATCCATTTGAAAAAGAAAATTAGTTCAAGATTGATATATTAATCCATTAAAAAAAAATTCTAGTTCAAGATTGGATTTCAATCACTAGTGGTAGTATTATCTTGTTTGTGCTTTATTATCTTTCTTTAATCTCCAGATTCTGTGCATTTTCTTATGTAAGACAAGACTTATTGTGTTTCTCTGTGCACATGCTACCTGCCTATGCGTTAAACCCTTGCTCAGCTGCTCTAATGCAAAGTTGCTTCTTTCTTTTTTTATTTTTTTGAAAAGTTGCTTTTCATTAGTTAGAGATCTAGCCCTTTGATTGAATAGTGGAAACCTTGTAGGGAAAGAAAAAAAGAGAGAAAATTTCTTAAGTAAAAACCACATATCTTGGCCCTCTTTGGATTCTAGGAGTCAAAGAGTGTGGTAGCATCATACGGATATGTGTGCACTTTGGGGGGCAAAATTATGTATAAATATAATTGTTTCCCCCCTATGTGAAGCTGTCTTAGAGCTATGGGACACAAGCAGAGTCATACTTTGCAATGTCTGGATTACTAAAGTTTTTCTGCTATCAGCTGTTATTAATTGATTGATGGTGAATGCATATGTCTGCACACACGTATACTGAGACTTGCATGTCCACACTCTACACATGCACTGGCATATCTAAGCTAGTAATTATTTTATTTTTTATTACAATGTTTAAGTACGTGTGATGCCTCAAATTGATTTTGCAGGATATAGGACAAGGTCAGGAACCAACTAAGGTATGCAATCTCAATATTTAGTAAATTGAATTTTACCTGCTGAAGAATGCAAGGTAGAACAACAGAAAGTGGCATTGCACAGTAGCCATTGAGGCTGATTTAGAACAGCAGCAGAGGGACGTCTGTATTGCTTAATTTAGGTAAATCACTGGGAAAAGATTGTGCCTTGAGTTGCAAAAGATGCATAAGGAGATAGCGGAGCATATCAACTTGGGTAGAAAGGATTGAATTGTGTAGGGTTTTAAGGGGATGAAAATATAAAGCATGGTTGCAGGATTCCCGGACAACAACTGTTTGTTGGATATAAGAAGGGATTAGTGTTTTGCGGTGGCAAAGGTAGGTAAAAGTTACTGTGTTTTGTGTTTCTAACAGAGAAGGAAACAATTTTGGTTTGGAGGTAAAGCAGGGAGAAAACTGAAGCTTTGGGCCTGCTGTTCTAGGCTGATAACAGTAACCCAAGAATTATTTTTTTTCTCTAGGGTTGTTTGGTTGTGAATTAACTAAAGAATGAGTCAGAATTTTAGACGACGAAATCGAAGCATCGTAGGTCTGGAGTCTGCTAATAAATTGTGGGAACATAAAGCAATAGGAAGAAGAGGAGTTTTTTTTCCAGGCCTCATACATTGAGATCCTAAGAACCATACTCCGCATTTCCTCAGATTGTGTTTTTGTTGGTTTTGGATTGTGATTCCTTTGTTGATTTTTTTATTTTTATTTTTATTTTTTGGCACTTCAAGAGTTCTAACAAAGTGTTGGAGATCACTTAAGGTCTCACTATGATATATACTCTCAGTGCTAGACTTCCCATGTAACCTCGATTCAATTTCTCCCTTCCCCCTTCCTTCGGTTTCATATTATTATTATTACTTTTTGATTCCAAGGTTTTAGCTTACATTTATTCAATTCAGAATTACATCAGATATGCAGTACGTCAGAAGCGTGCTGATGCAAAGAGAGCTCTAAAAGACCTCCTTCACAAAAGTGGGTCCTCAAAATTTCGGGTACACTTTTTTACATTTCTTTTTGTTGAAAAACCCTGCCAATGGATTGCCATAGAAAAAAAATCCAAAAACACAAATTGAATCTTGATTTTAGAAATATGGTTGTATATGAGTTTTAGCTGTTGATACTAATAGATGTAGAAATTACATTTATAGAGTGTCTTCAATAAGGTCATTGCTTCTTCGATTTTGGTATTTAGTGTTATGGGTCTCTGTTATCACCCAATTTCCTTCTTGGTAGTAGGTGGCACCATAGATTATCATGGTGCACTGGTTTACTAGGGGAATAAGATTAATCATTCTTCATGGAAGTGATAAAGGAAATAGTAAAAAGGCAAGGCTGTGCAAAACAAGCCATGAATTTAATCTTTCTCAACAAGAAGCAAAAGTGTTTGAACTCTCTCAGACTTTGTCAAAATTGTCGTTCTTTTTCATTGTGTATTGGGGACTTGATGGAGCACAGGTTCATCCATTGTTTGCATCAAGCCACTGGAGAAGCTAGATATCATCCGCAAGTGCTTTTAGGAATTTCGCAATTCTAGAAAACCTTATAGTGGTCCTGCCATCAATTGGGGTGCTCATGCAACTTACTTCAATTGCCTCTATCTATGTAAAGGATGATGAAGCCATTTGACTTCCCATTGCTTTCTAGGCAAACCTGTTGGCTGTCTGCCCAAACAAACATCTTGAAGTTGTGCAACCCAAATAAAAATGCTTGGTCTTCAGTAGCTAAATAATGCCTTCCATTATACTTAAGTGGCAGAAGCTTTGCCTACAAGCTCTTACTAATCTTTTTCTTGTTGTGTTTCATGTATATCTTGTCAAAAAATTTGGGGGATTGGTTCATGTTTTGCTTTGCTTTGCAATTTCACCTAGGATGACGAGAGGATGTTGAGAGTCCAAATGGGAACACAATGGAATCTAAAGCAGGAGGGTCATTCATATAGCTCTGATAAGAAAGGTCAACCAAAGTTTTCTTCTCTCGCCGTGTGGACAAAATTCACCATGAGAAACAAAAACGTGAGCTTTTTACTCCTTTTTTTCTTTGTTCCTGTGCTGTTCTCTATATTATGTATTTTTTTCAACTTGCCTATTCTTGAGTTCTTTGTTCTAATTACTTGTATTTCTAGATATCTTTATCTCCATTCTAGACTGTCTTGAACTACCCAGTTCAGTATTTTGGTTTAGGCTCAAAGTGTCTAAGTACTACTTAAATGTTTTTCAATTTCCAAGTAACAGGAATCACTATTATGATGAGGTCATGATTGAGATTGAAAAGCTTATACTTCATAGTCGGTCCTAATGATGGTGTGTGGTTTTGGCAAACAGTTAGGCTACATTTGTTTCTCTCTAACATGTGGAAAACAAGGAAATGTTTTCAGGAAAACAACTTAGGTGATGTTTGGTTAGGAAAAAATTTCAACTTTTTAAGAAATTCTTAAAATGTTTGCTTCCCAAACATCACCTTAGACTCCATCTAGCAGAGACGCAAAAATAAAAATTTCCCAAACATATATTTAGGTGTTTGGTTGGCGTGGAAATTATTTCACACCTTCACCACTTATGACCTCAAAACCGCTGTCGATTGCCGTCCCAACACCAGTTTCTTTCTTTCAAAAATTTAACTTCTTGTTGCCAGAAACACAAGCCCGACTACCACCACTGAAGTTTGCCACGAGGAAAAAAGAATACAAAGAAAACAGAAGCCAAAAGAAAAGCACATTCCTTCAGGTTTAGGTGTGACAAAAGAATAGCCAAAATTACATTTGTTCTGCCTTTCTGGTAATACAGGATCAGACTGCCAGCCTTGTGCTATCTACCATGTTGGAGATTAAAGACCATTGGTGACAATTACAAACAAAAACTGTGGATGAATTACAACATATATCTTCCATTTTCAAGGGAAGCAGTGTCACATATTTTCCAAAATACTGCTTTTCACATTCCAATCATATTCTTAAACCAAAGAACAGGTTCACCTCATAAATTGTGCCCCGTTGTCATTATCGACATTATTTTGGTTTCCTCTTGGTGCTTCCCTTGGATGTCTTATGTTGGAGAAACTGATCCACCACGAGAACTATGCCCACAAAGTAGTGTAGTTTTTGACAGGGTTTGGAGATGGCAAGCAGTGCAAAGTTGTATAGGCAGAGGCGGGAGGTTGGATGTTCTTCTTTCGGAATTGTTTCCAGCTGAAGCATACACAACATTAAAGTGATCACTGATGTTTTGAGGAATGTAAAGGATATCGTTTTATACACCCAAAAATTGTGTGGCTTTTTAATTGTAAATAGGGATAAATACACTTTGCACTCTCTAACTTTGGGAGTCTTGACACTTTGCACCCCAATCTATTATTTTTGTCATATTGCACCCACCAACTATTGATTTCAGACACTTTGCACTCTCTGTTAAAATTTTCCGTTAATCTGTACTAAAATTAATTTTTTGGTCCTGAAAATTACAATTGTATCTTTATAAAATGGTCACTACCAAAAAAATATGGGGACAAAATTGCCATTTCTCGCATCAAAACATCGTTTTCCTTTTAAATTAACCGAAATTTTTAAGGGAGGGTGCAAAGTGTCCAAATCAATAGTTGATGGGTGTAATATGACAAAAATAATAGATTGAGGTGCAAAGATCACGACCTCCATAGTTGGAGGGTGCAAAGTGTATTTAACCCATGTAAATATTTAAGATGTAGAAGCTCAGGCTGCTAGATTGAAAAAGTTATGGGCTCTTATCCCCATGTTATGGTGACAAAACTGATGCTTGCTATTTATGGTATTTTCAGGTAAGTTAAGACAGAAGTGTTTTTCTGAGGACTTCGACAAAGATCCTGAGCCAATCTTTAAAGCAACATTTGGAAACGGATGGTATACTCGGTCTTTCAACTGGAGGCAAGAATCTTCTTTCGAAAAGTCAACATCTGGATTTGAGTGGAGGGAGCATTCAAGCTGGAAAGCCAATAGAAATAGAAGACAGGAAACTCTAGGTGAAAGTGACTCTGATGATGATTCATATTCTGTAGGAGCACGTAGTGATAGAACTATTCTTGGTCTGCCTCCAACAGGCCCTTTAAAGATCGAAGATGTTAAGAATGCGTAATTTCTGTGCGGCCTTTATGCACTTTTCACTGTGAACTTGTTATTGAAACAAGGTTACATAGATATACACTTCTCTTTTATTTAACACATACCTTTCGCTAATGCCACTTCCGTATTGGTACTGTCCTTGCAGTTTCCGCTTATCAGCTTTAAAATGGCATCCTGACAAGCATCAGGGCCCTTCACAGGTCAGTTTGTAGGTTTCTGGTCTCTGCCCAATCTACTATTAAATCTCTTATATTTGAAAAACTAAGGGATAGGGTATATGGATGGAAAATAGTAGAAGATGCTAGCTAACTTTTACTGGTAATGGCCCTTGGTTAAGCTCACCAAACACTTGGGGAATACATTACGTAGTCGCTGCTGTAGGTGACTTCTACTGAACCAAAAATAGCAGTGTGGGTACTTTGCACTGTGTTTGTGGCCAGCGCCTCCTGTAATTTTCAGTTCAAACGGAGAATCCAGATTGACAATTTTCTCCTCCTTATTTATCTCTGCCATTCACTGATGGATATGACTTGCTAAATTTCTTGTGTGGTTACTTATTAAAAAAAAAATCTTGTGTGGTTGTATAACTGCTGAACTTTTAGGAAAAAATTGAGGCCCATATGTATAAGCATTGGTTCTCAAAGCAGATCTCTTTTTGAAAAATGAGAGGCATTACCTGGACACCTTTTGGAGATGTTTGAGAGTAAAAATATCTGGCTCTCAAAATTTCCACCTCAATAAAATAACTCCCTACGACTCTCTTCTTATTAAATCATTAATTTTCACTTCAAATTCGTATGTTTTTGTGTATCGTGATTTGGTTTTGATGTCTTACAAGAAATCTATTTGTGATTCCAGGCAATGGCTGAAGAGAAATTCAAACTCTGTGCTAGTTCGTATAGGTCGCTGTCCAGTGCCCTGTCCCCAGCCTAGTTTGTTGGTTTCTGATTCAAATGCATTACATTCCCTCACAGCTCAGCTGTTCCTGATTCTGTGGAGCAGCAATAGTGAGGGTTTACTTAATTAGTTAATAAAGCAAAAGGGAAAATAGACTGGAAAACAGAGAACTATTTGCCAGCAGACTGAAGCTTCACACTTCTAGAAAAATGAAAGCGATCGTCCAATCAGATATTAATTTGGCTGAGAAGATTCAGGTAGTATCTATTTCCAGTGCTGGCTAAATCCGGGATTCCGGGGCACTTTTGTTTACTTCAACGCTTCACTGCAAATCCAACACTACATACGGGACTGGCTCGACATCTATTTCCAGTGCTGTAGTCACGTTGCATGTCCAGCTCAGACCCTTCACTTTAAAAATTCAAATTTAAACACTTCCGTTGCCTCTTTAACTATTATTTTTGCTACAAGACAATTTTCTTTTCCTCGTCATTGTTCGTACCGTTTGTCTCCTACGGTGACCAGCTTGAGTGAGCAAGAAAAATGTATGGACTCGGCTTCAATCAACCTTCTCGTCTTGCTTAAATCCTTCCCTAATTAATGACAGCTGATTAATTCATTCAAACCCTTAAGAGAGAGAGAGCGAGAGAGGCGAAATGAAGTGAAAAAAAAAATATATATAGCTTTGAAATCAGAATCGAATCTAATCAGAGAGATTTCCTACATCTAGCAATAAGGTTTCACATCTAACCAATAGTTAATAGTAGAACCAACCTGCTAAGACACAAATCAAAAACAGCTAAAAGCAAAGAAGGACAATAGAGGATGAGACCATGAACCCATAGATCAAGATCAAGAACCCAAAATGCAGAGCCCAGTTCCTCTTGAACTTTCCAAAGTAACTCTCCGGAGGCTCCTGGTAATGAATCTCCAAGTCATCGTCACCAATCCCATCAAACTGTTCTCCCCCACCGGCGCTCATTTTCATCTTCATCTCCCTGAGCTTCTCGGTGGCCAGCCCAAGAGTGAGCTTGTGGCAGCGCCTCTGGTACTTGAAACCATTAATGCACCTGAGGGTCTGGGCCACGGAGACGTAGAAGATGAGGTGGGAGAGGGAGAGAATGGTTATGGGGATCCAACAGTGGCGGCACTGGAGGCGAGGGGACTGGGCCTGGGCGAGGAAGATGAAACCCAAGAAGATGAAGAACACCTGGAAGAGCTTGTGGAGTTCCTTCTTCTGGAGGTCTATTGAGCGCTTCTTCTCTAGGGTCTTCTCGAAGTGGAGCTGGATTATGGCGTTTAGGGCCTGGAGGGCTGTCTCATTTGGGATTACCGGGTGGTGGTGCTGTTGGTGGTTGTTTTGGTGGTAGGGTTCGTAGTCTGCCATTGATGGTAGAGACACAGAACGGTGAGTGAGTGAGCGATTTCGAGTGACAAAGGATTTTGGCTCGAATCTCATTATTGCATTTCTCGTTCTTTAATCGTCGTCTCATCGAAAGGTGGGAAGGGAAATGATGGGCACTGTTCTAAATCTTTTGGCATTTTCTCAAGCTGTAATGTAGTCGTTGAGTTCCGCACGTCGATTGATTAAAGGGTAAGATAAATATTGGACAGAGGAAGCAGAAACATTAGAAAACATTTTGGACGTGTGAATCTCCGAGACTATAAAACCTAAACTAAATTAAGATCACCAAAAAGCATAGCTTAAGCCTTAATTTTCAGAGTTAAATTTATAGTAACTCTTGATAATTCGTTTGACTGCACGTGGACTGTGGTATTAAGTTTCAGAATCCGCCTGTTATTTTGCTTCGCGTTTCGAGGGACGAGATGCCCATTTTTAACTTTCACAGCGGTTAAGTCGGGCGAGTGCGTACTGCGTACGAACATCTAGCCTTGGCTACCCCTTTGTTCCAACATCTCCTCTTAATCATCTGGGTTTCAAGTCCACATTGGTAGGCCAAGTTTTGGCATTGTTCCGATACGATCGTTCTACACGTTATCGTTAATTGCCGTAGAAGCGGTAAAGGAAAAAAATTGCGTAGGCTCTTTAAAGTCCAAGCGATCGCTGATTGCCCCTCTGAAAACCATCACATCATTGCCTGCCCACGATCGATACAATTAGTGTAAGAAAATCAAACGAACAACCCCAAATGCCATAGTGCAAGTTAAAAGGGTCATCCTTTTCGAGTCTCAAGTGTGTAGGATGAATTTTCCTGCTGTTAGACGAGTTTTTGACTTATCTGCTCCCTAAGTTATGGAATCGGTCCAGTGGACTGTAATTTTTACTTTAGTATTGGACCAAACGGATCCGACTTTGAGAAATTTTTACATTATCAAAAAAAATAATCAAACTAACAAACAAGTGCAGCTTCGACTGTTGAATAGTCGCTGCTTAGTCTTTACTAATACAAACAAATACAACTACCCATTTGCAACTTCAGCACACATTGCAGTCAATGCAGTGTTAACTGTTAAGTGTTAAAAGAAAGCTGTATCAAATCACATATTACCCTGCGTATTTAATTTATTCCTCTCTCTCTCTGTATCAACAAATGATGAACATATACTACATAAAAGATGCATATCTCGCGTAAGATGCGTTCATATTGTGTCCAATGAATTTCTCAGAGACCACAATCTGACCCAAACAACCAGAGGTAGCCCCAGCAATGGCCCTGACCCACCTCAGCTGCCACAAGTCCCCCGAGGGTCTCTTCAGGCCTCATTTGCCATTGAAGAAGGATCACTTGCTACAACCTGATAGCCATCCCCATCTTCATCTTCCCTGTCTCCTTGTATCTGCTGGACATTCTCCCCGTTGTCCCTTCTCAATTCCAGTCTTTGTGTCTGTTCTCGTCCACTCGGAATATGCATCAAAACCTCCTCAGGCTTCAAACTCATGCCAGAATTCATGGAATTTTCAACCTGCCCGGTCATCCCACGATATAAAGCATCAAGCTGGTGAAAATAAGGACAGGTCTTTGAGTCCTCAGGCCTTTTCTTATTGCTTTCTTTTACCCTCTTGAAGTATTTGTTTATGTTCTCCCACTTCTCTTTACACCTCTTTGCTCTCCGATCATAACCAAGCTTTTTCATCGCAATTGATATCTCCTCCCATAGAGGCGCTTTAGGCCCATTTTCTTGATACTGATAATCAAGATTAGTCCTCAGCCTGATCAAAGCGTCAACTTCATCCTTAGGCCATCGAGCTGTACTCTTCAGAACGGAGTTCCCAGGATTGACATTTTCTTGGTTCCCCAAATTATTCCCACAATTGTTATCTTTTTCATTGTCCAAAACATTCCTACCATTCTGATTTTCTTGCTTGCCCATGACATCTCCACCACAGCCATTTACTAGCCTCTCCCCTACGTTCTCTGCTGGCATTGAGAATATCATTGCCACCTCAGGCAATTGTACTGTGCTCGCCTGCTCACAAAACTTCTTCAAGAAGGCCAGCACGGCTGCATCTTTTGCTGCTGCAATCGATCTTTCTTGAACCAAAAGCTCACCCTCTCTCCTAATCCTAGCCAATTCTTGCATCTTCCATGCCTCTTCTCTAGCCATTCGATTTTGTTCACACCTCTCCAGCACCTCAATAAACTTTCTTTGCAAATTCTCTTGCTTCTCAATCACCTCCTTCATTAGTCCCTCAAAGTAAACTGCTAACTTCTTCTTCTTTCCCGTGCCTTCCAATTCTTTACTCGATGAAGATGTCGTCCGAGTGGAGTTCACAACAAAATTTACACTGGGGTTTCGGTCAATAGAATGGTGGATTGCATTTTGAACAACATTCGTTGGCTTCATCGTCCTTTCCACCATCACAGTTGCCGCCAAAGAGGCCAGGGCTTTTTCTTGGTCAGGAGGAGGAGGAAGTTGCGTATGGCTATCTAAAGCTTCTAATTGCTCAAAAAACCGATAAGCATTGCCGTTGGGTCGGCCTGACCGAACTTCTTTGGTCCTCCTGTGGTACTTGAAAAGGTTTTCAAACTTCTCCTTGCACTTTTTGGCGCTCCTATTATATCCCAGCTCCGCTAATTTCCTGAACAACATAGTTCCAAAATTTGCATTGTTGAACTTCAGTTTTGTCACTAAGTAAAAACCATACTAACCGCAACTGAAAGAACTAACGGAAAATCAAAAACGAGTGGTGCATAAACCGGAAATGAAAGCAACTCGATGTAAATGGAATTTAAAAACATGATAAGTTTCAGAGAATATATGTGAAATTTTCATTTCCAGGTTCTTTACATTGCGGAAGATTTTATACTAGAAGCAAAAATGTAATACCAATCAACAAAGAAACCATGGACTTAGTATTGGAAATACTTGCATAACCAGAGTACTCGAATTTTCCCGGGAAACAAACTGGAAACGCAAGCGAGAAAATGGTTTTGTGAAGAAAATACGAGCAAGAGAATACGAAACTCATTGACTGACCTGGAAAGCTCTTCCCAGATAGGAGCCTTCGTGCCGGAGTCCCTAAATGCATCGTCCATGTCAGACCTTATCTTCAGTAAAGCCAGAGTCTCTTGCCTTGGCCACCGGTTACCTGCCCAGTTCCGGTCACTCTCTTCGCCTCCGACTCTCTCTTCCTCCCCGGACCCAACGGAAACCGACGCTACACACTCATTATCCTGCCGGTCGCTGGCGGCACCGACCCCAGCATCTTCCGGTAGAGCTGAGTCTTCCAACATGGTAATTTGCTCCCCGGAAAAAAAAACTTTTTACAGCAGAGTAACGAGGACGAAGAACGAAAACATAAAAAGAAAAGGAAAATAGGTGAAAAAAATATGAAATTAAATAAATGGATGGGTTTTTGAGATGGGCCTTTGCTTCTCATAAATCTACCATTCTTATATTGGGTTAAGCAGGTAAACTGTAGGGGAGGTGAATCACCTGAAACAGGGGTCTAGTGGGGCTAGATGTGATAAGGATAAACGGGGGGAGTTCGAATTAGTTGAGGGTTTGTTTTTTAATAATTGAATTGTGTTGGATTTAACTTCCTGTGTTTCAATTGAATCCCAAATGGCGTTTTGACTTCTCAACGGGGTCATTTGCTGCCGCTGGAAAAGCACTACTAATATCTGAAAGAAGGGGTAAAGTGGGAAAAGGGATTGGGATTGTCGGATTGAGGTCTGAGGATGCTTCACGAGGTGGGGGAAAAGGGTCGGTTTGAGTGAGGAGGGTTTGGG
Organism: Myrica gale; assembly: GCA_963930655.1. NCBI lineage: Eukaryota > Viridiplantae > Streptophyta > Magnoliopsida > Fagales > Myricaceae > Myrica > Myrica gale. The sequence goes on along the minus strand of OZ005604.1, from coordinate 20,890,123 downwards.
TCTCTTGTCTTTTGTCTTTGGACAGCTAGATTTGGTAGTGAGGAAGGACCACGTAGCCCACCTTCAGCTTTTGGGCGTTTCCGTTTTCCCACTGCCAGCTTAAAATTACTCATGCGGCCTTATTGTTGATGTTGAAATTTTTGGCTGCCATCCTTTAAAAAAGAACTCCGAATTATTTTTGGCTTCATCTTTTTCTTCTTTCTCCGAAAAGGATAAGGGAAAAAGATAAAAACCAAAGTCCGACATACGTAATACCACTACGGCCAAGTGGCAAGTGGCAGCCAAAAGTTACAAGAAAGATGTCGATAAAATTGCCTTCCTTTTCAACCATTTTCGATGCTTCCGGATGGCATTTAAATTGCTTTGTTACTTTTAAGCAAAAGAAAGAGGAGCCAGAGGGAATCGGGATTGGGATAAGTTTGAGGCCTGCCCTCATGAATCACACGCGACGGTAATAATTATAAGACTTCAAAGAGTGCAGGAGAACGCCGTTGAAATTGATGCATGTCCATTCACAATACCCACATCAAGAAATCTCCAAACTTAATTAACGTGTAGAAAAGTAAACTCCAGAATTCAACCAAATAAAGGGGTAAAAAATTGCGGTCTTAGAGCATACCACGCCGATAAATGGGACCTATTGATTGATTGAGACTATTCAATTTGTGGACATATGTTGTTGCCCTAAGCATTTGGCGAAATATCTTTATATTTTTTTTGTACCTTCTCAATGTTTCTTGATTCTTTAACCTTATCACGATCGTTCAATGATTACTTACTAGTTTAGTGTGTCCCATGTGAAGTGACGGTGCTTGCAAGTGGTGCAATTCTGTGGTCTTGACTCGAGGGTTGGGAAATGGGGGCCGTACCACTCCAGCTGGTGTTGACGGTGCAGTGACCATGGATCGCAGCACCCATTGGTAGCTAGGAAAATATGTTAAAGCTTGATCGCCATCAATTATGGCGCAGTTCATGTCAAATTGTAACTTTGATAGAAGCTACCTGTTGGACTTTTCCCATGTTGGGTTCCACGCAACTGCTGATCAAAGAATCGGCATAGCAACCAAAAAACAAGAAGACTGTTGGAAGAATCGAAAGAGTTTTGGTTGCGTGAGATGTTAGGAAGGAAGATTTGAGGCTCTCCTCAATCAAAATAAGTATTCATAGAAGAGAAAGAGATGCTGCATTTTAGTTAAATAGCATTAAAGTATAAAAAGAAGGCTTAATTAGTCCACTAATTCTTTGAGTATGACCGAATCTCAAACTGGTCTCCAAGATTTATTTTGTCATGAACTAATCCATGAAATTTTTTTCATGTTCTAAAGTAGTAATTATGTCAACTCTGTTGGCTCTATTAACAGAATGAATCACACGTGACGAACAGAGACATATCACCACCAATCGCAAGCAGAAACGTATCCTCAATTCACTCAAATTGCTAAGTTGGACTAGTTGGTGTTAATTTAAAATTCACATCGAATTGTCTACTCCATAATGTCATGTTGGATAGATCTTTTGCATCCCGAGTGACTAGAAGCCACGTGGCAGCTTGTGTTTGGTGGTAATGTATCCCCGTTAGCCACGTGAGATTTATTTCTTTAACGGGATCAACCAAGTAGACGATGACTACTTTAAGACATAAAAGATTCTACAATGACTAATATAGGACGAAATAAACTTTAAATATCAGTTTAAGATTCAATCATAGATATCCAATAACTAATGGACTAATTAAGCCTAAATAAAATAATATGGATCCACTAGAGAAGTGTGTTATCGTTTTGGCCGTATAAAAAGTTGTCCGACTAGAATTCACCAGTTTCATACTTTTTAATAATGATGGAAATTCTGTATAACAGACTCACACGAAGTGAATCACTTAGGGTGAAGGTAAATTTTGAAAAGACTAGTGTGAAACCGATCCCCCTATAACTTCTATTTAAGTTATCTATGAACTAATCCTATAAAATATCGAACGCAATATTTGTGCATCTATTCCATATAGTTTAGGGATGCCTCTGCCACTGAACAACGTACCCGGTAATTGATAGTAATCTCACCATAGAAGAAACTTATTAAAGTTTTTTCAGCACACAAAACCACACCTCTCCTCCAAATCAACGGGAACATCTCAGCCATTATATTCTCAATAAAAACATCTCGAAAACCCTGATTTGACTGCCAACAATATTAATGATCAGATTCCTGCACCCTTGCGTTTGAACTAACTAGACATGAGGGAAAAAAAAAGAACGAAAGAAAATAACTCCGTAAAATTTCCCTTCCAGTTGTTTTTAAATTTGTACGTCGATCGATCCTAATTTTCATATAGCAGGAACAACCCACCTAATTTATAAAATTGGTCAATATGAAAAAGACCCAAGTAAAAGGAAGTTGGGAGGCTAGGAGCTGCATGCGAAATTTGACATTTTCTTAGCAGCCGTAACAATCTGACAGAACAGCTGTGATATCTTAGGAACCACTTCAATACGGACAAATCCATAGTTCACGAACCCCCGCCCGCAACGAGATCTTGAAGCGTAAATTTTACTTTTAACGTACGATTGCTATAGAAAAAGGCATGCTTATCGAACACGTATATTATTTTTGAGGGTTAATATATACGCGTCCCACATTGTCAAGGTAACCTCTTGTATACGGAGTTCACGCAATCATATTCGAGAATCGTCAATGAAACTCCCCCGTATATTATTTGTGAGGGTTAATATATACGCGTGCCCACGTTGTTTAAACTTTTTCTATATTTATTTTTAAAGTAATTTTTATTATCTCGCCACCTTTGTGGTATACTCATTTTTCCGTTATATCCTTCCGGCAATATTCCATCTATTTTTGGACGAAAATTGATGACGTAGATGAAGTAACCACGTCACATCCAATTAAAATGCAACACGTGTTCGTAACTGCTAACTAGACGAAATTATTTTCCACCTTCATATCCATGTCACTCTTCTCCATGGCAGTTTACCGAAATGCCCTTAAAATCTAAATAACCTACAAAAACGTGTTCTCCAAAGATAGAACAGCCCCATTCGCGACCCGATAGAGACCCACGATATTCGAATTTTTCCCCCAAATCAGTTGTAGAACCCTAGGAGCGTTGAAGTTCCAACGGCCCCACGACGCAGAGTTGCCCATTTCGGCGGATCAGATCGACTGCAACCCAGATCTGCTAAGGTTAGTTAGTTCTAGAACCCTAGATCGTTGAAGAGTACAAGTTTGTTATGATTTTCAGTTGGATTGTTCTGATTTGCGAAATCTTACATCTTTTCTGGTTACTTAGTTGTTTTACTGTCGTCATTTACAACTTTTCATTTGTTCTGAAACCCTCACAATGGATAACAGATGTGTTAAGAGGGGGGTTTATATACATTGTTAATCCCCAGTAAAGTTCATGAAAAAATATGTGGGCCACCTGATGCTTATCCACCTGATTTTGTCTTCTGTTTTTATCCAATTGAATATTGAAGTTTACCCCTATAACAATGAAGTGGTCCCCCTATATAGACAAAATTGTCTTTACATTATTTATTGTTGCGTCTGTTACATTCATCACGTGACTATATCAGTTGACCTGCGATGTGTTTGATGCTTATGTCCTTGTGGTTTGTACTAGATGATGACACATGGTTTGTATAATAGCTGGGTTTGTATCACTACATCCCTGATGTTTGTCATTAATATGTAAACTTTCTCATTTGGGCAGATGGTTAAAATGTATGTGTACGACGGGGAGAAGGTAGATTGGATTAATGGAGGGTAGATTGAAAGGGAGGTTAGTTATCTTGGTGATCTTGATCCGGACTTTATATCGGTGACACATCTATGGACATGGTTGAAGAGAGAAACGAAGTATGCAGATTCTGTGACGCTGTGGTGTAAGTTTGAAGGAGGTGGCAGTAATAGAGGGATGTTTCCTCTTAAAAGCGATGTTGATCTATTGAAAATCACTGAGAGATTAGTTGTGGAAGCTCGGGATATGATGATGCGCTACTCAGTAACATCGTTAAGTCTTTTAATGCGTGGATCAAGGAATCACGCAATAAACCAATATTGACGATGTTGGATACGATTAGAAGGCAACTGATGAACCGCTTTAAACACAAACGGTTGAGTTTGGCAGAGGCTACTTGAGATATATGTCCTCGAATACAAAAGAAACTTGAGAGGAACAAGATGACAGCTATACATATGATATGTCAGTGTACGGATGGAACATCTTTCGAGGTTGATACTGCTGACGGGGATCAAAAGCTCGTAAACATAGGCAAGCGGGAATGTACATGTGGTCGATGGCAGCTTAACGACATCCCTTGTGCACATGTTTGCGCTGCAATTTATTCATATAACCTACTCCCAGAGGCATTGATTGATTCATGTTACCGTAAAGCAGCCTACACGAGAGCTTATGCACTAGTGATACACGCAATGCCTGGGCCGAATGAGTGGCCACATACTGATGTTACGCCAATCGGACCTCCAATGGTTCGGTCTATGCCAGGACGTCCGAGAAAAGCAAGGGTTAGGGCGCCCGATGAGCCATAACATCCATACAATGTTACTCGTAGTGGACTGCATGTATGTTGTGGGACGTGCGGTATTATTGGACATAATGCAAGGAGATGTAATTGTCCGCCAAATCCCAACCGGAGAATATACCCAAAAAAGCGATCAAAGAAGAAGGCACCAAATCAGGTACAATTTTCATTTGTTTGTATGTTTTAAATTTAAGCATAGCAAATATATGTATTGATAACACTTTGATTTATAGGATGATGTTGGACCATCGAATGCATGAACTGCACAGCTGCCAGTGAAAAGAGGCACAAAAAGGATGTCAAAACAACCATTGCATCCACATCAGCCATCACAACCAATGCAGCTACGACGATCAGCTCGAAAGAGGAATGCATCCGAGGAGGCCACCAGGGAAGAACCTTCTGAAGCAAGGCCAAGAGCTCAGGGTGGGTCCCAACCGGTGCAACAACTCAGGCGATCGCCAAGGAAATTTGTAGTTCGGTCTAGTCAGTAATGGCGCGATTGGAGTTGTTTTGGGCCGATTTTCGAGTAGGTTAGACCATTTCCCAAGGTTTGGGGTCACCCCGGATCCATTGGTGCTAGGGCTGAACAAAATGAATCCAACCCCAACCCTAAATGACTCTTGAACTCGAGCCATCCCGGGTAGATCAGGTTTGGGTCGGGGCCAAGTTTCGTTAGGCTTTTTTTTCATTATATTATAGGCCTAAAACATTATGAGCTAATTTTTTAGGCTAAAAATGTTATGAGCTCTATTTTTTTTTAGAAATAATGCATAGGCCTAGAATATTAGGGTCGAGTTTGAGTTTTTGGGAATTAGTTTCACAAATCCAAACCGACCCAAATCTTGTTGGAATGTATAAATAAAATTTGACTCCAACTCGAATAAAACAGACCCAACCGGGTTGGAACGAGTCGGGTCTCAATTTCTTGCCCAGCTTTGTCAGGGCTTCGGGGTGAACAACATTAGGCCGAAATCGACTGAGGCGACCCAAATTGATCGAAATTGACTGGGCCCAACCTGTTTTGGGGCAGCCCGGTTCTACTGTCTACCCTTATTTTCCCAAAACCGAGTGGGTCGATTATGGGGCCCAATGGGCCGAACCGCACTAAATTGAGGGTTGGTATGTAATTTTGCGATTTTTTTAATAATAAATTGGGTGTGTCGACTCACCCCCACTCCTTTTACATTTCCCCCCGACCCCCCCCCCCTTCCTTCGATCCTTCCCCCTTTCTGAAACCTTAGCCGACCACACCCCGCCGGTCTCTCTCTCTCACGCGGTCATGCCTCCTCTCCCTCTCTCGCACGCCACACACACAAAAAAAAATTTGAAAATAAGAAAGGGTAGCTTTTTTGGTTTATTGATTTCTGGAATTATTTTGTTCATAGTGCTGCACGATTGTTTTAGGATGCTAAGAAGGGCGTGTTGTTCATCGACTTTCCCCTGTACTTCAACTTCAGCTGAAGCAATTTGAATACGATTTTATGCAGGACACGATGGTGAAGTTACAGCTTGATTTGGTAACTCGGAGCAAATTCGGTAAATGCATCGTATTTTTTCAAAAGGGCAAGCTTACAACTTTGCATGAAGTCTTTGTCCGAGAGATGGACATTTGGCTGTTCAAAGCAGATCCTGCTTTGCATGGTGAATCGTGTTATTTCGATGGAAAAAAAGTGTGATTAATGGGCCAAGCTGCTTTGTGAGCTGTGACTGGCAGTTCTGGGCTCACCTCCGTCCGCAAAATCCCATTAGACTTGCCAGCGTTTGCTCCAAATGAAAAAGTGAACAAGGTTGACCCAGCAAAATTTCGCATCCAGCTGGGTTTCCCAAGGGCCAAGGCTATATACATATCACACATATAATTCGCAATTTTATTTTCAATGAAACACGCAAATGTTAATCATATTGTATTGTTTCTTTTAATTTTCTATTTTATAAAGCAAGACATAATAACATCTAAATATAGAACGTACAAGAAAAGGAAACAAATCTATCCCTAAACTAATCTATGTAAATCCTCGTAATATTGACAAATTATTAAAGAAATTAATTATCAAAATAAATGTCCAAATAGGTGAGATTAAACTTACAACAAATTAAACACAGTCTCTTTTGAAACCTTCCCTACAACAAGAAAGAAACAATGACCAAGAAGAAAAAGGTTGCAGAAAATGGCGGATTGCAAGGGATGCTGGTAAGCATGGCTTAGTTCACTCCTTTTTCTTGTGGTTGATAGAATCTTTCTTCACAAATATTACGATATTGATGAATATTATATTCAAGCAGATCCGTCTCTGATTAAAAAAAGGCACAAAAGTGAAGGAGTGAGTATTAATGAGTATGATTGAGCAACTAAAAAAATCAGGTCTTTAGCGGTGGTATTTTTAGCGGTGGTTGAAAAAAACGCCACTACAGGATGTCATTAGCGGCGTTTTTCCACAAACGCCGCTACAATCTCCCGCTAACCGCCGCTACAGACTCCATTTATCAGTGATTTTTTACAAAAGCCGCTAAAAGTTGTATCTATAGCAGCGATCTCTAATGAATTCGGATGTAGCAGAGAAAATATTATGTCACTATTAAATCAATTTTGATTTGAATGTGCAAATTTTAATTCATAATTTAATTGTATATTCTATTCTTTCAGAGGAGAATGGAGGATATTCAAGTGAATTATCCAACAATTTCACAAACATTGAGCCAATCTAGAACGGGTGGTAGCACAGTTGGTCACCATCTTACCGATATGCACAAGTGATTGGTCCAGAACAACATGGTCGCATTCGCGGCGTTGGACTAAGACCGACTCCTTCATCTCATCCTATCAACACCAGCAGAATATCCACTCAACCTACATCCTCTAATAATGAGGAAATCGTGGAAATACGGGATAAAATGAAGAATATTGAGTCTACAATTTCATCGCTTCAATCTACAATCCAAATGATGGTCAAAGCCTAGGTAAAAAAATTAGTTACTTACCCTCACATAATCACTATTGATAATATTTATGTATTTTCCTAGTTAATTGTTTGATTAACTTTTGTAGGAGCAACGTGATAATCAAAATGTTGTCAATCCCAATCCCGACCAAGTTCCACCATCAATTCCTAGATCATCTAATGCAAGCCGGAAAATGTTTCATGGTAAGATGCTAACATAAATGAAGACTATCATTAATTTGATTTTAAGTGTGTACTAAGCTCGTGTGTCTGTAGTTCTTTATTTTTATCTTTGTTCATGTCATTACTGTTTGTTAATTTTTCAATATTGCAATTGCGGACAATGTTGATGGTAAGGGTGATGGTACTGGTGGTAGTGCAGATAGTACTGGAGCAGGTACTGAACCTGCTAAAAATTAAAGTTATTTGTTGTTAAATGTCATTACTTGTTAGTTTTCAGACTACTTATAAACTTTTATAACTTATTTGTGTTTGTTGCAACACTTGTAAGACATAGTTATTTAGTCAATGATGAAATATATTTGTTTTTATTACATTTGTCTCTTTTTGCATCAATCAATTAAATTTTGTAAAAAAATTTGTATTACAGGAAAATATAAAAAAACACAGGTTTTTACACATGTATCTATTGCAGTGTTTTTAACATTGATATAGTGTAATTCTAAAACGGTGAAGAAAAAAATAAAAAAAAACGTTAGCACAGACAATTAGCGGCGGTCACGAAAAATGTTGCTATAGATGTTTAAATGCAAACCAAAATCCACCTACAACAACGTTTTGTAAAACGCTGCAAAAGAATTTTTTCGCGCTTCGTGTTTATAGCGGCGGTCGCGACCGCCACTATAGACTGTAAGTCTTTACTAGCGATCATAAAAATCGTTATTATAGCCTATTGCAACGGTGCTACAGCGGAGGTCTTATGTAGCATAATAGATCAAGAGACAAATAAAGTAGATCCAAGTCGCGTTGCCAATAATGACTTCACATCTTATTGTGAATTTTTTGGGACAAAATAAAAATATAAAAATATACTATCGTTTATGCAAATATATTCACAAGATAAACTGAATAAAGATGGGAATGGAGAGAAGGTGGTCGACGAGGGGACCCACCGACCCCTAAGAGTGGTGATATAGAATAGAGTCGCGAGATAGGATTTTGAGAGAAAACAGAGGGAGAGAAGTGATTCTTCTTCTCAAATTGTACATGCGCGGTCATTATTTCCGTATTTATAGATCGGTAAAAAGTTTATACATACATATATATATATACGCAGGTGTCTGGCAAATAACAAATATTATAGTTCAAAAAAGCGAATAACTACATAATAAGATATATAATATGCTTTGCTAGAAGGAATATATATTCGAATATATATTTCAACAGCAAAAGGAAAAGTAAAACACATAGTTGCTAATTAGCAGCCTAATTCGATTCTTCAAGATTTGTACAGTGCTCAAATCATACAATATATAACGTTTACATGGCAACACCTAAATTTATATTGCAAAATAATGATTTTCAAAGTTACATGTTTTTTTTTGAGAATTATACAAATAACATACTGTGTTTTAGCGCATTTTTAAAAAACTCACTAGGTTTTAAAAAATTTCAAAAATCTCACTGGATTTGTCATTTTGGTATCAAAACTCACTGGATCCAATGTTGTTACACGTGTTTAACGAAAACTCTATCTCAGCCAATCATAATGTGACACGTGGCAACACCTACAAAATAAATAAAAAAATCTGAAAAAAAGAGATCAGGGACCCCCGATCCTCACGGTGGAGGATAGGATCCTTCCCTCCTCTAGCCACCGGGGGAGGAGAACTCCCCCCTCCACCTCTAGCCGCCCATTTCTGGGCGGCCAGAGGGAGGGGGGATCGACCCTGAGCGGTGGTCTGAGGTATGTCCCCCAACCGCCCCAGAGCCTGGGGGAGGACCCCCTCCAAACGTCGGCGTCTGGGTGGGGGTGTTTGCAAGATGGGGGGAGGTCCCCCAACCACCACCCAGACCGCCGCCCGGGGTGGAGGGGGATTCCCCTCCGTGAAAGGATCGGGGCCCTATCCTTCCCCTTTTTTTAATTACGTTTTTAATTATTACTTTTATATTTAATTATTATTTTTTATTTATTTAATGACGCGTGTCACAGTGTGATTGGCTGTGATGGATTTTCCGTTAAACTATTGTAACGCGTTGGGTCCAGTGAGATTTTATACTAAAATAACAAACCCAGTGAGTTTTTGGAAATTTTTTAAAACCCAGTGATGTTTTTTAAAAGTCGTTAAAACTCAGTGTGTTATTTGTATAATTCTTTTTTTAACTCGTTCTAGAGGGAAATTGAAAGAACTCTAAGTCACTAATAATTGAAAATACTTTACAGAAAGTAAAATATGACAAAACAAACGATGCCTAAGGTATTTAAAAGTTACATAGTTGAAATTATTACTACTAATTAGGATTTTATTTTCAAATTTTCAAATCCTGAATCAGTCAGTCGTGTATATCCTTTGACTATATGGATAAAATAATTATCTCAAAAGCTTACAGCAAATTGTTGATGATTATATATTCGTACATATTATTAAAAAAATATGATAGGATAAGATAGAATGCAATTAAAAAAAAAGAAGAAAATAGTATTTCCTAATTTACAGGGGGAAAAAAAACAATCGTCTTTTCGGATGGTAGTTGAAAACTTGAATATATAGTACCAACAGTAAATGGTCCTTTTGTATTGCATGTGTGACTGTCTAAAAGAAATGAGCGGGCCGCCGTTGCAAGTGGGCTTGGTAGGCCTGAGACTTTACAACTGCTGTGATTGCACAAGGCCGCTTTAACTGGACGACCCAGAACTTTAAAAGAACCAAAAACATGTCCAATTAGAGTCCCCGCCCGCGGGCATTCCCCTCTTCCCTTTAATTTTTTTTTTTAAAGAGAAGAAACAATTATTGCATATACTGTTTTTGTCTTGGTTTCCTTTTGGATCTATTACATATTGGCAATAGTGTTAGCTAGGGTTGTATTCTAACCGAGTATTGACTGTTCGAATTAATCTTGTTAGACATACATGTGAGTTCAAGTTCGAGCCGAACTTTAATCGAGTTTCTATAAGGTATTCGAACTCGGCTCAGTTAAAAATTTTTATGTTCGAACGAGCTTGTGCTCGATTAAACATATGTACACGAGTCGAGTTCAAATTTATTCGAGCTGAACTCAAACAAAACTCAAATCAAGTCTCGACATATGGTGTCATCGTATATAATAAATAACATAGCATAAAACATTTCACGTTGTGCATAATTGTTTTTCAGAAAAAATTTAGATTCATATATAACCTGTGTTAATTGACAAAAGTGACCGACAATATATATTTAATAATACTCATCTATTCATATATCAATATAATCAAATGTATATTTTATTAATATGTGACTATTAAATATAAACCAACAACTAAATAATAAACTTATTATGCATACAAGTATACGAGCTTTTAAATGAGCTCGAATGAGTCGAGTTGAGCTTTTATACGAGTTTTGGATTCGCGAATTTAAATCGAGACAAGTCGAGTTTAACCAAGTTTGACTCGTTTAATATTCGAGCCAGAAATTGTGTTCTAACTAATCGAACTCATACAAGCTGAGTTCGAATTGTTCATAAACAACTCGATTTATTTACAGCCCTAGTGGTAGCACTTTGTTTCACATGTTCTTCCCTTTGTAGGCTGAAGCCAAAAACACAAACTTGAAGAGAGAGAGAGAGAGAGAGCGAGAGAGAAATCAGTTCAATTCGATTAGTATATGGTACAATTTAAAAAAAGATAAACACAACGCGTGAATTTTATGATATTAATGTTAGTCATGTATTCTTATTATGTTTATCTTTTTCTAATTGCATCATGCAATTCGAAAAATAATTATAGAGATGATGTAACTTGATTAAAACCCAATCTACACAAGAGGTTGCTTAATTAATTTATTTTTTTTCAGAAGAAAACTCAGTTTTTTTCACTTATTATGAAGTCCAAATTAAAAAAAAAATACAAGATAACATTGGAATACTCATGGCTGTACAGAAGAAAAGGTGCAAATTTCGGCTATACCAAAGACTAGTTCAAAAATTGTGTAATGAATCCATAACTCGTCTGTTTCCTTCCGCCAAAAAAAAAGTAATAAAAAGAATTTTACACGGGAGGAAATCCATAGGTTACAAATAAACTACCAAATATATTTCTTATATTTTTTATATTATGAAGCTGTATGCCTAGTTTATAACGGAATATATCTCTTTTTTTTATAAGTACTTTAACGGAATATATCCACCGCTAATACTTGCTACCCAATAGGGTTGTTCATGTCCGGTTTCGGTCCGGTCCGGCCGGCCAAACCGGCCATTTTGTAGAGTATATAGACCGGACCGGATCGTTCATATAACCGGTACGGTCCGGGCCGGTCCGGTCTGGGCCGATTTGGGTTGGTTTTGGGTTGGGCCATGCCATTTTGGCCCGATTTTGAGGTTGAGTCATGCCATTTTGAGCTAATTTCCGGTTTGAGCCTGTTTGGAGAGGTATACTCTGGTCCCGTCCCGAGTTTTCATGAGGGTAACCCGAAATCGGACCGGAATACACTGATATACCGGTCCGGTCAACCCGATTTCAAAAAAGTCCACCGATTTGACCAAAATCGGTCCGGTCCGGTCGGTATTTTGGACAGCCCTACCACCCAAATCGAATCTTATTCCAAGAAATGGACGTCAACCAAAAGGACGGAAAAAAAATGGTGACAGTAATTGACTTACATCTCGCAAAGGGCAAAAATGAAAAGGACTAATTGCCTACAGTCTCAGGCTCTCAGAACGTCAGAACTCATAAGCCAGGACCTGGGGGCGAGAGAGAGAGATGGGGGTGACAAAGGAACAAGTAGAATCGACATTGAAGTCAAAGATGAATCCTTCGCAGCTCGTAAGCTCTATCTAGTTTTCCGGTTACTGGTTATCTGCCTTCTATTCTTGATCTATCTGGTTAATTCACAGCTCGTAAGCTCTATCGTAAGCTCTATCTGGTTAATTCTATGGAGATACTTGTGAATAGGGCACTATTTCTTGGTAATTATATTCTTTCATTTTCTTATTTCAGGAGGTGATTGATACATCTGGAGGGTAAGTTCTCTCTTGCAAACATATGTACTTTGAATTCTGAAGTTATTCTCTGTCCTGTTTCTTGTTTTCTTTTCTCAACCTCCTTTTTCTCAAGTAGAGCCATCTGATTTTCAGGTGCGGTGCAAGTTTTGCGATTGAGATCGTATCAGAACAATTTGAGGGGAAGAGGTTGTTGGAGAGGCATCGGCTGGTGAATGCTGCTCTGGAAGAGGAAATGAAACAAATTCATGCTCTATCAATAAAGAAAGCTTTGACCCCAGAGCAGTGGAAACAACAGCAAGCGTCTGAAAAATCTAATCCTGCTTCTTAGAACTTGGTTTTAAGGGAATTGAGATTCTGAAAGTGTGTGCTGTTGCTGATAAGTACACTTAAGATTTTAGTGTTATACTACCTAGTTTATGTTAAAAAAAGATTTGTGGGTGATTTTTCAATGGTTAGTACTCAAGTGAGACTAGGTGCTATTGATGTCAGGCTGCGATGGAATGTAAAAATTCTACAGGAGCAACTGCAGCCGTTGGAAACGTCCTCAAAATTTCTTGGAATTTTCATGATCCAAAGTACTAATTTCCGTCGGAAGGAAATAAGAAAAAATAAATTAAATAGGACTGATTGGTGTTGAAAAAATAAATTTTCATAGTTCGTAGTTGGACAACGATCCTTGTCCCAGTTCCTTATATAGTGTACCGAGGGAATATGCTACTACAGAGTAGGAATCTCTCTCTCTCTCTGGTCTTGCAGGTCCCTGTTCCTAAAGCAGACATTAATCGCTCGGAAAGCAAAAAAAGAAGAAAAAACCAGAGTAATTAAAAAATAAATTAATTAAAAACATGCACAGAGACAAGCAGCGAGTAAAAACAGTGAAGACTATCGATGAACAAGGTAGAGCGTTATTCGGTCTTCCAACTTGCTCGTCATTACCTTGCGCTTTCATCCTTCTGATTAAATCACTACAAAAGCAAAAACCAGTCGTACTTATCAATTATTGGAGTTATGGCCGCTGTCCAAAGACCAATCCCAGCTTCCCATGTCATTTCGCCAAAACCAAGATCCACAAAGATAACTCAAACTGAGAGATTATTCTTGGCCACACATCCAAGGACCAAGAGCGGACTACTTCGCAAGTGCCTATCTGGGTTTAGATCCATTTACACCACCAAAGTTGCAGAGCCAAGATCTGGCATAGTTGGGGATGAAACGCTTGCCCAAATCAAAACAGAGCTTTACCAGGCACTAGAAGGTATGCCGAGTTGAAGTTTAGTATGGATTTTCTTTGTGCTGCGTTACTGCGATGAACATGGTGAAATTTTTGAGGAAGTGTAATATGGAATGCATCTACATATCTTTTTAAGGAGTCGATAGAGGGATATTCGGAATCCCATCTGCAAAGAAAGCTGAGATTGAAGGTTTGGTGAAGCTGCTAGAGTCTCAGAATCCAACCCCAGATCCTACTCTAAAACTAGAGAAGGTACGTTCCAATCATGCTCGTGCTGTCGTGCACTTGGCTTGGGATTTGTTGTTAAGAACCCAGTTTTTGGGTTTATCTATAATTGGAAGGTGGATGGATGATGCTGGAAGTTAGTTCAGGATTTATTTATTTCCTTCTAAAATTGGAAGGTGGGTGGATGCTGGAAGTTAGTCTACAGTACGATCACAATCTTGGGCTCCAAGAGGACGAAGCTGGGATTGAGAGATTTCATCTCATTGGGAGATTTCCTTCAGATAATTGATGCTGATAAGGTATTAGTCTTTCAAGTTTCGATATTTGTGGTTTGACTTCTAAGTTGTATCCTTGTACGAAAGCTAGTTATCCTTTCAACTTCAGTACAGAACAGTGGAACAGTTCAATAAATGGCAGGCAAATTCCAAAAACAATGTGGCTATCTAGAATAATGTCCATCTCTTTTGCTCTGCTCTATCATTAAAAATGCAATGTCTTTTTGTACTCTGCTTTTAACCACTACAAGTCTCCGTTCTCTTTCTAGTATATGTCTTTTTGGGTGATTCCATATAATCCTTTTACCAAAGTTCTAACTTCTGTTGATGTGCCAAACTGGAGGGAAAAGCAGTAAATGTGATCGAGTTCAGCTCCAAGGGACTATTAAATTTGTTGAATGGAATGCTCACCATTGAGGCCTCTTTTAATATTGCATCAAAATCAGTTAAGAAGTTCCTTTACTTTTCCTGGTTACTTTCTACTTTTCTCTCTCTCTCTTTTTTTTTTTTGTGGTTACTGAAAGTAGTCAACACCACTGAAGAGTAATTAAGGCTAATAATTAAGCTGTCGTCTTTGTTACATATTCTACAGAGAGTGGATATCAATTACGACAAGTCGTCAATCACTCCTGACCAAGTATGCTATTCCTGAACCCTATAATTTAATTTTGATTGTTTTTTTTTTCTGTTCTTTTTCCTTTAACGAAACAGAAGAAGAACTGTGATCGAAGTATGGATTTGGAAGGATAGATGTCGGCCATAACCTTAAATGTCATTTGGTCTTTGTCTGTTGAAACAATAGTTGAGGAATGTGTTCCGGAAAAACTATGATCTTTTGCTTGGCCTCTTCAATCCACAAGGCTGGCTCGAGATCACGTATCCTTAGTAACCCTCCTATATGGTATAGATTTTGGATTTACTAATCTTAAAACTTCTTTGCAGAGATATTTTTCTTGTTCCCTTAATTCAACCTCCTTTAGATATGTTGACGATAACATGAGGATAGGGAGGGATGATAAAGCCAATATCTTCATATTAGAGAGATCAGGAGAAGGTGAACCTTGAGGCTCTTCACCGCCGCAGTTATAACATCACTTCTGGATCAGGATCTAGATCATCAGCAAAACATTCATCGTTGTTTTGATTATTTTTAAGTGTACAAGAGTTATATGCTAATTTCAGAGTTAATTAGGATCCTCTACAATTCTTTACTCGAACACAATTAGGTGAGAGATAGATAAGATGTGAATACTATAATATTTAATGTTGACCAGGTTTCGGATAATGTGGACCCTACAACATTTAATGTTTATTATATCTATATTTTTTCAAATTGCACCATTCAAATTGTAGAGGATCATGATACTAACAAAATTATGAAGCTAGAGTTTACATATAAAAGTTATTAGTTTGCAAATCTCATTGACACACTGACTACCATGATACATTTCTGTTTGGCACCTGAGATCTTTCATTAGGATTTTTCGGGTACAAAATCTAAAGTTTGATGGTAGCACCTAGTGACCAACTTCATTTAACGAAGAACTAAGGATCTAATTTCACCATTATACTAATTGGTTGAAGATTTTGGACCGTTCAGTTTTTCTTTCTGATCCAAAATAGTGCAAAGACTTCATTGAATTCTTTAACTACAGCACAGATTACCATGACATACTTAACGATCATAGCAACCAAACTGTGAAACACGATCTAGAACGTGGGCCTCAGACGTGTCCACACTGGTCTTTGGTTCATCTAATTTGAACCCAGCTTTTTTCCCGTCTGATATTCTCCACCCAATTTCACTCCAGCTTTCTCATTTGACTCGAAGCAATTTCTTTCTTCTTTCTCTCTTAATCAATTCTATTGACCAAAAGCTGCAGTTATCCTATTCTCTCATCTCAAGCCTCTCATTTTATTTTCCATTGCTCAAGAACATTCCGTAGTGAAAACTCTGTTGACTTAATAGGCCTCAGCTCCCAAAATTTTCCTGGCCTATGGTTGCCCTAATTGACGTAGTCATCGATTAGAGGCTCAACCCAGTTGGTCCAAATGGTTTAACTTGCACGAAGTCAACAATTCCCTTCAGTCAGCTAGAACCAATTTTGGTCAGGCTTCCACTAGCCTGTTTATTGGTCCAAATGTGATCGTACCTTAATATATCCTTTTAAAGAAAATTGAGCTACTTAACACTGTGCAGCCACCAGAGTCATTGATTGCGGTGCAAGTCAGGATCAAATTGTTCTATGGCAAGTCTGTACCAAACTTCCTGGCCTTCAAGGTAAAAAGTCCATGTCAATCCACTGATTCAAGTCGTAGAATAAAAACAGTGTTAAGTTCACGCCATTATGTTTATAGTCATGGCTGAACGCGGTGGGAGACACTCCGATCTTTCTGCCTCCACATATATATAGAGATAACCATCTATTGCTCGATTTTCCCATTACTAGCGAGAGGAACTCGAACATGGGGTGGTTATCCTACACTGCCCTTGCCCTTGTTGCTCTCTTCCTTGAAATGTCACAATTCTGTTGGGGTGCAACATTAAGTCTTGGCTGCAAAGAAGCAGAAAGACGGGCTCTTCTTGAGTTCAAGGGTAGCCTAAACGGCGGCCTGAATCGGCTGGATTCGTGGACGGGCAAAGACTGCTGCAAATGGGAAGGAGTTGGCTGTAACAGCCACACCGGACATGTAATCAGGCTTGACCTCCGAAACCCGGTCTTTACAGATTCGTTTGGATACGTCATTGAAGTATCAAACCGGTTGAAAGCGACTGCTGTTAGCTCGTCTTTGTTGGAGCTGACATATTTAGAGCACTTGGACTTGAGCTGGAACGATTTCACGGGAAGCCCGATCCCGTCTTTCTTTGGTTCCATTGAAAGTCTACGATATCTTAATCTGTCCAATGCACGCTTCAATGGAGTAGTTCCTAATCAACTCGGTAATCTGTCTAGGTTGCATGCTCTTGATCTCAGTAGCGGTCCAAGTGAATATGATTTTCAACTCTCGGTCGGCAACCTTCAATGGCTTTCCCGTCTTTCATCTTTACGACGCCTTGACTTGAGCTGGGTGAACCTTCAAAACGCCTCCGACTTGGTTCAGGTACTGAACAAGGTTCCCTCTTTGGTTCATTTGCGTTTGTCGTCGTGTGGGCTTGGTGCTCATGGTAATCTGTTCCATGATTATGTTAATTCCACATTTCTTCAACACTTCGATGTTAGCGTAAACGCGCTTCAAGGTCCTGTCCCTGATATTATTGGGCACATGAGTGCGCTCAAAGTCCTTGATCTCTCAGCCAATAACTTTAGTTCTGCAGTTCCTCTGTGGTTTGCTAACCTGAAAAGCCTTGTGCATCTCAATCTTGGCTTTAATAGTTTAACAGGTGAAATCCCAAATGCTTTGGGAAACCTCACACCTCTGACAGTCCTAGACCTGTCTTTTAATTCATTTGTGGGAGGCATACCTCGTTCTTTGTGGAATCTTTGTAACTTGAAAGTGTTAGATTTAGCCATGAACAGATTAAATGGAACAATACCGGACCCTTCTAAAGATGCACATGGATATATTGGGAGGAGTCTTGAGAAACTGAATTTGAGATGGAACACCTTTAGAAATCCTTTGCCTGATTGGTTGTCGCAGTTTGCGAATCTAGAAGTACTTGATCTCGCAAACAACTCATTTTACGGTTCGATTCCAGAATCGTATGGGAGACTATCCAACTTGAGAATCTTGGATTTCTCTAGAAATCATCTGAATGGAACAGTTCCAGAATCTTTTGGGCATCTTTATTCGCTTGAGAAATTGATTCTGTCGACCAATTTCTTGCGAGGAACCATGTCCGAACTGCACTTTGCTAACGTCTCAAAATTAGAGGAATTAGACATTGGTGTCAACTCTTTGGATTTGAAAGTAAATTCTGACTGGGTGACCCCATTTCAACTCAATTACATAAACATGAGATCTTGCACTGTCGGGCCTCAGTTTCCTTCTTGGCTCCGGACGCAAAAAGGTGTCATCACATTGTATCTCTCCAACACAAGCATCTCAGATGTTCTGCCTCCCTGGTTTCCCAATCTGAAGTTTTCCTATTTGGATCTGTCCTACAATCATATCAGGGGCAGGCTGCCAACATTTTCGAAACCGGATTCTGTCTACATGAATCTATATTTGAGTTCCAACAAATTTGAAGGCCCCTTGCCAACTTTTCCTTCTATTGTGAACAGGTTGGATCTCACTGGCAACCTGATTTCAGGTCCAATTCCAGAAGATATTGGCAGCATGACTCCTACATTAGACAATTTACTTCTCTCTGGTAATCAAATAAGCGGTTCTATTCCGCTATCATTATGCAGGATAAAAACCCTGAGAGTTCTTGATCTCTCCAAAAACAGGCTTTCTGGTGAGATCACAGATTGTTGGAGTGATTTCAAGATCTTGGTGGTTCTAGATTTTTCAGAAAACAATCTGTCAGGGTTCATTCCGGCCTCATTAGGAAGTGCAACATCACTTCAGTCTTTGCACTTGAGCAACAACAGTCTCCGGGGAGACATTCCATGGTCCCTGAGGAATTGTACGAGCATGGTTATTTTTGATGGTGGTGAAAATCGATTATCTGGAAATATACCTGGATGGATTGGAGAGAGCATGCTGAGACTTGAAATTCTTCGTCTACGATCGAATATCTTTGATGGAACTATTCCTTTAGAGATATGCCACCTAGCTGAGCTTCAGGTACTTGACCTTGCACAGAATAATCTGTCAGGAATAATCCCCACCTGTTTTGGCAATCTGAGGGGCATGGTTATAGGGGATGTGACAAAAAGTGATATTGGTATCTATAAATGGTCAACTACGTATGGAGAAAATATGGTTCAGTTCATGAAAGGGAAACAGCTCGAATACACCAAAACCTTGAAGTACCTAATTAACATGGATCTTTCGGGTAATAGACTGTTTGGAACTATCCCGGAAGAGTTAACAAACCTTGTGAGACTCCGAGGCTTGAACTTGTCCAATAATCACTTGATAGGGAAAATTCCTGACACCATTGGCAACATAAGGTCATTGGAATCTCTTGACTTCTCGACAAACCAGCTTGGGGGCTCAATTCCGTTAAGCATATCTGCCCTGACTTCTCTAAGCCATTTGAACTTGTCCTACAACAACCTGTCGGGACAAATTCCATCAGGCTATCAGCTGCAGACCCTTGATGATCCTTCCATTTACAGTGGCAACCCTCAACTCTGTGGCTTTCCACTACTGAAGTGTGCAAGCGCTGAACCTCCTCAAGCTCACAATGAAGGGGCAGATGGAAGAAGTGGATCTGAAATAGAATGGTTTTACATCGCGATGTCTGGAGGGTACGTGACTGGACTATGGGGAGTTCTTGGAGTCATGCTGTACAAGAAGAATTGGAGAGATGCCTATTTCAACTTCGTGGATGTTGTCAAAGAGAGGATAATTTCAGCATTTATAGAAAAGGTAGCGGCGCCAAGTACAAGGTCCAGGAGCAACCCCATTGAACGGAGCTGGTAGGCAAGTGTTCTTCTGCCTTTTCTTCAGGTGAAGGTCCCTGCTTTTGTCCTTGCTATGTTGATACCTATAATGATGTCTCCTTTACTTGTAAGTGGATGAAAATTTCTTTTGAACCACATCTATAAGGAGCTTTGTCTAATATTCATTCGTTTGAATGAATAGGTGAGCGTTGAGGATATATGAAGATTCAAATTTCAAGGTGAAGACAGTTCTTCAATGGCCACACTTATATTGGAGGGGATCAACTATCAATGAGGTCGTAGCAGCTGTGTAGAATTTCTGAGTCAAACAGAAAGAACTACATTTTCAGCACTGCAATGAGTAGATAAGCTGTTTGCATTGGTACAAAGTTTTAGGTGTGAGGTCAATTGGTCTTGTAAATTCGCTCTCGATTAGCATGCACTTCAATATTTCTGAAGTTAAATTATAGTTTCTTTCAAAATTCAGAAGCAACACTTGTTATGAGAAACAGAGCTATTTCTTGCCAAAAATAAAAAGAACAGAAGTTATTCTTCTTCCAACTCCCAATCAGATGTTTTGGGTTGCGAACTTGTGAGTAGAAAAGAGAGGGAGACGTTTTTCGTTATCTGGGATATGTTCTATGGAATCCATAGAAGCCATAGAGTAAAACGTGAGCATTCACAAAACCGCAGCTGTGGGCCTGTGGCCATTGAAACTTTTGCCACTGCCTCGCATAGCATGCGCGCAGAGAAAATGTAAGCGGAATGCGTGGCTGTACACAAATAATAACCATGTGATATGGGACATGCATTGAGATGCCATTGGAAATGTAGTTTGCAAAGCTTTAGTTATTAGTAGAATCAATGGAGTCGGCTTTTTCGGATTCCAACTCCTCGATCATTTGTGGGGCCTGAAGAATGTATTTGGGAGGACCTGCAAGGCTGCAAATTCCATCCAGCCGTGCTATACTCGTGAATTCCGTGATGTGAATCCCTTTCAGGTTTAGAAATCTCCATACAACGACTACGTGCAGCTGTCCCAAAAATACAAAAAGCTAGAAGACAGTTACCTCTGCTGTATTCAAGTTCATTCTGAAAACCAGAAAAATAAAAGAAAATCAATAAATATTTTTTTATCGGAGAAACAGTTGTTTAAATTTGTCCAAATTAACAAACATTTTTTGTTTTGTTAATTATCTCTATATTAAATATAATTAAAAAACATGAATCGTTTTCCTTTGCAACAGTGAAATAATTTTTTTTGGTTAAATAATGGGTATGTTTCAGGGTGAAAATTTTGGATATTAAATATTATAAAGTAAATAAATGTTATGGGAGTTGGTAAAAAAGTGAAGAGGAAGAAATTTTTTAATAAATATTATAATAATAAAAAATTATGTGGTGAATTTTGTAGTAGTAAACTTAAAATTTTGAGCCCAATTAATTAGGGCTCAAACATGCCCAATATGTAGATACAGAATTGCCTCCCTCCTTTTCTATAAATAGAAAACCAAAAGACAAAGACTTTACTAAAGGAAAACAAGAGAGGCAGTGTGATATCATGTTACTAATTTCCTCGCCGTCCGATGAAAAGCATGCACTCGTTATCACAACAAGAGGGGAAGCTATAGCGCACTGGATCCTAACCCCTGTACAAACCCCTAAAACCTCATGAAGCTCCTTCGCCATGGCAACACCACCACACCAATCCACTCGCTTGCGAAAACACTAGACCTTAGAAATGATCATCACCGCCCGCGAAAACCGCTGAGAGCCATAGTGACTCTACCCAAGAAATAAAAATTAGAAGAGAAAAGGAAAATGTTCAGAAAGAGAGTCGCTTCGTTCCTCTCTTCCTCACTTCTCATCCCTTCCCTCCGCACCAAACCAATTCCCGCAGCCCACTGCCTTCATTTCCCGCCAATCCCTAAGACTACTTCGAGTTTTAGCCCGAATGGGCGTGTGGTTTTGGGGGATTTTAGGGCTTACAGCCTTCTGAGCCTGAACGATTTGAGGGACAAGATGCCCAGGAAGCAGAAGAAGAGGAAGGGCCGAGGCATTGGGTCCGGGAAGGGCAAGACCGCTGGAAGGGGTCACAAGGGACAGAAGGCGAGAGGGTCCGGGAAGCTCGGATTCGAAGGGGGTCAGACTCCGCTTCGCCGGCGGTTGCCAAAGCGTGGCTTCAAGAACCCCTTTAGCCTCACTTTTCAGGTACATTTTGTCGTTTTTTCTTATCTTTTTTAGTGGTAGTTTTCATTTGCTTTTGGAGAAGGTGGCGTGTGAAGGAAAAGGGAATTTTTGGCATGTTAATTGATCTGTCCGTATGTTTTTAGCTAATAATTTGGGGCCCAGTTCAATTAAGCGGGATCGTTCATTCTCTTTTTTTTTTCCATCTTGAAATGATCTTCCAGTTCCCGGGACAATTCGCAAAGCTCCGTTTCCATTTTTTTTGGGGGGTGGGGGGGGGGGGGGGATGGGTAGATTGGAATTTGGAATCTAGGCTTTTTTTCGCCCTCTTTTTACATAGGATAACAGATTTTTCGCTTTGGTTTCTGAGAAAATGGTGGGAAAGAGAGTGCGAGTGAAAAGTCAGGTGTTTTTCGGTTTCTTTGATAGTTTCTGTGTTTTTTTTGAAGGTTTGAGATTTGAATTTCACACTTAGAATTGAGAGGAAGAAAAGTGATTGAAGTGAGTGGTGTTGCTGCTTTTATTTACTTTTTTCTAATATATCTCTGGTAACTGTCAATGTTTGAGGTGAAAAAAAGGCAATGTTAAAATATTTTTTAGCTCCGGTTTCTTGGAACAGTAGGGAGGTGATCTATGATTAGTATGCTGTTTGAGAATTGTTGTCTAGGATAATGAATTATGATTTCCTCCAACCTAGTCCTTTTTTATGGTTCCCTGCGGACAGAAGATATTCGTTATGACTTACGAGTACAGTGGTTTTCAGTTCTATGGTTGGTAAATAAACAAACTTGCAATACTTACCAAAAAAATAAGTAGAAATGGCAAAAATTAACATCTTAGTTTTGCTCTTGAACGTTATTTATACTTCAAGCGAATGGTAGTTTTATGAAACTTTTTTTTAGA
Organism: Myrica gale; assembly: GCA_963930655.1. Classification (NCBI taxonomy): domain Eukaryota; kingdom Viridiplantae; phylum Streptophyta; class Magnoliopsida; order Fagales; family Myricaceae; genus Myrica; species Myrica gale. The sequence continues at coordinate 20,867,143 of OZ005604.1, read as the reverse complement.
TGGATCTCTGTTGCTGCACTAGTTATTCAATAAATGGATCAAATTGAACGTTCAAAGCCAGGATTTTGATACTCATTTTAATGTTCAATTTATTGTAAATAATGGGACTCCCACATTTCTTCTAGAAACTTTCATTCCTGAGCTTTAGTACATATAAATAACCATGTGGTTCAGGAGTTAAATTCTGCTTTGCCTGCTGTGGTTATTTGGTTGAAGCATGACATTTTAACTTTTGAGGATGATGAGCGTCTGGACCAGTTCGAGATGGTGTTTATAAAATAACTCTATGAGTCGTGGGGTTTGCTATACTTTAACTTGCTGAATTATTTTCTTTGTTAGATTTTGTCTAATTAATATTTTTGTATGTAATCCAATTTGCTTTCTATGCATTTGGATTGCATCTCTTTGCACTTCGAATTGATTTTTGCCTTTTGAACAGAAGAAAAGCTTTTAAAGCAATCTATTTTCGTTAGTGACTCGGTGAACTGTAGTTTCTTGTTAACTTCTAGCCCTGTCACATACAGAAAGCCTTTGAGATACAAGTGAGTATTCAATATAAACGTAAGGACATTTGGACAAATAGTGTAACAGCATCTTGCTCTAGGTGTTTATTTCCTTTTGCAATCCATTTACAAAATTAACCCTTAAGCGATGACTTTGGCTGGAGAATTTGAGTTCCTTTTTTTAGTGGGTTTAGAGGTAGATCTATTGGCTTGATACTAGCATTCACATTCTGCATAAGGAGCCATGTCGGTGCTACCAATCTTCATTGACATGAGACTTGTACAGTGACTGGATTGTAGTGATATAAATTAGATAGAAGAACAAAGACACTTGGGATAAGTCTTAAAAGTGGGGGTTATTCCTCTGCTTTTGGCTAATAGTAATGCACTTCATTACAAGCTTATATGGTGGCCTAAATTCTACAACATTTTGAAATTATTTGAAAGTTGTTGCAGTAATGAGCTTGCTAAAAAGCAGAGGTGCTTTTTATGTACGGGGGAGTGCTGATCCATAAGTAGTTACTCGTTCTCTGACTTATAATTTATTTTACTACTTATCAGATAACCCAAAAGACTCCCCCTACTAACAAAAACGAAAATGCAATCAGGTCATTGGGCCTTGGCTTGGTGGACAAAGGGGGTGGCTTTGGGATATGTCAGGTTTGGGTCTTTCCAAACTGACTAACTGAGTAATGATAAAGATCACGACTTAAAAAGTCCCACTTGATTGATGGATCAAAAGCTACTTGCTATTTTGGGAAATGACCTGCCAAAGTGGTCAGGTGATTGAACTCTATGGCAGATGCCCATTTCAGGTATTGAGTTAGCAAAACTAAGACAACATTAGTGTGGAGTCTGCTCCAATATCCCTGTCAGAAATTGGGCCATGGAATGAGTTTTGCAAATTTCATGGGACCTGGGACACCCACTTGATCGTTCGGTTATTGTTGCGTAGCCATCTCTATGTTTTAGGGACCCGGCATATCTCCAGTAAAACTTTCTTGTCAAATTTGCAAGCTTGATAGTAAATTTCAACAATTTGGTGGTTTTAGCAAACTTTACTTTGTTCACTTAGAAGCTTTTGCTGGAAGATGTCTTGTTCTTTTCATTTTTGTTGTTTCTGAGTTACATCCAAATCAAATATCTCATTATCTTCTTGGTTTGGATATTGATATTTTGTCGCAAATTAATTCTGTCAGAGGAGCTCTTATTATCAACTTTCATCTCTTGTTATTTTGGATGGGTTAAATTTTGGTCTTTTTTGTCGCTACGTGTCTTTCAGTTCACTCTCTGATAGCTGCTTGCATATAAATGCCAAACTTATAAACGGTTTCATCTTTTCTGGCAGCCAGTAGGGTTGGGAAAAATTGCCAAGCTTATAAATGCGGGGAAGATAGATTCTTCTGAATTAATTTCAATGAAGACACTCAAGGTACATTGACTATCTTTTCCGGTATTGAGCCATTTCCCTCATTCGCTTTTGCTCATTCTGGCTGCAATCATTTCAATAGGATACAGGGGCAATAGGGAAACAGATAAAAGATGGTGTAAGATTGATGGGACGTGGTGCTGAACAAATCAAGTGGCCAATTCATCTGGAGGTACATCTTTATCTTAGGTTTTCTCCTCTATATAGCCAAGGCGTCATTCTTGATATGCTCTTCATTGTTCTGGTATTGAATTTGTTGTTTCTCTGTCTCGTGTTGTTGCTTTTGTTGACCTGGTGGATTGAGAGTGCCTCACCATTTGAACCAGTGGTCTATCTAAAGTGAAGAATGATGTCTTGCATACATACATTAGGGGGCATATAATCAGATAATATTTTAGAATGCCTCAGTTTTGCACCTGGGGTGTGGGGAACTCTATGTCAAAAAAAATTCCTATGATTATTCATGTCAAAAATCGGAGGGATAGGTTATTTTATGACGCTGTATTTATGAATTGCTGCCTGGATTGTTGAATCATAGGAGTCATGATTTGCCAATATCTTATGTTTGGACTATGCCATTGAATTTTTACATTTGATGTAGATGGGCCTAAGCTATATTTTTGATATTGCTAATATTTATGTGTGGAAAGCTTGGAATACAACATCATTCTTACATATTAAGTTCACAGGTTTCTAGGGTCACGGTTAGGGCAAAGGAAGCAGTTGAAGCTGCTGGTGGGTCTGTCAGAAGAGTGTATTACAACAAATTGGGCTTCCGAGCTTTGCTAACGCCGGAGTGGTTTGAAAAGAAGGGCAGGTTGTTGCCAAGAGCAGCTCGGCCTCCCCCGAAACAAAAGGATAAAGTTGATAGCATTGGGCGATTGCCTGCCCCAACCAAACCTATACCATTTTCTATTGAGGAGCAGGAAACATCCACCAGTTCATCCGCTTAAAATAAACCAATCAATAGGTTCCTTGGTTCATTTTTTTTTCCAAATTTCTATGTTTCTGATGATAAAACTTAAGCAGATTTTTTTTCTCCTGCAAGATTTTGGATGAAGTGATTCATGTTCTTTGTATAAGCTAGTTTTCTGTGCTTCAAAACCAAATCTGAATTAACGGCTAGGAGAATGCTTTTGAGCCATCAATGAAGTCAGGAAAGCTTCAGACTTTGTCATTATCTTTCCTCATATCAGAGCTTTTCATGTTGAATTCTTTGTTTAAAACAAGATGAAGCGCTCTATACCTATTGAGTCCATGATTTCTTGGATTAATTGGAACCAGTTTGTTAGAAGTTTAACTAATCATCAATACATGAAGGGAATGTTTGTTTAAAAGCAGATTGTTATCTGATTAGATTTGTAATTAACAATTTTAATCCTCGGCATGGTTTTATTGTTTAGACATGTAAAATTTTAGATACAAGTATTTCTTTTTTTAGAATCAAAACCAGATGATGCAGATGCTGATATGAACAGACAGATTACTTTAGTCTTTCACAAGTGATGAAAACACTGATTTATTGCAAAGAGGAACCCATCTGTCATCATCATCATCATCATCATCACCCAACTCAAAAAAAAGAGAGGAGAAAATGAAGCAAAGTTATGGTAGGGCTTCTTTTTCCTTTTGTTTTAGGTTATGTTTTGGTGACAATTTTTTCATAATAACTTTTTTTTACAAATTTTAATATATATATATTTTTTTATCAATTTCTAGAAAATGTATGATACATACAGCCGATTCAAACACAGCCTTAATAAAAACAAATAAGTTTGACAATTTTGTTCAGTTTGGTTCAGGAATCGCATTTTAGTGAATAACGAATCCATAAAAAATCTGGGCAGATTTGACAGAAAATAGGAAATTTCCAAAAGCGGTGGGTACAAAATCTGAGATAGTTTTTTACTAATTTGCTTTTTGCCCCCTCCGACTTACATGTACCTCACAGATACGTAAGCGATGCAACCATTAATGAAGTAAGCGGACCAATCTTTCTTTTTTTTTTTTTAAGTAAGCGGACCAATCAAAACAGTAGATTCCTTGTTAAGCTTCCCGGCCAAGAAACTACACCACACTCTCCCTCTCTCGCACCTCTAACCAAGTAGCAAATACCCCTTACGCTCCTCTCTCTCTTTTTCTGTTTCGCCGTCTCTCTCACTTCCCCCTCTGTGGGTCTCCCTCGCTTCTGGTACGGTCTCTAGGGTTTCTTTCTCTTGCTCTATCTGGACATTTTCTGTTATTCGCTTTTGATTTCGCTTGGGTTTTAGGGTTTCTGTCTCGATGTCTGTCGTTGTTTCTTGCATTTTTGGTTTTCATGTTTGATCTCAGCGCGTGATTTTCATCTCCTAGGGTTTTTTTTGGCTTCACTGTTTCCCTTTTGTTGCTGGGCTTTTTGGCTTTTGATGATCGGATTTAAATAATCCTGACTGGTTTACAATCTGGGTTTGCCTTCTTTCGAACAAAATAGGGAAAATTTTATTGTTTTTTTTATCATTCGTTTGGGGGTGATGTGACAGGCGATTTTGGTTCGTTCCATATGCGATTTGGGTTGGTTTTGAGTGATTATCTGCTTTATATACGTCTCCATGTAAAGATCTTCTGTTTTGATTTCGATTTCGTGAAAGCTCTGTTATCCTAATCCGTAATTTGAGATTGTTTTAGGAGTTTTGGGTGTTTCCAGGCTATTGTGATGATCTTCTTGAGTTCTATGTTCCATAAATGATAATCCTATCTGGCTTTTCTTCCAAAACAAAAATTGCATAGTTGGTTGGTTTAGGTTCTTATTCAGCGCATGGTGTATGTTTTTGGGTTGTTTGGGGTTGCGTGCCTAATAATGTTCATAGCAGGTCAGTCATTGCGCACCAAATGTCTTTTGATCTCAACGAGAAATATTTGTCAATTATTCGGTGGGACGTTGGTTTCATGAATCGGGGGAGGCTCTGGTGTTCCTGGAAGATCTTGTTTCGGCATTGGACTTGACGGTTTTCTTTCTCCTTTTTCTGGAACGCTTCGTTCCCTTTTTAGTCAAAGTAGAGTTAATCGACTGTTTCTGTGAAAGAAGGAATTTATTTTGAATTTCGTGATGGGGAAGACATCTCTGATGCCTCCGGGGTTTCGATTTCATCCAACTGATGTTGAGCTGGTTATGTTCTATTTAAAGAGGAAAGTATTGAGGAAAAGGCTCGGTTTTGAAGCCATTGCAGTGGTTGATATCTACAAGTTTACGCCGTGGGACCTTCCAGGTACAGACTATTATTTACATGCTTTTTGTTTGCATGATAAGTGTTTTTTACTTTCTTTGTTTGTTTCTAACAAAAGTGTGCTTTCTCCTTTATCAGATAAATCAGCTTTGAAAACTGGTGATCTGAAATGGTACTTCTTTTGCCCGGTCGAAAAAAAATATTCAAATGGGGCTAGAATGAATCGTGCGACTGAAATTGGGTACTGGAAAACAACTGGAAAGGATAGACCCGTTAATCACGTGGAAGAGTTGGTGGGTTGGATAAAAACTTTGGTTTTCCACACTGGAAAAGCACCCAAAGGGGAACGAACGAATTGGGTTATGCATGAGTACAGACTTGAAGATAAGAATCTCCCTGAGACAGCAGTTGTTCAGGTAATTATTCTTGGTTTGGTTTGCGGTTTGATTTATTTTTTCATATTAGCTGATTGCAGCATGAGTTATCTTCTTCTCGGTGCTAGAGATTCAGCTGACATAATGCATGTTCCTACGAACAGCATGTGCATGTTTAGCCTCCTTGTCCGTACTTTGTTCATTTATGCCCACCTATATTTAGGCTCGGTTAGAATTCGGGGGCGCATAGGTTAGCAAACCAAAGTTGTGCACATGGAATCCCATGGCCTATAATCTAGGTGTAATTGCTGGACTTGTCAGAAATTGGAGATATCCTAAATTTGAGTCATGATGGCTAATTACTTGCCAGTTTAATGAATGGTTCTTGATTTTTTTTGTAGTTGTATATTCCTCTGCTTCCAAATCTATGGAAAATTTTAACAAAATTGTCTACCTTCAGTGTTTGTTATGTGTCAAGAATACTCGGAAATGATGCACTCTGGTACCTGTTTGTTTGGGATGCTGCAAATACACTTTTAACACTGTTTTTTTCCTCCTCTAGTTACTCATAGCAAGTCTTTTTTTCTGGGTCATCTGGCCCACACGTTGAAAATGCTGGAGAAATAGAACAGCTACTTGACAACCATAATCTCTATTTGAAAGGTTTCTTGTTGGTTCAGTTTTCTATTCTGTCGAACCCAGCGTAGTGGTGATATGCTTTACTCTCTTCATTATGTTATCATATATCAATCTTCCCAATTTATAGCCTTTCCATTTTCCCACTAGATTAAATAGGTGCAATGCAGGAATATTGCTTTTAATAATTGGCCCTAAAAAGCTGTATTCTTCAAAATTTGGTAGCACTGAGGGAGTTACTTTGAGAACTTCTTTTGCTTAAGAGACAAAATAATAATTTCTTCTTTACTCTTTCCCATTGGCAAAAAAGGAGAAAAAAAAGCAATACAAAACAAAAAGGAAATGAGTAGAATAAATAATTTTATCCCCTTAAAAGGTTGGATTTGCCAAGATTCACAAATTAAATAGGACATAAGGGAACATGTGATAACTCATTTTGAATCTTTTGATGCACTAGTGCTTCTGTCACATTTTATATGCTATTTCTATTTCTTTTCCTGCACGTGTAAAACTGATTGATGGTGTTATGGTTGGCTGTATTTGAATCAATCATTGTTGTCTGTCTTGCAGAACAATTATGTGCTTTGTATGATTTTCAAGAAGGATGGCCTGGGCCCAAGGAATGGTGCCCAGTATGGAGCGCCATTTAAGGAGGAAGATTATGAAGAAATTGACTCTGTAGAAGCTGGCCCTTCTGCTGCTGGTTTGTCTATTTCAACTCATGTGTTGCCTAGTAACTGTAGCAATTCCGTTATCACTGGCACCTCGGTTAGGTGTGGCAGAGTTTCTGAGTCAGATTTATGTGAAACTATACTATCTGAATGCAAGAGGCTTAAAGCAACTTGCTCTAATGATGTTCCTGAGTATCAAGTTCCCAGTGAAAGTGATAATCTTCCAGCAGTGCTTGGTAATAATCATGAGCTGATTTCTGATCCAAAATATCAAGTTCCCAGTGAAAATGATATTCTTCCAGCTGTACAGCCTGTACTACCTCCTAATGAGGAGCTGCTTTCAATGTTTGATTCCTTTACCGAAGATGATACACTGGTTTCAAATGAAGACGACAAAACTAAGGTATGTGTAAACCTTTGCCCTTTTTCTTGTGTATCGGTGACCTAGTGGTAGTGGATATTTCCGGCATGACATTTTTTTTTTCTGATGGTCACTTTTTTTTTTGTCGTTTTGGACATGTCCAGAGAACATTGCTAAATTCTGACCTAGTACATTAATGTGTTTGATGTGGTAGTCACACACATCATTCATTTCCATTAATTATTGAAAATTAATGATCAATAGAATAAAAGAGAAGTGAAAAAAAGCCTAAACTGCATTTTTGGGTTGGTACGTACTTTTCCATGCAAATATAGGAGTATGAGTTCTAAGAGATTTTTTAAATGAAGATGAAGATGAAGATTTAGTTGCTGAAAGTATTCAATGATAGTCAGTGCTGTAGTTGTCTTTCCTGTTCGGTGTATTGTTCTTATTTGCTTGCACAGACTATGTTGAAGTCTATCTTAATTGATGTGGAATTTGTTTATGTATTCTGCAGAAACTCTGTCATGATGGAAATCCAGAAGGTACAAAGAATGATGGGTCTGATATTTACGAAGACTTGGTAGATCTATACCATTTGGACGGTGATCAGGATGTTGGTTTCAGTCTTGCCAATTGTTTTAATATTTCTGATCTTGATCAATTGCCGTTTCAATTTGCGGGAAGTTAAACTTCAGGTGCACATATGATTTGTTATATCACTCAAACGTAAGTTAGAAAATTCTTATGTTGGATAATTGACAACTTGCCCCTCGTTTCCTTGTTCGGGGCCATTGGTTCCATTGATCTTTGTCTTCCAATATTCATTGTCTAGAATATATATGATGTCGCCTATGACACACTTGTTTTACTCTTCCAAATGACACTGGAACATAACAGAAGGTGGGTGAAGCCGACCTCTCTAAGACGTAGATCTAGAGAGAGACCCAAAAAAAGCCAACCTCCAGCACTTGAACCCCCTTTCGTCTTACAAACTTGACTGAATTGTTTCCGAACGGAATCTTCCAATTCTGGCAACGCCTCGCTTTTGTTGGTGGGTTTTTTTAAGGCGAAGAAACCCACGGCGACCGAACCCTTCTGGATCCCCGCACTGGACACACCGAACAGGAGCCCTTGCATTGGATCGAAATCCCTCCGCCATTGGATCGAAATCCCTTCAATCTCCATCTCTCAGCCTGTTCAGCCCCCATCTGGCAGGCACGTGGCTCGTCACATGCGCAACCCTCCGCCAATGTGTGGCCTTCTGTCAACTTTTGCTTGGAGCCCTTGCATGTTCCTCCTTTCAGAGGAGCTCTCAGTGGGAAGCGGGATCAAGATGCAATCGTCGCCGCTTCAATCAGCTCTACATTAGTCAAGAGGCCCAATTAGGCTTTATGGACCTTTGGTCCACTTTCTTTTTGTAGGCCTTAAGCCGTTTGCCCAGTTTTCGGCCCACTGAGTTCACTTTGTAAGGGCCTGGTTTTTTTGTAACCCCCCATGTTGGTGAGTTAATGAAATGCTGCCTCTTAAACTCACCCAAAACAAAACAAAAGAAAGGAAATGCCCACATTGCCAACCGCTTGCTTACAAAATGAGTGAAGACCAAGACAGCTTGCCACGCGTCTCTATCACACGTCCCTTCTGGAAATAAAGTAACCAATCAAAATGTGCCCTTTCCCGAGAGCTCCCCCAAGATTGAGCGCGTCTAAGAACAATTTCACCATCGCAAGGGTAAAATCCGCAAAACCTAACTCAAAACTGAACTGCCGCGCTCTGTGTGACCGTGAAGTCGGATAGTGTAATAAAGAGAGGTTGGGCGCGAAAGCAATGGATTTGGCTGTGAGACACCCACTGTATTGCTTTACCCCGAAGGTTCCAGGGCGTAGCTCTCCAAAAGTTGGGGCTTTCATAGTCAGATGCTCCGTTGCTCTCTCCTCCAACGGCGCTGCCCTAGGTAAGCCCTAACGTCCCTCGTCCTTGCTCATTTTGATTACCAGCTATTGTTATTTGCTATCATATTATTGTGTGCGCCTTTATTTGTTTTAAATGTGTAGCTCCAGTTTCTGGCATGAGACCGTTTGCTTCTATTGGATGCAACAAACTTTGAGTTCCCTGTATACTATTTGGTAGTCCGCGAAGGATGTCAATAACTAGCCTAGGGCTCCTCCATGTCTGACACTCTCCTTTTCTCATGTTCGTGTTGTTGCATGTACTTTTGCATGGTTCAAAAAATTTAAAAATGATCCTTGAACGAATCTATCTTCAAATGGTCCTGGGCTTAGGGGTGTAGGTACGGCGAAAAATTTCCTTTTCTTTTTTATCCCATAGGTGATTTTCTAGGAGAAAGTAAATTACATATAAATCACCTATAATTGTTGAAATTTTTATCCCTGCCCATACTCATGGTACTTTGACATTGATTCAATCTTATGTGTGAGCCCTTTAGGATGGGCGGAAAGACCTTGGAAGACTTCGGATGCTAGACTTGTGCTTGAAGATGGTTCAATCTGGAGGGCCAAGTCATTTGGTGCTTCAGGAACGCAAGTTGGTGAAGTGGTTTTTAATACATCTTTGACAGGGTGAGCTGATTTCTGAGTTCTTTAGTATTGGATAGGAAGTACTAATGCATTGTTGTTATTTTGTGAGCATTTTTTCCCTGTATATATGATTTCCTTTGTAGTGTAAGCTCAACTTTCCTATTCATTCGATTGTTTCAAATAGATTACCTTTTCCATGATCTAGGGGTAAACTTTTTGTCAGTATTGATGGTGTTGTGATGCCCTGGCAACTTGTTCATTTCAGTTTAGTCCAAAGCCACTTCTGGTTAAAATTTATCTTAGACAAATAACTGGGTTACTTGAAAATATATCCATATATCTGGTAAGGAACTGACGTTCTCTTTACATTTATTGTAACAAAATTGAGAGTGAAAGATGCATCCACTATTGCAGTGTTGTTCACAAGGGCGTGTTAACAGCCATTAATGAATCTGTTATTCAGCACTGAAGACAGGCATAAGAAGAATACTTATATATTGTGTCCACATCCACCTGGGATCGAACACATTGATATGCTGATCATACATGCTGATTATGGGTTAGGTGCTCTCCTAGAAATCATATCTGATTTTGGAATTAGAAAATTATTTTGCATAAGATCACCGAATTCTTGGATAGGGTTGATTTGAGTGTTACTTTCACGATCTTATCAACCTATTAGAAAATCAACATTCTCTAGCGATTCTAGATCATTATGAACTTTTGGTGTTAGGTAATCATAATTGCGCACTTGGAGATCTCCGACTTTTGGGGTTAATAGAGACTTTTTGGGGATCTATCACATGTTGGCAGGATCTATATATTGGATAGGAGGTTTGAGATCAATGGATTTGCGACAAGGTGAGAATGTCCTATGGATGAGGTTGTGGAGGAGCATTAAGGTTTGTAGGATGCTTTCTTCAATAAGTTTGTTTTGCTGTGGGGTTGGTAGTAAGGTGCAGTTCTGTTATGATATTCGGTGTGCTGATGTAGAGTTAAAGGCTTCATTTTTTAATTGATTATTGGTTACAGTGGCTAAGGAATGTTCATCTGCATTACAGCTTGGAAGGAGCTCGACATTGGAATATTAGATTCCTGATATCCTTTCACAAGTGGGAGGTTGAATTGTAATCAAACCTTCTCTCCAGTTGTTTTGTTAAGGTACTAGGAAGAGTAGTATCTCTTTAGATGGACAGGTATGTTAGGTAAATTATTGACGATAGCTAACTTGAGCAAATGGGAGAAAAATTTTCATGGGTAGATGCTTTGTTTTAAAGAATTTGTGACAGGACTGTAGTTCTTCTCTTTTTACAGTTAATTATGGCATTATAATTGTTGTTGTCAGCCCTGTTCTTGTTTGGGTCCGTTCAGGTGATGCCTTAGACTATGATGAAGTGTGTGCAAATATGGAAAGGTAGCCTTTACTGTCATGAGAAAGGTTTTTTTTGGGGGGGGGGGGGGTGGGGACGCTGGGGAGAGGAATCACTTTGCTTTTAACAATGTAGAGCTGAGTGGTACTCACTTGATTGGCTTCAAACTTTGGGAATTATACATTACTAGTCATATTTGAATTCAATTCTAATTTGCTGAGATGAGTACTTTTAATCACCACTGTGTCACTTCTTTTATTTTGCAGGTATCAGGAGATTCTTACAGACCCTAGTTATGCTGGCCAGTTTGTCCTAATGACTAACCCTCATATTGGCAACACTGGTGTAAATTTTGGTGGGTGAAATTCGTAGTTTTGAACCTTAAAATCTGAGGTCTTGGCTTCTATTCACATTATTTCTGCTGTCTTTCGTGTCAGATGATGAAGAATCAAAGCAATGCTTCCTTGCTGGTCTCGTCATTAGAAGTTTAAGTATCAGGTACACTTGTTAATACTCCTTGAGAACTTCATCTTAGCAACTTTGTCAATTGAGTTGTGCTCACCTACTATTAAATCTCGTTTCCAGTACATCAAATTGGAGGTGTGCCGAAACTCTCAGTGAGTATTTAGCAGAAAGGAACATCATGGGGATTTGTAAGTCATTAAACATCGGATGAGCTATTTTGTCACTAATACTTTGATGATGCACCAAGTTTTACATCCTTTGCTTTTGATGCTATTCCATTATCTTACAGATGACGTTGACACACGTGCAATCACCCGGAGATTGAGGCAGGATGGAAGTCTTATCGGTGTTTTGAGCACGGAAGCGCTGAAAACCGACGACGAACTATTGGAATTGTCCCGCTCATGGGACATTGTTGGTAAGGGTTTCATGTAGTTACTTGACCTGGGTTTTCTTATAGAACCGAGAGTTTTTAAGTCCAATGTTTTTCTTCCCAAAAAATTGAATACATAGCCTTGCTTTAAATTTGCAGGTGTTGATTTAATAAGTGGTGTTTCATGCAAGGCGCCTTATGAATGGATTGATAGAACAAAGTCTGGTTGGGATTTTAACTGTGATGGGAGAGACAGAGAAGATTTCCATGTAAGTTTCATTAGAGATTTGCTGAAACCCCCTGCTCATCATATGGCCATTCACTCTGATCTCTTTTGTGTTTGTTTGTGGAATGAAGATTGTTGCATATGATTTCGGGATCAAGCATAATATCCTTAGGCGATTGGCATCCTACGGCTGTAAGATTACAGTTGTCCCGTCTACGTGGCCAGCTTCGGAGACTTTAAAGATGAAACCCGATGGGGTTCTCTTCAGCAATGGTCCTGGAGACCCTTCTGCAGTTCCTTATGCTGTTGAAACAGTGAAGGAGATACTGGGAAAGCTTCCTGTTTTTGGAATTTGCATGGGCCATCAGTTACTTGGCCAGGCATTAGGTGGCAAAACCTTTAAAATGAAGTTTGGCCACCATGGAGGAAATCATCCAGTTCGCAACCTTCGGAGTGGCCATGTTGAGATTAGTGCTCAGGTATAGATATTTCACCTACTCTATTGATTGACAAGGAATTCATCTGTTTGCAGCTAGTTAAAATCATGTGAGAACATTTACAAATTGAAAACTTTCTCTACGGAGGTCTTTATCATAAAGAATTGTACAATGCGGTAGAATCACAATTATGCGGTTGACCCAGCATCACTCCCAGAGGGCGTGGAAGTAACTCATGTCAATCTTAATGATGGAAGCTGTGCTGGTCTTGCCTACCCAGCATGGAACATCATGTCTCTTCAATACCACCCTGAAGCATCCCCAGGACCTCATGATTCAGACTATGGTAATGGAAGTTCCTTTTACTATTTTACGCATTCGTCAGCAACTATAAATCAATTTTAACTCGTTTTGAAAGTTACTATCAGCAATTGTATTAGAACACTCCTCGAGAGCATTGTGCAGATCTCCCATTTAATGCTTCTTTCTAGCCTTTCTTTGCCTATAATAATTGATGCAGTACAAGATTACATCTATCACAGTATTTACGTAAGGTGTTCCTGCTACAGCTTTCCAAGAATTCGTAGAGCTGATGAAGCGGGCAAAGCAAAATGCGTAAGCACTATCTGCGCCAATGTACGTGTAGGAGCTTGTGAGGGTTCAAAAGGTGGTGGTTAATCAGCCTCTGCTATTGTCCATGAAGCTCATTTCTGTTGTGTGGAGAATGCGTGTTGTGTTGTCAATTTCTTAGAGATTGTGTTACTAAAACGCTCGACAATTGGCTAAATGGAAAGTTTACTTTGACGGTAAGTACCAGAATGGATGACTTAAAACATGCCTCTATGGTCTAAAGGTCCGGGAGTTGATCATTTGAAATTGCTTACGACTTGGCTACATTCCATTCCACTAGCACCGTATGATGGAACTCAACTGGAAATTGGAAACTGACTGGTCCACGACAGTCGTTGGTTTGCAACGATTGGCCCAAGTCTATCGCTCTTTCTCTTGTTCTCCAACCAAACTCCTACATTTTTCACCTCTTTAATGTTTGTACGGAGTGCTCTGGTTCAGCATTTTGTTTGGTTTTAGTTTTGGGTTCAAATTTAAAATTTAAACTTTTTTGTTTGAAACTAGTTTTTAGATCAAAACTTGTTCGTCTGGGTATATTTTGGATCTATTTTTATTGACTTGTAACCCAAAATATCATATTTTTTTACTGATTATATATGTCCAAAAAAAATGAAAAACTGAAAAGTCCCAAAAAGAAAAAAAACACTCCGCTGAAGCTGAAAGTAACATTTCTGTTGCTCAATCAATGAACTTACTGCTGGAAGTGAAAGTTATGGTCACTGGTGCTATTTTTGGAGTTTACAGAAGCATTTGTGTTGACATTTATGCGGTCACCATCGAACGCATTCACAGAATCCATGGATGATAGAGTCCTCCTTTTGATTCTTTCCGGAAGGATGATTTGCTATTGCGGTTTTACTCACGGCAACTATTTAGCAGGAAACTATTGTGTACGGAGTGTGTATTTTCCCACAACATTAGCGTATTGTGTACGGAATGTAGAATTTATGCAGTATGGTTTGCTGCCACTTTGTTGTTGAGGTTCACCCACTTTCTCGGTTAGCTTCCGGTCATAACAAGTTATGTTCAAAGTTAACTAGAAAAAATATTCTAAAATTCTCTCTCTCTCCCGACTGCCTTCGCCCGCAACACCGCATCCTTACGGAGGAGGGGGGAGCTCCGGCTCCTTCCTCCCCCTCCTCCTTTTTCCCCTCTCCTTCTTCCCTCTCCCCTCTCCGGCTCTAAGCTCCACGCTCATCTCCCCCGGAGTGGAATGTGTGGCTCATGCGCTCCATTTTCCACTTCGGCTCTCCTCTGCCGCCGTCCACGCGCTGCCGCCGCCGCTGCCGGAGTTTTTGTTTAGTATTAGCCCGATTGGGTATGCCCCACTGTTTCGGGCTCGTTTAGGTTTTATGATAGCCTCTATGTTTAAGGCTTATGTTGGTTTTCCTGTTTTTAATCTGTTTTTAGGCGTAATAGCTATCTGTCATCTGTGGCTTTTCTGCGGTCTGAGACCGATCTGCCCCTTGTGGGCCTTTGTAGGACCTTCTGGTCCGTCCGCTCGTTGGCCCGCCGGCTCTTCGGAGTGTCCGGTACGCCCTTTAGAGCATCCCGAGGTCTTTCGACCTCCTTGATCTGATCTTAATATATATATGCTGTTATGCTTAAAAAAAAAGTTATGTTCAAAGTTGTTCGTGCTCTCTCTCTTCTATTAAACGATATGCCACAATTTCCAGGAAATTCAGCCAAGAAATTTCAAGACCACTCAGATGAGACAATTTTTTTTTTCTACGCAACATGGGATCCACATTAAATAACTGCTCTGCTAAAAACAGCAGTCATCACAGTTTACAATGTCTAGGGGTACATCACCAACCCGAAAATTACCAGAAGCACAAAATCCATACCCCATTTTGCTAAGTTATGCGCCAGGCAATTTCCTTCCTGTGGCGTCCAAATAAACTTCCAAGAGTCATGCTCAAGCATAATCTTCCTAATGGTGTCGACTTCACCTTCAATCAGCCAGTCTCTCACCACTATAACACACCTACCTGGGGCTGGGAATTCCTCAACTGGCTTCCCTTTTCAGTCCGGACTTCCCACTTGAGGCCCTTAACTTTTGCCAGCTGCTAATACGGGCAGTGTTATTGTGTCTCCCATAGATTGCATCGGCTTCTGTCAGTGCCGCACCCTTACTGTTGGCTCCGTACATGGTAACATGGGCACAACCTGATAAAGCATCATTTTTGGGCACAGCTTTCCTCATGTCTGCTTAATGAGCCTAAATTTAGTGTTCGGAATTTTGCATCTAGTGTAGCTCAAATATATAACTAGACTAACACGTACGTCATAAGAAATTAGAGTTATGTTAGCTGGAATGTGAGACTGGAGATAGTCAAATTGGGCAAAGATTATTCAAAGCAAAGGTACTGAGGCCTTTTTTCACATTAGGGGAAGGGCAAAATGCATTTATAGTTAGAATGACAACCATCGGATATGATAGTCTGCCTATGCTGAAACAGGAAAAACAGATGCGCGAAAACAGGTTCAATTTCATGAATAAAGTAGATGCATAATGCGCAGATTTTGATTAATCTTAACAGGAAGATCTGATGGGTAGTCCTGCGGGTGTCTTCTGATGGTCTCTCTCAGCAATTTCTCCTGCTCACAAAGATTGGAAGGGGGAACGTCATATGCATCCATGAAAAGCTCAGCGAGTGGAGATTTCTCAACTTTTTCTGCCACTTGAATTGCATGCAATAGCTGTTCGAAAAGGGTCACGGGTTAGACACCTTCCAGAAATGTATTAGAGAATTAAATAATGGCGCCCCAAAGAGAGTGGCTTCCAAAGAGCAGCCAACTATAGTGGGAATTCTTGTTCTGTGTCAGTGAAGTAATGCATATGAAATTACACATTTGCAGCTTTTACATGCATTTGACCTCCGAGATATATAGTATTGTTATCAAATATTTCAACGTTGACTTATGTACACTATAAAGTGCTCTAGGCTTCTCCTTAGAAAAAAAGAAAAACTGTTCTAGTCTTCTGCTATTTGTTTGTTGGTCTGTTTTTGAGCATATAGGAGAGAGTTATGTCCGAACTAAACATCTTAATTTGTTCCAACCCGTTTTCTTTTGGATTTTGTTTTAATCTTTTGCTTTCTTTTTTCTTTTTTCTTTTTTCTTTTTCTTTTCCTTTCCATGTCAAAAGCAGTTGTTACACTTGGCTTTGTAAATTTGAACACGCTTTCTTTTGGCTCTTCAAAATACTACATAGCTTTCTATGTAAAAACAAGTACTTTCCTTCTTCCTGTGGGTGTTGTATCACTTGAACAATGAAGTTAGTGAAAGTTAATGGTTAGAAAAAGCAGGAAACTAAAAATGATTGTGTAAGTTTTCATATATTTGTGATCCTTGTAATTTCTTCTGAAAATATCGTATTTCTTAACTGCTTCCTCACAGTCTCTTAGCTCTATCTCAGCCTCACTGCACCACCAACCGTTTCTTTCAATCCATTTTCGAAATCTAGCTACAGGGTATCGTGCCAATCTCCACCATTCAATCTCATCAACAGGACGGTACTTGGTGGAATCATCGGAAGTGGAATGATGCCCTGCACGATATGTGAGGGCCTGTTTTCAAAAAGAGAGGGAATTGAACATCAAATTACAAGATATCCAGTTGCATCATTAAACCTTTCAGAAGACCCAGTGAGATGAAAAAGTAGATCAGTAATTTACCTCAATCAAGACTGGTCTTTGTTCACTGATTACCATTTCACGTGCAGCGTGAACTGCACTATAAATGGCTAGAGCGTCATTACCATCTACTCGAATACTTCGAATTCCATAACCATGGCCCCTAACAACGACACCATCGCCTGCAGGGAAGGAAAACCACAAGCAGGACAGTGTCGGGATTCAAAAAGAAAACATATAAAAAGACTCTTAGGAATTTGAAAATACAAGAAAGCACAACAAGAGGGAAGGGTACTTCGGAACTGGTCTGAAGTAGGGGTGCTAATAGCCCAGCCATTGTTCCGACAAAAAAAAATAACTTGGACCTCCCTAACTGCCACAAAATTTAGAGCAGCATGGAAATCTCCCTGAAATTATTTAACATAATCAGCCAACAAAAACAAAAGCTGGAATCGACAAACTCCTCCCTTGGGCTTCTGAGGGAAATTAAATCATTCAGTTAGGTTTCCCATTGCCTTCAGAACGGTGGCTATTTTTTTTATATTCTAGAATGAAGTCAGAGTACCTAGATTAAGAAGTTACTGTAAAAATAGATATGGTTCCCATTAAGGGAATAAATAGAAAACTGCCAAAAACGTGCAATTGCTTAATATGTTACACATTGCTAAACCTCCCCCATCGAAAATCAACAGGGGTTCTGTGCAGTTATATGTTCACCTCACTTGAGCCGCCATCACCAAAGTAAGTAATAACACAGGCGTTTCTTCTATCCACCTTCAAGGAATAATCGAAAATCAACAGGGGTTTGCTGTGCAGTTATATGTTCACCTCACTTGAGCCGCCATCACCAAAGTAAGTAATAACACAGGCGTTTCTTCTATCCACCTTCAAGGAATATGCAGCACCTACTGCATGGGGAAGCTGTGTACTGCAAAGTGGAAGAAATATTTGTCGCTGTCATTATTTCAGAAAGCCTCCAAAACGTTCGAAGTAAACAGGACTAGAGCTATGCGCATGGTTGGATGGTCCATGGCCTCCCAAAACTTTATAAAATTTATAGCTGTAAACTCTTGTATATGAGCTTAAATTTGCAGAGTATATTTATGCCCCATCCCCCCCCTTTCCCCCAAGATAAGAAGTACCCCATGTTCCCCATATGGACCCCATTTTTTATTGCTTTCCTTATCACCCTTGTCTGCCCACTCCCACCTTCTGTCTTGAAATTATGGCTTCAACACCACATTTGACACAAACTACCATGTAGATGGTTTATATCTTAAGCAATTGTTGCCACTACAGTAAAGTAGTCGTGCTTGTTAGACCCACAATGTATAGGCATCTGCCTCCCTTTTCCCTTATCAGCTTTGTTTCCAAAACACTGGTTTGCAAATTCTTGTAAGGTGAAACCACGCCATAGGATCCCTGGTTCCCTATACTGCAGAGCATAAAACATTTCTTCTTGCATCATTCTCAATCTCAGTCATGTCCAAGGGGATGGGAGCCCTACGAATTTCTACATGTTGGAAGAATAGTGAAGCAAGTGTGTTTGTTTGCTTGTGACCTGAGGAAAGACAAGGTCATCAATGGTGAGCGCGGCTGCCGATGCAATGTTGATAGCTTCTTCTCCAATTGTGGTAGCCTAAAATGAAATTCTTCCTTGCCTTTGAGCCTCGTAGAAAACAGCATCCATGGTTTGGAGAGTAACCATGTCACTGTACATCTTTACAGCAAATTCCTCACTGACCTATTAGCCCATGATGGTGTTTTGGGTCAGATTTATGTTGAAACAGAGAGTAAGAAGAGAAAAACTACATTTTGAAAGCACCTCTTTAAATTTGCTGCAGATGATGAGCTGCCCATCATTGTCCAGGACCCGGTAGCAGTGTGCCCGTTCCGCAGGGGATTCAGATATAAACCTCATCTCGGTAGTAAATGCAACCTTTCCTCCAGGGAAATCTAAGACCTGCCACAAAACGGACCTTCAATTAGTGCAGATATTAAAAAAAAAAATCCACAAAACACAAACTACAAAAAAAAATATAGTTCAAAAGTAATAAAAACAACAGATAAAAATAGTTTCCATTTCTAACCCTTCTATGCCACAGTTGGAAGAAACTACCGAAAAATCTTCTGATGGCATGTGGGGTGTCTTGTTAGTTTAGTCTTCTAATACTACCTTCTTTGATGTAATATTATGACTGTAATTGCCACCTATTGACTTCTAATGAAGACGAAGTGGTACACCACAGCTTACTAATCACTAGAATAATGGCAGCCAGAAGTCTAACGACTCTAACTGGTAAACATGTTCATGACCTCCCTTCAAATAATATAGCAACTGTCAAAATAATTCAAACTCATTCTTTCTCCATATTGCTTCCAGAATGACTCAAAATTTTATGCACATGAAGCAATGGTACAAACTTTTACCATGCCAGCACAAGCCAATAAAAACCAAATGTTTTCATTTCATGAGCCATACCTAATCCGGCCAACATGTGTAGTACGGTTTTTCAATCAAGTTGAAAAATCACCTCGCACTCATCTTAAAAGACTGCTTTCTTGCCAGTAATACACGGATAGGGATGCAAGATGGACCAAGGAGGAATGAACTTAAGTGATGAACATTACCTTTGGGTAACAAATAATATCTCCTACATACTTGTCCATACAAAGGGCAACAAAACTGCGTCTTTCACACACATGACGCGAAATAACACCAAACATCACCAAAAGAAACTTCCAGTACTGGGAAGACGTATCAAGTTTCACAATCTAATACAAAATTGGAAACTCTGAGCGCCTCACACAATCAGTTTTCTAACACGGTCAGTAATCACCTTACACCAAATCAACGCAGGGGTTTTTTCTATTTTGCTTTTCACAGAGTTTTTTTATTCTTGTGTGTAAGCGATGAACCCACATTTTACCAGACAGAAATCCCTATCCCGAAAACAGATGTTACAGTGATAGGGTGCACCAGAAGGGTGGACAACCCAAACGACACTTCAATTTACTATAACAAAACCTCATCACGTAGCTCTAGATTATGTACATTCGAAAGCTTGTACTTTCTGTGGACAAACAGAGGTGTCTTGGGCGTCCATTCTCTGGCTAAGGAAATTACCTTGGATTTAGTTCATTAATTGAAGGGACACAGCGTTAATTGGGTATATTATGAATAACTGAAGCTGTACTCGCTGTCACATTTTGAGAAATTTGCAGTTGCGACTGGTTCCAATGAAGCACATTATAAACCCAGGGAGGCTCGCACATGGAGAAAGAGCACCAGAAACTCAATCATTTGAGTGCTAATAAACTGAAAATGCATGATACAATCAAATGTTATAGTTCTGAGCTTTATTAGAGCACAAAAACAAAGTAAACATAGAATAAAAGTAGAAGTTCACATTCACGGTGTACCTGACTGTGATCAGCGTCATTGAGAGAATTCGATTCCTTTTCGGCTTTGACAGACTCGAAACGGCAAGAGGAGTAAAGGGTCTCTCTATCACAGAAATTCTCAGCTGCACCTCTGGGATTTTGAGTACTGGGAGATGTACATGGAGGTTTTTTATGGCGAGTTAAAGAGCTCCAACAAGAACTTCGGTTGATTGTTGTCAATAAACCCATTGTAGATTTGAGATGATTTGCAATACTTCTCGAAGGTTTTGTTTTTTAGGACAGTTTTTTCAGCTGGTATGAGATGAAAAGAATGGTGACCGAATTTTCCTAATTACTTAGAAAAAAAGAAGTTAGAAAAGAATCTCTATTAAGCCGGTATGAGATGAAAAGAATGGTGTCCGAATTTTCCTAATTATTTAGAAAAAAAAAAGTTAGCAAAGAATCTCGATAGTGGAAAGTTATAAAGATGTTCTGTAATTTTTATTTTTTTTTAAATTGTATAATATTATTTAGAGAGACATAATAGATAGATCATGCATTGTTTAATATTGTTTCTCTTCAAATTGTAAATTCAAACAAAAAGATAATGTATAACTGCAATGTAATTAACCAATTGCTACTTAGATTCCAACGCCCAACAAGACCTAAAACAGCAAAGAAAAATGATTGAAATACATGTTTTGAGAGCATGTTTGTACAACTAAATTTTGTAAAAAAAAATTAAATTTTTTAAAGAATTTTTAGATACAAACATGAATTTTTTTCATAATTTTTTTTATTTTTTCTATTTTCACAGTCGTTAGGTTATTCTAGTTACATCCGTTTCGGTACCCATCTTTACTTTATGCAGCATATTTGATTTATGATGTCATTATTTAAGCAACTATTTTTTTTGGGGGCAATTTGCTATACTATAAACGCCCTATATATTATGTAAAACCATTCCCTATTCTTTTCTTTTTTTGGTTTTTGCAAAGGCTGTAAAATCAAGATAAGGGCTAGCTAGACAAACCATATAATTCAATTAGAAGGGTGGCGAGAGAATTTATCGAAAGGCCGAAACCTAGGAACAAAAAGATCTATTTTTTTTTTTAAAAAAGATCTAATTATTTGCAGATAGACAAAGCCTTCTACATGCTTGCGGAATTCAGAGTGCCCTAGAAAAATTACAAATTAAAAGACTACAAAACGTTGTGATTTTCTTTTTCTTTTCTCCCTTTCTGGCTTTCTCTCTAGGATTCATTTGGGCTCCAGATCATCTTCTGACAAACTAGTCTCATCGGCTAAACACGTTGCTGCAGGCTCATGGGCTGGATGTTGCTGTATGGCTGAATCTGATATCCTGTGCCGGTGCTATCAGGCGTACCAAGCCCCTCTCCTTGAGGTCCCATCCCAATATACTGTTGCACCACCAAAACTGAAACTGTGGCGGCAAAGTCCGATGAAGCTAGCAAGTCCCCTATTGCACCGAGTTCCGGACACTCACTCCAGTCGGTTAGCCCCGCCGTGAGCGGTGAAATCATTCCTTGTCCTCTGCCAACAATGAACAAGTCGTGAACGTTGTCCATAGATCTTATCACCGCCACAGTCTCCTCCCCATTGTTCACCACTTTCTCAATGTAGACAATTGTTTCATCGTTGGCATTGCTGATCCTGAATTCGCTTAGAAGCTCTTCGTCGAGTTGCTTCTCCCTTTCATTGTCCGTTTCCACCGTCAACATCCTGGGGTCGTTGAGGTCAGGCTGCACTGCTGGCTCAGTTGCTTCATCTCCCGCAACAAACCGCAATACTGTAAGGCTTATCCCTGGATGCTCGGACATCCTCCATGCGTAGGACAGGGCTTCTCTGTCATCTGGACCGCCAAAGAATAGCATAGCTACATGATGAGAGACCTGGTTTGCAGCCAAGCGTGTGGAGCTGTTTAGGCCTCTGTCAACGAGAACCCCGACCGAGCAAGGTGCATTTGCCAGTACATTCTGGTTCACTGTTCGAAAGGCCGGGTTTGTAGCTTCCATTGCGCCATCAACGGTTTGTTGTTTGTGGAATGGGACGATTATGAAGGCGACTCGCTTGTCTTCTGCTAAATGGCAGATGTCTTCGTGCATGGTGGAGTAAGGGGAAATGACTGTGAGAGGGTTGACGGAGACACAACCAGCGTGCTGTTCGTAATTCTCAAATGCATTAATGATGTGGTCAGACTGAGCTTGGGTCCGGTTGAGAGCTGGTCGGCCAGATTTTCGGGTGTTGTGGACTATGAGCATGGCAGATGCGCGGCCAGTGAGTTCGACTAAGTGGAGCACATAGATGCATATTGGGGATTTCTTGGAGGGGTGAGAGGCTTCCAGGAGGTTGATGATTGATGGGACATTTCGGGGGGTGTGGATGCACACTAGCACTCGCAATTCTGCATCTGGTTTCGACCTCTGGATTGTACGTCGCTTGTATGGTATGAACCTTCTTGCTGGCCTGTAAATTGTCATTACAATGGGGGTAATGATGCCTGTCATAATCACAGCTACAACCACCATGAGAGTAAATGCCTGATCGTCTAACACCTGCAAGTAATTGTGTTTTCATCAACTTCGTGCACACAAAGAGACATTAGAAAGGGAGAAAGACCAGTAGTGGTAGCAATACGGGAGTACCTCCTGGTCCTTCCCAACATTAAGGACAATCATTTCAATAAGGCCTTTTGTGTTCATGAGCAAACCAAGAGTAATGCCTTCACGTATCGGCATCTGGTAGAAGGTTGCAACGATGAGAGTTCCAGCAATTTTCCCCGCACAGGCAAGACTAGTGATGAGCAGTAGATATCCCCAGATGGAGGGGTGCTTGACGGCTGATATATTAGTCTTCAGCCCACTAATGGCAAAGAAGAGAGGGAGCAGAAGCCCGGAAACAAAGTCCTCAAGCTTTTCTATGAGAGTAACTCCCAGAGGTCCATTTGGTATTACAAGGCCAAACACGAAAGCTCCAAAAACAGAATGTGTTCCAATGGCATCTGTAATGAAGCCCGAGATCATAACCCCGGTTAGGATGAGACATATATAGAAGTCGCTAAAGGGTTCTCCCTCGGGGGTTCTCCGAATTATCCATGCGATTGCTGGACGGACAACAAAAATGTAGAAGACAACAAATGCTGCGCTTGACAGTACCACCCAAAGGGAAGCCAAAGAAGTCGATCGGTTCTCAGCCAAGGCAATAGCTAAAGCTAACAGGATCCAAGCACACATGTCATTAATAAGAGCAGACGACAATGCAATCCTGCCAAGCTCCGTGTTGATAAGTTTTAGTTCTGCAAGAACTCGAGCCAGCACTGGGAATGCGGTGACAGAGAGGGCAACTCCAAGGAAGAGGATGAAAGTACCTTGAGTCATACCTTCACCTTTTCTCTCCAGAATAAAGGAGAAACCGGCACCAATGAGGAAGGGCAAGACCATGCCAGCGAGGGCAACAGACAAGGCCTTTCTTCCTGTTCGCCGGAGTACTGCAAGGTCCATCTCTACTCCAACCAGGAATAGGAAATATAGGAGACCTACATTTGCCATTGTCTCAAGTACCATTACACTTCTTAGAGGAAACACTGTATCGGCAAATTTAGTGCTCCTACCAAGCACTGATGGACCCAATATCACTCCACCCTGTGTATCGAACATATCAGGGCAGTTTTACAAAAATAGTAGTTCGACTTCAATGAATTTTTAACTGACGGAGTTAGGCCTTTAATTATATTCTGCTCTTTTTCCATTAGCATTG
Organism: Myrica gale; assembly: GCA_963930655.1. Lineage (NCBI taxonomy): Eukaryota > Viridiplantae > Streptophyta > Magnoliopsida > Fagales > Myricaceae > Myrica > Myrica gale. Next base: position 20,843,129 of record OZ005604.1, on the reverse strand, counting down.
AACTAAACCTTAAACCTCATGCACCTCACCCTTGTAACCTGTTTCCTGTCATTTTTCGTTTTTTTTTAATCCTAGCTAGGCAGCCTACACCGCCAATTTTACACAAATTATTGTTATGCAGCTGAAAGTTTGAAACTGTGCCTTGTCTACTATGATCCTGGACAAATTTGACTATGGGTTCTGTCCTACAGTACAATAACATCAGCCTTCAAGTGAGCCTGCCAGAGCATATATTGTTCACATGTTGCTAATCAATGTGCAGGAAAGAGAAAATATGGTTCGAATTGTTTCCGTGGAGATAGAGATCAATATGGCACGTTAAAGAAATGCAATTATTACTACTTTTTTACGGTAATGTCGTTTTTCTAAAATCAGAAACGTACGAAAAGAATAACATGTTGAAACTGCGATGTTCTACGGGAATTGAGAACTATGATACAAATATATATCAGGTATTGGAGGAGAGATGAACGTACCAAAATTTCTGAGATCACGCGAGGTTGACGAAAGGGTTTGAGGAGAAAAACCAAAATACGAGTGGTAACTACGACCAAAGTTAATTGCAATATGAAAAGAGGGAGAGAATAATCCAAAGGGTTATCTCCCTGCCATACACCATTTGTCGTTATCATGGACGGTGCATAACAGATAATTGTATCTTCTGTTTTGTTGGACGCCATTAATTGTTTCCTACAGTCTTAAATCTTCAAACCTTCAACTACGTCCACCGCTGCCACTGCCACAACAGCCTCCTCTTGTAAGCAACCCTACCACCCTACTTTCTGGAAATCGTCAAAAACTGTCCTCAATGCATACTAGTCATCACCATCATTGTCTTCACGAAGATATTGTTCTTTCTTTTCTGATCATACGATAAGCTGTTAGAGAGAGAGAGAGAGTAATAATTGAGCTCTTGCTTTTTAGGGAGACAGAGGGAAGATGGCTGAAGAAAGAATAATCCTAATTTCTCTAGCTTTCTGTTTTTTCCTTTTCGTTGCTTATTAGAAATGAGAGTGGCAGAGATCGAGGGAGCTAGAGATCCAGATTAGTTTGGCAGTTGACCGCCCCGTTTGTTCGGGCGCTCTTTCTTTTGTGGTCTATGGCTAACGGAAAGGTGTCTATATTAAGAATGTTAATTTACGCCAGAAAAATAATCCAGATCACGACTTCTAGCAAATTTATGATGTTTATTCAAATGACAACTGATGGGAATAGATTTTCTCAGCTCAATAAAAAAAGAAACGGGCCCTGGGCCTGACAGAAAAGGTAGAGGTTCATCTTAATACCGACAAGATCTCATCGACCGCAGATCATTATTGAGAAAATATCAGCAACACTCTTAAGTGGGGTCACATCGAGCATCTAAGGGGAAGTTAATCATTTGATTCCTTGATAAAAACTATAATATAAATAATAATATTTAACCATTAAATGGCAAACGAAGATCTTCTTCCTGAGGACCAATGAGAAGAAGGGGAGGAAAAGTGAGCCACACTTAATAAATGAGGAGAAGAGGGTTCATGATGAAGGAAGACCGTCATAAAAGAAAAGAAAAGAAAAATGAGGAAAGGGATAAGAGGCTGAGGCCCAGCAAACCCTCGGTCTAGAGAGGGGAGAAGAAGGATAAATAGAAGAAGAAAGAAACAGAAAAAGTACACACTCTCTCTCACTGATAATCGAATCAGTAAACAAAAGATATAGAAAAATGACAACTAACAATGTCATCGAAGAAATTCTCCTACGGGAAATACTCCGAGTCCTAGCTTGTTTACTTTACTTGTAGGAGGAATAAAAGAGAGCTTGAGCCTTTCAACCCATCACAAGCGCTGAACTTCAAGCTCAGCTATCTCGGACTCTTGGTCCAGTAGATACTGTGATAGGCTGGTTAAAAATTACTTCATCAACAACCATATACAAAAATCCCCCTTCCCACCGCCCAAAACCTAGTCTACAACGTTATAATCTTCGAGAAAAAAAACAAAAATAAAATCTCAAATGAAAGGTGGACTGGAACTCAGGAGCAAAGAGATGGTAGTGCAACTTTTCATTCTTTTGACTTATTTTTTTTACTCTTTATGTAACGTCCCGACCCAAAAGTCTAAACGGATAGAATACCGCTTGAAAATATCATCCCAACAAAGAAAAGAACTCATAAAAATCTCTATTCCATCTTTCAGTAATCAAAATGAATCCTCACAGTTTAGTCAGAGCACTACTAAAAACATAAATCCTTAAATACTTCTCTTAACAAAAGTCTCAATAAACAATTTCCCAAATAAACAATAAAACTGCTAAAGTCTCCGAAATAAAACAATTATTACTAAAGTCTTCAGATGACTCTTTATTCAAATATTCTGCATCTTGCAACTAATCTTTGAAACTATAACTCGAGAACTCCTACTACTCGCTGCCACCTACTGCTAAATCTGAAAGATATGAAGTAAAGTGGTGGACTATAACTAGCTCAGTAAGTAGCAATCAATGTGAGTAGGGAAAATGACAGTTTATAAGCATAAGCGAGATCAATAAAAGTAGTGAGCAATACTAACTGAAAACATAATCTATAGCAAAATATCTCACACCAAGCAACGTAGTGAAATTATCAATGGTCACACAGACCTCCATGGTCACACAAACCTCAATGGTCACAAAGACCTCAACAAGCACCATAATAGTTTGATAATAACCTCACACTACAAATTTCACAAAATAGGCCAACCATTTCAAATGAATTTGTAAAATCTCATTTTTTACCAAAATTCGTTCAGTTTCTCTAACGCATCAAAATCCTTTAAAAAATACAGTGCACGTTTAAAATCCAACATTTCCAAAATTCAAGAATTTACAATAACTCATCCAAAGCCAGTTTCGATTTATAAGAAAAAATATTTAACAATTGTGCACTTATTTTTCACAACGTAAGAATTTCATAAAAATCTCATAAAAAGACTACTTACCTCAACGTTTAAGCCGAAGCCTACAGTTCTCCGAGATATTGTTGAACAAACAATTGTTTTTTTTTTCTCAAACTTAAGTTGGTTCGGCCTTTTCTCCTCCATCCCCCCTTCCCGCAGGTTCCCGCAAGTTTTAAAGCTTTGGAATATTTCACATCTGTTTCAAATGTTTGAAACTCTCTTTACAAATATTTGAATATTTTATTTGAAAAGTGATCGACCATTCAAATATTTTAATCTCATTAGTTTGAAACTCTCTTTTGAAAGTGACCGACCAAATTTTTGAATAGTTTTTGCAAAATCGTATTTTTTTTAATATTTGAAATTCCAGCATTTGCAGTGATTTCAAAACAAAACCGAACTGGAACCATATTTACCATATGATTAAAGATAACTTGTACAAAAATTGTTTATAGAGATAAAACAACTGAGTTGTACTTGGGTGTTATCATTTTGGTGACTAAGGACCGTCCATATTAGACCCTGATGTTCAAAAATTTTGGAACCATATATACCATATGATTAATTCGAGCTGGAATCCTGTATAATATATACTTTGCGTTACTGCGTAATCCAATAGTCCTATAAACCTTTGAACAATCTGAAACTAAATTAACTATAATTTGTTTCTTTTATGAGCTCCTCTACAAGGGACTAATCAGATAAAAACAATTAGACGATGAGTTATTTTGTATTAAGCCTAGTCCAACCCGTATTTTGCCAAATCTAAGACATATATGCACGTCTACATATAAAGTTAGGCATGTGTTTCACATCATGAACGGTGATTAGTTTTGATTCCCAGATGTTGGATAATTACGATCTGTCGGCCTCCATCATTAAAGAACAATGTAACATGCTAATCTCTTTTCTATTATCCTCCTCTTTTTTTTCTTGTGGCACGGCCACACATGCGTTTATTAGATGAGTATACCGGTAAAGTCAATCAATGATGACAATGAATCTTATTTAGTTAAGTTTTAAGTGACTCGACCTTAGGCTCCATAACTTGGTTTGGTGGCATCTACTAATTGTGGCTGTAGATACCTAGGAGAACAAAGTGAATCAATACATTCGGTCCTAAAGGTAGGGATTAATGAATAAAGAGGTTCTCTTATGCTTTGGGATACATCAATAAACAATAACATGCAGCTGCCAAAATTAGTTAGACAGTGTTCAAGAATAAAATGACTTTGACTAAAAGCTTTCGATCCAAGCATGAAAACATACTCCACTCTTTTTGTACTTAATTAATTAAGATTTAATACTCTTTTTCTTTTTTCTTTTTTAATTCAGGGAACTGATCATTATGAAGGGCAACCTCTTACTCCTTTAGCCAGGGATTCATGGAGAAGTCCTAACTCCGCCCCCACCTCTGTGCGCAACGAAATCTCCTAGTTGACGCCAACCTATTTCTTGACAAATCATGATGGAGAACATAAACATAAATTTGGTGGGTTTCTTATTAGGCAAGTATAGTTGCCACGACTTTTTAAGTTGCTTGGATGACCATCTAAGCGACTGAGAAGACGCCTCCAATCAGAAACTCACAGAATATAAGATACTATCTCTTTTTACTTCGATCCTAAGAATATATACACAGGCTCTCTTTTCGTAACAAAATTTTACCCACATAAAATTTTATCATCATATAAAACACTCACTTTTTCCTCACTTTTTCATCAACTCCGATACCTAAAATTTTAACTACCCTAGAGTTTTACTTCTCAACTACAACCACAAAATTAATGCAAGTTGCAACTTACTTTCTTTCCTTTTTCATTTGATTAGCTTTTCTCTCACTTTCCCTCCACAAGTGACTGACCCAGTGAGTTCAGGTTAATTTGAATTTGTGGCCCACCCAACATGTTTTTTCGTTAATTCAAAGTTTTCCTATCACCTTGGGATTCTGCCGATTTTGATAACTGCACTCGTACGCTCAAGCCGGTCGGTTATTTGAAAGTCACGCTGTCTCTGGTGGGGCAGAATCCTATATCGAATGGCTAATTGACGGAGATCTGGAACTCTTTCATAAAGGTGAACCAAATGAAAATAAAATACTTCACAATTTTGCTGAAAATTGTGAAGCATATTTCACCGTTTCTAAATTTGCTCAAGTTTTGAACACAGATGTCATGGGAAGTCGTCTTCCAATTAACATTTTTTGGGGGAAAAATTAACACGTTTTTTGGCAACGAGAACCCACCTACCAAAATAAAACCCAAAATTTTGAGCCTATACCATACAGGCCTCAATATCACTCTTACAACCACATTACCCAAGGCGTATCGAAATAACTTTAAAATCATCTCCACCAACTCAAGTATTTATGAGCTATTTAGAAGAAAAAAAAAGTATTTATGAGCTTTAGAGCGCTGACGTCATGAAACGACTGCCTATCACGCCAGGCAACGGGATTTTTCTCGGGCGCTAGATGTTTCAAGTTGAACCTCAAACATTCTTGAACAAGTTCTTCAAGGATGATAAGGAGTCAAAAGAAAATTAAAATAAAAAACAACCGATAGGGAATCAAGCCTATCTATAGATTGAACATGTGCAAGATTCGCAACATCTAGGCCCAGTAGTTAGTAATAAATGTTTATACTGTATCATACGAAAAAGACATGAACAAGACTCTAAAAACAAAGAGCGGTGGGACTAAAACTAGTTCTTATCTGACTAAACCCCAAAAAGAGCACCAGACGATTGATTTGGAATCAACTCAATAACCAACTGGTTAGTGTAACGAGTTACCTCTTTCAGAATAGGCATGAATTCAAACGAAACCATACCCCCTCCAATGTTAAATTCAAATGAACCCACTGAACAACGGCGTAAGGTTTCTTTGTCGCCTTTGTGGATGCAGACGACATGCATATCCAGACAAAAACACAAAGTACACTAATCGAGAGCAAAAATCCAGTGAAAGTTCCTCGGAGCACCAAACGCAAGAAGAGATTTTTTCACAAGCTTTCAAGCCAGTAATTAAATGATGTTCATAGAAAGTTTATGACCGCAAACTGACACTAACATAAAATTCTCTCATACAATAACTATTAACATTAATGTTCCAACGGGGAAAAAACCGTCAAATATGGTAGAAAAAATTAAAAGGGGAAAAAACACCACAATCACTCTCCTGCTACAAACATCCTACTTAAGGAGATGGTTGACCACAGATAACGTGAAGGTAGGAAAGACTTTGAGGACCAGTTTTCTGTCCACCACTTCCAGAGGACAACCGCAGGGAAGCCAAGCCTCTCACGCGCAGATGAAAAGCTAAGATACTTCAAGATCAAAATATGACACCCTCCTTCAGTGATTCTACCTCGACAAGTCTCCAAGTCAACCAAATTGAGTTCACATGACACATGACACGAAAAGCCAACTAAATGGAAATACAACTCACCATCAAAGCACTGTTGTAGAATTTAGAAGCACTTCCTGTGCACGATGGATGGACCAGACTCGTCATACTCACCCTTGGAAATCCACATCTAGTACAAAACAAAGCATGGATATCAGTCCCGGCCAAAATAATATACAGAAGAGAAATAACGATGAGCAAACGGTGTTCACCTGCTGGAAGGTGCTGAGGGATGCAAGGATTGATCCTCCAATCCAGACACTGTACTTCCTCTCTGGTGGAGCCACGACCTTAATCTTCATGCTGCTTGGGGCAAGTGCTGTGATCTCTTTGCTCATACGATCAGCAATACCAGGGAACATGGTTGAGCCACCACTAAGAACAATGTTTCCATACAGATCCTTTCTGATATCCACATCACACTTCATGATGGAGTTGTAGGTAGTCTCATGGATTCCAGCAGCTTCCATTCCGATCAGAGATGGCTGGAAGAGGACTTCAGGGCAACGGAACCTCTCAGCTCCAATTGTGATGACTTGGCCATCAGGCAGCTCATAGTTCTTCTCCACAGAGGAGCTGCTCGTGGCAGTAGCAAGTTCCTGCTCATAGTCAAGGGCAACATATGCAAGCTTCTCCTTCATGTCACGGACAATTTCCCGTTCAGCAGTGGTGGTGAACATGTACCCTCTCTCAGTGAGAATCTTCATCAAAGCATCGGTGAGATCCCGACCAGCAAGGTCCAGACGAAGGATGGCATGTGGGAGGGCATACCCTTCGTAGATTGGCACAGTGTGACTCACACCATCACCAGAATCAAGCACAATACCTGTCCAGAAAAGAAGAAACTTCAGGATTAGACACCCGCAGTGATACTTATACAAGTATAAGTTTATCCTGAGACTCTGCTGGATACTAACCAGTTGTACGACCACTAGCATACAGAGACAGAACAGCCTGGATAGCAACATACATGGCAGGCACATTAAAGGTCTCAAACATGATTTGAGTCATCTTTTCTCTGTTGGCCTTGGGGTTGAGAGGAGCTTCAGTGAGAAGTACTGGGTGCTCCTCGGGAGCAACACGAAGCTCATTGTAGAATGTGTGATGCCAGATCTTTTCCATGTCATCCCAATTACTGACAATACCATGCTCAATAGGATATTTCAAGGTAAGAATACCCCTCTTTGACTGGGCTTCATCACCAACATAGGCATCTTTCTGGCCCATCCCAACCATAACACCAGTGTGTCGGGGTCGGCCCACAATACTGGGAAACACTGCCCTGGGAGCATCATCACCAGCAAAACCAGCCTGTAAACAAAGCATACATTAAGTTTGATTCAAAACAATTATCATCAACAAAGAAAAAGAACTTGGTCGAGGTAATAAGTGCTAATGGTTGGACTAACCTTCACCATTCCAGTCCCATTGTCGCAGACAAGGGGCTGAATATCCTCGGCGTCGGCCATTTTTCACAAACCTAAACGTATTGAGTTGCAATTAAGGTATGGTATGCATAGCAGGACAATTATGGCAAGTATAACTAACAATGCACTATACTTTTCTGTACTTAAAAATCTGCCCCTGCAACCAAAAATTCAGATCCATTGTGATACAGAACATCTTATTCCAATCTCGTACAAAAACACATTTGACCAATCAACCTTCCAATGACACTTCAGATTGGCCAGCAAACAGAAAAAGTAACACAAAGCTTGAAATATTCCATCGACCATTGTAAGATGCAATTATTAGTTTCCAAGAGAGACAGAAAAACAAGAGAAAATAAGAATAATAATCCTCCTTTCAGTTCACGAACAAAGGACTTAAACTATTAAGAAACACTTTTCTTATCCTCCTTTTCATGAAACTCCTGGATTTCGAGTCAAAAGCTACACAATTCATAAGAAGGTTGATCTAATCCTCTTAGCTATTCAATATTGGACACAAGAATCGAAAGGTCGTTTCCATGCGAAACTCAAGTTGGAAAAGAAAAAACTCAACTGATAGCAAAAGAAGATGTAAGTTGAGAATGAATTCGATCGAGATGATCAAGAAGTTTACAGATCTACACCGGTTAAAAGCAGATCAGACGATCAAACCGAGCAGTACTACTAAAACCGTCACAAACAAAAGGAAACGCATCGATTGTGGGAAATTGATGATCGAAAGAGAGGCTATATTTCACCGTAGTGCAAAAATGGACTGGTATGCGTTCACTACTTGTAGATCTCATCTCCATGACCACGGAAAAATGCAACAACTTCCACTACACCACTAGATCAGCTAATATCCACCACACTCTAACTCAATTTCAGCAATAAAACCGATATATTCGGACAATCTAACAAATACCGAGACTTTCACACTGAACCAAATCAAATACGAAGCAATCGCAGTCAAACTCAGATCGAGAGGTTGTAGATGAAAAGCAAAAGATAAACCGCCAAATCTAAGTATCGAAGATAATGGAAAATGTATAAGATCGTAACAGATCCGAGCTCACCTTAGATTACGGGTACGACGATGTTGAGCGAAAAGCAGAACGAGGCGATCAAGGACGAAGAAGATCTAGACAACCTCCAAAGACGAATGCTCGGCTCTCTCTCTTACTCTGTCACAGTTAGGGAGGTCGTCGGCCGGGACGCTGAGATGAAAATGGTGGAGAACGAGAAGTGGAGCTAGAAAAGAGGGGTATATATATAGCTGGGGAGTTGGAGGAGTATTCGAAATGCACATGAAATTTAGACCAAATTTAAATTAGTAAGAGGAAATTTTAAATAAGGGGAGGAGGAGGAGGAATCATTTCCACCACGAGAAAAGATGGGGTGACCTGGCTGACTGCCTTTTTGCTTTCACCACTCCCTTTGTTCGCCTCGGGATTTTGCTTGGTATTTTTTGCCCATTTTTCATTTGATTTTCACCGTTGGATCCGACCCTTTGATCTTTTATGCCATTTCGGATGCTTTAGACGTGAGGTAAGGTCTGCTCGGGCCGGGTAGACTCTTATGGGGGCCAGCGGAGCTGAGTTTAGTAGGAAAGATGCAGCTCGGCTTGGCGGGGCATCTTTGAGTTTTGAACCAAAACGCTTCAAAATTCAAAATCAAAATGCATCAGAGCCACAGACTCAGACTCAGACGTATATATTTATTTTTCTGATGTTTCTTTAGAAAAAATTTATAGAATTTTGATAAAATTGTGAATATTTAGATGATTTTAAAATTATATTAACATGCTTACAGAAGTTGTTCAAAGAAATTGATGTTGGTAAAAAAGTAATAAAGTTGTATTGAAATACGCGTATTTTATGATGTTTGACATGTTGATATAAAAATATGATGCAAATCCTAAAAAAAACACTCAACCGAACACACCTTAAGTATTCTCATTATTGAGACATCTACTCCATTTCAAGACACAAAATTTGATAGAGAGATAAGATAAAACATAGTACCAACATTACTATAGGGAGGGATTATTCTACAAGTTGCGGAGTCTTGGCCCTTATCCACTCCCTTACCTCCCCCGTGAACTGTCTCCATTACTTAAGATTCACATTCCATATTGCTATTTCAATAGTCCAAGCATGATTCTTTCTACACTATTTGTGTGATACCCCGAATCCCACATGGAGTGAGAGAGGAGAATGAATAAGAGATGAGTTATATAAGGGTCAAGTCTCACATTGGGACCTTATTAGGTTGAACTGAGCTTTATAATGATCCAAGGAACTTCAAAAGCAACCTTGACTAGTCATTTTGAAGTCAAAGCACAGATGTGGTTAGTGTTTGTCCTTGGGTCGTTACAAATGGTATCAGAGCGGTCCTAGTTACAACCAATGTGGACTTGGTGGGCCTTGACGAGGACGTCAAGGATTTAAGTGGGGGATATACTATCATAAGCACGAGAATTTGATATAGATTGTCATGATTCTTCCTACTTGTTGTTGCTGTAATATTTTATTAATATTTCATCACTCCCAAATTTATTGGGGGAAAACTATGAATTTTGATTTTAATTTCAAAAACCAAGTAGAAGACAGGCCTTTTGTGAATAAATCGGCTCTTCGATACGCAAAAGAAATAAATTTGACAAAATATATTGATTAACGACCTTATCGCGCACAAAATCATAAACGACTTCTATGCTTTTTGTCGGAACATGAAATATCGAGTTAGAAGTCAAAACTAATGCATTGACATTATCACGGAGTGGTGGTGAGAATAATACATAATTTTTAAATAACATACACAGCCAACGCAATTACGCTGTAGCTAGAAATAGCCAATAGCTTTATTCCCTTCTTTTTTATTTCGGTTTGGATTTGGAAAAAAAGTAGGGGAGCAATTTGTGTGGCCTTTGACTCTTTGCGGTGGGTTTTCAAAAATAGGATAAAAGAGAAGGCAAACTGGAGAACTGAGTTCGGCCACGTAACAAGTTTATGTTCGGTTTGAAGATTTTTTTTTTTGTAAGATTTGAAGTGTTTTGAAAATTTTTAGGTGATGTTATAGTTGTATTGGTGTTTGTCTAGAAGTTGTTGAGGTGTAAAAAAATTAATGATGATGTGTAAAGTTGTTTTTTTTCGAATTTATTAAATTTTCATTAAAAGTTGAATATTTAAATATTTTTTTTAAAAGCAAAAAAACGACAAACATCTGTCATGCTACAGTACCATGCTGTCATTTGAATAGAATAATCGCAGCATGATGTGCAGGGGACAAAGGCAGGAAAAAACTGTCATGCTACAGTACAACATCCTAAAAAAAAACCCACTTCGCCTAACATGAAATACTACAGAATTCGAATCCTACTTTTATCTTCAAACCGAACATCACCCAAGTTGTGGATCGTGGGGTTGTTTCCCCATGGACACGTTGGAAGACATATGGAGGGCATGACATGGCTAAAGATCACTATTTTTGTCAATGAAATAAAAATAATAATTACTCTGCGTATAAAATAAAATAAAAACATTAATGTAATAAAAAAAGAGACAAATATACTTTACATCCATCAATTATAAAGATTTATACACTTTATACTTTAAATTATTATTTTTATCATATTACATTCATTAATTATTAATTTTAAACACTTTGTATTCTATTAAAAATTTCGTCAATTAAATACCAAGTTTAAAAAAGAGTATAAAATGTTAAAAATCACTGGTTAGTAGATATAACGTGACAAAAATAAAAATTTATGGTCCAAAAGCGTCAAAGATTAAAAAATGAGAAGTATTTTTCCAAAAGTTTAGCGTATCCGAATATTTATTCGAATTTTCCTCTTTTCATATATTTGTAGTCACTTTGCTTGCCTCTTACAATTTAGGAAGAATTATAGGATGACAGGCCACAGGGCGGCGGGCCTATACGACTATTTCCAAAATGTCTGCAAACAATACAAGCTGGGTGACCAAAGGGTTATGCAATAGATTATTATATCGTATCCTGTTTATCGCTACAAAGCCCATCAAATTTCTACTGGCAAGATTCGAAATAGAACCTTAACATCCTTTTCGCAAGAAGGGAATGCAGCGATTCAAGGAGCTATTTTATACTGTATAAAATAATCGTTTATTAGACATTTATAGAGATATGCTTGGCACGCGTACAGACGGTAAATATGCCAGATACACAGTTGGTAAAGTTCATCAAAGCTTATGGACAATGGGATCGTATCCTGTTTAGCTCCCTGCTGCCTTTGAGCTCTTGCATGTGCATACATGTGCCAAAGTACAGCCATGTCTTTTCTAGATAGATCAATGAAGTTGGAGGGGCAGCTCGTTTGGTAGGGTTGGCACCAAAAATATATGTTTGGGGGCACTGAGTTAGCTCAGATGAAGGGGATCTCCATTAGCCTTTAAATGGATTCCAACTATTGCTCGCATAATTTGGTTTTGAAGTGTCAGCTTTTTGTGGCGTGCCACAGTGCAGTAGGGAAGGGGCACTTTTTCATTCTCTCTCCTTACTTTTTCTCTAACTTTTTCACTTTTTCATTCTCTCTCTTCAACCTTTTTACCAACTCCTACAATTTTACTAAAATTTTAACATCACAAACACCACATAATCAAATACCTCATTCCCTAAACCCTTTTCCTATTTAGAGATGTTTTTTTGGGTAATGTTACGACTTACGAGCACTTGCACTACAATACAGGCAATGATAAATTAAGAACTCGCTCGTAATCAATAGGATTCGAATATATGTCCACCTTTAGATACAACTCGTCTAGTTAGTAGAAGTCTGTCTTTTCAACTATTAAACTAATGCCCTTACAACATAATTCACAATTTTATTAAGCTAAAAGTGTATTCGGTTGTCCATTGCAATGTCAGTGGCAAAGCCATAGCTGGCTAGCTAGCAGACGATTGTGAGTCCTCTCAAACGAGGTCAGACTTCTGAGAAGCTCATTGCTTTCACATGTCGCATGAGCCGAAAAAATACACATGAATTAATAAGGGGGTAAAGAATACGGGCATAGAAACACAGTAGAAAAGTAAATTTGAAGCTAAGATTTGATGACGACTCTGGCGTAAACGTCTCACAATGGGAACATATAATATATATGGGTATGGCGGCTGGAGTATTCATGTAAAAATAATCATTATCTACTTATCCGGAAGGTTGGAGTATCATGTATCTTTAATGGCAGGCAATAACGGATGACACCAGAATGCCTCATTGACTGAGCAAAAGGGTTATTACTAACAAAAATTTCGTATTCGGCTCGTCCTGATAAATGTGGGACTATATATTTTTTTATCTAAAATTTATTGCTCATTAAAGGGGTTCAGATGCAACACAACTGCAAGAAGTAAATAACTTTGGAAATATTTCTAATTAGGGGAAATTACACTTACTACCCTCAAATTATCACGTCTTTTTCACTTTACACCTTAAAGTACCACTTTTGTCACATTTCACCCTCAAACTACCATGCCCTAACAGTTTGCACTCTCCGTCCATAATTTCTGTCAATTTAGACAGAAAACTAATCACGTGCGTCTTACGTGACTTTTTCCCACCGGATCTTCTCTTTTTGCCCAAGTGATAATTACACTTATCACCCTCAAACTACCATGTTTTTTTTTTTCCATTTTGCACCCTCAACCAAATGGGCAAAATGGGAAGATAATATGAAAAAATTCACGTGAGGCGCACGTGATTAGTTTTTTTATCTAAATTGACAGAAATTATGGACGGAAGGTGCAAACTGTTAGGACATGATAGTTTGAGGATAAAATGTGACAAAAATGATACTTTAAGGTGCAAAGTGAAAAGACATAGGCTATGTTTGTTTGAGTTCTCAAAAACTTCTCACTCACTTTTTCGTCAATTCCAATACATTTTCACCGATCCCAATAATTTTTTCATCAATTTCAATACATTTTCACCAATCTCAATAACTTTTTACAAATTTCAACAATTTTTAATTAATTTTTCACCAATTCCAAAAGAATCTACACTACTTCCAAAAAAAGACAAAAATAAAAACTGTTCTGAGAACTAAACCAAACATAGCCATAGTAATTTGAGGGTGATAAGTTTAATATACCCTTCTAATTTACATGTTATTTGGCAAGAGGCGAAGGGAAGAGCCTAGCATAGTATTTGCGGTAGACTGGTAGCTACCTAGGTATTTGGGACCACTTTTTTTTTCACCCTTTTTTTAAGTTTTTTTTGTCTTCTTTTTCGTAGCCAGAATGTGTGGCCACCTTTCACATTCTCACCCTATATTCTTATATATTTGTTTTTCTAAATAAAAACCGAAGGAACTCAAATGGTATTAACTACTATAGGTCGGTCCACTTAAATTCGGATTCACAAATGGCGTGGGACCTCCACATCTATTTTTTTTTATTTGTTGGCACCGCATTTTTCCTTGTCCTTAAGCCGATATATTTAATCGTTAAATGGGTAGCTTGACCGTATCAGAAGAAAATACGTATTAGCTTTCACAATCAAGAAGCTACTAGTGGTGAAGAAAATCCATGCTAACTAGCTAGCCAAAGAATGCGGTTGAACGCAGAGCAGAACCAACGACCGACTAACAAAGGGGGGACCATGAGCCCGACTCAGCCCGGGCACTACTGACTTTCAAAACTTGATCATATGTCACAGAATTTGATGACCCTGAGATTACTTCTGAGCTTTGTGGTTCCAAAATTTCTATTATGCGTACACCACTCGTTTACGGCTTAATGTAGATTATTTTTCTTATCGGATGACCCAGTCTACCACCTGAAACTAGTTCGGTCAGCAATAGATGTTTGTTTTGGACTTGGACCACAATGGAGATAATCATTCTAAGGGGGCGTTTGTCTTTGGAAATTTCTACCCCTTAAAATTTCCAAATAATCATAAAATAATTTCTCTCCTCATTAAATTATAAAATAATATTATACTATTCAATTAAATCTTCTCTCTCCTCATTTTTTCATAAAATATCTATACTTTTCACAAACCCCAATACCCAAAATTTCCAAAACCCCAAAATTTCCACAAACAAACACCCCCAAAATTTCAAATAGAGACCCGGCCAAACCCGTATATTGATCTAAACTTGAATGGCCCCCCATTAGACTAAGCTTGTGGTACTTTGGCTGCAGTTTTATATACCTCTCCTTTCTCATTTGACTAATCAATTGATTAGGTAAGCTTGGATTCCAAACCTTATAATAAGCGATTATTTTCCTTTTATGGAGAAATACTACGCTACTTAAGCAATACATAACCCTCCGTCCAAAGTAGTTTAAATAGCATAGGGTGTTCGGGTGCCAAAATTTTTACTTTAATAAAATAAATATAAAAAAGTAATTCAAATCATATATTTTCACTTTTTCAACAACTAAAAAGTCCCAAAATATTAACACTCAGAACACAAGCTGGCCCTGTCCACGCCGGGGTAAAGAAAGATAGTAACAGTAGAAGTTTTAGAAAGCCCTTACCATCTCATCCGATAGCTTATGGGCTGCTAAGAAAAAAAACTCATGGGCCAAATGTTGGGCCTACTCTGGAAGGAAGGGCCAACTCAGCTGTAAGTAGCATAAGCTCTAATGGCTAGTGTTCTTCTCCGGTAACTGTACCACAGAAGTACAATGAATGATGGGCAACTACTCAACCTGAAAATTTTCAAATTTAATATATATATATATAATTTATTATTTTATTTATATGAATTTGTCACCTCTTCTCACGGGAACGTTGGATTGGAATATCTAGTTCGGTACAAGCCCATTCTATCTACTAGACTACTGGATTCTAGGATCTTTCGAACATGTGATAAAATCAAAAGCAAGTACAAGCCCATGACGGAACTGTTTGAAGTACTCGTCCCAGATCCAGAAACACCCAATTTCGAAACATAATCAGCTAGCTACTTCAATCCAAAACTTAGCATTAGATCCAAATAGTATTGACTGCCTAAATGATGGACCACAATACTTTTGGCCCATATCACACTGAAGGCCCTAAACCAAGCGGCATGATAAATGGCTCATTAGCCCATTAAGAAAGAAGACTACGCTAGAATTCTGCACGAGCTTGGGATATCCGGAGAAGATCAATCACCTGTAATCACCTGGTCGTTGGCCTGCCGGTTCTTCGAAGTGTCTGGTACGCCCTTTTGAGCTTCCCGAGATTTTTAAAACTCTTTGATCCGGATCTTAATAAATATGCTATTATGCTTTAAAAAAAAAAGCTAACTCACCTACTTGATAAAGAGAATCGACTCTCAGACTCCTTTATAGGACTGAAGGTCCTAACCACTCGAGTAACTCAATCCTATTGCAATTATAACTACTCATCTATAAAAGCAAGGTACGCATCCGAATTAGGCAATTTAGGCAGCTGTCTAACACCCAGTGGCGGAGCCAGGATTTTCTAATTGGGGGGGCCAGACTAATTAAATAATATTATTAAAAATAAAATTCAAATATTATAGGACATAAAAAATTTGCAACAATATTTTGTTATAAGTTAACCTTGATTTAGAACTAAAAACAGGTACAAAAATTTATCTTATTTACCTGATTTTAGATATACTAAAAAAATACACAAAAACATACTGATCTCCTATTACAATTCACAAAAATATATCTTATCTAGATATACTAAAAAAAAGTACACAAAAATTTAGAATTGCAACAATATTTTGCAACAATATTTTGTTATAAGTTAACCTTGATTTAGAACTAAAAACAGGTACAAAAATTTATCTTATTTACTTGATTTTAGATATACTAAAAAAATACACAAAAACATACTGATTTCCTATTACAATTCACAAAAATATATCTTATCTAGATATACTAAAAAAAAGTACACAAAAGCATACTAATTTCCTATTACAGAGTAACTCGATAACTCATCTATTAATATTTTTGTGCTAACAGTTGTAGTAATTTTTTTCTCAATATAGATAACCAAAGAATTTGCAACTGCAAGATTTAGCACAAGACGAATCAATCTATCAACTAAATGGAAAATCTTTGACCTTCTTGTTTCCACCAATTTTCGGCATAACTCAGAAATTGTAGACAAACTTTTGAAATCGGGATCGTGAGACACATCACACTTAAAGCTATCATAGGTTGAGCTTAGAATAAGAAGTTATGTTGTTTTTTCACTAAACCTATTGTTTAGTTATTATAATTGAGAGTCAATTGCAGCCACAAATATGTCAATTCGATAATGGTGCTCAATTGTAACATGATCTCGTTGACTCTGAGACCTAGCTCGACCTGACTTGTACAAAGCATTCGTATCAGGAACTTCAATATCATGTTTTTCACAAAATGACTTCACATTCCCAAAAAAGGGCATCCCAACCATTTTCTCTCAACTCTTGAATGAACTCTTTTGTAGTTTTGACCAAATGCATATCATTCAAAATGTCTTGAGTTTCTTGTTATAGTGTTTAACATAGACAATAAGATAATCTCCTGATTTATTTCATCAAATATTGCCAAATAAATACAATGGGTAATTTCATAGTTCGCCTATTAAGTGAATCCATCAATGATGACATTGTCAATAACTTTCAAAGTTGCATTGAACAAATGGTTGGGCCTTGACATTTTGTAAATGTGTTGGATTTTAATTTAGGAGGACCAAATAAAAATATCAAAATTTTGGAGGGGCCAATTCTAAATTTTTTCGGTCAAGCTTCTAAATATATATACTAAATTTTTTTTCACAAAATTTTTGTAGGGGCCACGGCCCCCCTGGCACCCCCTTCCCTCCGCCCCTGCTAACACCTCTCTACTCCGAGTTAGGCCCCATTAATTAGTAAGGGTTATGCTAAGGGGAAAATTTTTTTATGTACAAACTTTGTTTTGTGATATAAATTTTAATGTTAAAACTTTAAGGCTAAATTACTCTGTACGTCCTTAGGGTTTGATCTTTTCCCAGTTTGGTCCTCAAGGTTCAATTTTCTCTAAATATATCCCTGTGGTTTGAACTCATTCCCAAATAGATCATGTCGTTAACTTAGTGGATGAAAATGCCCACGTGATAAACGACGACTTACACGTGAAAATGGACAGTTAAAAAAAATCTCGTCCAATCACAATGTAACACGTGTTACCAAAATAAATAAAAATAAAAAGACAAACATAATTAATTTTTTAAAAAATGGGAAGGATCGGATCGACCGGATCCTTTCCTGGTAGAGGCCCCCTCCACCGTCCGCTAGGGGAGTCTGGTCGCCAGATATTGGCGGCCAGAGGAGGGAGGTCCCCCAACTACCCCAGAGTAGGGGTGGAGGAGGGATTCCTCCTCCCTCTGCTGGCAGCCCGGATCTGGGGTGGTTGGGGGACCTCCCTTGGTCGGTGCTCTGGGGCGGCTAGGGGACCTCCCCTAACCGCCCCACAGCATCGCCCGGGGTGGAGGAGGGATTCCTCCTCCATCCGCTGGCTGCCTAGATCTGGGCGACCAGACTCCCTCGGTGGTTGGTGGAGGGGGCCTCCAACGAGATCGAATTGGATCGATCCGATCCTTTCCCCCTTTTTAAATAAAAATAAAATTATATTTTTAAATTAATTTTAGATTAATTTTTATATTTGTTTTAGTAACACGTGTCACATTGTGATTGAGCGAGATTTAAAAAAATCGAAATGTCTATTTTCACGTGTAAGCTGTTTGTCACGTGTGCACTTCCGTCCACTAAGTTGACAACATGATCTATTTGGGAATGAGACCAAACTCCAAGGATAGATTTAGAAAAAATTAAACCCTGAGGACCAAACTGGGAAAATGGCAAACCCCAAGGACGTACAGAGTAATTTAGCCAAACTTTGAAAATGGTTTATGCTCAAAGTTTGTATGATCGAACTTCTATTTTGTGGAAGAAATTATTTAGTTTTGTTACTTATAAGTAAGCTTTTAAGTCTAGATATCTAGTTCAAAATTTTATGTTTTATTATCTTCAAAAATAAAAAGGCCTCACTTTGTACGTTTGTCTTATGCCTCAATTTTTTTGGAGTTGCTCGGCCTGCATGCCTTGAGCTGGAGAGCCATCCCTCTCCAATTCCTCATGATGTTGTGAGGGGGGGGGGGGGGGGGTCAGACCTTTCTTTATTATTTTACCCCTTTTTTCCTTATTTTATTCTACATGCATGAGGAAGATGCCATTAACCTAACAATATTCATGTCGTGATTTGTCCCCAGAGGGGTTAGCTTTTGAATTATTGGAATTAAGTACAAACTTTCACTCTTAAATCAACAGTATTTAGTGAGTGGACATGAATTCGAATTTTACAGCATGCAATCAACTCTTTGCCACTCGTTTGCAATTCGGTCAATTAATATATTTTTCTAATTGGGACAAATTCATTCGAACCCAGTACACAAAAATTGGGTGCAATGAATTCTCTAGTTATAAAAAAAAAAAACACGCACCACCAAAAGTTTCAAATTCCATATAGTTGTAGATTTGGGTTTCAAATTGAAAAATCAAAATTATGAAATCAAAAAAGTTAAGAAAGGGTAGATTCCTATGTAAGGGACACCTGCTTGAGTTTTTTTTTTTTTTTCAAGTATTTTGTATTTAATATGATAATTGGGTGTGTAATTTGACTGCTAGTATGACGACATTGAAAAGATTTGGTTTAAACTTTTCGTCAAAGAGCACCCGTACTTAATGTGGAGGTACACCCGTTTTATAGCATGTTGGCCGTGGAAAATGTTATAATATTTTTAGTGGCATTGTTCTTTTCGGAAGCCTCTTTTGATATAATTAATAATATCCTGGTAACTTTTCTCTCTTTTCTGCTTGCTTTATGGTCCACTGGAGCTCAATTTGCCTCCAATTTGATCTTCGACACCTTGAGTATACGCCACAAAGACACGGCCAAACGGAATCCCTCCCCATGCCCTCCTTCTCTTCCATTAATTCTTTCACACACACAGGATCCTGAAGGAAAAGAAAAGCAAGTAGGAATATTAGTGATCTTGCTCTGTTTACACGGAGACTTTAATTTCCTGGCTGCTCTTGTTAGTCTACTTTTGTAATTGATTGTGCATGCATGTAACATGTGAATAGATCAGATTAAAGTTGCTAATTATATGCTGCTTTTATCTTATAACGTGATTCGTGAAGCAAAGAAGACGAGTAAAAAAGGAAGGAAAAAGCTCGGAATATTCTTATACTAATCATTTCAACCTTTAATGGTCGTAAACTCTCGGAGCTTAATTAATTCCTTTTAGTTTTCCATTTCCATTATCTCCTTTTGATTTAATGTTTCTTTTCACTTAGTGTACGTTCTCTTCTTCTCTGTTCGCCTTTCCTCCAGTTGTCGTGTAGGCAACAAAAACATCATTAAATAAGATAGAAGCATTTGTATGTTACTTTGCTAAAATAATTTGTGGCTGAAATTAAATTAGAGTTCATTCAACTAGCTCTAATTATTCTACTTTGGCAAAACCCTAAAGGATTTGTCACTTCTGTTTTCCTGTCTTTGGTGAAGAGTTCTGTCGTGCCCACAACTCACACTTACTGATGTTTTGGTTTCAAATTATTATGCACTAGGAAACTGGCCAATCAGCAAAATTACGTGTGGTATATATATATATATATATATATATATATACATGGATGTAACGGGGAATATGCAAAGTTATTTTTGGGAAATGGATAGCCGGGGATTATTAGAGCTGGGAAGACAGAAGAGATTGTTGCGTATAAGGCACCATACAATTATATGTGTCTATATATACTTGATATATATATATATATATGTATATATATATATATAAAGAATATATATGTAGAGTACACTCAGTTAAAGTGCTAATGCTCCAGAAACCACCCGACCCTAGCCAGTACCTATAATGCTGCAATTATTAAACAGTATCATGCGGTCTAGCAAATCAAAATAGATGGCTGCTGGGCAAGTGCGACTAGTCATGGCCCGCTAATTTGAGACTCTTCACATGATGGTCAGTACTATGAAACAAAATCCCCCTTTTGGTACATATGCATTCCATTTGATTGGAAAATACATATATATAGTGGTTTCACCCTCAGCTTCCATTCAATATATGCTCTATTGACTGGATGATCAACATCTTTCCAACGTATTTTTATCCCCTTTCCAATGTAAGGCGCATTTGGATTCCTTTTGGGAAGCGTATTCAGATTGACGTATTTGGCTGGCGTTTCACTTCATGAGCACATTTCTTCTAGCATTTGGGAATTTTGAAGTTTGAGACTATGGCTCTGTAGTACTGGTAATTGCTTGAATTAAGTGGAACTGTTTCAAAACTTATGTGGTCATGGCTGGTGTATCGGGGGTAAATTCGAGCTGGTAATCCATCTGGAGAAAACAAGATGACAAGATTTTGTCAACGTGATATTCAAACACACCCTTGAAAAATACTACTCTAAGAATATGTTGCTGTATAGTGGTAATGCCCTGCAATATCTGCCATTATAGATGTTGGTCATGTAAAAGGCATTTCTTTTAAAATTTAGGGGGTTTCTTCTTTCAATAGAAAACGGGAAAATGCTTTGGTTCATGACTCAGCTGAGTGGCCGCCCCCTCATATGCATGGGATGTGTGCACGTGATTTGCCCTCTCAGAATACTATTGTTAGCTAGCTACTTGGACTTGCCACTTGCTTTATTGACTGCGCTGAATTATTGACAGAACCCATTGAAAGCCGTGGTTCACTTATCTAAGTTATCCCTGCATATTGAGCATAGTTTTGGTTCTAATCGTTGTCCTGCTCCATTTAGAGAGAAGAATTAGACAAGTCACAATTTCATTCTGTACTGATTTACAATTAGCAGTACTACACTTCTTGCGTTTGGTAGATTGGCTATGTGACGTGAAGGATGTAACCAGAAACCAACTCCTCCTAGTGCTAACTGTAAGGCGCAGGACCGAACTACGGCTACCATATCATACATGTACACAACGAATATAGCTAACTGATCAGTCCCCTATAATTGTGTACCAAACCTTCACGTTCCAGTGGTGCAATGCTTACAATGATTTCTTGCACAGTTGGAGGAGGTTCAGATGAGCTAGCCTGTCTGCAGGAGCCGACAATCTTTTGGCACTCCATAAGGCAGTGTCTGCATTTTGGGCACGACGAGTGTGAACTTAGCCACTTATCAATGCACCGGACGTGGAACCCATGGTTGCACTTGGGTAGAAGGCGCACACGCTCACCTGGTGTAAAATCTGAGAGACATATGGCACACTCAGTGTCCAAGCCTGGTAGGTTGAGCTCAGCCGAGTAGCTCACTGTGGGGAAAGTCTTCAGGGCCTTTCTCTTGACCCCAGTATTGGCTGTCCGAGCAGAGATGCTTCCACTTGACTCGGAGGCTACTAAACTTGAACACCTTAACGCACACCTAATTATAGAATTTAGCCCCAAGGAGCAGATCAAGGCACACAAGAGGACTGAAAGGACCATAACAACGTTTGCATCGAAGCTATTGTCAGAGCCCACGTAGTTTTCTGCAGACTTGTGGCTATTTGCGGCGACCGGAGAAGATGCGGCCGTTGGTGTTTGGTAAAGAGGGTTGTGAAGGAGCAATCTCCTCGAGTAAAAGTCTCCTACAAAATCTTGGAGTAGCTGAGTAGGTGAGGGGGGAGAAACAGACATGTTTGTAGTGTTTCCTGGGGTTTAGATTTTTGGGTGTAGCTAGATTGCACTTCTTGGGGGTAGCTGCAAGGGGGGAATTATATATAGGAAAGGATAAAGGGTTGAATTTGCCTTTGGAGCTATACTGGTTAACTTGAAATTGGCAATTGAGTATATTCTTGGAGGTTTTAGCTCTTGTGGTAGGGTTCTATCTTTTTATCGATCAATATGTAGCGAGGTAATATGTCTCCGACCTTATGGATCCTCCACTGAGCTTTCGTATATTTTAATGGGTTCTCTAATCAGAATGGGGCCTTCCCACCACTTCGAACGCAGAAAGAAGTGCCAGGTTGGATTTGCCGTTCCCGAATCATATACATCTCTAAATGCTGAAGGGGGCCCATAGCCCCAGAACTGGCCAGAAGCTAAGCAGTAGTTAGCGGAGCTTGATCTCTCACAATGACATGGAAATACAAGTTGATACTGCATGGGGCCTCTCAAGAGAAACGAAATTTTGTATTTTTTTTTTGCATCTGCTTTATTATTATTATTATTATTATTATTATAGTGATATATACAGCCCAAAATCTATCGAGTCAGACTCGGCTCAAGTTGAGAATCATCCACCAATCCCTGTTCAGCTCAAAACAAAAGTTAAACTCATGGAACATGATTGGTCTATCCAGCACTATTTCCTCCTTTATCCTCCTCCATAGTATGTCGATAATAGGGGTACAACATATTTCTGGAGTATCTAAAGATCCATCTGATCTGAACCAGTACGATCAATATAGATTCTTTTTAATTTATTTTTTTATTTAATCAACGTGGTGCATCTTATAAGATCTCCTATCTTCTTTCAAATTGACAAGTTGGTTCAAAGAATCAAACATATCTCTTTTGAAGATGTTTTCAATACATGGAGGAAAAATTGTTAAAAGTCGATATGGTTTTGAGGAAAATTTCATTCAGCCATGTGATATCCTCTGAAGACTGAAGCTGAATCGAGTCCAACCGAGTTGCGGCCATAGTCAGAACCAATGATCTTGCAGTCGCCAAAATGCTACAAAAATGCGTAAGCTAGCAAAGTGCGGAGTGATGGAGACCCGTTCTCACTTCTCAAAGCTCTTCTTGACGAGCATATATAGACTTGTTTCGGTTTGAATTTCACTAGCTGCAAACGCTGCCCCAAGCACAGAGAGGTCACTTGAAGCCGGTGAAAGTGACAAGTACGTAGCTAGGGACAGTGTAAGCGGAAATGGAGTTCGGGGTAGAGTCCTATATATACGTATTTTCCATTAATTGATGACTTGCGATAACCAAACAGGTAGCAACTAGACCCGCTGTTTTAACTTCCAGCATGGCATGGCATGGCATGGCATGACTTTGCATTTGTCACGCTGAGTCGAGAGCTGATGAAAGTTTACACACCGACCGTTCTTTGTTTAGGTTAAGATCTTATCTTAGCAAGAGGCAATCACAGTACTCCAAAGCGAAACACGCACTACTGAAGAGCACAAATGGGAGCCACCTGTAAATCACAATCCTTTCCGTGCAAACTCCAGTAACTTTTTGTCTGTATGTTATACGTATTAACGTTATTAATCCTCTGCATAAAAAACTCTCCTGTTTTCACTTGCTAAAAATAGCAACCCATGTTTTAACAAACCAGTACGTACTTCCGTACGAAACCTAATTGCTATCTCCCGCGCGCATGATGATCAGCTGGATACAATTTACCGACATGGAAATGCCCCCCCTAAGATTCGCCGGTTTTGTTGATGGGCAACGAGAACCAAGTTGTGATCTTTTGGCCACGCAAGTAGCTTGCCAGATGGAATTATTCTAGTAATTAATTGACTTTGCCTTGTGGCTGCTAATTATAAAAGCAGCAATATCTATCCAAAATTTGGAGAATCCTGGATACTAAAGAAGCACCAGATTTGTGTATATGGAAGTAACACGAGCTTAATTAACAGGGTTGATACAAATCTGTGTATGCAGCAATACAGAGCATATTAAATGGAATGATTCTGTGGAGGATATTGTAGATTTATTCAGAAAAAGTTGCCCTAGACAGCAAGTGGGGGATGCCTTTGCTCCTGCCTTTTTCACTTTCATTGATTATTGTTAGTAAGAGATGATCAGAGTACATGCTAAGATTAAAGTGAAAGAGAATTGCTTTTTTTCTTTTGTTTTCTTGTTTGTAGTAGAAGCACACCACTACTCGGATCCATATCTTAATCGTTGGTTGGATTCCCATAAGTTGTTGTCGTGGGTCCAAGTTAAGATAAATAGAGAAACATTATCTTCTTTGTATATTGTGATGGCTGAACAAATTACTTCAAAACTAAAAAAAAAACGAAACAAACTTATGGTGCTAAGAAAACAAATGTGATCCACGTGCCGTACAGATGCTAGGAAGTGTGGAGTATGATTAATTCTTGGCCATGATTATCGCCTTTTGGAAAATGGATTGTATAGCAGAGTGGGGAAGCACTACTATAGCTTTTGGAAACAGCTAGCGCAGTACTAATACCACCAAACCCTATTGAAGAAGTTCGATCCAATATCGATGCCCATCATTTTGGTTGCCAATTACTTGCCTATATCTCACATCATATATAGCTAGATCGGATCATAGGAGAATTAAGCAATATATATATATATATGCTATCGTTTCTGATGGGCCATAATATGACCGGCCCAACCAGTTGAGACATACTAGCCCATCTGCAGTCTCATTCAAGGCCACAGACGCCTTCTAGAATCTCAATCCGCATATGTATACATTAATCTATCCAGGACTCTATGAGTGATCATGACTCAAAAGGTTTCAGGACTCCAGGTAAGACAAGGAGTCCTGAAGCCCATACCACTAGACTCTCTTGAAGACTCTAGCATCTCCCTCTTACAACGATACGGACTCCATGTAAGATAAGAAGTCTTGAAGCCCAATATCATTATACTCACTTTGGAGACAGGTAGCCCCATTATATTTTCCTAAGTTGAATTACTTCTTTAATACTAAACTCTGGATCTAACGTAGGCATCAGAGTCTCCACATCCGACACCGCCCCTCTCCGTGTTTTCTTTCAAGCCTGATCGGCTCCAGCTCTGGTGATTTTTGGCATTATCAGTTTCGTTAAATCTTTTGGTAGAAAGTGAGATAAAACAAGTTAACGACCCAACTCATAATTTGGAAAAAAAAACTAGGGAAGGCTCTACCCTCTCTTTAGAATTTTCTACCCCTCATTTCGCCTGAAACCTCTCCTCCTTCTCTGTGATTGGCGACGGGAGAAGCAGTGCCCCTCCCTCCCTTGGATGGAACCTATCAAAATCCCCTCATTGCACTTTTTTAGACCTATCTCGAAGTTTCAGGTGGTCGCTGATGGCCACACATGACAAGGATAGCTTCAGCAGCTCCAGGCGTTTGAGTTCAACCCTTTCCGGCCGTTGTCGATCGGCGCGTCCTCTCCCATGCACCCACCCCTTTTTGGAGTTGTTTGGGTGTTTTTTGGTGGTTTCTTGAGGCTCAGTTTTTTGGTTGGATTCCGACTAGCTAGCGGCTTCCTTTTCATGTGCTTTTCTTGTGTTTTTTTTTTCAGTGAGAATATGTGGGAGGTAGCAAGACCACCCAATTTGGCGACTTCCAGCGAACTCACATTAGATGGTCGATCTATGCGAGCTCAAATCTTCATTGCAGCTGCTAACCCGGTGATCCTTTGCCTGCACCTTAGCCAGTTTTTATCATGGACCTCGTTGTCCATTTGTGCAGGTATGGACGATCTTTCAGGAAAGTGAGAGTGAGGTGCTTGACTACTAACTCCTTTGTTGACCATCATTTTTGACGAAGATATTTTCGGGCCTTTGGGCCCATCTTGTTGAGTCCTTTATAGCCATTTGGAGCCAGGTCTCGAAGGCTAATCGATGTATAGTCCTTTGGGCTTTAAATGATGTTGTAATGAGCTCTATGTTCATATTTCTTTTATCCAGCCTCCGGAAGTAGTTTGTATTTAACATGCTAGTAAAATTTCCAGTGAAATGAAATTTAAGTTTGCTTAGAAAAAAGAAAGCATAATTTAGAAGAAATTGAAAGGTTTTCTCTCAGTTTAAAGGACTCATTCCAGGTAAGAAATATATTTTCGTGCGCTTATAAGTTATTTCATTTCTCATGATTTATAAATTAATATGGGCAAGAGAGCAGGATGAACAAAGAGAGAGTGCTATATATACGGGAAGGGAAGATCCTAGTCTAATCTTTGAGATTTTTCTACCTATCATAATCAGGAAGCACTAAAAGATCATCTTGTTGATAGTGCATGCTATGGAAATCACACCCTTTTAGGAACAATTCAATTCATAGTACCTTTAGTACTTGAGATCTATTGGACTGCTTTCCCTTTCCTCTGATAATAAATAATCTTTTTTTAGTGCTCTTTATATGAAAATAGGTTCGATTTACTTACCCAAGAAAACAAAAACAAAAAATTGTTCATTTTACTTTACCTTTGAGAATTTCAACTTCTCCATTCACTCTATATTAAACCCGATCCTAATAAGTCTATCTTATGATCTGCTTAGTATAGGATTCAACAATTATCGTTTGACCCACGGGTAATTTAATTAGGTTCTACACTGGCAACGAGGAAAGAATAAATTCGTTCAAACTTCACGGTAATTAAAGAAGTCTTACCTTTATAATTCTACCGTTTCCCTGAGATTTGTTAGCTGCACTTCTTCACTCTATACGTTGTTGGCAATACGTACGATGGAATGGGGTGGTTTGTGCTCTTTGTCCCTTACCCCAAGAAACGTAAACTAGCACGGGTATTTCAGACGACAATGTACAGTATTTAGCGTTGTCTGCATCTGCTGCAAACCCCTAATTTGCTCCAATATAATAGACTATCCCAACAAGATTCAGTCATTCCAAAAGAGAAAAAAGTACAAGGAAAATCCCATTCTTGGCAAGCCAGCTTCTTTCCAACCGGGTCCTGACACCTTTCGAAGGTCATGAGAAGGGTTGACAAACAGGAAGCGGCGTGTTCGAGTGGTTAATCATGCACTTTAATCACTGTTATTCACAATGTTGTCGTATGATTATCTGAATTACATCTGTGTCGTGAACCAATCATCTCAACGAGTTAACATTTGAGTAGGTTGTTAAGTGGAATTTCTACTCCAGCGATGATACCCCTGTAAGTGTCAGGCAAAACAAACGCATTTGGACTTTTCATGTTGCAGAAGAAACCAATGTTGGAAGTTCCACTTTAGGGGAAAAGAAAAGCTGGGGAAAAACCAATTATGAAGGTTACAGATTTATAATCCTGAGAGAACATATGATGGATCCACGTAGACTATGCAATAGTTAATGAAATTTGATCAAGTTCGTCAGTTTATCATATGGTATCATAAACCTAGTACCAAAACTCCACTAATTGTTTGGAAAAGCGTTCCACAAGTCATCTGGAAAAATACGAAAAAAAAAGAAGAGCTTTCTGAAAGTTCTCCGGAAATAAATTAAGCTAAAATGCAAAGTGAGGAAAGGGAGATGGAAATAAAGAAGGAATGCAAAGGGAGGGCAGGTATGTCGTTGAAAACTAACGCCAAGCCAAGGACAATTAATGCAAATATAAAACTGAAAAGAAAACAAGTTCGATCTAAAAGCATGAAGGTTGAGATGTTCCACCCATTTGATTAACCAAAGAGAATGTGATCTTTTCTTCTTCTTCTTGTTGCTTTGGCTTAACCTAGGTCATGTTCGTTTTGAGAAAAAATGTAGGATTTTAGAGAAGTTGTGAATTTTTATGTTGAATAGTGTTTTATTGGTGTTTGTGTAAAGTGGAGAGAGAAATGATTTGATGTAATTGTTTAATAAAAAAGTATTGGAGTTATGTGAAAAAGTATAGAGAGAGAAAATTTATGTTGAATAAAAAATTAAAAAGTTGTTGGAGATTGTGTAAAATGTATTGATTTTTGTGTTTGAATTCTGAATATGTTCGGTGGTAGAATTGTGAATATACTTAGAATCCTGAAAAAATGGTGAAAACGAACATACCCCTAGAGTCGGTAAGCTGATACAGCATTTCGAGCTCTGTGGAAAAAACACTCCAACGACTGTGGAGGAGGAGTCACTCAAATGTTAGAGAGAGAGAAAGGGGGGGGGGGCAACAAAGTAGGCAAATTCCTAGCTTTCTATTGAGAGCTGCGTGTTTGTTTAAGACTGGACCGGACCGTCTTTTTCATACTTTGATTGGCCTCTTCGGCCTTCGCTTCTTGTCCACCACGTGGTAGCTGAATACTTTTTGTTTACTTGCATGCTCAGAACCTTAAAGAACCCGCGGTGTTTATTAATTTATATTATTATATATTTAATCCCTCTTTGGTTCTTATTCTTAAATCTAGTTATCTTTATCTTAAAATACTTGTGGTGTACGATTTAGAGAGAGAGATAAATCATATAACCATCATAGGTTGCACGGTCTTACCTTGTTCTTTTTAAAAGGCCCAATCCTTTTGTGCTATTACTGTTGCAAGACTGTTATTTGGCGCTCACGAGTAACATATAGACTAAGGTTCTCTTTCATCTGTGGTTCCTCCATAAGAACATTAAATGCCTAGCTTCCCAGAGCAGCTCTCGATCCCCAACCAACAACATAGCGTGGATTCTGGATCGTTTCATCGAGTACCATTTCTTTTAGATAGAAAGGTGTTCTGTCTCTACAACAATTTTGGCTTTCAGTGGCGAAAATTTTGTTACTGAAAATAACCATTTCGTCGCTAAAAGTATTCAGCGACGAAAATTTAAAATCGT
The DNA here is from genome assembly GCA_963930655.1 of Myrica gale. Lineage (NCBI taxonomy): Eukaryota > Viridiplantae > Streptophyta > Magnoliopsida > Fagales > Myricaceae > Myrica > Myrica gale. The sequence continues at coordinate 20,813,893 of OZ005604.1, read as the reverse complement.
CGCTACACATATCCGTTCGAACAAGAATATATGTTCGAACAAGAAAAATTGTTTGAACAGAAAGATTTCGTCGCAAATCTGTTGAATTTGATAGTCATCATTGGCTGTTCGAACATATTTGCTTGTTCGAACAAGAAATTTCATTCGAATGTTTCTTTTGTTCGAACTTGAATGTTTCCTTATTTTGTTCGAATATGAATGTTTATATGATTTCTTGATAAATTAATTTTATTCATTTGAAATTGTTATTTCAAAGTTTATTGTTTTAGTTGTATTTTAAATAAGGCACTGCAAGAAAATACTTAATTTCATGAGTAATAATACTTAATAACCATTATTCAAAATACAAGGAAAATATAAGAAAAATCTTGTTCAATTAGCACAACAAACAAATTTAATGAATACAAAAGAGAAACATATATTTGCCGGCAAGTTATAATCTACTAGAAAGCTTGAATTTAGGTATGCCTATTGGATCAGTCAAATGTATTTTGTGATAATAAGTTCGTTATTTTATTAATTAAAAAGTAGAACTCATTAAAGTTTCAAAGGAAAATACATTGATGTAAATACCATTATGTACAAGATATAGTGGAAAGAAGTGAAATAATAGTCCGACTATAATCCCTCCAAAGAGATGTTAGCCGATACAATGACCAAAAATTCACTCTGGAGACAGAGAATATGTGACGGTTTTGTACTTAAAAATGCATCTAAATAAAGGGTCACATAAGAGATAACGTATTTCAAATAAATTCAGGGACGCCTAAATTAAATAAAGGGTTAGTGACCAAAATAGTCCTTGGGTTTTATGCCATTTATCGATTTGGTCACATAAGTCCTTAGGTTATCCTCATTTATCAATTTGGTCCCTGGGTTTCCAATTTGGTAACATAAGTCCTTAGGTTATCCTCATTTATCAATTTGGTCCCTGGGTTTCCAATTTGGTCACATAAGTCCTTAGGTTATCCTCATCTATCGATTTGATCCTTCCATCCAATTTCATCTCCTCCGTGCACAGTCAGCTAACGGTGGGTCACGTCACCACCAATAATATCGCGACACGTGTATGCTTTTTTTATTATTTTTTAAAAAAAACTCACGTCCACCTGACATATTCGTAAAAAAGAAAAAAAATCGAACGGGGGAGACCCCCCATTCGATCGACAAAGGGAGTCCAGATCCATGTTTTACCAAAAATCAGTCATGCTGGTCGTCTATTTTTCATGGAGCGAAGAGATATCCAATCTGAAGCCGTTGGTGATCTTTGATATTTGAATCGTGTCGTGGATTTTCTATTTGTTGCTCTCTGTTTGCATATTAATTTGGGGGTAGTGGCTCATTTTGATGAGACGTCAAAGTAGAAATTAGACGGAAGGACCAAATCGATAAATGAGGATAACCTAAGGACTTATGTGACCAAATTGGAAACCCAGAGATCAAATTGATAAATGAGAATAACCTAAGGACTTATGTGACTAAATTAGAAACCCAGGGACCAAATTGATAAATGAGGATAACCTAAGGACTTATGTAACCAAATTGAAAACCCAAGGACCAAATCGTTAAAGGGCATAAAACCCAGGGACTATTTTGGTCATTAACCCTTAAATAAAATAGCAAAGTTACCTGTTTTTGGTCTAAATATAGTTGAGTAAAATATTGGATATGTCTATGAAAAAACCAACATAGTTGGTTTATATCCAGAAAATATCAGTTCATTGAATAAATAGCTGGCAAGGTAAATTCAATTGAAAGGTCCATGAAAATAAACACATAGTATAATGTGTATTGATATTATTATTATCTTTAGCGTTTAGATAATGATCATAATCTAATAACAGATTTACGACAATAGTTTGAGTCAGATAAAATATATATTGAAATATTCACATATGTTAAGTCTGATTTTTTTAGGCAACAAACTTATATATTAAAATCTGAGAAATACAGCTGATACAAGCCAGAAAAACCTAATTAGACCTAAAGACCCTACAATAAGCCGAATACGCAGATTCGAAAACAAAATCGAATAAGACAACCACAAACTGACATCAAGGGTCTGAACACACAACTACGAAACACAACAAACCCACCACCAATGGTGACTTCGGTTTCCACTGGAGGATGACGTTCAAAGCAACAACACTCCCTCAGGAAAATCTTTAAGCTAGCATCGGTAGCATAGAGGGGAGGCAAGACGAAGACATAAGAGAAAATCGGCAAAATCTGTCCAGAAAGAGAAGGGAAGAGGCAGGGGAGGCCAGCGGAGCTAACAAATCGGCAATGGAGCAAAAACGCCCTGCACGTGGGAGGAATGCGCGCGCGTGGGCCACCACCCGCCGATGGATGGTCACCAGAATGAGACGGAAAGAACCACGTGAAGCAGCTGTTAACAGCGGGACGAAGCGTGTCCTCCAAAAAACGGCCAAAATTGTCAAGTTGGAGGTGAAATGGACCCGGCGCTTGAGATTCACGCGTCGGCCGTTCACCACCAGTATTGGCTAGAAAAGATCACTAGAGGACGAGGCTGCCATCCATGGGGGTTGTGCACAATATAGACCACCGGAGACACCGAGATTTGACCTCCTTTGATTGTGAAAAAGGCCAAAAAAACAAGCTAAAAATGCCTAGAAATGGGCCGAAAAATAGCACTAAGGGGGGAAGAGTGCAAGGGAGAGGGGAGGGAGATTCTAGAGTGAAGAAGGTGTCTCTCTCTCTAGAATCACGCGGGGAGAGACAACTAGCAACATTACTTTGTTAAGTCCGACTTACGTTGTAGCGTGGCACTGATCCAGTGTCATGCTGGGTCGAACGGGGTGATCAACGTCCTTTCAACCCGTTTGGCCACATCAACCGGAAGTTACAACTTCCTTGGGAGAATGAGGGTTGTCCAAATGGGTGCATTGAAACATTGTCTTGGCCTATAAATAACACCCCACCCGCGTGCTATTTTTTACCGGTTTTTACACTTCAAAACATAGCCAATTCATGCACAAATTCTCCATTGGATTTGACTGTCCAAAGACGACTTCGGTGACAATTTTCCAATACAATGTTTGGATTCCACAGTGTTTAATGCTGTTCGTGTTAAGATTGGAGCCTGCTTGTGAACCTTAAAATATTTAAATGTTTTGATGTAGAACCAGACTTTTGATGTAGGGGGAAGGGATGGGAATGGGATGTTCTTGAAATATTGGGCAGAGAGGCCATCGCTTTTCAAGTCGGAAATATCTTAAAATTTCTTGTCTATCTATGGATCTTTGGGGCCGAATCCCCAGCCTGCCCTTGGATTTGTCTGTCTTTATTGGTAAAGATATTTTTAATGTCAGCTAAAAAATTATGATCTTTTCAAATTTTTGCCAACAAATTAAGAACATATAGTTTCAAATTTTATTTATATTAGAAAAGTTTTTGACCGAATCTAAGTATCTAACCTTATTGATCTTGTTGTGGTGGTACTGGTGTTAGTTGTTTGTTCTTTATTTATTTATTTATTTATCGTGGTTGTCAGCTTTCACTAAATATTTTCCTTTTACTTTCAAATTTTCTCGAACTTCAACTTCATATATGGGTGCAGCCAATTAGTTGGGTACCAAACAAAACATTATTTGTAGTTGTTGGAACAAGAACTCGAGGAGTCTTCTTCAGATATGATGCTTAAAAACAGGCCAGGATCGAGGTGGGAATTCAATTACATTGCTGATATTGCTCCTGTATCTGTCGAATGCCTATAGGGTGTGCCTGCGCGTGTATACGCCACAGAGAGAGAGAGAGGGAGAGTAATCCGACTTAATGTCGACGTATATGTACGTAACAGGGAAAGTTAAAAGTTGGGAGATAAAATAAGCAGATTTTGCTTTCAATTTTAATTCTGTTTTGGTAGCTTTCAATTATTGTCGTTCGACTTTATTTAGTAAAAGTGTTTCTAAGTACGTGCTTTTGCCTAGTGATGAGGAAGCTGAACCTTTTGTGCATGCACGTACAAGTAGTAGTACAGATATGCCATTTTCGGACCTAACCAATATTTTATTCTCTGATAAAGATCTAACCAGAGGTACGTACTCCTGATTTTTTCTTCCTCCTCTTTTGCATCAAATTGTTTTACAAAAAAAAAAAAAATCAAAGAACTCGTAATTGTCTCACCAGACATCAAATTTCGCTTACGAATTAGCATATAAATTAGCGAGAAGTTTCAAGTGGTCGATCTCGTCGCCTTGTGCGCTAGAAAATAAAAAGTGTACCTCACACTGTCAAATTATCCGTGGAAACAATTTGGTTAAGTAACGAATTCTAGACGGTTTACATATCGCGCATGGATCACCCTTTAAGTAGATATTAAACTCTATCATATAATGGAGTATTAAAATGTTAGAAAGAATATCATTATTAATCTATAAGATTTGATAGAGTTATATGATATTATATCAAATATTCAAGTTTAAATGTGATATCGTTTCCAAGATTTTTGAGATTCAAGTTTAAATATAGCAATAGAGACTTTTATCTTGTAATTTGTATGAACTCATAATAGTATAATACAAAATATAATCATAAAAGGCTTTTACAGTGAATTTCAGTGACCGAATAAACTATGCATAGATTATCTTTTTCTTTCATAAAATACCCAAAAGGAACTTCCATTTTGCATGAGATTGTTTCCACGTGAAGTTATATTATAAACATGAGATCTTAAGTTATCTATATATGATTATTTATTATATATGTATTTTCGACTACCTCTTTTTTCTCTAACTAGTTTACTATAAAGCAAATATAAACAAAAAGGCCATTCACTTAAATTGAGGAAGTAATTTATTAAAAAATAACATAGAATGAAATCATCGAAACTTTTCAATAAAATATTAAATCCCTTTTTTCCTACAAAGAGTATTAGGGCGGTGTTTGATTTATAAAATTTTAGTCTTCTAAAATTTTAACATAATAAAATAATTATAATATAATCTCTCTCCTCATCAAATCATTATTTTTTACTCTAAAATTATAAAAAAAAATATTCAAATTATTTATCTTTTCACTAATTTTAATACTTTAAAATTTTAACACTGAAACATAACGTAAATACCCATTATAATTTGAGCATGTTTTATATGAAAATATTCTTATCCTTTTTATTAATTAATTGATGTGATGGACATTGGACCAGATGGCAATCAGTTAGTTCTCGATGTTCGTGATGACGTCATACTGCATAGAAGCGCGCGGGCTTTTTGGCTTGAGCTTAGATATGGACTTCACAGTATTTTCGAGGGATGGTGTAAGGGCAAACAGCCCAACGGAATTCCCCGACCAAAACCTTGGGCGATCGTCGGCTTCCTAGCTCGTTAGGTGACAAAACAAAATGAATTCGGGCTTTGTATTTGTCCACCCAGCCCTAGACCATACTCGAGCCGAATTCAATGCAATTAACTCAGCCCAATGTTAGCAAGACCCTACAACTCTGGTCTTTCAAACCCCATTTAGGCCTAAAAGTTTTAAACCTTGATTGGGCCTGGTTTAACTTTAAACCCTGCCTGATTTCTTCCTATTGTTATAAATGAACTTAGGCTATGGGTTACTTCCAAGTGTTTAGAGTTTGTAGTTGCACACTCAGTCCGGTGAATGCATTTTTTAATTGGATCAAGTCCGCCAAAACTTAGTACATAAAAATTGGGTGCAACATATTTTATTCTTACAAAAAAAAAATCCTCTTAAGATGTAATCAAACTGGCATCCACACTTCCATAACCCCAATCCCAAATAACAATCCTAAAAAGAAAAAGAAAAATAGAAATAAACACATGTGATGCTTTTTTTTTTGGGTCACATGTAATGCTAGTTTGGTGGGTCAATAATCAGCGTATCACCTCCTCTTAGCGTGGCGATATTATTAGGATATGTAGAAGACTGGGAATATGTCTTTCTGATCATTCTGACTAAGATGAAGATAAGGCCTATGACTATATTTATACACGTTTAGAAGAAACAAATTTGTGAGTTTTAAATTAGAGATACCAAAACGATGCTTAGAAGAAGTCTTTTAAATCGTCTTGAATCTATGATTTCAATTAGGATAGGTAGATTACGTGATGACCCAAACTCTTGGAGTTGAACGTTTCCAGGAATTTGTTATGAACTTTCAGAATTTCAGTTGAATTTGTTGCGTTTGAAAGTATGACATTGTATGATATTAGGCTTTCGTACATTAATGGTTCATCCCCTTATCCTCGTATATATTTACTTTTCAAGTTTAGGTAGGGTCCCTGCATTTAATTCAGAATTAGGTATTAATCGATCTTTTATCTAGGTAAGGAAAAAAAAAATGTCCTTCACTACATATTGGAAAACGCCCACATAACATTTGAACCGATTTTTTTTTTTTAATTTTTAGAAATATCTATCCAAATAATGACTAGGGAGATGTTCGGTTTTAGGTAAGTCACATGATTCGAATCCTATGACTTTCATGTTCGGCGGGTCACTAAAAAACTTCAAGATTCGTCTGACATTTTTATTTATTTTATACCCTTGTTGTCCCCTGCGCATTCAGCAAAAGCCGGCCTCTTGCCCCCCGCTTTCGGTTGAATTGTTTTGTCTTTTTTGGGTTTTTGTTTTTAAAATTACTATTAAATATTCAAATTTTAATTAAAAAATTAATAAATTCGAAAAAAAAACTTTAAACATAATCATTAATTTTTTACACATCATCAATCTCTACACAAATACTAATACAACTTTAACATCACATAAAAATTCTCAAAACACTCCAACTCCTACAAAAATCTTCAAAACGAAAATAACCTAAGTTGAAATGAATTTGATTCAAACTCTCTCTGTCCTCTTTAAATTAGCACCAAAAAGGGTAAACCTTTTCTTGGAAGAAAAACTCTATCCTAATTCCATGCCGAACAAATATTAATCCCTTTCTTAATGTGCACCAAAAGTTTATAATATAAATTCTATGAAATCTTCGGTCAATTTTGAGAGTTTCAAAAATTTTGATTTTAGGAGAATTGATGAAAATAATAAAGAGAGATAATTTAATTTATTTTTTATATTTCTTATAATAGCATAAACCAGGCGGAATCAATTATCTTCAGAAAAAAATAATTACATAGCACACAATACGGTGCTCTCGAACTCACGTGACACGTCTGCGGATGTGTTCATCGATCAGTCTATGCGTGACGCGTCAGGTGCTCTTTTGTAACGGTGGACAATTACACTTCCTCGGGGGTCCAATGTGATGACGTGGCATGACCAGGCTGGGGTACCATACGTGAGAGTGGACCAAAGCTTAATGGTCCCAGGCCCCCCAACTGTCTCTGCTCCCTATAAGCGGATAAGGGGGGAAAGAAGAGTAGGGCTGAACAAAACCGGACCGCAGACCGGACCGGACTGGACCGGAAAACCGGACTGAATTTGCGGTCCGGTCCGGTTTTAATTTTTTTAATGCGGTCCGGTCCGGGTCACAAAATTTTGAAATGCGGTCCGGACCGGACCGGACCGCATTTCATAAATTTTTTTAATTTTTTTTAATTTTTATCTCTGCATTGCGCAGAGTGCGACTGTGCGTGCACTGCGCAGTCAAATCAATATTTTTAAATTTTTTTTTAAAAAAAATTAAATACGGCAGTCACCAGATTTCGAGATTTTTTATTTTTTATTTAAAAAAAAAAATTAATCCGGTCTGGACCACTTAAAAGTGGTCCAGACCGGACCGCATTTCATAAAACCGGACCGGACCACTTATAAGTGGTCCGGTCCGGTCCTTTAATATGAAGAAACCGGAAATGCGGTCCGGACCGGATTGCGGTCCGAAAACCGGACCGCATTTCCGGTTTTCAGCCCGAAAGAAGAGAGAGAGATACGGCACCGCTTCGTTAAAAGAGCCCTATGAGTTATGATCGATGATCGATCAAACGTTCGATAGCTGACAAAAAAAAGAAAAACTCTTCCGTACGGTACACCAACTGGACCTACTGGTACTGTACTCTCTCTCTCTCTCTCTCTGCCCCGAGCGCCCTTTGCGGACGGTAAGCTGATCTGTGTTTTTTTTTTTCCAAGTACAAGCGAATCTCTGTTCTAACGCATATAAGTATTACGAAACGCAGGTTTTGTGCTCATCGCGCATACCTCCTCTTTAGGGTTCTTCAGTTTTGCCGGAAGAAAATGTTTTTTTAATGTAAATATTGTAGATATTTTTTAGGAGCAAACATCGGAGTAGAGAAACTAAAAGCGAAGTACCCAAACGCGTTTCTTGCGCGACACGAGCTACTGAACGGTGAGTGTATGGCTGGTCATTTGTTATTTCGTTTCAATTTTGAATTTTCAAGTAACATTGATTATTTTTATATGCTTTGTTTCCTTTGATCATCGTCCCGCTGTATATGCTTCGATATTTGTGAATTAAAGATTGGGTGCCATTGCTCTTTTTGCTGGTTAAGTGTGGTTTGATAGTTTTCTAAATTTTCTCTTCTGACGTGCTTTTCGATTGGGGTTTAAGGGTTATATTTTAGCTCCCCTTTTTGTGTGTGTGTTTCTTAAACAGGTTTTCTGCCAACTGCAGTGAACTCTGTGAAAATGGCACCCTCTCATGGTAGTTCGCACTCTGAAGCGGCAAAAATGGAGCAGATAGTCACTGAATTCTTTACCAAAAGCCTCCACATAATACTCGAGTCTAGATCCCCCTACGTGTCGTCTCGCAATTTTGGCGGTGAGCAAATCATGACGTCCCCTTCTTCCTCCTCCTCGTCATCATCAAGTGTGAGGCCGAGGGATAAGTGGTTTAATCTGGCGCTTAGGGAATGCCCTGCAGCGTTAGAGAATCATGATCTCTGGCGCCAGAGCAATCTCGAACCAATGGTAGTCGATGTGGTTTTGGTGCAGAGGCCTCTTGATTGGGACCCAGTCAGTTTTTCACCTAAAAGGGATCTTGTTAGGAATTTGTCACTGGAAGAGGGGTATCCTTATTGTTGGAATTCTGATCTGGATGAATTCAGATGTGAGCCAAAGAGGGAAAAGATTATAGAGAGATGGGTAGTGCAATTTGAAAGTAAGAAGGTGAAGGATAACCGTAGTTCGGGGAGCAGGAGGCCTAGCAGTAGTACTTTACATGCACTGTACAAGAAATCAATACTGCTTTTGAGGTCTTTGTATGCGACTGTTAGGCTTTTACCTGCATATAAGATTTTTCGTGACCTTAATTCGTCTGGCCAGATACGACCATTTGGTCTGGCTCACAGGATTTCTTCTTTGGTTGAGCCCTTTAGTCGTCGAGAAGAGGCGGAAATGCAGCGATTTGGGTTCACCCCTGTGGAAACTTCTTCTGTTAGACTTTGCCTTTCAGTGTTGTATCGTTCATCGGTCATGGATATAAGTTCTGAATCATCAACTCCAATTTCCCCGCAAGTTATTCCAGACTATGTAGGCAGCCCATTGTCAGAACCTCTTAAAAGGATTCCATCACTACCTGTGGCAGGGTCAGGGACTCATGGCTCTCCATCATCTTTGCCATTCTCACGGCGGCATAGTTGGAGTTATGATTATTATAGAGCTTCACCTCCGGTATCTTTCTCACCTTCACCTCCTCATTCAGAATCTCATGCTTCAATTTCTAACCCAAGTTCCCGCCGACTCCCACCTTCAAGCTTGCCTCCTCATCCGCCTGAAACATTTCTATCTCATAAGAAGAATACAAGTTTTGACAAGTACTGTCCCTCTCCGACCTTTTCCCCCTCTCCTTCCCCATCACCACCAATATACATTCCTGGGAGTCATTTGTCGAAAGGTCTTTTACGATCTGACAGTGCGCCAGTAAACATACCAGTTGGTAAGCTTGCTAATTCGCCAGCCCTTTGCAATAAGCAGTGTTTGCCTCCATCTCCACCCATTAAGAGCACAAGGTCTAGTACTTTCAGAACAGATAACTGTGTACCTTCGATTCAGACTGGTGCAACAGTTGAGCAGGTAGATATTTCATTGTAGTTTGTTATGGTGTAAGTGTCTGTCTTTCATTTATGATTCTTTTTGCCTGCTGCAGTTGTTTTCTCTTGGGAAAGATGAGAACAGAAAACATTTCGGAAGAAAGATATCATCCAACAGCTCACCATCCAGAAGCTCCAGCAGGTCTTTCCATGATGATTTTGATGATCCTGAGTTTGATTGCGCTTTTGATGTTGATGACGAGGATTTGACAGATCTAGGTAGCAGGTAATTTATGAAATTTCTTCAATGGATACCACTTCTGAATGTTAACGTGTTTCCACTTTGTTCTATTCGATAATGTTTCCCCTGCAGTGATGTTTCTCAATGACATGATAGAAAATAAGAGCATTTTGCGCAAGAATTGTTGTAGCATAGTTTGCTTAGTCAATGAGTTGGCCTTTAGACGAGAATGCTTGCTTGTGATATACTCTACTCTCTTTGCCTGTCAATGAAATTGCTTGCACCATCAGTGTAAATATATTCTATAAATTGTGTTAAGCGGAAACATAGTGCACGTATCTTCAAAAGTTTTTAACTTAAATCTGTTTTCTGAAATATGCCAAGTCTTTGGTTGTTATGTCGTACTTTTGACAACTTGCACATATGAAATGTGTGCTACTTTATTCTTCTCTTAACCATATTCTTCTCTTCTAACTCTTCCTTGTAATAAACACTGAAAACTATTTCCTATATGAAAACAATGTTAAGTATGCTTTTTTTCCTCTTCAGATTCACATATATTTACAAATAAGTTGGATTAAATGTCTGGCTGTGGATATTTTCAGTATTTCTTACCTTTTTTTTAATATCTGTTGTCGGTTTATATGTACATTCAAGCGTTAAGATATGGAAGTATTAATTAGTGGGCTGTTTAATCCTCTGTTCAAGACATGTACAAACTCAAATTGGAAAGCAAAAAAGACCTAGTGCATATTGAGTTTGGGACACACAAGGTAATGTTTGCAAGGGTTACGATAAAACTGAAACACAAGGTGGAATGTATAACGAAATTTGTGATGCATGGACTAGAAATTCATCTCATCTGATTTTTTGTTGAGTGCTGTGTTGTGGTTTACTACTCTCAATGTTTCTTCGCCACAATCTTAAATTCCTTCAAACAGAGCAATGACCTTTCTTGATCAAGGTGACTACCCCCTCACCCTGAGAAAGGGAAATATTAAACTCTCCTCCAACCTATATTAAATGAGCAGACAATAGTAAAAATGAAAGGGGGAAATAAAGAAATTGAGCTGATCATGTTAATAATTGGGTATATATTCTGCAAGGATTTACATTAGCACTATTCTTTATGGAAGGTATTGTTGTAAACTTTGTGGAGAATTTTCTGATTATGTAATGCACTTTGGTGATGGGTTAGGCTTGTTTTCCAAATGTGAGAATGCATTTTTGACGGCGAATAGTTTCCCACTAAATTATTAAGCTGTGAAATCTAAAGCAACTCCCAGATTATGCCTTTTATGCATTATCTAATCTTGCAACCTGAACAGTACATATCAACATTATAAATTTGATTCTTATAAATCTTTCAAGGTGCTTATTAGGAGAATATAGATACTTTTTCATGAAGGCCGGGGGTTTAAAACATTCTCCTTGAATCATCTGAGTTTCAACAGTTCATCATTAATCATGTTAGTGAAATGTGAGGCTTTGTTGTTATTGCACTTGTGCTTCCAGAAACTTGATAGGCACTCGACACCTCTGCATCTGCCTGAATGGGTGGAGATTTCCTGAATCTTGGCTTGAAGGAGTACTTGTAATGACCTAAAGAAGTGCTAACCACATCTATGCTTTGATTTCAAAAGGATTAGTCAATGTTGTTTTTAAAGTCTCTTGGGATTATTCTAACACCCAATTCCACCTAGTAAGGTCCAATGTGGGACATGGCCTCTCATTCCTTTTCCATCTCCACTTTATGTGGAACTGGGGTATCGCAATACCTTGACATTTTTGGTTTTCCAGGCAGTAGATTTTGCATTATTCCCCCAGGGGTTTGGTCTGGTGGTAAGGCAACGGCTTAGGTTCTCACATGTCCCAAGTTCGAGCCTCAACACTGCCATTATCGCCCCTGACTTATCTGGGGTGTGTTAGGTGGGGTCCTGACATATGCCCCCAGGTTGGCTTGTAGGGTCGGGTACACGAAGTGGCCCGACCTTGGGAGCTCCTGGGTTATCTAAAACAAAAAAAAAATTTCATCATGGTTTGAGAAAGGTTTATATGCCTTGAACTTGTTGGTGTCTTTAATCTTTCTCATTAATATCTTGTTTGGGTTTTTTGCTGGTAAAAACCTTGCACAGGAAATATGGAGGGAATGTTTTCTAATATTTTAGTTTCATCTTTGGATGGAGAACTTTGGAAAATTCAAACATTAGTCCATAGATTGTTGGTGACGGTACTCTGATGTTTGACGAATAGGCCGTAGCTTTCAAGTGTTGGACGCCTTATATGGGATGTTAAGTTTTTTAGATGAGGTAAGCTTTTGCTGAATTCCCCCATTGAATGAGGTCTCGTACCTTGTATCCTTTAGTAGTATCATCAATTATATAGATTTTCATTGTTAATAGAGGATGGTCTTGTCGGGCTTCTTGATTTGGGCGGAGTTATTTGTGAAATAAAAATGAAAATCGACCTGTTGTGCATTTCTCTCCAGACCCGAGTCTTTTGATCAGAAAGGACATCTAGGTGAGCCACTTGATCCAGGAGGAGTGTTTCCAACAAGAAAGTCTCAAGATGCTGCTGTTGGTGCTCTTGTCCGCATGTTAAGGAAAGCCCCACCTCTCCGTCCAGAATTTTCCACTTCAGTAAATTTGCCACATGCCTCTGAGCCTGAAATGAAGAAGAATAGCTTCCAAGAACGTAATCCAGCGGTTCAGCATGCGGATTCTGCGAGCATCACATCTTCTGGGGTTGTTATGTTGAAGACAACATCTGATGCATTAGAAGAGCTCGAGGGTTATAGAGAGATGAAGAATCTGTTGATTAAGCAAGGTAGAAAATCCTAGACCTAATCCCATTACACTGCAGCTGAATTTTCGAGCAGAGGTATAACTTGATTTTGAACCCTTGTTGATAGTGAATCCTTTTGAGCATATGTATAGTTTCAGTGTTTTGGTTCTGAAGAATACGTTCACTAGTTAGTGCCGATATTCCATTATGTATATACGTGTATATATTATATTATTTTAATTAACTATTCCAGTTAACTTATGATTATGTAGAAGGGTTTGGCTTAATTTATTTTATGTAAGATGAGAATATACAATACGGATTACGGAATGTTCATACTGTAAATCAAATGATTAAGCTAATGAGGTATGCATTTCTTTTCCGTTTATTTATTTATTCGTTTTTTCTGTACGTGCTTACAAGTAGCGTTTATACCCTACGGGTGGCCTGATCCCCCCCTCTACAGGCTGCTCGACCAGAAGGTTTGAGAATCTATATACATTTGCTGTGGTGTGGTTTGTTCTACGGAGATTGCCACTGAAGAAACGCACAATAAGTTGAATAAATAATCTTTTTAAGAGGTCAAGAGATGCTTGCATGTGGGATGAGCGAAGCCCAGACCCCAACTTGATCTGGGCAAGCGATGCCCAAGCCCAAGCCTAACGTGATGTGCATGCACTTCGCTGATGAAATGACTATTATAAGCAAACATTAGCCTATCTATATTGGGGAAAAAAATATACTTTTGGTCCATCACCTATTGAGTTTTTCTTTTTCTTTTTTTTACACCTTGAATTATTAATTTTATTATGTTTTATCTGTTAAACACTAATATGCAACTGCTGTTAAGTTACACAGGTGAAAATATGACATGATGTGTAAAGTACACGCTCGGCAAATGCAACGAAGGGCTTGAGACTCTCTCAAATCTTCTTGAATGGATAATGGTATTTTAGTTTCGAATGAATAATTAAAACAGGCAGAAATAAAAAGAAGTTTACAAAAAGTATCAAAAAAGGGAGCCTCGTCCAAAGGGATGCAATGCATGAGCTCAAGTGTTCTCTCTTATGCTATCATGGTATGTATGTTGTACTTTTATTCCTTACATAAACACACTGAGATAATCCAATCAATGTTTGGATTAGAAAATATTTTTAAAATGATCAAACAAACATAGCCATAGTTTTAACAACACGGTCTTTTTTTTTCTAACTTTATTTTGTTTTATATGTAATTGAGTTCCCTTAGATTTGATAGAACTAGGTACCAACTGATGATTTTTTACTATATATCAAAGATCAAGATCCATTTTCAGTTCGAATTAAATGATTAATTCGAATTAATCATCTTAATATACTAGGTGGGGTCCGTATGTCACTCCAAGGTGAAACATTTTTCTTAAGATTAAACATTTTATCTATTTTATTCATAAATTTAGGTCTAAAAAATAGTCTACATATAGACAAAACAATTTCAAGAAGATGTTTAGGAGAAAAGTTGAGACATATGGGATAAAGCCTCGGCCTTGGCGATCACATCGACTGCCTGTTTTTGTTCGAGCAATCGGATTTGCTTGGCCATCTGCTGAAGAAAGAGGTTACACGATCCACTGCTGTGAGTTCGTCAAGAATCAGCCCGAGTGCATGATCGAGAAGCTGGACGAGTCTCGCCTGAGCCTTCTAGCGGGATTGCCGAAGCTAGGGCTGCACAACCCCAAAACCGGTACCTACACCGAGTAGGCCGGTTTTGAAAAAATTGCCACCCACACCTACATCGTTAAGGGCAAAAATCGGCCCTTAGCGGTGGGGTTTCCGGTTATTTTACATTCATATTGAGTCATTTTTTTAGCATTTTACGCACTTGACCCAATGTATTTTTTTTTCTTTTGGTCCATTAATCGCATATCAATAAAATCTAAACTAATGAAATCCAAATTTCAAAATCAATAAAATTAAAGATCATCTTAAAAGATAAGATGAGAATTTAAAGTCTAAAATAATAGAGACGTCACTGTAAGTAGAAACTATTATCTTTCAAAAAATCCAGTTTAGACCTTAACAACACTTAGAGGGGAGAATATATGTTTTCTCTCTAATTAACAAATCAATAACAATTTAAAAACATGTTCAAAACCTAGTAGGGTTTCCCTTGATTTCACAAGGAAAATCCAAAAATTCAACAATTTTTTAAGGCGCTCGAGCGCTTGTTAAACGCTAGTCAAACGTGATGACTGTGTCTGAATTTTTTCAAAGGGCGCTCGAGCGTTTGTCAAACGCCGATCAAACGTGATGACTCTGTCTAAATTTTTGAACTAAAATGTATTAGAAATTTGAAGTAAAATGTAATTTAGTTACTGATTTTGCAAGCATGGTATAAATTTAATAGTGATTTGTCAATTTTATAAATTATAAATTTAGACAATTAGTTAAAATTTCATAAAACTCTTAAACTCATACAATGATTTGTCAATTTTTCGTGGTAGAATCTCGACCTCTTGACTTATATTATGTGATGTACTTACCAAAATTTGGCATTAAACTCTTTAATTATGATTTCAATGCCTTCATATATACCATTATAAATACAATAAATTTGTAATTTTTTCTACCAAAATTCTAAATAACTAGTTCATTCACCTAGCAAGCTTCTTGGTAACTTGAATGTAAGTATTTGATTAGACAAAACCAACAACAAATCTCAAATATTTAGGTGAAACTAAACTATTGATTATACCTTGTTATGCTTTTAGAATACTACGTCTTGTGGTGAAATTAAAGTTTAAACTATTGAGTAGAAACTAAACTAAAAAAACTAAAAAAAATCCCGGTTTATCCCGATTTTTTCAAAAAACTAAACCTACATCGGTCAAACGTGATGACTCTGTCTGAATTTTTGAACTAAAATGTATAGAAATTTGAAGTAAAATGTAATTGAGTTACTGATTTTGCAAGCATGATATAAATTTAATAGTGATTTGTCAATTTTATAAATTATAAATTTAGACAATTAGTTGAAATTTCATAAAAACTCTTAAACTCATACAATGATTTGTCAATTTTTTGTGGTAGAATCTCGACCTCTTGACTTATATTATGCGATGTACTTACCAAAATTTGACATTAAACTCTTTAATTATGATTCCAATGCCTTCATATATACCCTTCTAAATACAATAAATTTGTAATTTTTTCTACCAAAATTCTAAATAACTAGTTCATTCACCTAGCAAGCTTCTTGGTAACTTGAATGTAAGTATTTGATTAGACAAAACCAACAATAAATCTCAAATATTTAGGTGAAACTAAACTATTGATTAGACCTTGTTATGCTTTTAGAATACTACGTCTTAAGGTGAAATTAAAGTTTAAACTATTGAGTAGAAACTAAACTAAAAAACTAAAAAAAAATCTTGGTTTATCCTGGTTTTTTCAAAAAACTAAACCTACCGATGCTGGTGCCATCAGAATTTTCCGGTGGCATTGTGCAGCCCTAGCCGAAGCGCTAGACCCGGGTGGGGATGGAAGTAGAGGAGGAGGGGGCTGAGCCTGCTTCTCCAATCTGCGAGCTAAGCTTTCCAAATTCTTGGCCATGGCAGCAGTGTTCGCCTCATTCCTAACCATGGCGACCAGTAGAGAGTCTACCACAGGAGGCGTGCCGATGACCACACCAGATTGAACATCACAATTTTGATCTTTGGGAGCGGACGCCATTGGAGTGCATCAACTTAAGAAGAAATCGTCTGTAAGGCGAATTTTTGTTCGAGAAAGTTCCCACAGACGGTGTCAACTGATGATGTCAAGCATCACCATAATGCTCGGAAGCTTGATGAACCTGCAAGATTCACCGAGGGGGAGTGGCCTCGAGTCTGGAGACTCCGACGACCAAGTTAGATCTCAAGAAGATGTTGAGTATTATGAGAATATAATTGAGCGTATAGAGAATGACGTTGTTAAACGTATCTCTAATAAGGAGAATACCTGGATTTTTATACCTGTATAGACGTCGTAATACTGTTAGGAGACTACCTCTTAAGGTAATAGAATTGTTGTGAGATCCCGAATTTACTTATGTCATTGTATAGGAGAGAGAGATTTTGCTATGATTTTCCTCAGGATGTAGGTATGTTTTAATTGGTGATTTTTGAGGTAAGTGTCGACACATTGGAACATAGTGTCGACACATTATACTAACACCCGAAAGTTTACCTTTTCCTGGAGACCAAAGTGAATTTTGACTAAGTGTTGTAAGTGTCGACACTTTGAGTCATAGTGTCGACACATTAGACTGGTACCCGAGCGTTTATATCTTTCCGGAACTAGAGTGATTTTTACTAAGTGTTGGAAGTGTCGACACCTTGGGTGATGGTGTCGACACATACAACTGAAACCCGAGAGTTCGCCTTTTTCCAGAACTCCCGTGGATTTTGACCAAGTGATGGAAGTGTCGACACCTTGGGTGATGGTGTCGACACATCTAATTGAAACCCGAGAGTTTACATTTTTCCCACTATGGCTAAGTGTTGGAAGTGTCGACACCTTGAGTGATGGTGTCGACACATCTTACTAAATATGTTGTAAGTGTCGACACCTTGAGTGATGGTGTCGACACATATAACTACATTCCGGAATTTTACCGGTTTGAAATACGCAAGTTGAAATTTATGAAGTAGGGGGAGGGCAAACTTGTCTTTTCCCCAAGCCCTTTTCGCATTAAACCTCCCTCTCTTTCACGAAGTCTCACATTTTCCTTTACCCCAAATCATACCTCCCATGCCCTAAGTCACCCACCCGAAAAGGAAGAAGGAAGAAGAGAAAGAAGAAGAAGAAGGAAGAAGAAGAAGGAAGAAGAAGAAGGGAGAAGAAAAGAAGGAGGAAGAGGAGAGAAGCGAGGTAAATCCTTGCTGGCCGAAAATCGTGCTACTCTCTCTCTCTCTCTCTCTCTCTATTCTCTTCTTGTTTCCTCTTGTTGGTTAGTTGTGGTTGGTGATGTTCTTGTTTTCTTTTGTTGGTTGGTTGTGGTTTGTTGGTAATTTGTCTAAGTAGTGTTCTCCTTGTGATTCATGGATGTTTAGTGTGGATCTAGGTATGTTCAAGGTAGATCTTGTAAGTGTAGCATAGATTTTTACATGAGAACATGTGGAAAAATGACTAGATCTGAAATGAGGGTTCAAGAGAAATTGGTTATGTGCTCTAGGTGTTTGATAAAAGGCCTAAGAGGGGATTGAAACCTAAGTTGAGCAAGTATGGCCGAATCTAGGGTTTGATGCATTAGATAGTGTATGTATGCTAGTGATATTGAGAACCACAAAGCCCTAAGTGTTAGGGATATGTTCAGATCTGGGAAAATAGGCAAGAGGACCAATAACGCACACTAGGTGTTTGGTAAACAGCCCAAGAGAAATGGGTACATGCAATGGTGTTAACTTGATAATTATGGAACCATGATTTGGTTGTAAACTTCGAGTTGAAGTTGTAAGTGGGAGGAAGGTGAGAGTATAGTTGTTGTTATGAGATGTTAAGTTAGCCTTGGATGTTGGTTGTGACATGTAGAGATTCGGATTTTGGTTGTTGGAGATTGTTGTGATTTCTGGAGTTACATATGCAGATTTCAAGGCTTTGTTGCAATGGTGGTTATCTCTTGATATTTTAGTCCAATTTTACGGGGTTGGTCTTGGAATTTGTTTCAAGTTAAGAAAGAGAGCGTTTTAAGATAACTTGCATGTGAATTAGAGGTATGACGAATATGTTATGGTATGAAAAATTAGTGTGAGGGTCTATTAAAACAGATTCGTGTGAGTAATGTATTGATTACTATATACGTTTAGTGAACCTATGAATGACAATAGTACGGTTCATTGTAGGTAACGAGACACACGATACTCAAGCAAGCCTAAGGTAAGTGAAAATCTTTACAAACTGGAATGATACACTGCATGAAGAATATTCATGAATAAGCATATCAAGCATGACATTACCAAGCACGACATGAATGCATCATGATCATTTGCATTCATTTTCCTCATGAGAAATGAGACATTTTATGCAAATGAAAGTACCATTTTTATGCTACTTTATGACAAGTTTTATGACAAGTTAATTAACGAACCCAAGTCGGTCGGTATCGTACCAAGTCAAGAAGGTGCATCCATTTCCGAAGGACGTTTACGTGAAGGATGGATGTCACCTAGGACACCCATACCGAAGGATGCTTGCAAGAAGGATGGGTAGTCCATGAGGTAAGTGCAATCACACTGAAGGATGCTTGCAAGAAGGTGTGAACCTCAAGGGTCGTGTCTAGCCACTGAAGGACGAATGAGAGAAGGTGAGCTAGCTCGACCATATGTAAGGTCCCTAAGGGAAATAAGGGACTGTTCCTACGGGAACGCACAACCCTGATGTCAGGGGTAGGTGGAGCTCAAGTAGCCCATAAGATAAGGATTGGAAAGATTTCCCAAAAGCAAGAGATTTATAAGTAATAGTGAAGTTTTCAAGAGCAAGTGCATGTGCATATGCAATCATGAGGCATACACGTGCATCAAAATTCATGATCATGCATGAATTACATACGTTTACATGATGTTTCAAGTTAAAGCTCATGATATTTCAAGTTCAAGTACGTGAACTACATTATGTTTAAGTTCATGATTATTTTAAATTCATGATGATTTCAAGTTCAAGTGCATGCTTACAATTTCAACCCATGTTTTAGCTATAATTCCTTACTGAGTCTTTCGACTCACAGTTTTAAATTGTATCATTCCAGATGATGTTACAGGGGTGGAATCTTAAGAAGAGGACCTTGAACCCTAGGAGAAGGGTTGATGAAATGTATCTCTTGTTTGCTAACGTTAGGAAAGATTTAGCTAATTTTTGTAAAAGCCGGCATGAGCCACCGTGATGTGGTGGTCATGGGTTTCATTTGGCTTAGTTAGTTAATGTTTTAGACTGGTTGATATTTTGAGAATGTGTTTAACAACCTTGAGTTATCAATGGAAAGTATGTTCTTATGCACGTTATACGCTAGCATTATAAGGCTTCTTTTTAACATTGAAGCATCAACGTCTTTTCCGCTGCAAGTATAGTAGTAAGTACGCTGGAGCGTCCCATGCCGGGAATGCTCGCGGCTGTCATTAGCCTCGTTTAGCTAGCGTTCGGGGCGTGACAATTGTATTAGAAGAGTGTCGCCGACCGTTTGAGTTGCCATGAGGTGTCCTCGAGCGGTTAGACTTCTATGTGAGATCGGATGTATGACTCCTATGTGAGGTCGGACAGTCGAGACTGACCAATTGGCTAATGGGCCCGAGCCCAAGTGGTTTGGTCAGGCTGAGTATTTCATGGCCCATCACCCATCAGTATAAAATACTACTTTTCCAAAAGAATCGAGATACTAAAAATGGGGGATGATTATATTATGTATCTTCGTATTGTAATGTATTATTTATCTATATTCACCTGAAAATTCCAAGCTGCTTCGTCAAGACTCAAGATATTTCTCAACCTTTCCGCATGCCTTGTTTTTCTTTTTTTCTTTTGTTGTGATCTCTTTTCGAGTTGTTCAACTAATAAATTTCCAGTACCCCGAAATGTTCTAGAGAGAGAGGCTCTACCTTTTCTCTAGAACTTTTTTTTCCTCCCCCTCTCGTCGGCTCCAGTGATTCAGTTTCCGGTGGTGGGAGGAGCTCCGCTCTTCCCACCGCCCCCTCCTCCCCCCTCGTTTTTTCCTCTTCCTATTTCTCTTCCCCCTCTCTTTTCCGCTTTTGTTAGGAATCAAGACGGTCAGATCCCGATGCCTCGATGTGTCTCCGGTGGATACCGCCTAGCTCTTTGTCGTCTCCTCCTCCTGACGAGCACAACCATACCGATCCGGCCTCCAACTGACAGCGCGTCACGTCTCACGTGTCCTCCTCGGGGCTCCACATCCGTTCTGTTTCCGGCGGTTTGGGCGGCCACGCGCCTTCTGGTGGGTTCTTGCTTCCCCTCCCGTACCTGTCGACGCCGATTTTGCTACCTCCCGACGGCGCGTGGCCACTGCTCCTCTTTCGGTGTTTTGGCCCTTCTGCTCGTTCGTGGTGGAGCCGATTCCATCTTTGTTGCTGTTTGTTGTGTTGTTTTGTTGTTGTGGTGGAGGCAATCTGTTCTGTATTGTTGTTTTGTTATGTTGTTGTGATTGGTTGTTTTTGTGTTTTCCGGCTCCTGCGTGAGTTTTTTCCGATCCCCTGTGGATCCTTTCTGCCCTTGTTTGAGTTTTCTGTACCAGGCTGTGGTACTTTCATTACTGGCTGGTCTTTATATCGGTTCCTCTTTGGAACATGACCTAGAAAAAAAAAAGATCTCTCTTCGAGCTGTCGGGCAATCTGCTTGGGCTATCCATTGGGAACCCAAGAAACTCAACCAGCATGCTCACTTGCTGTCAGTGGGCAGCCCGTTCTCTTAGTTTACTGATTTTTTAGGCCATAGTAGTGTTCCTCTTTATATTCTGCTTTGCGATATTGTTTCTTTTCTGCGTTAAGACTCTTATTTGGTTTAATGAATGAGGTTGATTTTTTTATTTTATCAAATAGAAATATATTAATATAGAGCGTAACAATACAAACAAAAGCCCCTCAAGAGGATCAAAACCCTCAAAAACCCAAGGAAAACTAGAGTGCAACCCAAGGAAAGCGGGGAAGCATCCTTCCTGAGAGGAAGAGGTTGTTTTTGAGGAAAAAAAAACTACGTAGTGAGGCTTGAAAAATTATAGCCGTTTCTTTACTCGATCTTTTAAAATTGTTTCTACGGACTATCTCCCCTTCTTCTCAATTTTTTTTCACCTTCTCTTCTATGCTTCAGAGAAGAAAACGGGAGCAGGGATTGACTCATCTTCGTAAACAGAAGTCTTTTTCTTCTGTGGGATCCATGTGTTGCGTTCGTAGAGTGTTTTTCTCCTTCCCTTGAAACCGCGTGTTCTAGAATTAAAAGACTGACTTAAAGAGTCAAGACAACTTGTGGAATATGAATAGGAAACACACTTACCCGAGTAGGGTCACAGCTTGTTGGAGGCTTTCGATGAGAAGACGATGATGCATCATGGGGTTGTTGGAAAAAATTTATATGGGACCTGACAGCAACAACTGAACGTATGCTTTGGGTTTGGTACTAAACAGCAACAGGAGAGGTAAGTCTAGTTCTTCTTAGGCCGATACTAATTTCATATAATTGCTTGGAAGTTTCTTTTATTCTGTTTAATATCTAATGGGACTGGCTAATTGTGAGATGCATGAAGCTTGCAAGTTGCAATGACCAAGAAAAAGCAATGACAACGAAATGAGTTACGGACTATTGGTTGACTTTAAAGGAAGACTTAGACCACTCTGTTTTTGTTCCCTGTCAAAGGGAGAAACATCTGCGTAGTATCTTCCTTAATTTGAAAATTTTAACTTTTGTTTGGGAGACTAACGTACAGCGGAAGAAAAAAAAAATCTTACGCAGCGAGTGTGGGATTAGACAAGCACCGAAAAGCCCCTGTGACATGTGAATCTTTCCTAATTATAACCAGAAACAGCATAGCCAATTTCTCTCGTCCCCAGCCCATGGCTACCACATCCATTGTTTGCTTCCTCCTGCTCGTATCCTTTGCAGGAGGAAGAGCACAACAACTAATTACTCCAGGGTCTTCACTCTTCCCAACAACTAAGCCTTCATGGTTTTCTCCGGCTAGCCGATTTGCATTTGGGTTCTACCGGCGAGGCAGTGATGGCTTTGCCGTTGGAATTTGGTTGGTCGGCGTAGATCCTATGACAGTGGTGTGGACGGCACTTCGTGATGATCCACCGCTCACGTCGAGTGCGACGCTGGATTTTACCAAGGATGGCAAGCTTCTCTTGAGAACTGGGCAAGGACGAGAGACACTCATTGCTAACACAACAAAGCTCGCTTCCTATGCTTCGATGCTTGACTCTGGCAATTTCGTGCTCTATGAAAAGGATTCCAAATCCGCCTTCATTTGGCAGAGTTTCGAACATCCCACAGACACCATCTTAGGAGGTCAGACTCTGTTTCCTGGAGGTCAACTCTTCTCCAGTTTAACCAAAACTGACCACTCCACCGGACGCTTTCATCTCTGGATGCAGCTTGATGGAAACCTTGTTTTATACCCAACGAAAAGTGGTAACACCCCTGCAGATGCTTATTGGAACACAGGCACTTCCGGGACGGGTTTCAACCCACTAAATTTCAAGTTTGACCTTTATCTCAATAATACAGGGCTTCTGCAGATCATCAACAAAACTACATCAAAGACAGTTTGGACCGTGAATGATGGCTCATCTCAGGGTAGCAGCATCAATGACAATATCACTTACCGCGCGACGCTTGATTCTGATGGAAATTTCCGGTTGTACTCTCACGCATATGATGAAAGTGGCCACTTCACTAATATATCAAGCAAAATATGGGAAGCGGTTAATACAAACGCCCTACGAGACCACTCTAATGTGATACACCTCGGTTCTTCACTTTCCCCCGGTACAAACAGCACTTCGTGGCTCTCACCCTCTGGTCTTTTTGCATTTGGGTTCTACCCAAATCGTGATGGCTTTGATATTGGAATATGGCTGATTAACCAAACAGAAAAGACAATCATCTGGACTGCAAAAAGAGATGACCCAGCTGTCTCTTCGAATGCTACACTGGTCTTAACTAGTGATGGTAAGCTGCTGCTTCGAACTCATGAACAAGGAAGAGAGGTTTACATTGCTGATGTGGCCAAACCTGCAGCTTCCGCTGCTATGTTTGACTCTGGTAATTTTGTTTTATACAACAATAATTCTGACGTTATCTGGGAAAGCTTTGATTTTCCAACTGACACCATATTAGGAAGTCAATCTCTGTCTGCTCGCAATAGTTTGGTTTCGAGCGTGTCTCAGTCAGTCCAGTCGAGTGGACGATTTCATCTTGATATGCAGGTAGATGGAAGGCTTGTTGCCTACCCTGTTAACAGCTCGGCTGAATCAGATGACTCTTATTGGTCCTCTGAGACCGTTACGGCCACGTCCACGTCCAGAAGAGGCGGAATTTCAAAGCTTACTCTTGATGATTCCGGCCTTCTCTTCGTGGGCGTATATGATTTGGCAAAGAGCTCTTATTCTGACAAGAATAACGGGATTATTATTCACCGCGCAACACTTGATGTAGATGGTATCTTTAGGTTGTATTCACACCACTTTGAGGGAAATAATAGCTCAAGTATGTTAATGGAGTGGTCGGCGTTGCCTAACCAATGTCAAGTCAAGGGTTTCTGTGGATCCAACAGTTACTGCTCTGGCATGAGAAACAAAGCTGACTGTAACTGTTATCCGGGATTTGATTTCATCGACTCCAGCAATAAGTTCCTGGGCTGCTACAGGAATTTTGACAACAATGCTTGCAGACGCAGTAAAGATCCTGCGATCCTGTATAGTGTCGTTCCTTTCGAGAATCTGTTGTGGGGTGATTATCCATACTCAGTGGTACAAATGAAGAAGGAAGATTGCGGCAAATCTTGCTTGGAAGATTGCAATTGTGGGGCAGTATTGTACTCGAATGATGATTGCAACAAATATAAGCTTCCGCTTAGATATGGAAGAAAGACTGAAAACACATCTGATACGGCCTTTTTCAAGGTGATTAGGGAAAATATCATAGCCACCCCACCCCCAGATCCTTTAGCTCCTAAAGTTGTGACCGAAAGCAAAAGAGGACTGATTTTGATCCTTGCTATAAGTTTTGGTTTCATTTCATCCTTGTGTTTCATCTTTGCTATCTGCAGTTTCTTCAGATACAGGCGTCAAGTTTTCAGGTATAGGAGGCTGTCAGAAAATGCAAATCTGGGATTAACTGAAGAGTTTACTCTTCGATCATTTTCTTACAATGAGCTTGAGAAAGTAACATGTGGCTTTAAGGAAGAATTAGGTAGGGGCCCTTTTGGAGCTGTTTATAAGGGGACTATCTCTGGAGGTAACAAAGCTGTTGCTGTTAAAAGACTAGAGAAAGTTGTGGAAGAAGGGCAAAGGGAATTTCAAGCTGAAATGACTGCAATTGCACGAACTCATCACAGAAACTTGGTTCGATTACTTGGTTTTTGTATTGAGGGCTCCAGGAAGCTTCTTGTTTACGAATACATGAGCAATGGCTCTGTTGCAGATCTTCTCTTCAAGGCTGAGATGCGCTCCAGTTGGAGAGAGAGAGTAAAAATTGCACTTGATGTTGCCAGAGGGATCCTCTATCTGCATGAAGAGTGCGAGGTCCATATCATCCACTGCAATATAAAGCCACAAAACATACTCGTGGACGAAACGGGGACTGCAAAGATCTCTGATTTTGGGTTGGCAAAGCTTTTACTGCCAAATCAATCAAGAGCGACAACGGGGGTCGAAGCCGAAGGCACAAGTGGGTACTCCTACTTGGCACCCGAACAGCAAAAGAATGCCTTGATATCAGTAAAAGCAGACACGTACAGTTTCGGTATTGTGCTTTTGGAGATTGTCTGCTGTAGAAGCAGTATAGAAGTAAAGGCTCCAACGGCGGACGAGATAATTCTTTCTAGTTGGGTATATCAGTGCTTTGTAACAGGGGAGTTGGACAAGCTTGTGGAAGATGAAAATGTGGACTTCGTGACACTGGAAAGAATGGTGAAAGTGGGGTTATGGTGCATTCAAGAAGATCCAGATTTGCGTCCTTCAATGAAGAACGTTATCCTGATGTTGGATGGGGCAATGCATATTCCAGTCCCTCCATCTCCAGTTGTTTCCCTTGTTTCATAAAATGACTGTCTTTTCTCTTTTCTCTGTCAATTTTTCACCCTTAATTAAGCTTAATGGACTTAATCAATCAATTCGTCCGTACCCCACGTATTCAAACCTTTGTTCATGGTCATGCTATCGGCCATTTTGAATATATCTTTTGGAACTATCATTGAAATAAAAGAATTATACTTTATCAGCAGGGATGCCTAAAGAACTATCATTTAGAATTAACCTTCGTATCTATAAGTTTACTTTTTTTTTTCTAAGCAAAAGAAATATATTAAAAACCGAGAAACATACAGCCAGTACAGAACCAAAAAACGACCAAAAGGCCAGCGGAAAACCTAAACGGACCAAAAGGCCCTACAATAACCGGACACAAGCGCCAGTGGCGGAACTAGGATTAGAAGCCAACCATGACGAACTTTTAAAGCGAAATGAGTGATTTTTTTTTTCATACGTAATGTTAAAAACTGTCTTACAATATCAAAAATTAAAGACTAAAAATATTAAAATACACATATCGTACTATGTACTACGACTGAGAGATGACAATTGGATCTTGAATTTCTGCATCTTCTGAAAATGCTGCAAAACGACTTCGTTCTCTATAGTTTCAAAAATCTCCCGCTTGATGTACACTATCATGCAATTATTCATTTAGTCATCTTTCATCCTATTACGCAAATCAGTCTTGATAATCTCCATCGCAAAGAACACGCTCTCAATCGTTGCAGTCGCAACTGGTAAGAGCAATGTCAACTCAATAAGCTGATAAACTAGTGGATACAAAATATTCTTTCTGGTTTCAACCATCTTCATTTAGTCATCTTTCATCCTATTACGCAAATCAGTCTTGATAATCTCCATCGCAAAGAACACGCTCTCAATCGTTGCAGTCGCAACTGGTAAGAGCAATGTCAACTCAATAAGCTGATAAACTAGTGGATACAAAATATTCTTTCTGGTTTCAACCATCTTCACAGCAAGACCTCCAATATCTTGAAGCCTATAAAAAATATCATGCAATCTAATTGCATTTATCAATTCTTTATGAGTTTTTGGAGAAGTCATTTGGTTGTTTCCAGGAGCATTAATCTTAATTGTCTTAGCAACCTTTTCATCAAGCTTACCATAAAATTCCAAAAGTTCAAGAAAATTGTCCTTCCTCAATATTATTAATTTCTTAGTATCATATTTTTCAATGGATTTACGTAACCCTGAGTCAGCAACAATATCACCTGGACTAAACTCAATACGAGGTCTTTTCAAACTAGTATCTATTTCAGAACTAGTAGCCACATTAGGAGTATTAGACGACTCCACACTTCGTGGCTTTTTTTTGTGAAAAACCTTTCCATTATCTAAATAAAACAAAACAAAATTCATACAAATTAAACAAATTTATAGATTTGTAGCACATTTTAGGTTGTTTGTGATGAAATATGAGAGAGAGGCGCTTAGACTTGAGAGGCACGAATAGAACTATATAAGGTTAAAAAATTGAAACGGTGTGTTTCTGGCTTCAGCAGAAAGAGAAAATCTGAGAGAAAAAAAATAAAAACAGCGTGTGCAGGCCATGAAAAAACAGCAAACAGATGTAAAAATTTATTTTGGCTTGGACCCTGCTCAACCATAGCAGGCTCAGGCCAACCTATTTATAAAAATTAAAAAAAAAATTATATGTAAAATTTTATTTTGGGCGGAGCCAACCATGGCGGCCGCCATGGCTTGGTTCCGCCCATGACAAGCGCTGGGAGCACCAACAACCACAAGGACCGTGAAACAGAATACAAACTAAGCAACAAACAAATATAACCGAGCAACTGGCCGCAAGAGCCACAACACGAAACAAAGACAACCCGGTCACAAGGACCAGAACACAAACACAACAAGACCACCACGCAAGGTGATGGCGGCATCCACTGGATGAGGGGCAAACCGAGCAACGATCCGACTCTTTTATGGTGAGCTTTAAGTAAAGACGGGCTGCATGCAGGGGAGGAGGAAACAAAACCGCCGAGCCCCGAGGCGGTACACGCGCGCAAGGAATCGGATGGGTTGAGAATAACTACCAATACAACACATGGAAACGGGCCAAAAACACAGGCCGAAAAGGCTTCGGCCTTTGAAACATCCTTCTCCTTGACCAGAGAAGGGCTAAAGTTGCTATGGAAAGTGGGCACTGCCATTGATGGAGGTACGGCAAAAAAGGAAAGCCCAGACAACATCGGCTTGAAACATATATGTAGTGCAGAAGCCTACAAAAGAGTAAAACAACGGAAGAAGGATGATCCATGAGATGTGATCGTGCAAAGCCCTTCTCTGGTTTTTATTAACAAAACAACGGAAGAAGGAGCTTTTTATTAACATTCTGTAGAATTTATACTTAGCTACAGTTGTTGAATTCTGTCTCATGGATAGGATCAGTAATATCATGGCTATCGGTTTTCTGTGCTTAAATGTGGAAACTCAAATTATCGTTGGAAGTATTTCTGCTGTCTTTATAACAAAGGTTCTGGAAGTGACTTTCTAGTGCTCCCTACTTGGACAATTGTAAGTGGCATACTCGGGAATACAGTAGTACAACTTCTGAATGCAAAATGATTTGTAGGCTAGTGCCTGAAATTTAGATTGAGAGGATCAAGACACCTTAGAAGATTACCTTTCATCTTGGGTGGCATAGCTTCCTGTTAGCCCTGTAATTGTTCCAGGAAGGGGGTTTGAATCTCTAGAAAAATC
The DNA here is from genome assembly GCA_963930655.1 of Myrica gale. Classification (NCBI taxonomy): domain Eukaryota; kingdom Viridiplantae; phylum Streptophyta; class Magnoliopsida; order Fagales; family Myricaceae; genus Myrica; species Myrica gale. Next base: position 20,785,440 of record OZ005604.1, on the reverse strand, counting down.
GTTAAAGGCTACGAGATTTTTCATTCTTGCCATTGAGACAGAATAACATGTGACTGAGTTATGATTGTCAAAGAGCCTGATTACATTAGAGATTAATTTGCATAAAATGCTGTACCTTAGTCACACCAAACTTCACTCTTTATTGGGTTCTGATTATACTGGCTATTCAGCCTTCTTAACAGAAAGTGTTAGTTTAATAGTTTATTTGCCAGTTCTTGCAAGCCATATCAAAGCACACCCACTCCTCCTCCTAATACAGCAACTACAGCTATGACTCGCCCTTACAGTTATGACTAGAAGTACTATTCCCTTTATGACCTAAAACAAGCGGATTTCTGCATGTTAGGCTAGCCCTCTTTCTTTACGAAAAAGAGGAAACAGCCGCAGTTCCTAGCTTTGATATGAAAGAAAAGGATTATTTTGGAAAATTGGCATGACACATACATAGAAAAATGCTTAAACTTTCTATTTGAAGAAATAAAATTTATATGTTATCATCCCCGGACTACCAAAGGAATTTTTAATATGGCGCTTGCAGTAAAAGAAAAGGTTCAATGGATAGGGTTTTTTGTTTTATTTAATGTTGGTGTTAAGTTCTGATTAGAGAACCCGTATGTCAAAATTGCAGAAATCCTGACAGATTTTGGCACTTGGTCTCACTTGGAAATTTTAATCATAAGATCAACCTTTAAGAGGATAATTTCCTGTAAAAAGATTGTTCTACTACTAAAGATATGATTGTTATACCTACGGGTAGGGGTGAATAATGAACTAGTCGGAAGCGAAATTTAACATTCCGACATCTGGTCCGCTAACTAGCGGATGACCAAAATGTAGTCCACTTCCGCTTCTGACTATTAGCGGACTTAACAAAAGCTGAAGCGGATGGCGGAATTCCAACAATGTTTTGGGCCATATTTTTTGGCCCATTTAAGCATTTTTTATCAAAAAAATAAATAAAGATGTAATTCATTTATCACAAATTCACAAATACAAATATCTCTGATATATCAGAAAATTAAAATATACAACCCGATCCTCATAAGAACATTTCCCAATTCAATACAAAGATCTCAATTATATAAATGAACACAATATCTATACAAATGAAAATTAAGAATTTACATTACATTTGCACCATATCAAGTCATCAACTAAACGAACAAGAACTAAAGCAATGTAGCCACAATGCAGAGCCCCAAGACACACAATGACATAACATACTACCAGAATGAAAGCAAATTTGCCTTACAAAAAACGAAAGCAACTAAAAGCTGAATAAAACTGAGTAACTAACATAGTACCACTTTGTGGATAACAAAAGATTTTCTGGTTTCTAAAAATAGTTTTGGTTATTCAGCCAAACATGTTATAAGACAATTTCCAAAGCACTAAAGACGTTCGTGTCATATTATTTGTCTCTCTCCAATGTTCATGTGACAAAAGATATTTGAGAACCAAATTTAATTTCACAAAACACAACTAAAGCAAATATTCAAAGAATACATATGCAAATATCCAAAGAACACATCACAAATATACAGTGTCGTTTAGTTTTCTATCGTCCTCAGCACTTTCGCAATTGCAAATATCCAAATAACACATCTAAATTATAAAGCAACTACGAACATCCAAATATCTCTACAATAAAAGCACCCTAAATTATTAGCTAACTAAACAACAATGCACATTATGCACTTACCCTGAGCAGTGAGCTCTTTCTTTCGGATGAAATATATTCGCGCCCACCTGACCATTTGGAGAGATACAGAGACTAGAGACTTACAGAGATGTTCGTATGTTTGCTGCGTCGCTAGAGAAAATGAAGCTCAGCTGTAAGAGAAGAGAAGAGAGAGAGAGAGAGTATGTCTTCGAAGTGAACGAATAGAGAGAGAGAGCTGCGGGACAGAGGGATTGAGGGAGTGAGAGTAAGAGTCGCGAAGGAGAGGGGGGAGGGGGACATGAGACTTAGGGTTTTTTTTTTAGTTTTCACGGTGGATCCACTGTAATATATATATATATATTAAAAAAATAATTAAACGACGTCGCTTTAATATTTAGTTAAAAAATAAAATAAAAACTAACGAAATCGATTTTTAGTTGAATCGGTGGAAACATCCGATTCTGGTTTCACCTCCGGTAAACCTCCAAATCTACCTCCGGTTCCGGTTCTTGGAATCAACAAACCTCATCTTCCCGGAACCCGTAACGAAACTGGAGCAGGAGGTCCACCGATAGCCGGACTGGACTTACGCTCCTATCTACGGGTGAACTGATACCCACTAAGGCTGCTGGACCAGAAGGTTTGAGAATCTATATCCATTTGTTGTGTGGTTTGTTCTACGGAGATTGCCACTGAAGAAACGCACAATAAGTTGAACAAATAATCTATTTAAGAGGTCAAGAGATGCTTGCATGTGGGATGAGCGAAGCCCAGGCCCCAATGTTCATGCACTTCGCAGATGAAATGACTCGATTACAAGCAAACATTAGACTATCTATATTAGGGGAAAAAATATGCTTTTGGTCCATCACCTTTTAAGATTTTTTAATTTTACACTTTAAATTATTAATTTTATTATGTTTTATCTATTAAATATTAATAGTATACACTTTGCAACTACTATTACTCTACGCAGATGAAAAAATGCGGTCGCGTCGGTTGCAATTCGGATGATCGAATTGCAGCAAATTCGAGTCATGAAAAAATGACATGATGTGTAAAGTTCAAGCTCGGCAAATGCAACGAAAGGCTTGAGACTCTCTTTCAAATCTTCTTGAATGAATAATTGTATGTTAGTTTCAAATGAATAATTAAAACAGACAGAAATGTGCAAATTACAAGAACAAAAAAAAAATCTACATTATGATATGTAGATATTAATTGAAAAGATACGTTATTTATTGAAGATATAAATCCTGATAATAAATATAGTCTATATATTATGAAACATTAACTTTTACCAACCACTCATTACTTTTTGAAGATCGAAAACTCTTTATAAAATACTCTTCATAAAAATAAAAAGAAGTTTACAAAAAGTATCAAAAAAGGGAGCCTCGTCCAAAGGGATGCAATGCATGAGCTCAAGTGTTCTCTCTTATGCTATCATGGTATGTATGTTGTACTTTTATTCCTTACCTAAACACACTGAGATAATCCAATCGATGTTTGGATTAGAAAATATTTTTAAAATTATTAAACAAACATAGCCATAGTTTAAACTTTAAACTACACGGTCATTTTTTTAAAAAAATTATTTTGTTTTATATGTTATTGAGTTCCCTTAGATTTGATAGAACTAGGTACTAAAGGATGATTTTTAATTATATATCAAGGATCAAGATGATCTTCAATTATCTGTTCGAATTAAATGCCGAATCATTTAATTCGAACAGATAATTGAAGATCATCTTGATCCTTGATATATAATTAAAAATCATCGGATTAATCATCTTAATATGCCAGGTGGGTCCGTATCTCATTCCAAGGTGAAACATTTTTAATAAGATTAAACATTTTATCTATTTTATTTATAAATTTAGGTCTAAAAATAGTCTAGATACAGACAAAACAATTTCAAGAAGATGTTTAGGAGAAAAGAATCGGGTTTTCATGACTCGGTCTTTCTTATTGAGCTTGAAGTCTGATTTGGGTCGGGTGAACTTCAATTTCAAGGTCCATAGGATAATTAATCCTACCCCCACAAAATTAGAATACAAGCGTCAAAACCAGTCCTCTCCTTTCCCAATTAACGAAATCTACATTGATGAACAAGAAGCCCTCGATTTTACGAACTGTGCCATTTCTTGATGAGCTCGAAATGCGATGGAAACCGAAAGCACGCACGATCACTCCGAACCCGTTACCGTGGGAGACTACGTTTTGAAATCAAAGCTGGGAGAGGGTTCCTTCTCCACTGTATGGAAGGCTGTGCACAGGTTGAGCGGCGAAGAGTTTGCGTTGAAGCAGGTCTTCCTGTCCCGGCTGAACCGCCACCTCAGGAATTGCTTGGACTGTGAGCTCAACTTTTTTTCCTCTGTCAACCACCCCAACATCGTCCGCCTTTTTAACGTTTTCCAGGTTCGTGAAATACGTGTCTTTCGCTTAAATTTGTAAGCTTTCGTCGCTTAACCTTTTCGTTTTAATTTTGTTGAATCTATGCGCTTCTGCTTCATTTGTAATTACGTGTTTTTGGCCTTTTTTTTGGTGTGATCATTACAGGTATTTGCTGTGACCCAGTTCATTGATTTTTATTTTTGGCGCATTTGTCACCTCACATTCGGTATATGTTAATAGAGAGCCAGGATTGGTTTTAGGGAAAAAGTCTGCATTTGTCACCTCACATTCGGTATAGGTTACTAGAGAGCCAGGATTAGTTTTGGGGAAAGTCTGCATTGTCACCTGTAATTGAAATTGCAAGCATTTTTTTTTCTGAGTGAAAGTGCAAGCATTTACTGGATACATACAAGTGTATTGTAAACTTTTATATAGAGAACTTGTCAGCTCTTCTGTTGGTTATTGAAGAAAATAGGCCAAGACTCTCCCGAGAATATCTGAAGTTATGTTAAGAACAGGGTAGTTTACTAATTTGACCTATACATCTCGTGTAGTGAAATAGTTAGTGGATGTACCTCACTTTTATAAATGAAGAAGGAACTGAATCAAATTTATGCTCTTGTAGTCAGTCAAAGAGGTTAGAATAGTTTTCTTTCACTCAAGACAAAAAGGAGGAAAATAACAACTTCCTCTATCTCTTCTTTTTGTTGTCATCCTCAGGCTGAAGGTTGTATATTCATGGTCCTGGAATTTTGTGCTTGTGGAAATCTAGCTTCATACATTCGACACCGTGGGAGGGTTTAAGAACAGAGAGCCAGAGCATTTATGCAGCAGCTTCGTAGCTCTTCCTTTGCTTTCTTATCAATAGTTGGGCTTCTTAGTTTCTGCTATTGCTTCCATGCATGAAATCAACATTATGTGATGCAGGAGTTGCTCTGGAAATACTGAACTCTCACCACATCATTCACAGGGACCTGAAACCAGAGGTAAAAAATTCGTGCTTATGCGAATAGCTGGTAACAACGAGAGATGAGAGATGTCATGGTTTAATTTTGAATTCATGACATTACTAGTAGGTGTTCTGCAGCTATGGTTCCTTCTTTTTTCATTTTTAGTTTGTTTGTTTTGGTAAGTCCTTGTGTTGGTATTTTCCATAGTACCACAGCAAGCAGCTCCAATTGGATTAGTGACTATCCAATACAGGAATTATTGCATTGAACTAGATGATTGCCTAATGATCATGGTGTTCCAATGATCTGAACTGAAAAGATTAAATAATGCATTATTCTCTATTTCAGCCTGCCATAGTACTGGCCCCTTGCCCCGTTTTCTCACCCATAGGCAGAATAACATTACGGCCTCCCATGCCACTATGAAATGTGCTTTAGTTGGTCAGTGAATTGGGTAGAGGCAACAAGTAGCTAAATCTAAGAATGTAACGATGTGAGTCCTATGCTTAAAAGTTAGGGCATGAGTATAGGTTGACATGTGGAGTATGGGCGCAATTCTTTTTGAGCTTCTGAATGGCGCTATCCACCTTTTGGTGGTAGGACTAATGTTCAGGTACTACAGTAAGGTAGTTTTCTACGTATCAAAGTTGTCCTTATTTAATGGTCCTTCATATGTGCTAGCTACAATCTTACTTTTGTTTTCCGCAGCTGCTATAGAACATCAAGTCATGTACATCTCTTCCATATTCCCACTCGATCCTTCCAGTTTTGAATCCAGACTGTGTCGATATGTGTTCAAGGCTGCTATCTATAAATCCAGGTTTAGCATATTGCCTCAACTGGAAGTGTTGTTATACACCTGTTTCCGAAAAACTATGTTTTCTTCTTGAATCATTTTTTAGTCTTTACCTCACAGGTTCATATAATGTTGCAGCGGACCGGCTCTCCTTTAATGAATTTTCTCAGCATATATTTGTGAGAATAAAATGAGCGGCAACTTGAATGCAACTCTTGGAGCCCCTGAGCTGCAGGATTTTCCAGGGGAGACTCTTCTTATAAGTGAAGCTGGACATTGTCAAAGGTATAAAATGAAGGATAAATTACTTTCATACCCATTTTCAGTGCCTCAGCTTTGATATTTCTCTCCTCCTCTTTCCTTCTGTAGCAGTCCAAGTGCAACTAAGAATTTGTCTCTGATCACCCCTTGCTGCTTTTGCCTGCATACTCGATTAAAGCTGCAAGCCAGGGGTTTCTTCTTGGATTCTTGAAGAAGTTTGATTTAGTTTTCTATCAACTGGTACATAGATCTGGTTTAGTCCTGTAGTTCTCTCGAATATGAGAAATAAATTCTTGATAGTGGAAATGGAAACGTGATTGTAAGTGGTCTCGGCCATGGTGTTATCTTTTATGATGAGATTGTGTTTGTGTTTTTACTATCTTCAATCTCTCATATGAAAGAAAGAATCCTAATAGATTTTGACATTGTAAGTGGTCTCGGTCATGGTGTTATCTTTTATGATGAGATTGTGTTGGTGTTTTTACTATCTTCAATTTCTCATATGAAAGAAAAAATCTTAATAGATTTTGACATTGTCCATCAAGTTTATGTGTGAAGATCATGCTTCAGGTTATTGTCTGCCTGGAAATACTTCCATCAAAATGAGGACATATTCAGATGATGTGAAGTGTGACTCCTCGACATTGAGCCACTTTACTGGTTGGAGATTTGCAATGGACAACATTTTCTGCGTTGCAACGGCCAAATATTTGCTCATGTCAGTTTTCTGTATGGTGAATTGATGATATAGTTCTGAGCATGCCCCGGTTGCAAGGGATCCTGTTTCACGTACCAGCATGTCAAAGAATTGCTTGTAGTAAACTTTAGTTTAGTGTTCGACATGAATAGACATTTCTGATAGCAGAACTCGTGATAAAATATCCAAGGCCGATATGCTGTGGTTTATCTCCTATAAACTGACATGGAATTCAGATGATTCTGATATATTTGCTCATAGTTAAGATATTTTTCATTAGCTTAAAGTAGCAGTGTTTTTTTTTTTCAGATTAAGGTTTTCTAGACCTCTTCAAAATGCCAAAATAATAAGGGTGCTGCCTCTGCTAAAAGTTAAAGAAGCAGTAAATTTGGCCGGAGATCAACTTTATCGACTCTGCAGCTAGCTCTACAAACATTTGATCTCTTCCTTTTGGGAACCAAGTTCTTTGGCCACTTCGAAGTCCTATGTGTAGTCCTGCATATATGCCTCCTAGAAGAGCAATACATCCTTCGATAATAACAATCTTCTCTTGCCCCGAAATTTCTTTGCAGCCTCCCTGTCTGTAATGTCATGGCGCCACACTTTTGAAGGTCCGTAGGACATTTGAGAGAGTACCGACAAATTCCAAAGTGGAAATTCTAGGCCCAAGATATTTTTATAATTTGACGATCCCGGTCCTTACACTTTGTTTTCCCAGAATCCCATGTACAATAGAGAGTGCAGTGGTGACTAGGATCGAGCATAGAGCAGCGGTCCAGCCACGTTGTGGGTATATCAGCAGGCTTTTGTCAGAAGTCTGTGAAGTCTCCTATTGACTGTCGTCATTCTCAGTATTGACCGGGTTATGGCAAATGGGGATTGACGCCTTTCCTTCCCGCGAGCTACACTCAAGCACTTGCCTCGGACAGTCTCAGATCATGCAATGTTGCTGTTGGATACAGTGGGGGAACATTCTTTGGGTCCTGCCCCTTCAGGTTTGAATCTATGTGGACCCGTGACTCTTCTCGTGTTGAAGTGGTCAATAATGCTTGGAAGTTCTGCGGGCATGGCTCCCCTAGTTTTATTTTCACCCATTGTTTAATAAATACCCGTGCAGCATTAAGGGAGTGGAATACAAATCAGTTTGGAATTATCCAATCTACAATTCAACAGCTCCAGAGTCAATTGGATGATTTACAGCAACATCCAAATTTTAGTGCTTTGCTGGACAAAGAATCTGATTTGCAATTTAAGTCGGCGAAGCTCTTAAGAGAGAGGAGCAATTATGGAGGACTAAATCCCGAGTCACTTGGTTGACTACCCCGGACTTGAATACGAAATTCTTCCACCTATCAACGCTTATCCGGCGTAGAAGAAATGATATTGATGCGCTAATGGATCCTAGTGGGCATTGGTTGGTGACACGTCAATTAATTGGTGATCACATTGTAACTTATTTTCAATCGCTATTTGCTTGCCATAATCCGAGCTTCCCTCGAAACTTGAACAATGTGGTGCCGCAATTGGTCGAGCCTGAAGACAACTTGAATTTGTGTTGTTGTCCCTCCGAAGCGGAAATTTGGGGAGCGGTTTGTAGCTTGGGTGCAACAAAATCTCCTGGTCCAGATGGATTCTCCGCTCTTTTTTATCAAGAATTTTGGCCTTTTATTAAGAGGGAGGTGATCCATATGGTTCAGAGATTCTTTGAGTCTGGTTATTTGCTCAAAGAACTCAACCATACTAACATTGTGCTTATTCCGAAGCAAGAAACTCCTTCCATGGTTTCTCACTTTAGGCCGATTAGTCTCTGTAATGTGTCCTATAAGATAATTTCAAAGATTATGACTATGAGACTGAAGTGCATCATCTCAAGACTTGTTTCCCCTACTCAAAATGCATTTGTGCCTAACCGCAGTATCCAAGAAAATTCAATCTTGGTTCATGAACTCATGCATACCTTGAGAAGAAAGTGAGGTCGAGGAGGATTGATGGCGATGAAAGTGGATCTTGAGAAGGCGTATGACAAGGTTGATTGGGGTTTTTTGGACGAAGTGCTTCGATGTTATGGATTCTCCCAAAAATGGCGACTACTTGTGCACCAATGTATTTCTACAGTTTCCTTTTCTGTTCTCCTCAATGGGAGCCCATATGGATTCTTCAAACCAGGACGTGGACTTCGTCAGGGGGACCCGCTGTCACCATTCCTTTTCATTTTAGTGATGGATGTGCTGTCTCGACTCTCCGGCCAAGCAGAACACAGTGACTCTATTCATGGAATCAAAATAGCTCGACAAGCCCCCCGATCTCTCATTTACTTTTTGCAGATGACCTCATGTTTTTTTACAGGGCAAACCCTAGGGAGGCATCTAATCTTCGGAATCTTATGGCTACTTTTGAAGCTTGGTCTGGCCAAACTATTAAGACTCCAACAAGCAAGGACAACATTTGTGCGATTTTAAGACTCCAACATTTGTGCGATTTTAACAAGCAAGTCTTTCCCAACATTTTTTATCAATAAGCAATTCTTTTCTTGTTTTCAGTCAAAACATGACCGAGTCAGCAAAGCACAACATTTGTGCGATTTTAAGACTCCAACAAGCAAGGACAACCGATACTTATCTTGGCCTCCCTTTGAATCTTCAAGGTTCCAAGACTCGAGTGTTTAATGATGTGAAGGAGAGGGTGTTGAAGAAAGTTGCAGGGTGGAAAGCTAGGTGCCTTTCCCAAGCTGGTCACACGGTTCTTATTAAAGCAGTGGCGCAGCTATCCCTTCTTATACCATGACCACTTTTTTATTGCTTAAACAGTTGTGCAGTAGCATAGATACCATTTTAAAAAACTTTTGGTGGGGATTCACTGATGAGTCCAGACGCTACTACCACCCCAAAGCGTGGGAGGCTATCTGTAGGCCAAAAGACTATGGCGGTTTGGGGCTTCGACGACTCCTTGATGCAAATCGTGCCTTTGTAGCCAAGTTGGGTTGGCAGATTCTCTCTCAGAAAAGCTGTCTTTGGGTGGCAGCTCTTTCAGCGAAATACTTCAAACATCATAGGTTTATGAGCGTGCCTTGCTCCTTGGATAGTACATGGATTTGGAAGGGTATTCTTCGAACTCGGGATATCATTGAAAAGGCAGCGTGTTGGGTTATAAAAAAGGAGATAGGGTAAATATATGGAGTGACCCATGGCTTCCCAATATTCCCCAATTTCGTCCTGTCTTAAAAGAGGATGCTGTGGTACCGAGGGGTATGGATCGAGTGGTTGATTTGGTGAATGAGGAAGGTAGAGGTTGGAATAGAGAGCTTATTCAGTCTTTGTTTGATTCAACTACTGTGGACAATATACTAGCTTTGCCAGCTCCTTTAAGAGGTGCTGAGGATCTCTTGAGCTGGACAACAACTTCACAGGGCTCATTTTTCTATCAAGTCGGCATATGAAGTGGACCAGGAAACTAGATGGAGGTCTGTACCCACTAGACATGATTCTTTGTGGATTAAATTATGGAGTGTGAAAATTCAACATCGGTTGCGATTAATGCTATGGAAGCTTGCAGCAAATGCCCTGCCCCTCCGAGGTAGGATCGCTGAATTCATTTCTAGTAGGGAGCATACAGGTGATGGTTTTAATTGCCCCCTTTGTAACTCTGAGCTTGAAACAGATATTCATCTTTTTTTGACGTGTCCAATTAGTCGGTTATTGTGGTGGACAGGACGCTGGCCCCTCAAGATGGAGAACTTTGGCCGGTCTTCTATAGCTAAGTGGCTTCATTTTATTTTAGAGCCTCGGAATCTCCCCCTATTTGTCAATTGAATTGGAGAGACTTTATCATTTATGTGGCTGTCGTAGTGGACTCAATTCCTCAGGAACAGAGTGGTTCACCACAAGAAGGAAGTTAATATTTCTTAGGCTCAGGATATGATTCATCGGCGATATATGGAACAAGTGTTTGCTTGGTATTCACAGCTACACCGCAATATTGCACAATGGCAGCCCCCAGCCCCTACTGTGATTAAACTTAACTGTGATGGGGCTCGTTCCTCTAGGGGTCTGGTCTTTGCTGTGGTGGGTCGGAATGCTACAGGTCAGATTTTGGTGGTTAAGTCTGGGTGTCGGATAGGATCATCCCCTATCAAAAGTGAGGCACTAGCTTTACGACTTGCAGTTGTAGTAGCAGAGGAGCGGCAATGGGAATCTATCATCTTTCAAAGTGATGCCCAAGTGCTTATCACTCAAGTTTCTGAGTCCACTGCCGTACTTGATTGGCTTATTGAGGATGATGTTCAGTTTATTAAGCAATGTTGGAGCTTGCATCCTAACTGGCATTTCGAGTGGACACCTCGCGAAGCTAATGGAATGGCATATAGTCTGGCAAATTGGAGCAAAGAGCGAAGGAATTGTGGGGTATCTTGATGTATATGCTATTCCTCCGGACATAGTCACGTGGGATTCTGCTACCTAGGTGGCTTGATTGCTAAGAAAAAAAAGATTAAACAAGTAAAAGACAAAACGGTTTAAGGTGACTACGATTGAGCATAGAGCAACGGTCCAGCCACGTTGTAGGTATATCAGCAGGCGTTTGTCAGAAGTCTGCGAAGTCACCTATTGACTGTCGTCATTCTCAGTTCCAAATACCAAGCAATTAACCAAGTAAAAGACAAATTGGTGCGTCCTACACGGAAAATGTTGAAATAGATAGAATTGAACAAGAGAAGTGAGGACAAAACGGTTTAAGGTAACTAGGATCGAGCATAGAGCAGCGGTCCAGCCACGTTGCGGGTATATATCAGCAGGCGTTTGTCAGAAGTTTGCGAAGTCACCTATTGATTGTGGTCATTCTCAGTTCCAAATATCAAGCGATTAACCAAGGAAAAGACAAATTGGTGCGTCCTACACGAAAAATGTTGAAATAGATAGATAGGATTGAACAAGAGGAGATGTGAAGACAAAACAGTTTAAGGTGATTCGATTTTCATCTACATTTAACATTAGGAAAGTCTTGGAAAAGATTACATGATTTCTCTTATTTACAAAAGGTTAGAGAGTGTACATTTATACAAGATTAACGAAAGAGACAAATCTTTACAAATTAGAAGTATAATTTGTGGTTTAATCAAATGTCTAAATTGAGGCTCTTTGATTGAGGGCGATCAATCTGCATGCTTGATGGTCAATATATCTAAGAGAAAAGTATTAGATTGATAGGTGTGTTGCACACAATTGACCCATTGACCTGATATGGGTCAAGATCTTGGTTACCTTTCGCGTAGCTCGGTTGATGAAGAAGAGTACAAGGCCGTGGGGTGTCGGGTAACATAACCATATAGAAGTAGCCCTTCATGGCTTTCTTAACCACAACCAGAGTTTGGGTAGTCATTGCTTCAGTACTATGTATGGACCTGGAGATAGCTGCAGTCCGCTATGTACTACCATCTCCCACTACAAGAAATAAGGCCAACGACTAAGTGAAATTCGTCACAGCTGAAGACGAAATCCTTTACCGCACATCAACTCCGTGTTTTGTGGTCGGAAAATCTTTGAGATACCGTTTATTGTGGTGCCCACCAAGTTCCGCATTACATCTCCACGAAACATCGACAACGCGGGTGGTCATGATTCCTCAACCATCTGGTTCCGTCAAGAGTGTCGTAAAATCGGCGGTGGAGGTCGCCGCCTTTGGGTTTCTCGCTAATAATCTTCGTTGTTGGTTAAGGACCACTCTTTAATGACGGTCTCCTTGCTTGTCGAGGAAGCTGGTCCACGTAATTCACTTTTTCTGCACCGGATGTACATGAGCTGGAGGAAGACGGCTAAGGTAGATTTTTCCTCTTCACTCTCAGGCATTTTCAATTCCCCTGTATATTTTTTTTCTTAGCAATTCCCCTGTATATTGAATTGTGAATCTGTTGTATTGAGAGATTTCTATTATAAGCGAATACACTTGCACCTTCTAGAATTTTGATGCACATGATATGTTTGTTAGAATGGCCGATACATTTTGTTGGTATTTGCAATGGGGGAGGAGGGGCATCTGCCCTAGTTCTTGAGCTCATGTAAGCCATTTACATTTGATAAGGTATATGCTCAATTTAGCACTTCAGAATTCGCAATCCTATTATGATACTAGTATGCACTAGGACTCTGAAGGTTAGTATCATTTTGTAGCGTTAATGATATAACATCGCAAAAACTGAATAGAATCCTATTCCGACTATTTCTGAAACCTGGGTCCATTATTTCAAGATGACTTAACAGTTAGACTACATACAAAGCTGGAATCTGGGTTGGTCAAACTCATTTTGGTACTCTAATTGCTTGTTGACAGTTTGAACTGATATTCTTGTTTCCTATTTCAATCTTATTAGTCTTTTCATCTGAACTTTGAGTGGTTACTCTTGCTCAGTTTTCTTCTATAACATTTATGTTATTAATCAGATAGCTTAATGAACCATAAGAACTTAGAAGAAAAAAAACTAACCGAGTTGATTCCGTTAAATTTCCTGCATCATTGACCCCCATTATCATTGTTTCATTACCACTATTGGAAATTTCCGAGAACATCAGATCCTTTCAATCCCTCTTCCGATTATTTAAAAGTTGCTGTAACGTGTAAGTCATAGAAGAATTTTGTTTTTTGTAGGCCAGTTAAGTGAGTGGGACCTTCTTTGTTATGAAATTGATTTGTTCTCTTGCACTGTTGTATAACAACGCTATTTTGCCCTTTTTCTACTTCAGACTTTTTTCCTTGAAATACAAGTTGTATCTGATCTTTTGAATAAATATATGGTATACACGTTATTTCATGTGCTTGTCTTCAACATATTAGCGATTTTGGTCCCCCAAGTTTAGGGGGGAAAAGTGCTTCCTATTTTGGATGGATTCATACAGTGAGTTTGTTGTTTTCTGTTACTTTTGTTTCTATTTCTTATCGGGTATGTATGTGGTGGATTCAGTGGACAATCTGATATATAGAATGAGATGGGAGATCATCAATGGATGTTTCGCCTGTTATTATCCCGACTTACTATTGTTTCTTATCCTGCTTTAAAACTACATTAATCTAAATCATATTCATTAGAACATCGGATAGAATGAATAACTTGTCATGAAACATCAAATCCCCTTCAAAAGTCCCGGAAAATGCAAACTCCGGGTAAGTAGAAGACAACTTATCAGTAATCATAGAGAAGTTTGATTCAGGTAATGAGAGTTTAGTACCTCTGGAAACAAAGAGATGCCTCATAGCGGGCACAACAACATAGTACCACGTAGCCAAGTAGTTTGCAGCCCATTAAGTTCATGTCACAACCCTCATTAAGTATTATAGGAGCATTTTTTATCCTTGATGACACCCTTATCTATATATGTATCAACATTAAAACATGGAATTGGAATCAATGCTTTAGTGAACATTGTTTATCCTTGTAGGACTACATTTAGGATGGACCTGCAAGAAGTCATCCATGTCACAGAGAATCATCAGTGAAAGGCAAGGTTTATACGAAAATGCAATTTGGTAAAGAATGGAAAAAATAGGATGTATGGGAGAAAAAGTTGAAAAAAGAAACTGAACTGAGAGCTATGGAGCTAGATATCATGTCTATACAACAAACTTTTTATGACATTTTCTTCAATTTGTTAATTTCATTTACATATAAATTTAGCATGGAAGGAGTTTGACAATGAAATTAAGAACTAACATGACTGATCGTCTACACCATTGTCTTTTTCTGAGTGCCTTCCTCTTCAGATCCACCTTCTTCATCAAGAACTTCAACTGCTTCTTCAGAATTTTCAAGTTCCTCACTGGGAAAAACGATCACTTTGCTTGGAAAGGAGATCGACTTGTATAGTCACGATTCTTGCTGTCGTCTGGTTAGTCAAGGTTAACATTTTAGAAAATAAAATTTTAAGTCTTCCATATTTTTGTTTTTTGTTTTTCCTCCTTTTGCCTTGAAGATATGGAGAACAGTTTCCTTTGTTTTATCTGTGATCAAACGGGAAAGAAATGATGTTGTGAGAGCTGAAGAGACCAATAAATGATTCAATTCAAGATATTACGAGAGTTCTAAACTAGTTAATTCGGTGTGCAATCAATTTTGTGCATTGATGCATGTGATTGAAAGCTCACAACTAGGCAACGCCCAAAACAGGTAGTGTATTTAGGCTTGTTAATTTGATAAGAGTACTCATAGGAAATAAAAAATATGACCAGCACATAAGAAAACTTGAGATCCCATGATGAGGTCCTTTTCAAAGTTGACAATTACAGCGGCCTTAAATCGATGAACAAAGTGCTTGCAGAATGTTATAAATAGATGTTACAAAATGGGAGACTGTATTAAGAATAGAAAATCAGCAAGACTATCAAAAACTAATGGAAGCGTTAGAAAATGTTAGAAGAATCCCAAGGATAATGTGGAAGAAAATACTTTATTTTATATTATCCTGCCATTGGCTTTTATTTCCTTCATTGAAGAAAAAAAAACAAAACACGACTGATTGGCTAATGTGCATAAGTTATGTGTCTTCCCTTCCAAATGTGCAGGATTTTCCCTCCTTTTTTATATTGCTCACAAGTGGAATAGAATGGACAAGAGTTGGATCAAGTCTACCAACAGATTTAAATCTCTTGAATTTGCTGAGGGTCTACAAAAATTCCTTTCTCTAGCGCGAGAGCATGTTGATGGGGCTAATAGAATAAGGTGTCCATGCCGAATGTGTTGCAATCGATAGTACAAGCCCATCGTTGTAGTCGAAGAACATATATGGGTAAAAGGATTCGATCAATCTTACACCGAGTGGATCTTCCATGGGGAGAAGGAAATATTTGGTGGTCCGGAGGTGCATGATTGTGATGATGTCGACAATGCGTTAGAAGATGTTGATGAGATGCAGCCACGATTGAACGACTTCTTTTTGGGAAATTTTGCAAATACCAACGTTGATGAGCCTTCCACCAACTCTACTTCTGATTGTCAATCTAACAGTGCTCCCATGAAATTTCTAGGGTTGTTGGAAGATGCTCAACGTCCACTCTATCTGATATGTACGAAGTTCTCGAAGCTATCTTTTATCATTAAGTTGCTACATATAAAGACCATGAACAATATGAGCATTAAGGCTTTCGATATGAAGTTTGATCTGTTAAATGCTGCATTTGAGGAAGTTGGAGTTGAATTGCCGAAATCACACTATGAGGCAAAGCAGCTGAGACGAGGATTGGGCTTTAGTTATGTGACACCCGAGTTGTTTAATTTATCTACATATTATTTCTTTATAATATTTGCTATAAAAAATGCGGCTTATGTATTATTTTGCTTAATCTTCAACTATTTCCAGCTTATTGCGTAATCTTTTAAATTCAAAATATTCCGCTAAGAAAAGAAAATTGAGGGCTTTTAAACGATCCTAAGAGTCTTTATCGTGCGGTAATCCCCGATCTTTGTGCATACGATTACTATACGCAAGCCGAGGGGGTAAGTATCAGCACGGGGCGTGACAAGTTATGAGAAGATCGACGCTTGTAAGAACAACTGTGTACTATTTTGGAAAGATCATGCCAACCAACAAGAGTGTCCTGTTTGCGGGGTGTCAAGATGGACTTTTGACAATGGAAGGAAGAAACATATCCTGTGCAAAGTCTTGCGATACTTTCCATTAAAGCCACGCCTTCAGAGGCTATTTATGAACAAGCCCACATCCCTAGATATGAGGTGGCACCTCGAAGGTCGATCATCCAATCTAAAGATAATGAGGCATCCAGTTGACTCTCTTGCCTGGAAGGAGTTTGACAATGAACACCCCTGGTTTGCTCGGATCCCCGCAATGTTCGCCTCGGGCTTGCAAGTGATGGCTTTAATCCCTTTGCAAATATGAGTACAACCTACCGCGTATGGCCAGTGGTGATGATACTGTATAACCTCCCACCATGGAAGTGTATGAAGAATCCATACCTTATGACGAGCTTGCTTATTCCTGGGCCTAAAGCACCTGGAACGATAAAGATGTCTACCTCCGACCCTTAGTTGATGAGTTGAATGAATTATGGAGCGAAGGTGCTGAGACATATGACGCACACTCCTCAGAAACATTTCTTTTGCATGCTTCATTGCTTTGGACTATCAATGATTTTTCGGCGTACGAAAATCTTTCTGGGTGGAGCACAAAGGGTAAAATGGCATGTCCGACATGCAACAATGAACCCAGTTCTATGTGGTTAAAGCATAGTAGAAAGACGTGTTACATGGGCCAACGTCGCTTTTTGCCACCAAGTCACTGATGGAGAAGAAAAAATGCAGCATTTGACGGCACTGAGCAGCGTAGAATGGCACCCCTTGAAGTCTTTGGAGCGGATGTTTTAGAGCAACTAGCGAACATTAGGGACGTCAAATTTGGTATGTCTCTGTTGTTCAAAAAGTTTAAGCGCACACCTGCGGAGCTCAATTGGACCAAAAAAAGCATTTTCTTCGAACTACCCTATTGGTCAACTCTGAGATTGAGACATAACTTGGTCGCGATGCATATTGAAAAAAATAAATGTGATAACTTGTTGGGAACTCTAATGGGGATTGAGGGAAGAAGCAAGGATACCATAGTTAGTCGTAATGACTTATTTAGAATGGGGATAAGGCCAGAACTTCACATTCAAAGGTCTGAATCTCATGGATTAATGCATGTTGCTTGCTATACCCTATCAAAATTTTGAAAGAAAATCTTTATGTGTATGGTTGAAAGCCGTTAAATTTCCTGACGGATTTGCGTCAAACATCTCCCGTTGAGCACTATGGTCCAAAATCACGGATGCCGCCACCGGGATAAGTGTATTATTCGCCTCCTTTTCCAAACAACTAGCCAGGTCATCAATATGGAAAATAGTAAGTCCATTAAATTATTCATTATTCGTTAAAAAAATCTTTTAGGGTAAAATTAGGATAAAACCACTGTTGTTGTGAAAAGGAACACAGCTAGCGTATTGGATCATCTAATCGTAATTTTCCTTTGTGCAGGAACGAAAACATATGTCCAAGAAGTTTTATTCAGCAAGCTAGAATAAAGGCTGAATTCTTCACGTTTTATGCTTATAGATGTTGTGAACGAAGTAATGAAAACACAGAAGAGGAACAATAAAGGGATGTTTACTTTTTCTACAATGTAATGCACGCATACGTGTATCCTGGGCCTGTTTGTTATATATAAGAAGAATTGTTGGTTAACAATAATTCTATTCTCCTTTCTTTTTTTTTCCTCTTTGTATCCGAGCTATAAATTAATGGATATAATAATGCCCATATGATTATATATATATATATATATATATATATATATATATATATATATATGATGAAGCTATTTTTAACCGGCCTATCACGGCGTCCACTGGGCCAAGAACTCGAGGGAGCTAGACTCGAAGTCCAGCACTTGGGATGTGTTGAAAATTCCAAGTTCTCATTCCTTCCTCCTGCAAGTAAAATAAACACGTTATAATTCAGAGTTATCTCTGTAGGGGATTTCTCCGATGTCATTGTCAGTCGTCATTGTCTAATTATCTTTTCTTTTCTGGTTATCAGTGAGAGAGTTTGAGAGAGAATTGTGCGTACTTTTTCAGTATCTTTCCATCCCTATTTATCCTTCCTCTTTTCTTTCTGGGCCTCGACATGTTCTTTCCCTTCTCTCTTATGACGGTTTCTTTTCATCACGCGCCTGCTGATTTTTGTTAACTAGTTTAGGCCCATTTTTTCCTTCTTTATTCCTTATTGGTCCTTAGTAAGACGGTTCCTGGTTGCTCATTTAATGGCTAGATTTTATTCTCTCTAGTATCGACTTTGTCAAAGCGTAAGATGATTAACTCCTCTTAAGCCTTACTTTTACGCTTGACACGATCCTCATTTAAGAGAGCTGTCGGTGTTACCCACATGGTTAGGTTCTTTGTTGACAAAAGCTTTTTATGTATTCAGATGGGCTCAGACCCTTTCTCTGTAATACTCCAATTTTTTTTTTTTGAAATTTGAAACAGTGCGTTAGGGATAAGTGTTATCCCTTCCGCAACATTTTACGTTGCTGAAAGAAAATGTTCAGTTTCAACGTCAAATCAAAATCTATTCAAAATTTGATTTTTCTTCAAATTTTGAACGGATTTTGACCAAATTTTCGCCTTTTTTAACTTATTTAGAGATCTTTAAGTATGGATCTAGGTTAATTGCGAAAATTTCCACCCAATATTGGAGTTTTCTCTCATTTGAAGCTCTCTCTCAACAACGAAACTTTATTTTCTCTTACCTTTGGAGACGAAATTTGTAGGGGCTGAGTATTTTTGAAGGTATGTTTGATTAATCTTGGTTTAGAGAGGTATTTCTTATGTCGTTTTCTAGACGACATTGGAGAGCCGTTCGTCAATTATTAAGCAATTTTTCTTCGACTTCGTCGGCGCAATTGGGTGAGCTTTTCTCTAAATTCTGACCTTCAATGGAGTTTTAGATCTGAATATTCTAGATTTTCCAGATTAGTTTTTGGTTTGTTGTAGGGTAATTAAAAGCGATTTTGAGGAATTTCACGATTTTGGGAATAACTAGAGTTATTGCAGTTCAGGTGTGTTTGTTGTTGGAATTCTATTATTAAATCAGATTGGAGATGTGTGAGGATTTAGATGAAGAGTTGACTGTTGTTCAAATGAATTTTAGGTGCTGATTGACTTTTTAGCAATTCTTTGTGAATCTTAAGCTTCGGTTAAACATCGAGGTAAGTGGCTTATCAATGAGATTTTATTCCTTTAAACTTTTGTGGAATCTAAGTGCACGAAATGTTTAATTATTCTGTGAGATAAAATTGATTTAAAAATTTTTCTTTGTGCGAGATTAAAATCTCTTGTCATTGGTGAAATACATTTTTAAAACGTGCACTATTTTTATATAGGTTTGATTCATTATATGGGGAAAATGTACAAATTTTTACTAAAGATGAAATGGTTTAGATTTCATGAATTTGTTTGAAATATCAAACTTGAAATGATTGGTTGTTGGGATATATTTATTTTGTAAGTATACTTTGAAAATTGTTCTTGCGCTGGCGATATATCTCTGCGGTCTGTGTGACCAATTTGATACCCCTCGTGGTATTTGGAGGTCTTTGTGGCCTGGAGGTCTGTGTGGCCTAATATTTTGAGGTCTTTGTAGCCTAGAGGTCTGTGTGACCTAATATTTGGAGATCTTTGTGGCCTGAAGTTCTGTGTGACCATTGGTGATTTCTCTATATTGCGCGCCTTGGATAATTTTTGTTACAAACTGATATTTTTGGGTTTAGTATGGCTCATGATATTTTTTTTGGATTTTGGTTATTGTGATAAATTGTCTTTTTCCCCTACCCTCATTGACTTGCTACTTACTGAGCTAGTTGTAGCTCACCACTTATTTTCTATCTTTCAGATTTAGAGGTTGGTGGCAGCGAGTTGTAATCTCCGAGAGTAATTGCTAGATGCATGATTATTGAATAAAGAGTCCTATAGAGACTCTACTAATAATTGTTTTTATTTTGGGAGACTTTAGTTGTTTTATTGCTTATTGAGGAAATTGTTTATTGAGACTCTTGTTAAGAGAAGTATTTAAGAATTTATGTTTTTAGTAGTGCTCTGACTAAACTGTTGGGATTCATTTTGATTATTGAAGATGGAATAGAGATTTTTATGAGTTCTTTTCTTGGTTGAGATGATATTTTCAAGCGGTATTCTATCTATTTAGACTTTTGGGTCGGGGTGTTACATTCTCATTGGGCCTCAATAAGCTTTCTTGGGGCCAAAAAATCTATCTCCATCAATATAAAATACTACTTTTCCAAAAGAATCGAGATACTAAAAATGGGGGAGGATTATATTATGCATCTTCGTATTTTTATGTATTATTTATCTATATTCACCTGAAAATTCCAAGTTTGGGTATTTTCCTCCCTTAAAAATAAAAAACTATCGAAAACGGTGGGGTATAATGTACGTACACTCACTAACACGAGAGCACGTACTGATTAGTTTAAATGAATTTCTGGCTAATTAAATGGGCTCAATATATATATATATATATAGTGATTTGCAAAAATAGGGATATAGAAACATCAGCTTGAATCTGAATCCAAGCTGCTTTGTGAAGATATTTCTCAACCTTTCCGCATGCCTTGTTGGATAATTGAGGAGCTTGTGATCTCTCTTCGAGCTGTCGCGCAATCTGCTTGGGCTATCCATTGGGTACCCAAGAAACTCAACCAGCAGGCTCACTTGCTGGCTCAATATTAAAGTTAGATTCTCATATTGATTTATGCTAAAACAACGTGAGTTATTGTATTCAATAGTTTATAAATAAAATCTCTATGTAACTTTATCAAATATAAGTGAGAAAACCAATCAACCCAATTGGACATTCTCATAGTGGATGTCTCATTTATCAGTATAAATAATTTTTTCTTCAGTTAAAATTTTTATTTCTAACATGGTATCAAAGCATGTTTCCGGCGACAGTCCGATGCCTTTCTGCATTCTTCCGACGTTATTTTTTATTTTGTTTCCTTGAATTATTTTTATAAATCCAACCTTGAGTTTGCAGGGGAGTATTAAAGTTAGTTTCACATTGCTAAAGCAATGTGAGTTATTGTATTCAATGACTTATAAATAAAGCATCTATATAATCTTATCAAATATAAGTGAGAAAATTAATAAGTCTAATTGGTTATTCTCATAGTCAGTATAAATACTGGGCAGCCTATTCTCAGTTTACTATTTTTTAGGCCCCAGTAGTATTCCTCTTTATATTCTGCTTTGTGATATTGTTTCTTTTATGAGTTAAACTCTTATTTCGTTTAATGAATGAGGTTTTTTTTATCAAATAGAAATATATTAATATAGAGCGTAACAATACAAACAAAAGCCCCTCGAGGAGGATCAAAACCCTCAAAAAAACCCAAGGAAAACTAGAGTGCAACCCATGGAAAGCGGGGAAGCATCCTTCCTGAGAGGAAGAGGTTGTTTTTGAGAAGAAAAAAAAAAACTACGTAGTGAGGCTTGAAAAATTATAGCCGTTTTCTTTACTCGATCTTTTTAAGTTGTTTCTACGGGCTATCTCCCCTTCTTCTCAAATTTTTTTCACCTTCTCTTCTATGCTTCAGAGAAGAAAACGGGAGCAGGGATTGGCTCATCTTCGTACACGGACGTCTTTTTCTTCTGTGGGATCCATGTGTTGCGTTCGTAGAGTGTTTTTCTCCTACCCTTTTTCTCCTTCCCTTGAAACCGCGTGTTCTAGAAGTGGAATATGAATAGGAAACACACTTACCCGAGTAGGGTCACAGCTTGTTGGAGGCTTTCAATGAGAAGACGATGATGCCTCATGGGGTTGTTGGAAAAAATTCTATGGGACCTGACAGCAACAACTGAACGTATGTTTTGGGTTTGGTACTAAACAGCAACAGGTGGAGGTAAGTCAAGTTCTTCTTAGGCCGATACTAATTTCATGTAATTGCTTGGAAGTTTCTTTTATTCTGTTTAATATCTAATGGGACTGGCTAATTGTGAGATGCATGAAGCTTGCAAGTTGCAATGACCAAGAAAAAATAATGACAACGAAATGAGTTACGGACTATTGGTTGACTTTAAAGGAAGACTTGGACCATTCTGTCTTGTTCCCTGTCAAAGGGAGAAACATCTGCGTAGTATCTTCCTTCATTTGAAATTTTACACTTTTGTTTGGGAGACTAACGTAGAGCGGAAGAAGAAAAAAATCTTACACAGCGAGTGTGGGATTAGACAGCACCGAAATGCCCGTGACATGTGAATCTTTCCTAATTATAACCGGAAACAGCATAGCCAATTTCTCTCGTCCCCAGCCCATGGCTTCCACATCAATTGTATGCTTCCTCATGCTCTTTTCCTTTGCAGGAGGAAGAGCCCAAGACCACATTATTCCGGGGTCTTCACTCTTCCCAACCACTAAGCCTACTTCATGGTTTTCTCCGGCTAGCCGGTTTGCATTTGGGTTCTACCAGCGAGGCAGTGATGGCTTTGCCGTTGGAATTTGGTTGGTCGGTGTAGATCCTATGACAGTGGTGTGGACGGCACTTCGTGATGATCCACCGCTCACGTCGAATGCGACGCTGGATTTTACCAAGGATGGAAAGCTTCTCTTGAGAACTGGGCAAGGACGAGAGACACTCATTGCTAACACAACAAATCCCGCTTCCTATGCTTCGATGCTCGACTCTGGCAATTTCGTGCTGTATGACAAGGATTCCAATTCCACCTTCATTTGGCAGAGTTTCGAACATCCCACAGACACCATCTTAGGAAATCAGACTCTGTTTTCTGGAGGTCAACTCTTCTCCAGTTTAACCAAAACTGACCACTCCACCGGACGCTTTCATCTCAAGATGCAGGTTGATGGAAACCTTGTTTTATACCCAACGAAAACAGGTGACACCCCTGGAGATGCTTATTGGAACACAGGCACTTCCGGGAGGGGTTTCAAGTTTCACCTTTATCTCAATAATACAGGGGTTCTGCGGATCATCAACGAAACTACATCAAAGATAGTTTCGACCGTGAATTATGGCTCATCTCAGGGTAGCAGCATCAATGAAAATATCATTTACCGCGCGACGCTTGATTCTGATGGAATTTTCCGGTTGTACTCTCACGCCTATGATGAAAGTGGCCACTTCACTAATAATGCAAGCACAATATGGGAAGCGGTTGAAACTCTTTGTGAAGTGAAGACTTTCTGTGGTTTCAACAGCTACTGCACATTCAATGACGGCCAACCATACTGCCTTTGCCTTCCTGGGACTGATTTTTTAGATCCAAATGATCGGTCTCTTGGCTGTGAGAGAAACTTCACCGAAGCAGAGTGTAGAGGTGGGAAAGAAAAAGCAGACATGTTTACCATCCAAACCATGGACAATATGAAATGGGGAGATCGTCCTTATGTTAAGGCACCAATGTCAAAAGAAGAATGCAACAGGTCCTGCTTGGAAGACTGCGCTTGTGGGGCGGCACTCTTCGATGGTAAAACTTGTGCGAAACAAAATCTTCCTCTGAGATATGTAGTAAGAGATGCAAAAAGCGGGCAGACGGCATTCTTTAAGGATGGCACGAGAAGCATCAAAAGCAGCAATGAAACTGAACTCGACAAGCCACTCGTGGTTGTGCCCAAAAGAACAATAGTGCAAATTCTTCTTCTGATAATAGGTTTTTGTGTGTCGTCAGGGGTTGCCCTTGCAATATCTGGCCTTTTCATTTTCAAAAGTCGAGTCTTAGGCTACAAAAGGCTTTTAGAGAATGGAGGTGTGGGCCCGACCGCGGGGGTCACCTTGAGATTGTTCTCATATAATGAGCTCAAAAGAGCAACAAATGGCTTCAAGGAAGAGCTCGGTAAGGGATCCTTTGGAGCAGTTTACAGAGGGGCACTGTACAAAGGCGAAAGACTTGTAGCAGTAAAGAGACTTGAGAAGTTAATTGAAGAAGGTGAAAGGGAGTTCCGTGCAGAGATGCGATCAATTGGGAGAACCCACCATAGGAACTTAGTTCGTTTGCTGGGTTACTGCGCCGAGGACTCTAAAAGGCTTCTGGTTTACGAGTACATGAGCAATGGCTCCCTTGCTGATCTTCTTTTTCGAGCCCCGAGGCGTCCGGATTGGAATGAGAGAGTAAAAATCGCTCAGGATGTCGCTAGAGGGATCCTCTATCTCCATGAAGAGTGTCAGGCCCCAATTATTCATTGCGATATAAAGCCTCAGAACATTCTAATGGATGAGTTTTGGACAGCTAAAATCTCTGATTTTGGGCTGGCAAAACTCTTAATGCCAGATCAAACAAGGACCTTCACGGGAGTCAGAGGGACAAGAGGGTACTTAGCTCCAGAATGGCAGAAGAACACCCCCATATCAGTGAAGGCAGATGTTTACAGTTATGGAGTAGTGCTCATGGAAATAATATGTTGCAGAAGGAACATGGAGTTTGAAGTATCAAAAGAGGACGAAATTATCCTTTCAACTTGGATCTACAAATGCTTTGTTGCTGGAGAGTTGGATAAGATTGTGAAATGGGAAGAAGTAGATAAGAGGACCTTGGATAATATGGTTAAGGTGGGACTCTGGTGTATTCAAGATGAACCAGCTCTTCGTCCCTCCATGAAAAGTGTCCTCTTGATGTTAGAAGGGAATACTGCCGATATATCTATTCCTCCATGTCCAGCTTCTACGCCCATGTAGACTTTGGCTTGATCCAAGACAAAAAATATTGTTTCTGCTTTCATATAGATTTTCTTTTGTATTCCTATCACGAAAGTGATTTGTATTTAACCGCCCTCAGTAATTATGTTTAGAGGTCAGAGAAGGGGCTCGTATTAAAAGCACTGCTATCATAATCAGTGAAGGAAAGGCTCATGTTGCCTAAAAGTACCTGATGTGATCTAGGGCTGTACAACCCCGGTGTAGGTGCCGGTTTTGGCAACACCGGGTAGGCCGGTTTTTAAATAATTGCCACCTACACCTACACCGTTAAGGGCAAAAACCGGCCCTTAGCTGTGGCGGTTTAGCGGTGGCGGTTTCCGGTTATCCTACATTAATATTGGGCCATTTTTTAGCATTTTACCCACTTGACCCAATGTATTTTTTTTCTTTTTTCTTTTGGTCCATTAATCACATAACAATAAAATCTAAACTAATGAAATCCAAATTCTAAAATCAATAAAATTTAGAAGAATGACACATTCCAAATCAAGAGAAAAACTTACTTGGTGTCACAATTCAGATATCCTCACACGTGAAATTGCCACTGCAAGGGCATCAACAAGTCCACAGTCCTGCTCTTCACCCCTACTTGAACTATCAGATGATAAATTTATGCTAGTCCTTACTGAGAAAGCTGCAGACAGTTCTCTTGTTTCTCTCTGAGTCCATTCCGGGTCTAGCAGTCAGTTGTTGGGAAGTCAGATTTATAAGGTGCGTTTTTGAGTTCAATGTTAAAGTCGCCAATGATTGTTTTGTATAGAACAAGAGCCACGGATGTCCTGGAATGTTACAAAACTAGATCAAAAACAAATATATGAACACAAAGTGTTTTAAAGCTGCAGACAGTTCTCTTGTGTCACTCAAAGTGTTTTGATAGCACAAAAGGAACAAATCACAGAGGTATCTAAGAAAGTTCCTCCACATTGAACTTTTTCCAAGCTTCCTGTTTTAGAATTGAAAAATCCGGTCAAAAGCTAACAGAAATCAAACTAAATGAATAATGAAAACAAGCACATAACTAGCTGCATAATGAACTACTGCAGATAACTATATCTAAGTCTTGCAGTGCTCTCACTGTGATGCACTTTGCGCATTCGTATCCCATCTTATCATCTGTCCATTTTCTGGTCCATGTAGATAGAAGTTGTAGTTCCTAAGGGGTTTAATGAACTGGTTTCCTCAGAGAGAAACCAAGACCCAATCTTTTATTAGCATGTCTTCTCGTTACTGATTTGAAATTCATTAAAAATTTGGGCTCACTAGAAACAAGCTCATAACAGTGCAATATCATGAAGAAGGAGAAAAAAGAGGAGAAAGGCAGGTGGAGGAATAACAAATATAACATGATATAAAAACATGCATGCACAAACATTAGATTTTCGTGGTGAACTCTTATAAAAACGTTTTGAAGCACTGATAATTGATTTGATCAAAAAGTTCTGACACTTAACAGATTGATTGCAATACTGTACATGGGAAAAAGAACCATATGAATAGTTAAAGAGCAAAATACCCTCTGTGATAGCTTTTCAACCTAACACATCGCACCACTTACTCCTGCCACTTACTTGTCCTAATGCACTTGCAACAACAAGCCCCCCCTCCCCCGCAGGAAAAAAAAACAGAGGGAAAGAAACTTCAAAAGCAAGCATCAACACATAAAATCAATCTCCATGGTTATCTAACTGCATGCTATCGCAGCATTAGCTACCAAACTTTGGTCCAACACTAAAGTACGCACATATATTACCAAGAAGACTTTATTAGATCGATGCTGGTAATACTTCCTAGTGAAGCAAAATTCATTACCTCTTACTTATTATGGGCAGATACCAGAACAGATGTACCTTAGAAAACAAAAGGTCAGACTCTAGTATTGAACTAGCACCTACTTTCCCGACTCTAGCTACATATATGCTTATCCAAGCATGAATCACAATAGTGATAGTGAAAAAGATTTGCTACTTAGTATCTCCATAAAACACAAACAGCCTGAGAAAGCAAAAGTCCATGTTCCACAGTCAAAATAACACCCATATCTTTTCAACTTCAGCTGTATCGGCTCGTTTGAGCTGAACCATATGTTCTGTCTTGTCTATCTCAACTCTATTCCTTACATTTACCATCAAACAACAATAAATTTAACACGCAAAATTTCATTCGCGGATTCGCGACATTTTCTTCAGCTACAAAAAAGCCATAGCCGAGTATCCAAAAAAACCCGTCTCAGCATTCCAACCCTCTCATTCCCGCCACTCGCCATCAAAATCAAATACAGAAAGTTAAAGCAGTAAAAGATTTCGAAAGCCCCGAGCCTAATCATCCATCTAAAACCCCT
Source organism: Myrica gale (assembly GCA_963930655.1). NCBI lineage: Eukaryota > Viridiplantae > Streptophyta > Magnoliopsida > Fagales > Myricaceae > Myrica > Myrica gale. Next base: position 20,758,084 of record OZ005604.1, on the reverse strand, counting down.
CAAAACCCCATTGATCCTCGCCCAATTATGCAATCAGATCATGCAATTTACGCCGTCAACGAATTCTGAACTAAGCAACTACACAAAATGAAAATACTATACCAATAAATAACAAAAGACTACGTGTTAAATCATTTCACATGAACAGATAGACTTATAAGATGAGAGGCACGACTGTACTCGTTTGTGGTGAGATACGTTCAGAATACTCGCTTCTCTGACCGTCGTTTTGGTGGGTGGAACCCAGAAGTCAAAGCACAGGGGAATGGGCTTGAGGTGGGGTTCGGGGAGGTGAATGGAGTTGGGGTTGGAGAGCATGAGGGGGTTGAAGCCTTTAGGGATTCGGGGAGGGGGGAGGGATTCTGTCGAAAGGGAAAAGAAGGGGAGGTTAAAAATTGGGAAAACCCGATTCCCGGTCCCGGGATCCCGGTGCCGGGGAACCCGGGAACCGGAAATACCCCCGGGTTTTCCCAAAAAAGTTAAACCGGCACCCGGTGCCGGTTCCGGTTCCGGTGCCGGTGCCACCGGGATTTCCCGGTGGCACTGAACAGCTCTAATGTGATCTATTCTTCTCTCACCAAAACTACTATTACATTTTGAAACAGTATTAGTCTCATTTTGTAATTTACACCCCCAAACTACCTAGCTACTAGTTAGACGCACTGCACCCCAAATTTTAGAGATAGGTATACACGTTGCTCTTTCATGTTGCCTAACAGTACCTGATGTGATCTTAACATGTAAAATAATTTATCGTGTAGGGTACAATGTGTATATCTTAATTGTTTTGGGTGTAAATTACAAAATGATTGATAATTGAAGAGTACCAAGTGTAGTGTCTTATAAAAATGATATATTTGTCCATACTCTTCTCTAAGTAAAACTACTATTATTGTGTTATATGATTTTTTTTTCTAGGCAACTAAAATACTATATTAATAATTGAAAAATACTACCGAACATAAAATAAGCTAGAAGGCGCTAAAAAGCCTAAACAAACCAAAAGACCTTACAATAAAGTGAATCCTACGAGAGGTCTACAAACCAACCATAAGGACGGGGACCAATACAAACTGACTGTGAGAATCAAGACGCACAAATCGACCGCAAGGACCAGGACATAACAAGACCACCGCAAAAGGCAATGACAGCTTCCACTGGAGGAAGGACGATTGAAGCAATGATCCGACTCTTTCGGGACAATCTTCAAGCAATGATTGGCTGCATTAAAGGGAGGAGGAGAAAAGACAGCTCGGGGTGGCACAAAACGATGGTGGCTAGGAGACCCACCGGAGAAAAACGGCTGGAACAGTCCACAAAACGAGGGGAGGCGACAAAGACGACATAAAAAGCCTAGCGGACCGGTCAGGGGGCAAAACCGTTGTGCGTCTATGTGATGCCCCTCCCGTTTAGACTCTTTAAATCTACTTAAATTAGTTTTAATGATTTTTCTATAATTGGATTTTTTGCGTGTAAATTTTTATTTTGTGCTTTTATGAGTAACTATGATTTAATTTTTATAAATTAGATGTTATTTATTAGTGGATGCCATATTATAGCTTTTCTTGATTTATAAATTTCTTTTAGGTAATTATAATGAATTTCTCTAGTTAATTAAATTTCTTTTAGGTAATTATAATGAATTTTTCTAATTAATTCATTATTCTTATTAAATACTAAATTTATGACTTGCTAAAGTACATAGTGCTTTATAAAGTTAGTTAATTATATTTTTGAATTCCTATCTTCATGCTTCCTCCATATTTGATTATTTTTAGTTGAGGGATATTCTTAAATAATTTGTTAGTTATATTATTTTTTTGGAGAATTATTAAATATCTTTTGGACCCTATTAACAGGCTTGTGCCGTAGGCTTTAGGGAGGAAATAGTGTGGGCTGGACTTAGGAGCTAAGTAGGCTTCATTGTGAGCTTGGGTAGCAAAGGAGGCCAAGCCCAATGCACTTGGGCTTGGCCGGCCATCTCTTCACCTCCCCCACCTAAAATTAGTTGTCATAATGACCTAGACAAAATTTTCTTCTCTTTTAGTATTTTCAAATTCTTTCTTATTTATATTTACTTTATATTATCTCCATATATTTACAACATACTCAATTTTTGACTAATATAAATGCATGTTCTATATTCTTAAGTCAAGAAAATTCTTTATGAATATTTTTCATAATGAGAGTTGTATTTATACGAACTTTTTCATATTTAACATATAGTAAAGCATATAATTTAAAAATAAAATATTTATTATAATATTATTTTGCCCCCTCAAAGATAAATTCCTAGCTCCGCCACTCCCCCGTAGCATCTTCATAAATTGTTTTGACAAGCATTTTACAAAATAAAATTTTATTTAGTAAGGATAATATTATCAAATTAATATTATTTAATAAATATAATATTATATCAAATTTTATTAGCTCTCGTGGCATGCCTGTCTTACCCACAGAGGGAAAAGCAAAATATGAGCCATTACGTGAGGCTTGACAAATTACAGCCGTATTCTTTACTCTTCCATTGCATATTTAAATTCCCAGTAACTTTTTTGCCCTTTATAAGTTTATAGACATTGTTTCTACGGGTTAACAATAACAGGTATCAATCTTTTTCTCTTTCCGGTTTACCTTTTAGGGGTGATTCGTGCATCAAAGCCCATCCTTTGCTTTTTTTTTTTTGCTGAATAAAGACTCATCACATTACGGAAAAGAAAGAGAACAACGCATATCACAACTCCGGATATGCTCGGGAATTTCAGAGGGCAACAAAAAACCAACAATACCAGAACTAACAGCCCATTTAGCAAGGTTATGGGCCAGAGCATTACACCTCCTAGAGACCCAAGCTATTTTCCACTCCTTAAACTCGGCTAAACCACAACGAATAGACTCAACTAAAGAAGCAATGGGCCAAGACGGGACTCCTCCCTCCAGGATCTCCTTACAAAGCACCAGAGAGTCACACTCGAACTCCACCTTTGACCACCCCTTACTACGAGCCAAGAGACATGCCTCCGCCAAGGCACAAGCCTCACCAACCAGCGGGTCCATAGCTGCTAAGCGTTCCACGTACACCATACAGAGGGAACTATAAGAGTCTCTTACAGAGATAGCTATGAAAGACCCATTTGGACGAATAGCCACATCCGAATTAAGCTTCAACCAACCAGGCTTAGGAGGAAGCCATCTCAACGATTTCCCCCTGCCATACTTCAACCATACCTGAGAATGTTCAGCAAAGCGTCGTCGAATAGAAGCAATTAGGTCAACAATCACCACCGTTGCATTTTCATGTATCACTCGATTCCGCAGAAACCACAAACAATCCATAACAATTGCAGCATTAAGAGCGAAGGCATTGAGGTGCTCCCTCCGAATATTCAGAACCCTATCTGCATTAAGTATCATCTCGATCAGAGCTCCTGCAGATGTTGGGTTCAACTCATCCATAGGAACAACCCACGGTGATTCTCTCCAAGCAATACTAGCAACAACACATCCCACCAGTAGATGTATGGTGTCTTCAGGAACAAGACGACAGAACGGGCACAAAAATCCTTCTTCCTCTTCGCAATTGAGAATCCTAGCCAGCATTTCTTTTGTTCTGAGCGCTCCTGCCGCAACCTTCCATAAAACCATCTTAAGTCGGTCTTGCAATTTTAGCTTCCAAAGTCTTTCCCAAGAAGTGGCATCCAAAGCAGTCCTTTCCGGCGCCCTATGCGTTTGTTCCATAAGGACCAAAGACTTAACCGAGAACAGCCCACTATTCTCCTTCGTCCAAATCCACATGTCCTCCGAATCCGGGTGCGGAACCGGCAACCTCAAGATAGCTTCAACCGAGGCACTTTCGAACAAAGAGTGCAGAAGGACCATATTCCATGCTCGCTCCCCCGGCACCACCAACTCCGAGACATATTGAATTGGGGGGCTCAGTCGAGCTCCATCTCTCCAAAGGGGTTGGAAACCCAAGCCACCTGGCATCCATGGATCGACCTTCACCCTGACCGTGCTTCCATTGCGAGGCAACAAGCAAAGCCCCTCAGTGAGAAGTGGAGCTGCCTGCAGTATACCTTTCCACACCACCGAACAAGAACCAGCCTGGTTAGAGGGGTTGATAGGAGAACAATTTCGATATTTTGCCTTAGCAAGCTGAACCCATAAGTTGTCAGGACAATGCAAAAACTGCCACCCCAGACGCGCCACAAGGGCCAAGTTTACTTCATGCATTTTTCGCAATCCAAGACCGCCCATCACTTTTGGTAGACAGATCGAGTCCCAAGCTTTGGGAGTAAAATTATGCCTTTTTTGAGCCGAAAAACCCCACCAGAAGTCTTTAAGCAGTCGATCAATGTCTTCGCACCATCTTTTAGGAAGAAGGAAAGTGGACATACTATAAAGAGGCATAGCGGAGGCGACCGCTTTGATCAGAGTTGTCCGCCCCGCTTGAGATAGAGCACACATCTTCCACCCCGCAATTTTTGAAAGGACACGGTCTTTTATATCATTAAAGGCTCTCTTTTTAGATCTTCCTATAAATAACGGAAGCCCCAAGTACTTTGAATCCATGCACATCTTTTTCATTCGCATAGTATTACAAAGTTCCTCGACCACCACAGGATGAATATTCTTGCTGCAAAATAACGAGGACTTGCCCAAATTGACCTTTTGGCCCCGAAAGCCGCATATACCGATCCAAAGTTGCAGAGATCCTATTCTCTTCTCTAACATTTGCCCGGCTGAAAATCAATAGATCATCTGCAAAAAGTAGATGTGAAATAGAGGGAGCCGTTCGAGAAACCTTTATCCCATGAAAACCCCCTGATTCCTCCTCTTTGGTCAACATTCTGGATAGAACCTCAGAACCCAAAATAAAGAGGAAAGGAGATAACGGGTCTCCTTGTCGCAATCCTCATGAAGGACGAAAGAATCCAAAAGGAGAGCCATTGAGAAGAACTGAAAAAGAGACAGTTGACATACATTGCTCAATCCACCCAACCCATTTCTCTGCGAACCCGAACCTCCTCAACACCTCCACAATAAAGGTCCACTCCATGCGATCATACGCTTTCTCCATGTCCAGTTTAAAAGCAACCAACCCCTTCCGACCTCTATTTGATTTCATGGTATGCAGTACCTCTTGAGCTATGATTGCATTATCTTGAATGGATCTCCCGGGGACAAAAGCCGCTTGGAAGGGCGATATAAGCTTAGAGAGGACACCCTTCAGCCTCCCAGCTAATATTTTCAACACCACTTTGTACACCACATTACAAAGACTAATAGGCCGGAACTGAGCAATACTAGTAGGGTGATCTACCTTGGGCAGCAAAGCAATGAAACTGTGATTTAGTTGCTTGAGTAAAAACCCGGTGCTGAAAAAATGATGGACCATCTGTATAAGTGTCGTTCCCACGGTAGTCCAATAGTGTTGGAAGAATAGAGCCGAAAACCCATCCGGACCCGGTGCCTTGAGAGCACCCAACTGAAACAGAGCTCCTTTAATTTCTTCTGGCGTTGGCAAAGCACACAATGTCTCATTGTCTTCGTGGGTAATGACCGGGTGAATCAAATCCGCCAAAGTACCAAAGTCCTCCTCACACGAAGAATGAAAGAGACGTCGAAAATATTCCACGATATGCCCACCAATCGCCGCTCGACCTTGGAGCCACTGACCGGCCTCATCCTTCAGCATCGCAATGCTATTCCGACGTCTTCGAATAACTGTAGATAGGTGGAAAATTTTCGTATTGAGATTTGTAGTAGTCAGCCAAGTGATTCTGGATTTTTGTTTCCAGATACACTCTTCCCTCTTCAATGCTTCCAAAAGTTCAACTTGAGACCGATGTTCAGCTTCCCAAACTACTTCAGAGGGAGTAAGATTTTGAAGAAATTGCAGCCGTGCTTGTAAGACCCTAATTCAATGCTGGACCATCTCGAATCCCTCCCGATTCCACCTACGCAGCGCTTCTTTTGTAGCCTTAATGAGTAGCACTAGACGGAACGCCGCCGAACCTCGAACTGGTCTCTTCCACGCAGCTTCAACAACACTGTTGCTAGTCTCCTCCCGAACCTAACAGCTTTCAAAGCGAAAAGGTTTAGGGCCCGATGACTCCTCACCATCCGTGTCTAGAATGATGGGTGCATGGTCAGATGCGTATCTGGGTAAAACACGAACCACTGCCCGCGGAAAGAGCAGGGTCCAATCTCCATTTGCAAGACCTTTGTCAAGCCTCTCCCTGATCTGTTGAGAACCACTCCTGCCATTGCACCATGTAAACCGTGGGCCCAAACTCCCCACATCAACCAGCCCCTACTGCATCTTAAGAAGATGAAAACCATCAGTGGAAGATGAGGCAAAAGGCCTGCCCCCCCCACTTCTCATGTTGTCCCGATACTGCATTGAAATCTCCTAAGAGGACCCACGGACCAGCAAAATTTTCGCCTACGGTTGCCACTTCCTCCCAAAACTCAGCCTTCAAAACCTGATCACATGGGCTATGGAGAAACGTGAAAGCCCAAGGCTGAGAGGTTGGTTCACCGAATACCACTATGCTTATCATATGCTGGTGTTGCACAACCACTTCAAAATCAAACCCTCTACGCCAAGCAAAGATTAACCCACCCCTGAGGCCAACAGCGGAGACCTCCAGAGAGTCCACAAAACCCAAATTCGCTAACACACCCGAAGCTTTTGAAATCTTCGTTTCCACTATGTAGAGACAATCCGGGTGATATTGTCTCAACATTGCCCTCAGCGATCGAATTGTCGAGGCTTGGGCGAGTCCTCGACAATTCCAGAAGAAAGAGATCATGAGGAGGGTGGGGGCATGGTCTGGCCCGCCTCCTCAGCCTCCACAACGCCTTCATGGAAGTAGTCTTGCTGAACTTCCTCACTGAAGATCCGTTTCTTCTTTTTTGCATTCCGTTTGGTTGCCCACACCGCCAAGGGTAGCTCACTGTCGTGACACTCCTGCATACCTTCCTCAGCAGCAGAGCTGAGAGCTTCGTCGTGGCAATGGCTCCCGCGACTGACTGCTTTCTTATCACTGATGCGCTTACGAACTGATGAAACTCTCCCCATACGGTGCAGATGCAACGGAGCCTGGCCCATGTACGTTCCTGGCGCTCTCAACATGTAAGGGAGCCTGCGTGGCTGGGCTTTCCCTTCCAAAGATATGCCCTCGGTGATGCCAAATTCGGAGCCCTGTCGTGGTCCACCTATTGACTGTGTTGTACGGTCGATTATCCCCTTACCTGGGCCACGATCCGGCCGTGTATCGTCCAGCCCAACCAAAGATCCCTTGGGCCTAGACAAAACGAGACCATCACTTTCAAAAGGGAAATCGCCTTCGAGAAGCCCACGAACCCGGCCCGTTTGACTACTCGAGGCCCCTGTGTGATTCTTCTTCAAAAAAAACATGCCAGCTTTTTCCTCTTTCACTATTTTCCGAGCCTGATTCAATTCGAATTCCAAGGTCGCTTGCCAGGCCTCCATTTCCGTTACCTCCTTGTCGGGCACAAAAAATCCGTCCCCCTTCGATCCTCCTATAGCCGAAACCCTTCTATCCACTGCCAAGGCAGACGCTGCCACTGGCCCGACCATGCCACCTGCGACAGCTCTGCCCATGTCAGAGTTGATGCTGACCGACCCTCTGGCACTGTTCTCTACAGAGGCGCGTGGTGACAAGCGCTCGTGTTCCCTGGTCGCTCCACCCAAGTTTCCCGGTAGACCTCCATTCCCAGTGGATGAGTAACCGACACCATGAGACCCCGTCCGGCCAAAGGTAAGCTCTCTGTGGTACTGATTAAGATGGTAATTAGGATCTGCCCTGTGATAATTGCTCTGACTCCTGGGTTGCGTTGGCTGGTCTTTGGCCTTTGGGATCATTCTGTTGGGCCCCGAAAACCTTCGGTAGGTTTGGGAGGGGGCCATCATTCTAGGGCTAAAAGCTTCTGGTTCCGTCAAGGAAGAAAGCGGAGCCGGGCATATGTTCGTCAAATGGCCGAGCCTACCACAATTAAAACAGAAACCAAAGATTCGTTCATATTTGAACTGAATCCAAGTGTCTCCTTTATGCAATCTAGGGAGGAAAAAATCGGCCACCAAAGGCTGAGCCACCCTGACCAGAACCTTGACTCGTATGAATTGTGTCACCCAAACTTCCTTAGAGGATCGAAAATCAACCTCCGGCACCTCTCCAACTCTTGTGGCAGCCTCACTGGCCATGGCTCTGGTGGTGAGACCCAATGGCAATCCATGAACTTGAACCCACAAGGGTGTTCTGGACAAATCCACCTCGTTTATAGTCTCGCCTTGTTGCCACTGAGTCAGGATCAGAGGAAACCCTTTTATGTTCCATGGAGCTTGTTCCAGCACCCTGTTTAGGCACACCCGTGATGGGAAAGAAAAAATGAAACGGTCATCCTCCACCTCCTTCATCTCTAACTCCTTCACAAAATGCCAGGACCTGTAAATGGCTCCACGAACCCCAGTTCGGTTCAAAGGCTTATCAGACACCAATTTCCCCACAAAGCATAGCTCCGATCCATCAGGGCTACCCTGATCTTCTAATGGAACAGTACCATCATCACCCCTCCCGGTCACTATTGGAAGCTCCATAGAAACCTCCTAATGAAAGTCACCAGAACCACCCCTGCTAGGTGATCCCACCCAAAAGCCAGGAGTCCTCACCCCCAGGAGAAAATGAACCACAAGCTTGATACCAGCCTTGGTCAGAATGGAGTCATAAATCTCCGAAGAAAAGCTCCCCTTAGAAGCATATACCAAATACAAGAAACTGCAAAGGCTGGAATACTGCAGCTCCCAAAGACCCTCAGCCCCAGAAAAGGAGGTGGGACAAAGGTAAAGGAGAAAGATGGAGATCAAGCATAAATAGGGTTGAAAAAAGAGGAGGTTATGAAGGTGGATGAGAAAGAGAAGGAGAGCAAGAGGAGGAGGAAAGAGGGGATGTGGGAGAGGTGGCCTTGTTGAACATAAACAGAAACAGAGAGAAGAGGGGAAAAGAGGGGAGGAGCCATCCTCTCTCTTCCAAGTGTAATGGCGGAGTCCTATTCGATTAACGCAAGTAGCCAAGCCCATCCTTTGCTTATTAATTACTTCTGAGTGTAATTTCTCGCCCAGTTCAATAATACTCTGTTTTTCTACACAGCTATCTCCCCTTCTTCTCAATTTTTTTCACCTTCTCTTCTATGCTTCAGAGAAGAAAACGGGAGCAGGGATTGGCTCATCTTCTTAAACTGTACGTCTTTTTCTTCTATGGAATCCATGTGTTGCGTTCGTAGAGTGTTTTTCTCGTTCCCTTGAAACCACGTCTTCTAGAATTAAAAGACTGTAAGAGTCAAGACGCCTTGTGGAATATGAATAGGAAACACACTTACCCGAGTGGGGTCACTTGTTGGAGTCTTTCAATGAGAAGACGATGATGCATCATGGGGTTGTTGGAAAAAATTTCTATGGGACCTGACAGCAACAACTGAACGTATGTTTTGGGTTTGGTACTAAACAACAACAGGTGGAGGTAAGTCAAGTTCTTCAAATTAGGCCGATACTAATTTCATGTAATTGCTTGGAAGTTTCTTTTATAGTGTTGGGTTAATAACCATTTTAGTCCCTGAATTTTATGCTCTTTATCAATTTGGTCCTTTAAATTTTAAATTTAGTCACATAAGTCCTTAGATTATCTTTATTTATCGATTTAGTCCTCCTGTCCAATTTCATCTCATCCGTGTACAATCATCTAACGGTAGAGACGTCACCCTCAATAATATCGCGACACGTGGACAAATTTGAAAATAAAAAACTTTGAACAGGATTGGGAACCACCCCGCTCGCCAGGGGAGGGTGGCTCCCAGCCACCCTTCTCGGGTGTGGCTCGTCGTGGCCGCAAGCCACCTCTGCCGGCTGCGAGGAGCCCAGATCTGGGCTCCCTCGGCGCTGGCCGGGGTGGCTCCCGGGCACCCCTTCTCAAGGGAGCTGTCGGGGTGGCTCTGGCCACCCTCCGCGGCGCGAGCCACCCCTAGCAGCGCCGAGGAAGCCCAGATCTGGGCTACCTCGAGGACGCCAGGGAGCCCAATTGGGCTCCCATTCGCAGGGGGTAGCTCCCCTTTGCAGGGTGGGCACCACCGCTATGGAGCCCAGATCTGGGCTCCTCGCAGCCGGCCGAGGTGGCTCGCAGCCACGGCAAGCGACCCTCCCCTGGCGAGGGGAGTTCCCGACCCTGTTCAAAGTTTTTTTTTTCAAATTCGTCCACGTGTTGCGATATTATTGGGGTGACGTGTCTACCGTTAGATTACTGTACACGGATGAGACGGAATTGGACAGAAGGACTACATCGATAAATGAAGATAACCTAAGGACTTATGTAACCAAATTTGAAACGTAGGGACCAAAATTTAGAAAGGACATAAAACCCAGGGACTAAAATGATTATTAACCCTATTCTGTTTAATATCTAAGATTCTGTAATGCCGAGGGAACATAAAGTGGCTTGCCAATGGCCACACCCACAATAATGTCTAATTACCCTCTCTAAATATTCCCTCTCTCTCATGGCTTACATACCAGCTCTACTGATCTTTGTGCTATGTTTTCTACTTTCTGCTAATGCAAACGCCCAACGAAACCACTCTAATGTGATACACCTCGGTTCTTCACTTTCCCCCGGTGCAAACCGCACTTCGTGGCTCTCACCCTCTGGTCTTTTTGCATTTGGGTTCTACCCACGTCGTGATGGCTTTGCTATTGGAATATGGCTGATTAACCAAACAGAAAAGACAATCATCTGGACTGCAAACAGAGATGACCCAGCTGTCTCTTCGAATGCTACACTGGTCTTAACTAGTGATGGTAAGCTGCTGCTTCGAACTGATGAACAAGGAAGAGAGGTTTACATTGCTGATGTGGCCAAACCTGCAGCTTCCGCTGCTATGTTTGACTCTGGTAATTTTGTTCTATACAACAATAATTCTGACGTTATCTGGGAAAGCTTTGATTTTCCAACTGACACCATATTAGGAAATCAGTCTCTGTCTCTTGGCAAAAGTTTGGTTTCGAGCTTGTCTCAGTCAGTCCAGTCGAGTGGACGATTTCATCTTGATATGCAGGGAGATGGAAACCTTGTTGCCTACCCTGTTAACAGCTCGGCTGAATCAGATGACTCTTATTGGTCCTCTGGGACCACTACGGCCATGTCCACGTACATGAGAGGCCTTACTCTTGATGATTCAGGTCTTCTCTTCGTTGGCGTACATGATTTGGCAAAGAGCTCTTATTTTGAAAAGAATAACGAGATTATTATTCACCGTGCAACACTTGATGTAGATGGTATCTTTAGGTTGTATTCACACCACTTTGAGGGAAATAATCGCTCAAGTATGTTAATGGAGTGGTCGGCGTTGCCTAACCAATGTCAAGTCAAGGGTTTCTGTGGATCCAAGTCCAACAGTTACTGCTCAGGCATGGAAAACAAAGCTGACTGTAACTGTTATCCGGGATTTGATTTCATCGACTCCAGCAATAAGTTCCTGGGCTGCTACAGGAATTTTGACAACAATGCTTGCAGACTCAGTAAAGATCCAGCGATCCTGTATAGTGTCGTTCATTTCGAGAATCTGTTGTGGGGTGATTATCCATACTCAGTGGTACAAATGAAGAAGGAGGATTGCGGCAAATCTTGCTTGGAAGATTGCAATTGTGGGGCAGTATTGTACTCGAATGATGATTGCAACAAATATAAGCTTCCGCTTAGATATGGTAGAAAGACTGAAATCACATCTGATACGGCCTTTTTCAAGGTGATTAGGGAAAATATCATAGCCGCCCCACCCCCAGTTCCTTTAGCTCCAAAAGTCGTGACCGAAAGCAAAAGAGGACTGATTTTGATCCTTGCTATAAGTTTTGGTTTCATTTCATCCTTGTGTTTCATCTTTGCTATCTACAGTTTCTTCAGATACAGGCGTCAAGTTTTCAGGTATAGGAGGCTGTCAGAAAATGCAAATCTGGGATTAACTGAAGAGTTTACTCTTCGATCATTTTCTTACAATGAGCTTGAGAAAGTAACATGTGGCTTTAAGGAAGAATTAGGTAGGGGCCCTTTTGGAGCTGTTTATAAGGGGACTATCTCTGGAGGTAACAAAGCTGTTGCTGTTAAAAGACTAGAGAAAGTTGTGGAAGAAGGGCAAAGGGAATTTCAAGCTGAAATGACTGCAAAGTCTGCAATTGCACGAACTCATCATAGAAACTTGGTTCGATTGCTTGGTTTTTGTATTGAGGGCTCCAGGAAGCTTCTTGTTTACGAATACATGAGCAATGGCTCTGTTGCAGATCTTCTCTTCAAGGCTGAGATGCGCCCCAGTTGGAGAGAGAGTAAAAATTGCACTTGATGTTGCCAGAGGGATCCTCTATCTGCATGAAGAGTGCGAGGTCCATATCATCCACTGCAATATAAAGCCACAAAACATACTCGTGGACGAAACGGGGACTGCAAAGATCTCTGATTTTGGGTTGGCAAAGCTTTTACTGCCAAATCAATCAAGAGCGACAACGGGGGCCGAAGGCACAAGTGGGTACTCCTACTTGGCACCCGAGCAGCAAAAGAATGCCTTGATATCAGTAAAAGCAGACACGTACAGTTTCGGTATTGTGCTTTTGGAGATTGTCTGCTGTAGAAGCAGTATAGAAGTAAAGGCTCCCACGGCGGACGAGATAATTCTTTCTAGTTGGGTATATCAGTGCTTTGTAACAGGGGAGTTGGACAAGCTTGTGGAAGATGAAAATGTGGACTTCGTGACACTGGAAAGAATGGTGAAAGTGGGGTTATGGTGCATTCAAGAAGATCCAGATTTGCGTCCTTCAATGAAGAACGTTATCCTGATGTTGGAAGGGGCAATGCATATTCCGGTCCCTCCATCTCCAGTTGCTTCCCTTGTTTCATAAAATGACTGTCTTTTCTCTTTTCTCTGTCATTTTTCCCCTTAATTAAGCTTAATGGACGCAATCAATCAATTCGTCCGTACACCATGTATTCAAACCTTTGTTCATGGTCATGCTATCGGCCATTTTGAATAAATCTTTTGGAACTGTCATTGAAATAAAAGGATTATACTTGATCAGCAGGGATGCCTAAAGAGCTATCATTTAGAATTAACCTTCATATCTATAAGTTTACTTAAGAGGATAACAACTCTTTATTACCTAATGAGGTAATTTCACCTATTATTTTTCATCATGTAATTCTTTTTTATAAGCAATGTCACATTGAAAACAAAAGAAGCTTACACAAAGGCAAGGGGATCAGACCCCGTATGATAATTATCAAACGGCTCAATCGGATGAAAATTTAGAACCGCATAAAAATTCACCCAGTGATGAGTTTTTTTTTTCAGACGACTTTCATTGATATAAACAAAGAAAGTAAAGCCCGAGGAACAAGGCCTCAATCGGATGGGTTGGGAATAACTGCCAAAACAACACATGCAAACGGGCCAAAACACAGGGCTAAAGTTGCTATGGAAAGTGGGCACTGCCATTGATGGAGGTAGGGGCAAAAAAGAAAAGCCCAGACAACATCGGCTTGAAACATATATGCAGTGCAGAAGCCTACAAAAGAGTAAAACAACGGAAGAAGGATTATCCATGAGATGTGATCGCGTAAAGCCCAACTACCAGGACCACCACGAGCGAAAATGGCTTCGGATCTGCTATTCGACGAGAAAGCCCATGAGACCCACGTATACCGAAATGGCGCGTGGATATCACTCGCAGTGAATGCAAGGAGGCGGCAAAAATGAAGGAGATTATGCGGGGGGGCATAGAACGCTGTGGAGGGGAGCGTGTAGGGAGATGGTGATTGGTTAGGTTAAGAGCACATCTGGCCACGAACGGCAAAAGAAAAAAGTAAGAAAGGAAAAGAAGAGATGGGGGGAAAAAGAAGTAGAAAGGTGGGGGAGAATAGAATTAGAGAGCAGACCCAGTTAAGACCATTTGGGCTTAAACCAAAGAACCCGACGACCCGGACGTAGTAAGCAGCTTGGGAATTCACAGGCACAGCAGCAGATTAACAATTGTCTCCTTCCGACGGAAACATAGGCAAAAGAGAATAAGAGAACTAAAAGTAAATAATTATGCCACCGGCGAAGAAGGGCAAAGGAAAGGCCAATCCCGCTGAGGCAACTCAGTCCTCACCGTCCGAAGAACCGAACAACGTTCCTTCCTGTATTCGCTTCATCCCTCCCTCCTCTGTCGCCATCACCATCCACGCCAAGCCCGGCTCCAAATCCTCCTCCATCACTGGTCCGTATTTAAAAACATTGTGTGTGTTTTCGTAGGTGATCGTATTTCGCAACTAATTTTTGACTTTTTTATTCTCTTTTTCCTTGCAAAAATATGCGATGTAGATGTCGATGACGAGGCAGTTGGGGTGCAAATAGACGCGCCGGCAAAGGACGGAGAAGCTAACGCCGCACTTCTCGATTTCATTAGCTCGGTCAGTTTGATTTTTGGTGATTTCAGTTTATGTCCTTTTTGGTTTCTATCTGAACCAGTTTGCTTTCTCAGTAATTGTTGCTTCGAATTTCCTTTCTAAAAGTAAAGACTGACATTTTTAAAGTGAAAATAAAAATAAACAAAGTCTAGTGTAAGTGCGTGTGTAACAAGGCCTGTGTGGGAGTAGATCACTCTTGTTTGCATTAGAAAGGAGCTTTTAATTAACATTTTGTAGAATTTATACTTAGATAAAGTTTTGAATTCTGTCTCATGGACAGGATCAGTAATATCATGGCTCTCGATTTTCTGTGCTTAATTAAATGTGGAAACTCAAATTATCGTTGGAAGTATTTCTGCCGTCTTTATAACAAATGCTCTGGAAGTGCCTTTCTAGTGCTCCCTACTTGGACAATTGTAAGTGGCATACTCGGGAATACAGTAGTACAACTTCTGAATGCAAAATGATTTGTAGGCCAGTGCCTGAAATTTAGATTGGGAGGATCAAGATACCTTAGAAGATCACCTTTCATCTTGGGTGGCATAGCTTCCTGTTGGCCCTGTAATTGTTCCATGAAGGGGGTCTGCATCTCGAGAAAAATCGTTAAAGGCTACGAGATTTTTCATTCTTGCCATTGAGTCAGAATAACATACAAGTGAGTTATGATTGTCAAAGAGCCTGATTACGTTAGAGATTAATTTGCATAAAATGCTGTACCTTAGCCACACCAAACTTCAGTCTTTATTGGGTTCGATTATACTGGCTATTCAGCCTTCTTAACAGAAAGTGTTAGTTTAATAGTTTATTTGCCAGTTCATGCAAGCCATATCAAAGCACACCTACTCCTCCTCCTAATACAGCAACTACATCTATGACTCGCCCTTACAGTTATGGCTAAAAGTACTATTCCCTTTATGACCTAAAACAAGCGGATTTCTGCATGTTAGGCTAGCCCTCTTTCTTTACAAAAAAGAGGAAACAGCCGCAGTTCCTAGCTTTGATAGGAAAGAAAAGGATTATTTTGGAAAATTGGCATGACACGTACATAGAAAAATGTTTAAACTTTCTATTTGAAGAAATAAAATTTATATGTTATCATCCCCGGACTACCAAAGGAATTTTAATATGGCACTTGCAGTAAAAGAAAAGGTTCAATGAATAGGGTTTTTTGTTTTATTTAATGTTGGTGTTAAGTTCTGATTAGAGGACCCGCATGTATCAGTACACATTTCAAAATTGCAGAAATCCCGACAGATTTTGGCACTTGGTCTCACTTGGAAATTTTAATCATAAGATCAACCTTTAAGAGGATAATTTCCTGTAAAAAGATTGTTCTATTAATAAAGATATGATTGTTAATATACTTCCCGTCATGATATACTATTTATTTCCTTGATTACCTTCTAGAATGAGAAACTTTCATGGTGACTGTCGTGTTATTGGCCTTTTCGTTTTTTAATCATTCTCATACGTTCTTAAGGAGAAGTGTGTTTGTTGTGGTTTCTGTCTCTCCAAATATGTGGTTTGCTCAGCACTATATTCAAAAGTTTCAGGTGGCGTAGTACATGAATAGTAGTAGCGTTATCAAAAGGTTACTTGGGATTTTTCTGCGTATTTTCTTTGCCCACCATTTGACATTACTTCTCAGTTTAGCATGCCAAGTTAGTGAAATGATGTTATGCACATTGAAACTGTTAAGTGTTTTCCTTCTTCTTGAACCTCAGGTTTTAGGCGTGAAGAGAAGGCAAGTGTCAATAGGTTATGGCTCTAAATCAAGAGACAAGATCGTGATTGTGGAGGAGGTAACTAGACAGAGTGTTTTCGAAGCTTTCAACAAAGTGGTAAAAGGCTAGTGTTGGAGAATGAGAGGTGAGAGGTGATTTATGTGAACGAGATTGTCCTTGCTATGACTCTTTGCAAAATATACCTAATCTTGTGAATTAAGCTGGAGGTGATGATCATTTATCTGCTCTAATTGTGACTTATTTCCAGCTAGTGCTTAGGAAAACCAGTATCATTTGTCATCACCATTCACCTGGTAACATCAATGTGTTTGAGCAAAAGTTTTTTCCTGATGGAGCAGAAGTTGTAATTACTGCAACCAAATGTAATTTTCTTTGGATTTCCGTTTTGTAAATGAGTGGTTTTTTTAATCTATACTTGAGGTTGCTGCTCTTTTATCCGAAATTATCCCCGTCTTCTCTTCATTTCTACTTCTAATTTTTGGATAATGAAATGTCTGGTTGATATAAGGGTAAGTTATAGTTCAGTCACTCTATGGGCTATGTAGCTTACAGGAAAACTCCTTGTTTGCGTTTGTGTCAAAGAGCGTGTTATGGCATTTTTTATGGTGCCAACTTCTATGAAACTAGAAGAAGCTTTTGTAAAGGTATATAAGAATCCTATTTCTGTTGGCGGTCTGAAATAGTTCGAGCTAGATATCTCAAGGTTTTGGAATTCTATTTACAAATTGAGAACTTGATGAGCAGATTTTAAAACGAGTGGTGTTGCCTACAAATTAAAGGTGATACTTTTATGTACATGTTGGTTAAAATCATATAATAATTTTAGTATTACAAATTTTTGGGAAATCTGTGATCTAGGCTAGACAGTACTAATTTTATGTTCTATTTCAATTCACCAAAGACTGACATCTGGGTTATCTGAACCATCCGAAGAACATTTAGAAAGACCTCAAAAACTTGAAAATAACAAAAAAGTGAAAGGGCTTGACTTGTGGACTCAATGCTGTTGCACATTCCTTAGGACTTTTCAGTATTCCTTAGGATCATTCCTTAACAAAAAATAAATTTCTCTTTGAATGATTTGCTAATAGCATTATTATCTCTTATAAATCAGTATCAGTTGCTATAAAAAAGGATTTATATGTTTGTCCGCTATCAATGTAGTTGTGTTCTTGACCTCGACAGTAAAACCATGGCTTCCAATATATGAAGAACAAAACCCATGAGAGCAAATTACATTTCAAGAAGCAAACGACATAATTTAGCATTGGAAATTCTAAACTAAACGAGGAAGAATGACAAGAAACTTACCCCCCCCCCCCCCCCCCCCGGGGGGGTTTTATTCGTTGCAACATGAAAGAAGCATCAACAAACTTCAGAGAGCACTAAGAAAAGAAGTCGGCCTTGGAGGGATTGGAATATCGACAGTCCCTTCCAACAAAAGCAGAACCTTCTTCATTGACGGACGGAGCGATGGGTCATCCTGAATGCACCAAAGAGCTATTTTAATCATTCTCCCCAGTTCTCTCTGATCTACATGTTCATCATTCATTAGTTTAACCAGCTCACCACGGTCAAAGCATTGGTATGCCCATTCTTCAAGAATACCTGCTTCCTCAGGAAGATAGTCCACACTCCTTCGACTACATATACTCTCCAACAACACAATTCCAAAGCTGTAAACATCTACTTCGACCGTCACGGGCAGTTTTCGATGCCACTCTGGTGCGACATATCCCTGTGTCCCTCTGATGTCGGTAAAGGTTTTGGTTTGGTCCAGCTTCAGCAACTTTCTATATAATATTGCATGATTTGTTATATGTGTTTATGATATATATGATATGTGATAATTAACTGAAATACTTTATATGTATGTACCTATATACCTAATGACTAAATCATAATCTCTAAGACCATATATTAAGTTATGCACTTTAATTGCATAAGCTAATCTCACAATATCTATTTGTTTGAAATTAAATCACATGTCCTTATCAAATAGTATTATATTACTAATTATTGAAAATATATGTGCTCATTATAAGTAGAATAATAGATGTTTCTAACTACTTAGATTTAGTCAATAAATATGCAATTATCATAACAACCATAGGTATAATTTACAATATATCATATAACAATTTCAATTTTCACAACACTCCCTCTCATTTCATATTTTATTAAGTAATACTTTAAAATAAAAAATTTTAAATACATGACAAAATAAAATAATATATTAAAAGGAATAAAATAATTGTTAACATTAAATAACTTATAATTAATAAATATTTTTTTGCACTTATACTTATAATTGTGTTTGTATAAAGAAACGCTGATATAGATATAGCTGTAACAGCGTTTTTGAAAAAAAAAAATGCTACTAAAAAGAATGGGGGAATTGGGCTGCTCTAAATCCAAACAGAGTCAGTATTAGTCTCTTTCAGCGTTGACTTCCAAGTCTACTTTTTGTTTTCTAGGCAAAGAACAAGTTTCATTAAAGGTGACAATCAGCGAGAAATCGTTGGATTGACACTAGCTAGATAACGTACAGCGGTACAAGGATACAAAGATAAGGGGATATATTATTATTATTGTCAGTCAGCCTCCATTTATTGTTGTTTTGGCACGGAAGAGCGTTATAGCCCAGCAGTGTTTGATCATATTTTTAAGGGGGTGGACTCTATTAAAAATAAAAAATTGAGACATTTTTCAGGCGATGGGGTGGCTGCCCCCATCGCCCATGGCTAGATCCGCATCTGATTATGGGAATGCTCAACTGAGTAGATTGGTGTACTCATTGATATTTAGATGAGATACTACAAAGAGGCTTATTTATAAACCTTTGATTACAATAACTCACATTGTTTTAGTAACGTGAGACTCTAATAATTGCCCGCCGAAAGAGTTGTCCAGAATCAAGAAAAACTAACTACAACAAGAGAATACATGATTACATGAACAGAACCAAGAAAGAAAAATGCAGCAACGAAGAGACGAATACTCATGACGTGGAAGTATAAATAGTTTGTGGGGAAACTTAATATATACTTTGTCATGCAAATTGCGAGGCTCAATCAGTCGAGAGCCGCCTAGATCACGCTGAAAAAAGAAGTAGGGCTGGGAGGGACTGGAATATCCACAGTACCTTCCAACATTAGTAGGACTTTCTTCATTGAAGGTCGGAGTGATGGCTCATCCTGAATGCACCAAATTCCCAACTTAACCATTCTCTCCAGTTGTTTCTTGTCAATGGCTTCATCTCCAAGTAGTTTATCTAGGTCACCAGCCTCAAAACATTGGTAGACCCATTCTTCGAGAATAGCTTCTTCCTCGGGTAGATTCATCTCGACGCTCTTCCGACAACATACGATCTCCAACAGCACAATTCCGTAGCTGTAAACATCTGCTTTGACTGTGATGGGCAGCTTCCGATGCCACTCTGGTGCGACATACCCCCTTGTCCCTCTGATGCCAGTGTAGGTCCTGGTTTGGTCTTGCGTCAGCAGCTTTGCCAATCCAAAGTCGGAGATTTTTGCGCAACCGTTGTCATCCATTAGAATGTTCTGAGGTTTTATGTCGCAATGAATGATCTGTCGCTCACACTCTTCGTGAAGATAAAGGATTCCTCTTGCGATGTCGCGAGCAATTCGCATTCTTTCATCCCAATAAGGTTGTTTTTCTGGCGTGTAGAGTGTATTCGCGAGGGACCCATTGCTCATGTACTCGTATACCAAAAGCCTTTGAGTTCCATCATGGCAATACCCGAGTAGACGGACTAGATTTCTGTGATGCGTTCTCCCAATAACTTTCATCTCAGTCTGAAACTCTCTTTCACCTTCAGCCAACACTTTCTCTAACCTTTTGACGGCTACAACCTTCCGGCCATTCATTATTTCCCCTTTATAAACTGTGCCAAATGACCCTCTGCCAAGCTCTTCCTTAAAACCACCAGTCATTTGCTCGAGTTCCGAATACATAAATGATCGTGGAGCAAAGTCCTCACCCAGCTCGACATGTCCATTACAAGAGAGCTTTCTATACCAGAAATGATTCTTGTAAAATACAATGCCGGAAATTACCAACATCATACTTCCAAAAGCAATAAAAAAGGCACTTATAATGAAGATGTCCACGCGAAGGTATCTCTTGTTTTCTTTTGGCATATTTCCAGGTGCATTAATGGGGGCAGTTACACCTACCTTGATGAAAGCAATGCTTGAATCATCCAGTTTCCTTCTCCCATATCTCAGTGGAAGCCTTTGTTTTCTGCAAGTCCTGTCTACGAATAGCGCAGCTTCACAGTTACAGTCCTCTAAGCAGGCCTGTTGGCAATCTTCTTTGACTGTTGATTGCAGAACAGAATATGAAACATCTTCCCAGATGGTGTTAGCCAGTTCCTCGATAGTGTATTCATTATATACATCGTTGCTTTGGCAACTTTGTGCAGTGAAGTTTCTATCACAGCCTGGCGTCCAGTTCCCCGGGTGTACCATTGCGAATCCCGGAAGACATACGCATAAAGTCTCTTGATCATTCGGAACACAGAAACCGTTTAGTCCACATAGACCCTTAGGATTGCACTTATCAGATGAAGATGGCCAAATGATTGACCAGTTTCCGCTCTGCTTCAAATTATGTGAATACAGTCGGAATATCCCATCGGCATCAATTCTCATGAGATAAATAGTTTCTGTTGTCGTATATCCTCCATTGGTAAGATTCTTCATGTTGTAACCGGTACCGTTGAGCAAGTACAGATAGCCATCGGCATCAAGGTTTAGCGTCCCGTTATCCCCTCTGCCATCTGTCCCAGTTGCATAGTAAGCATATGGAGCTGTGTCTGGAGTGTCCACTGGGTACTGAACAAGGTTTCCGTCACGTTGCATCTTAAGCCGGAAGATACCGGTTGAGTGATCAGATTCTTAAATACTAGAAAACAGCTCTTGGCCTGCTAAGAGACGCTGACTGGATAAAATGGTATCCGTCGGGTAATCAAAACTCTGCCATATTATTTGTTGAGCAGAATTATAAAGCACAAAATTGCCTGAATTAAGCATGGAAGCGGAGTCAGCCCCAATTGAAGCAGCTATGACGACGATTCGTGGCCCTCGTGTCCCTTGCAGGAGGAGCCTGCCATCCGTTTCGAAAAGCAAGGTAGCATTGCTGGAGACTAGAGGTCCATCGCGATTAGCAGTCCAGACAACAGTTTTCTCAGGAATTCCAGCAAGAAAAATCCCAATTGCGTAATCATTGCCTTGCTTGTAAAATCCAAAGCCGTAGACACCAGAACGTGACAACCACGTTGAGTTGGTGGTCGGTGTCAGAGAAGATCCTCGGCTTACATTAGACTCTATTTGTTGAGCCGAAGCAGTGAAAAATGCAGACACAATGATAAACAGAACGACGAAATCCATGAAAAGAAATGGATTTCTGTCTAAGTTCTCTCTTCTCCACTGTTTATTTCGTTCAGAAGAAGAATAGGTTCTCGCATGAAATCCCATTCTGAAGGTATATACTGTTTTATAGGTACTAGTCTCATTAATTCGGTCGTGATTTCTGACAAGACAATTAAAGCAGGACAACATGCCCAACTTCCGAGAACCACACATGTTCATAAATCGTGAATCTTTCAAACCTTAAGGGTGGGCTCTCTCTTTCCTTGGGTCTTTATTTTTATCCGAGTTCCAGGAGCTCTGAATTCATCTAGCATATATTAATGTATATCTTCCCAAGTTCAAGAAATTAGCTGGATTAACGTGCCATATATAGTTTACGGCAGACAATTAGAAAATTGAAAACTATACCCCTTTGAATTAATTCTGGTTCAGTATGAGCATATATTAAATATGCAAATACAATTTGGAGGTACGGCAATTCGTTAGGAAGGAGGAAACATACCAAATCTATTTATTTTTCCTTTTTTGGGGGGGTTTGTCATGCTTATACAATCCCTGCAAGTTTGCTATTATTAGGGGTGGTTTCAAAATGCATCATGATTACCTATTCTGATCACAAAAACAAAATGAAATGAGAGTCCAATGACATATTAGTAAATGGTCAACTCATTGTTAGGAGATGAAAATAAAGAATCAAATAACAATTTAATTAATCCATGTTGATTGGTACTACTGACCTTGACCTTGACCTTGACCTTGACCTTGACCTTGACCTTCTTTCGAATATGTGAAGTCTTTCTTTAGTAGACCCGAAATCAAATAATAAATCATATATATATGTATCGGTTTTCTTAATTCCTTGCCAGTTGTCTCAAGGGAATAACATGTGGTGTGTGTGAGAAATAAACGGCGAAAAACCCAAGTCAATGTTTTTTAGCTAGTACCGAGTCAGAGACCGAATGTAGCAATTTCTGTATACCCTACCATGTTGTAAGAAGCCATGCATAGACGCGGTGGTGGACTGACTTTTGTCTTGTACATCTCTTGTACACGCTGCGCCATATGTGGCCCCACACGCTACATCATTTTCTTTCATAAATCAAATTCAATCCGAAAATTTTGTTCTCACGTTTTTTTTAACAATAAAATTATGGGTTAATTATATTCTATGCCCCTAATCTTTGAGGTCATTTAGAATTTGCAACTCGATGTTTTATTTTTAAAATATTGGGCTACTTATCTTTAATTTGCACACCATACCCGATTTGGCCGTCTAAATTGACGGATTCCGTCAAAATATTTACACAATGTCTCCCTTATCTTTAGAGGTATGTACACATTGCGCCCTTATCCTTGGGGGCATTTACATATTGCACACCACATTTGACGGAAATCTGTCAATTTAAACGGTCAAATCGGGTATGGGGTGTAAATTGTAAAAAATGATGAAGATAAGGGGCACAATATTTCAAAAATAAAACATTGGGGTGTAAATTGTAAATGATCTCAAAGATAAGGGGCTCAAAATGTAATTATCCTTAAAATTATCGTTGAAGAGGTCAAAATTTTACTTTCAGATCTATTTGACAAAAAAATTTGTTACCGGAAATGTAAAATGACATAATTAATAAGCAATGGATATAATATGACAAAATAATAGATTAAAGTACAAATATCGGGACTTATAAATTGTAAAGTGTATTTATTTATTCATTCTATGTATTTTTATAAAAAAAAAAAAAAAAAAAAAAAACTTATCATTTTAAAAAAAAAAGAAATTGTCAGTTACTAAATACTTGGATTAATAATTATTTTATTTTATTCAAAAAATAAAATGAATTGTAATTACATTCCTCGCTTTAGAACTTGATTAGTTATCCCGACGAGAAATAGAAGGAATAAGAATTATGAAGATGCATCCGTGCTTTCAGTACCGAACTTGTGGAATTGACATAATTCCTAGCTGGAATTGTTAGGCATTGGATTCTGCAGAAAAAAATTTAGTTCTTGTATCGCCCATAGTACTAGGAAAGAGTATTGAACATGTGTTGTTGTGATTTGGATCTTTTCGAATGTGTCGTTTGCTCAAGACAATGTTCAAAAGTTTCAGGTGGCTTGATACATGCATGAATAGTAATGCGATCAAAAGTTTACTTGGGATTTTTCTGCGGATTTGCTGGTTGTGCTGCCCGTTTGCCTTCTTCCGAATCTTGAAGGAAGCCTTTCTTTACTGCAGTCCCCCATCTTTGAACAGCGCAGCTTCACAGTTACAGTCCGCCAAACATTCTTCTCGACAGGCCTCTTCAGTTGACTATGATAGCATGTAATAATTATAACTGTCCCATACGGTTATAACTGTCCCATACGGTTGAGGGCACTTCTTTGATGGGATATCCGGTGCCTGCTTCATTGCTTTTGCAACTCTGCAACTGGGTGGCGTTCGCAGAGCTCGTGGGCTGAGTCAAATGGGCGTAAACTTTAGAGGCTGAGTCCCAACTGCTTTCATGGTCATACGGTGGATATGGGTAAAGATTTATGGCCCACATAGGCTGCATCAAAACCAACTAACCAACGGGCCTATGATCCATGTTGACAGGGATTGTGTGTTTAACAAAAACGGCAGCCACATGCCTCAGCCTGGACCTCTAGAGATAAACTCCTCCACCATTTTCCAACATAGACTCCTACAGTCTTTGGAACAAAGCAAAGAAACAATCGACTAAAATAGACACCAACACTATCTGGAACAAACCCAATATACATAAGCAAAGGGCCTACTGGGAGCTTCCCCTATGACACAGTTAGAAATATAGGAAATCATGATTGGAGTAGTGCAATGAAAAATAATGGATTATTTGCCCCTGATTTAGGAAACTTGTTGAACATCAGAAATGACTCGTACATGTTGTTCTTCATAATTCTAAGGCTAGCTAATAACTTAATTGAGTCGTACAAGTGTTGCATAATTGCCAACAGAAAGAGTTATCCAGAATCAAGACAAACTAACTACAAGTGAATACATGCATGGACAGAACCGAGAAAGAAAAATGCAGCAATGAAGAGACGCATACTCATGACGTAGAAGTATAAATAGCTTGTGGGGAAACTTAATACCTTTTCTTGTCAATTACGAGGAGAGAGCCACCTAGATCACGCTGAAAAAAGAAGTAGGGCTGGGAGGGACTGGAATATCCACAGTACCTTACAACATTAGTAGGACTTTCTTCATTGAAAGTCGGAGTGATGGCTCATCCTGAATGCACAAAATTCCCAACTTAACCATTCTCTCCAGTTGTTTCTTGTCAACGGCTTCATCTCCAAGTAGTTTATCTAGGTCACCAGCCTCAAAACATTGGTAGACCCATTCTTCAAGAACAGTTTCTTCCTCGGGTAGATTCATCTCGAAGCTCTTACGACAACATATGATCTCCATCAACATAATTCTGTAGCTGTAAACATCTGCTTTGACTGTGATGGGCAGCTTCCGATGCCACTCTGGTGCGACATACCCCTTTGTCCCTCTGATGCCACTGTAGGTCCTGGTTTGGTCTTGCGTCAGCAGCTTTGCCAATCCACGCGAAGGTATCTCTTGTTTTCTTTTGGCATATTTCCAGGTGCATTAATGGGGGCAGTTATACCTACCTTGATGAAAGCAATGCTTGAATCATCCAGTTTCCTTCTCCCATATCTCAGTGGAAGCCTTTGTTTTCTGCAAGTCCTGTCTACGAATAGCGCAGCGTCACAGTTACAGTCCTCTAAGCAGGCATGTTGGTATACATAGCATATTATTTAATAAATTGAGTCACAATATATGTGGGTACACTTATATACTTATACATATCACATTGTAGTAAAAAAATCAGGTACATTACATTATACTATATATATACACATATATATACTCATATATATCACATAACAACAAGTGACATAGTATTTAAAAATATTTATACTTAGTATTAAATACATAGCATATTATTTTACACTCTTTTTATAACTAGTATAATAATCTTAATTAAAATAAGTTAGTAGTAATAATATATAATACTTATAATTTAAAAGTATAATGTCTTCTATATAACATTGCATGATATATTATATATGTTTATCATATACATGATATGTGTTAATTAAACTAAGTACTTGTTGGAAGAGGAGTTTACAGCACAAAGGGAGTAAGGCTTTTAAAGTAGAGCAAATTTATGTGGAAGAGATAATGAGGAGGGATATGGAAGAACACTCTTCAATTTCTCAAACTTGGCTTGTCTTGAACTTTTTTGACTTCACTTCAACATCTACAAAATGGTGGGGCTACATCCCTTTATATATGCTTTACACATTCAATCTTAGCCACACATTTCATCTAAAATATCTAGATATTTCTATGACATTTTCTAGATATTTTCTAGCACTTTCTAGACAAGATACTTCTACTTATTTCTAAGATATTTTCTTAGAACTTTCTAGAAAGTTATTGATATCTCATACTCTAGAGATTTATAGAACTCTCTAGAGAACTTCTTTCTCTTCCTTTATCTAGAGCACTATAGAACTTTCTAGAAAGATGATTTCTCTTCCTTTTCTCTAGAGATTTATGGAACTCTCTAGAAGATCTTCATCCTCCATTGGGCCAAAACTAAGTTTGGAGCACATTTTGGGCCCTAAATCAAGTTTAACTTTCAACATCCTCCCTTAAACTTGATTTTGCTACTCCAAGGCAAGTTCTTAGATTGCAGAACACGTCATGCTTGAGTGGCTTTGTGAAAATGTCAGCAATCTGCTCCTGAGACTTGATGTACTTCAATTTCACCTTCTTCTTTCCAATGCATTATCTGATGAAATGATTCTTTGTATCGATATGCTTGCTTCTGTCGTGAAATACTGGATTCTTTGATAGAGCAAGTGCTGACTTGTTATCAACATAGATCTCTATTGGTTCAAATTCTCGAGTCATTGCCTTCTCTTCGTAGTCAATGCCAGGACGTTGATTGTAACCTTTGACGACCAATCGAGCTTTGTATCTTTCAACTTCTCCTTTGGAATTCTTCTTCGCCTTGTACACCCATTTGACTCCGATTGCTCTTTTCCCTTTAGGAGGTGTTGTAAGCTCCCATGTATCATTCTTCTCAATGACCTTGATTTCTTCATTCATGGCATCTCTCCATATTTTACTTTGAACTGCTTCCTGGAAGCCTATTGGTTCACAACCAGCAAAAAGACAAACAAGAGTGAGGTCATTTTGATTTTCTGTTACCTCGTAAATTTCTTGCAGGCTCCTCACTTTTGGCGTCCTTTCTCTTGAGCTTTCTCCAAGAGAGGATGATGGTGATGAGTCTCCTTGAGAAGATGATGCAGGAGATGAAGGTGGACTAATGAGCTCTTGTTGCTCTCCATGCTCTTCTGCTTCTTCTTCGAATAAAGGGAAGAGATCATAGTCTTCTGCTTTGAGGCCCCAATTCCATGCTCCTTCTTCATCGAACTCGACATCTCTACTTGAGATGATCTTCCCCTTGCTAGGATTATTATATAGCTTGTAACCTTTGGAGCGATGATCATACCCGATGAAGACAAGCTTTTCACTCCTATCATCCAGCTTGGATCTCTTTTGATATGGAACATGAGCATATGCAATGCTCCCAAACACTCGTAAATGAGAGATGTTTGGCTTTCTCCCACTCCATGCTTCTTGCGGTGTCTTGTTCCACACACTTCTAGTAGGACACCGATTAGCTAAATATACTGCGCAATCAACAGCTTCAGCCCAAAATTCCTTGGGCATATTTTTGCTTTTCAACATGTTGCGTGTCATATTAAGAATGGATCTGTTCTTTCTTTCAGCAACACCATTTTGTTGTGGTGAGTATGGTATCGTCAATGGACGACGAATTCCATTGTCTTCACAATATTTTTCAAATTCTTTCGAGGTAAATTCTTCACCTCTATCAGATCTCATGACCTTTATGCCATAGCCACTTTCTTTTTCCACAAGGACCTTAAATTTTATAAAAGCCCCAAACACTTCTGATTTTTGTTTTAGAAAATAAACCCAAGTCTTTCTACTAAAGTCATCAATGAAAAGAACAAAATAATTGTTCTTACCAAAAGAGCTTGGGTTGATTGGCCCACATACATCAGTATGGATAAGTTGCAGTGACTCTTTAGCTCTTGTGGTTGCTTCTTTTGGAAAACTTTTTCGATAATGTTTTCCAAGTAAGCACTCTTCACATAATTGATCCGCATGGTTGATTTTGGGCAATCCTTTCACCATTTTCTTCTTGCTTAACAATTTCAAGCCTCCAAAATTAAGATGCCCAAATCTCAAGTGCCAAAGCCAAGATAAATCTTTAAAACATGCCTTCAAGCATTTAGCAGCATCATTATGAATGTTTAATGCAAACATTCTATTCCTTGTCATTGGCACTTTGGCAATCAAATTGTTCTTTGGATCTCTTATCGAAAGATTATGATCTTTTAGATGAATATCATAACATTTCTCTAAGAGTTGGCCCAAACTCAAAATGTTGGTTTTCATATTGGGCACATAATAAACATTCGAAATAAATTCATGATTTCCATTCTTAGAGCGGATCAAGATCTTACCTTTTCCTTTCACGGGAACTTTGGATTCATCTCCAAAAGTAATATTTCCTTTCACCGACTCATCTAGCTCCATAAACATATCTCGCTTCCCGCACATATGGTTGCTCGCTCCAGTATCCAAGTACCATGTGCTCTTGTCTCCACTTTCTGCTCTTTTATATGCCAACAATAAAGTTGGTTGCTCCTCATTTTCTCTACTGGCATAATTAGATCTCTCCTCCACATTGTTAATATTACTTCTGCACTCAGAAGCATAATGGCCAAGCTTTTGACAATTAAAACATTTAACTTGAGATTTATCGTACCTTTGTCTTCCATTTTGCCTTGAATTGTTTCCTTTTCCTCGACCTCTTGGAGAATACGAACTTTGGCTATATTCTTCCTTCTTGAATACACCTCTTCCACGACCTTGGCCACGTCCTCTTCCTCTTTGGCTTCTTTCACTGCCAAAGCTTCTTTCTTTCTCATTCAAGGTGAGTTTCATCTGAAGAGCTTGATCTAGATGCTCTTCTTTTACCTTTTTCTTTAATCTTTCTTCATGGGCTTGTAGTGAACCCATGAGTTGATCAACAGTCATAGTATCTAGATCTTTAGATTCTTCAATAGCTACCACAATATAATCAAATTTCGAATCTAAAGACCGCAATATCTTCTCAACTACTCGAGTGTCATTCAAATTTTCACCATTTCGCCTTAGTTGATTCACAATAGACAATACTCGAGAAAAGTAATCAGAAATTGATTCTGATTCTTTCATATGCAAAGATTCGAACTCACCTCGAAGAGTTTGGAGTCGAACTTTCTTCACCTTATCAACTCCTTTGTGAGAGTTTTGCAAGATCTCCCACGCTTCCTTGCTAGTTGTTGCGCCTGCCACCTTCTCGAACATACTTTCATCCAAGGCTTGATAGATGAGAGTGAGCGCCTTCTTGTCTTTCTTTCTCATATCTTTTAGACTATCCCTTTGAGCTTGGGATAGGGTGGCCTCATCTTGTGGCTCCTTGTAGCCTTTCTCCACGATCTCCCAAACGTCCTGTGAACCGAGCAATGCCTTCATTCTGATGCTCCAATTGTCATAGTTGTCTTTAATGAGTTGAGGGACTTGGAAGGGAATCATTCCACTTGCCATTTTCTCACTACAACCTGGCTCCGATACCAATTTGTTGGAAGAGGAGTTTACAGCACAAAGGGAGTAAGGCTTTTAAAGTAGAGCAAATTTATGTGGAAGAGATAATGAGGAGGGATATGGAAGAACACTCTTCAATTTCTCAAACTTGTCTTGTCTTGAACTTTTTTGACTTCACTTCAACATCTACAAAATGGTGGGGCTACATCCCTTTATATATGCTTTACACATTCAATCTTAGCCACACATTTCATCTAAAATATCTAGATATTTCTATGGCACTTTCTAGATATTTTCTAGCACTTTCTAGACAAGATACTTCTACTTATTTCTAAGATATTTTCTTAGAACTTTCTAGAAAGTTATTGATATCTCATACTCTAGAGATTTATATAACTCTCTAGAGAACTTCTTTCTCTTCCTTTATCTAGAGCACTATAGAACTTTCTAGAAAGATGATTTCTCTTCCTTTTCTCTAGAGATTTATGGAACTCTCTAGAAGATCTTCATCCTCCATTGGGCCAAAACTAAGTTTGGAGCACATTTTGGGCCCTAAATCAAGTTTAACTTTCAACAGTACTTTATATATATGTACCTACCTAATGACTAAATTATAGTCTCTAAAACTATATATAAGTTATGTACTTAAATAGCATAAGTTAATCTCACAATATTTTTTGTTTAACATTAAATAATATGTCCTAGTTAAATACTATTATATTACTAATTATTCAAAATATATATGCTCATTATAAGTATGATAATAGATGTTTTATAAACTACTTAGATTTAATCAATAAATATGCAATTACCATAACAACCATGGATTATAATTTAAAATATATCATACAACAACTTCAATTTTCATAACACTCCTTCTAATTTAATATTTTATGAAGTAGGTCCTTTAAAATAAAAATTTTTAAATACATGACAAAATAAAATTATATATTAAAAGGAATATAATAATAATATAAAATAATTATTAACATTAAATAACTTATAATTAATAAATAAAAATATTATGTGTACTTGTTATTTGTAGCAGCGTTTGTTGACACAAACGCTGCTATAGATACACATTTAACATCATTTAAAAAAAAACAACACTGCTAAAATTGTAATCTTTAGCGACGATCATTGTGACCACCGCTTAGATACCTAAATTATAAAAGTATTTTTTTTTTCACAAACGCTGCTAAAAATTAGACATTTAACAGCGTTTTTCCCGCTATAGGTAAAAGTTTTAGCGGGGGTCGCTGACCGCCGCTGCTATAGGTAGTTTTTAGGGCCGCCGCTAAAGACAAATTTTTTGTAGTGAGATATTTTATTAAAGGGTTGAATATTGTTTTTGTAATTCACTGTTCATTATTTGAGGGTTGTAGAAATTTTTTAAAATCCTATTCACCCCCTCTAGGTATTTTGTACTTGTTTGGGTCTAAATTAAGTTGTTCACTTCTCAAATTGTGTATATAAATTCAGATCATCTAACTTATATGTTTCTTAAAATATATGATATTTTCATGTGTCTAGAATTTATCTATGTATTAGTTTAGTCTAGTTGGCTTATGCATAATTTTTTTTTGGTCCCTTTGTTTGGATGGGCAAGAAAATATTTTGTTTAATTTTTTTTATTGAAGATAGTGTGTATTCTATTGGGCTTTATGAAAAAGGTTTTAAAATTTCTGGAAAAAAAGGTTTGAGTTTGTGAAAAAAATTAAAAAAAATTTGTGCCAATCAAACATAGACAATTTTTTTTTCTTTCTAAACAACTATGCTTCATAAGATAAACTCCACCCCTCAAGGATAAAAGCACCTCACCTCACCTCAGGGAGGATCAAATACAAAAGATTGTTTAAGCAAAAAAGCATGTAAAAAGGATGAAGGAATACAAACAACAAAACTTCTTATCCGCATACCACTTAACCAAATAATCCGCAAACGCTTTAGTTTTGGCTTGAAATTTTAACAAAGCTCCACGATGGCATCTAGTCGCCGTAAATGGCTGGCTTCAAACCAGATCCTTCACAAGATTAGCTTTTACATTATAGCAACAAAAAAATAATTAGGACACAGTACTGGCCCTTTCTAAACAGCGGAAAACCAAAGTCAATAAAAAGCCTAACCCGACAGTATGACGCTGGTCCGGATCCCAAGTGAAGCAATTTTCTGTAGTCCCTACCATGTCGTAGAAGACAAGCATGGATGCGGTGGGCCAGTGGCCGTGGACTGACTTTGATCCATGAACCACAATCGCAGGAAAGGAAATTCGGTGACCATGGAAATTTTTTATCCCTTCATCATCATGTCTTGTAAATCTCTCGTACACGCTGCGCCATATGGCCGTATGGGCCGACATTAGACATCATTTCCTTCCGTAAATCAAATCAAATGCCACTCCAATTCAATTTCAAAATATTTTTTTTTAAAAAAAGAACTCTTCCGTAATTCAATTATTATTTTTGTCACATTTTATCTATTAAATTTGATTTTATATACTTTGTACAATCTTTTAAAAATTTAATTAATTTTCGGTTACGAGAATAAAATCATAATTTTCGAGATCAAAAAATAAATTTGTCTAACGTACGTACTGATAGAAAATTGTAATGAAAAGTGTAAAATATTGTAAATAAATAGTTATTGAGTGGTGTGATAAAAATAATAAATAATAATACAATATGTATTTATCATTTTTTTTTCAGTTAATAATACTTATCGTTTAGCCAAAGGATTTTGCATGAAAAAAAAGTAGTTCTTGTATCGCACGTAGTAGGAAAGAGTATTGAACATCATCAAAATGTTTACTACTTACAAAGTAGAAAGCTGTACTCTAGTCTCTGGTCTCTCCGAAAATTACGACGAAGGTGCACGCAGGCTGTTGCTTTTTGAAGCTTTAAACGACTAGAAACTCGTCCGTACACATCTACATTCGTCTGGAGTCGGACAGGACTAAAGGAACTTAATTCATTGCGTGCTGCGAAAAAGACCGTCAAATATTGCAATGTTCAGTTCAACCTCACCGTGATTTGCTATTTCTAGAACACGGAGGACAGTCGTGTGAACTTTTGAATACTGAGGATACATCGGAAGCTGCCTTGAAAAAACAGAAATAGAGACTAGAGTACTGCTTTCATTTAAAAGGTTGTATGGGCCATTTCAGGGTGTGTTTGTTTTGTAAAATTTTAGTGTTGTTAAAATTTTAGGTATTGGGTTTAGTGAAAAAGTGAAGAGAGAGGTAATTTTTTATATTTTTTGTAGTGAATAGTAGTGATTTGATGGGAGAGAAAGAGATTATACTGTAATATTTTATTGTGTTAAAATTTTAGAGGGTGTAAAATTTTAACACGCAAACGCAGCCTTCGTTCCTTATGTAAACATGCATTCAGCGGAGAAGAATATCAGTAGTATTAACCAAGTGCACTACTGTATACTTATGTTAGTCCACGTAACCCATTATTCAGAGGCATCTATGTTTTGGCTTCTCTTTTTCCTCCATCTTTTATCCCTAACAAAAGCTCAATCCGCCCAACTAAACATCACCACTGGTTCCACCCTTCACACAAACTCCACCCCAAACTTCTGGCCTTCTCCTTCTGGGTATTTTGCGTTCGGGTTTTACCCAAATGATAATGGCTTCAAGGTCGGCATTTGGCTCGTTGGCAGCCCGAATAATACAATAGTGTGGACGTCACGTCGTCGGAATAATACGGTGATGCCACCTGGTGCGGCTCTTGTTTTCGATGCAGATGGGTGGCTCTATATACGAAGCTCCACTGGACAATTTGAAGCGATTGCCCAAACTCAAAGGGCTACAGTTGCTTCAATGCTTAATTCGGGCAACTTTGTTTTATATGACTCCAGTTCGACGATTATATGGGCTAGCTTCGATTATCCGACTGATACCCTTTTGGTCGGACAAACACTACTCCAAGACAAATTTTTGTATTCCAGTATCTCCGAAACTGATACTTCCATCGGAAACTTTCAGCTATTGATGCACCGAGACGGAAATCTCTATGCTTCTCCTATAAGAAGTTTGAATGGTGGAAGATACACTTACTGGCTTACTTCTGGTGCCGGAAGAAATCCGACGCTGAATCTAGCGGATGACGGCCGCTTCTACCTCTCCGGCTCCTTTGGGTTCAGTGTAAAGAATTTAACTGAAGGCGGACATCCAGCTGATAGGACTAAAGTCTTGTATCGAGCAAGGTTTGATGAGGATGGCATTTTGAGGCTTTATCAGCATCAAATGGGGACTAAAGGCAGTTCAAACTTTTCGATATTGTGGACAGCAATTCAAAACAAAGACCGGTGCTCTGTCAAAGGAATTTGCGGGCCAAACAGCTTTTGTGCCATCGATGGTGCAGATGTTTCTTGCCTTTGTCCTCCAGGATTTGGGTTCGTGGATCCCAAACATGCTAATATGGGATGCAAGCTAAACTTCACAGCAAAGACGGATTGCTTTGCAAATAAGGGGAAGGCAAATTACGTTATGTCCTCCGTCCCTAACACAGCCTGGGAACCTAGCGAGTATGATGTGTTGTCCCAAGTGAGTGAAGCAGACTGTTCCGAAAATTGTTTGGAGGACTGTAATTGTGTAGTAGCCACATTCTTGAACCAAATGTGCTACAAGCAAAAACTTCCACTCAGATTTGGTATGAGAAATAGTAGCCATCCAACTAAATCATTGGTGAAGATTATAAGTGGGAGCTCGCCAGGTGACCCCTCCACGGACACCAATGTTGTCAGAGAAAATATCACAGAGAAGCTCGGTAAAAGGCTTATGATTGTAGGTATAGTTCTCATCACCTTATCTGCACTTGTTTTTCTACTGTCCGGATATCTTGTTTTCAGACAGCAGATTTGGAGCTATAAGACACGTACAAGGCAAGCTGACCCAACAGATTTTATTGAAGAAATAAAATTGAGATCATTTACCTATGATCAACTTGCAAAAGCCACAGATAATTTCAAGGAAGAAATCGGTAGGGGGGCATCTGGAAAGGTTTACAAAGGCTCCCTGGAAAATAATGGTGGACAAGAAATTGCAGTTAAGAGGCTAGAGAAGATGGTGGAAGAAAGAGAATCTGTGTTCCGAAATGAGATGAAGATAATCGGAAGGACCCACCACAAGAATCTAGTTCAATTAATCGGCTTTTGTAGCGAAGGATCGAACAGGATTCTTGTCTATAAATTCATGAAGAATGGTTCACTGGGAAACCTTCTGTTCAATTCCACGAGTCGTCCTAATTGGAACGAAAGAACGAGGTTTTTACTGGAGATAGCGAGAGGGATCCACTATCTCCATGAAGAGTGTGAGACCCGGATCATCCATTGTGACATTAAGCCTCACAACATACTCATGGATGAATCGCGCTCTGCCAAGATATCAGATTTCGGACTCTCCAAGCTATTGAAACCGGATCAAACAAGGACATACACAATGGCGAGGGGAACAAGAGGCTACGAAGCTCCCGAGTGGCATCAGAGAAATGCTCCGATCACGGTAAAAGCAGATGTCTACAGCTTCGGGATTTTATTGTTCGAGATCATTTGCTGCAGGAAGAACTTGGTCTTATCAGGCCCAGAGGAAGAAATAGTGCTAACGGAGTGGATCTACAAGAGCTATGTGGCTGGAGAGCTTAGAGCAGCGGTGGGCGAAGAAGTGGTGGACGTGGAGGAACTGGAGAAGATAGTGAAGGTGGGACTTTGGTGTGTGCATACAGATGCAGCTCAGCGACCATCTATGAAGTCAGTGATTTTGATGCTTGAAGGAAACGTTGAGGCCCAACCACCTCCTCCACCGCGTTCTCTGTTGATTGATGTCTAAACCAAATTAATTAATAGGCTGTTATAATTTACCATGAACCGGAATAATTTAGTGTTTTCTTTGTGTGGAGAATTAACTACATCTTGCACTCTTTTATCTATCATTAATTTTGCACTTTCCACCTCAAATTACTAAATTTGACACATTTAACCTCAAACCATTAATTGTTTTACACTTTACACTCATCTTAATATCTCACCATTCAAATACATAAACAAATAAGATCTTGTAACAATCATAATGGTTAAATTATAACATGTGTTGCAACGTGTAAACTTAGTGGTAGATTAGAGTGCAATGATTCGAGTTTAATAGTTTAAGGTGCAAGTTATAAAATTTATAGTAATTAGATAGTGTATTATGCAATTTTCTCTATTTTTTTATTACATACCAAAAACCCCACAATTATGTAATAATTTTAATTCACGGAATTTTTTTTACTCAAAAAATGTAGGCAATAATTAAAACTTAATACGATTGATTTTGTTAGATAACTTGATAACCATGATAACACTAGGGCTGGCCAAAAAAGCGGTTGACTTTTTTGAAACCGGGTTGACCGGACCGGTAAACCGGTGTATTCCGGTCCGGTTTCGGGTCACCTTCATGAAAATCTGGGACCGGACTGGAGTATACCTCTTCAAACCGACCCCAACCGGAAATTGGCCCAAAATGGCAAGGTCTAACCCCAAAACCGGCAAAAATGGCATGACCCAACCCAAAACCGGACCAAAATGTCATGGCCCAAACCGACCCAAACCGGTCCAGACCGGACCGACTAAACCGGGGACCGGACCGAACCGGCTCGGTCATATGACCGGTCCGGTCCGGTCTATATGCTCTATAAAATTTCCTGTTTGGCCGGCCAAACCGGACCGAACCGGATCTTGGACAGCCCTATATAACACCCTAGAGTTGTGGTCTAATTGTAGGACGCCAGTCAAAAGTATCATTTTGCGAGTCGGAGCTTGGGAAGCTTCAGGTGTTGTTTGAGTGTGGAAATTTTGGGTATTGGGATTTTTGAAATATTATTGTTTGTGAAAAAGTAAAGATATTTTATGAGAGTTGATAAAAAAGTGAAGAGAGAGAAGATTTTTAATAAATATTATAATAATAATAAATTATTTGATGAATTTTTTAATATTAACCCTAAATAATTGGAGCTAATTATTTGGGGTTCAAACAAGTCCTCAGTATTGTTTGGGGGACCACAAACTTTGAGTTATGTTGGGTTTAAGTGGGTTGACACTATGATACCACTAAATAACTCTTTTTTTTCTTAAAAAATAAAATGAAGGATTATATTTGCATTAAATTTCCCATTAGAATTTGGGAGCAAAACAAACTTTAAAAATAGACCCCACAGGGAAAATAGGTAAAGACAAAAATTGTGGCTTTCTTTTTAAATAATAACTTATGTATTATATTATATTAGTTTACGACTAGAGATTTAGTAAATTAAAATTATCTCACGCCCTAAATACCAATTAATTAAGGATCTGTCTACTAACACGGCCAATTAAAATTAGCAATACTTTATAAATAGAAGTTAAAAAACAAAAACAAAGCAAAACAAAAAAAAAAAGAAAAATCTCGAAACAAGTCAGTTTTGGCGGGAGTTCCACTTCGCTCTAAAAAAAACCAAAAAGAAAGCCAAAGGTCGATATCCCTTGGAAGACCCTCCAATCCTCAACGGCTCAACCTCAATTTCTCCGGAGACATGCAGAGAGAGCCTTCAAATCCTTAGGTCAATCGAGATAGATTGCAATCACCCCATCCCTAACCTTCACTTATTCGTTTCTTGACAGAATCTTAATCAACTTCTCTAACAAAATGGGTCGGGACGACGAGAAATTAAGCGCGGCGAAGAGGTCGTACCGGATCGCGAAGGAGGAGGGGAACCGGCAGGAGGAGGCCAGGTGGGCGAACATGATTGGAGACATCCTCAAGAACAGAGGGGAGTACGTGGCGGCGCTCAAGTGGCTGCGGTTTGACTATGACGTCTCGGTCAATTACTTGCCCGAGAAGCAGGTTCTCCCGACGTGTCAGTCCCTCGGGGAGGTCTATCTTCGCCTCCAAGACTTCAAGCAAGCGCTCATTTATCAGGTATCGATTTTGGGATTTTGGTTTTGTATGGGATGGGACAATGAGAAAGCGAGAAAAAAAAAATGAGGCTTTGGTTTGCGAGTGTGGCAAGTTTAGCGAGCTGATTGTACTGAGACTATGGGGTGTAGTCGGTTTCCTTTCCTATTTTTTGTGTAAGTACGAGGAAACCGAATTAGCTGCCGTTTGGTTGATATGGTCATAGTCGAAGCAAATTAAAATATGTTTGAATTAGTAATTAGGAAGGCCCTACAATTAATAACGATATTCGTAAACCTACTTGAGTGAAGAGGTCTTGCTCTTTATTTTGGTGGTTCTGCCGGACTCT
Source organism: Myrica gale (assembly GCA_963930655.1). Taxonomy (NCBI): domain Eukaryota; kingdom Viridiplantae; phylum Streptophyta; class Magnoliopsida; order Fagales; family Myricaceae; genus Myrica; species Myrica gale. Next base: position 20,720,446 of record OZ005604.1, on the reverse strand, counting down.
TTCTTTTGGCGGTTCTTCGTCTGGCAAAAGCCATTTGTTAGAACCAAAACCCTGCATAGTTTGTTTATATATATTCAAGTTATGCTTCTTCGGTTTTGTTGGTTTCCTGGTCTTTTGTTGTCGTGGGGTATAACAGATGGTAATCAAAGCTCAAGTAAGTTAAGCATTTGTGCAGGAAGAAGTTGCTGGGGGGATTTTTGTTTCTTGCTCAGTAATTATCAACTGTGATGATTAATATGTAGCTTCATTTTTGTTAAACGAGAACATGAGAAAGGTGGAGAAAAATGAAACTCTGAGAAATTTATCATCGAGAAAACAATCTTTCTTTTCTTTTGTTCAGGGAATTGAACTCTTCTCTATTGTTTTTTCCTGCAGAAAAAACATTTAGAGCTTGCCAAGGATGCTAATGACCTTGTTGAGCAGCAAAGGGCCAACACACAACTCGGCCGTACTTAACATGAAATGTTTATGAAATCTGACAATGACTCCTCTGTTCGAAATGCCAAAAAATATTTTACGTGTGCCATGAAGCTTGCAGAGTCTGTTAGGGAGGGCTCACATGATAAGAACAGCAAATTGTTCAAGGAATATATTGATGCCCATAATAATATAGGAATGCTTGAAATGGATCTTGATAACTTGGACGAGGCCCAGAAAATCCTAACTAAAGGATTACAGCTTTGTGGTGATGAGGAGGTGGAGGAAGATGATGATGGGTGCAGTAGGCTCCATCACAACCTAGGAAATGTTTACATGGAGCTCAGGATGTGGGATGAGCTTGGGAGCACATTGAGAAGGACATTATCATTTGTAAGAGAATTGGGCATTGCCAAGGAGAGGCTAAGGGATATATTAATCTTGGTGAATTGCATTATAGGGTTCAAAAGTATGATGAGGCACTTTCTTGCTATCAGAAGGCACTTGATCTGGCAAAATCCATGGAAGACGAGGATGCTTTGGCTACTCAAATTGATGAAAACATTAAGACTGTGAAAGAAGCTATTAAAGTTTTGGGTGACTTGAAGAAAGAAGAGCAGAATCTTAAGAAGCTGACAAGAGACCTGGCCATGGCAAAAGGAACATCCCGTGAAAGGAAATGTCTGCTGCAACAGAATGCATCTCTTGATTGCCTCATTGAAAAATCAAGAATGATCTTGGCATGGCTGAAGGTACATATTCTTGTCCAAAGACATTTTCTCTGCCTTTAAGCCCTTCTCAAATGCTAGATGGCTCTTCCGTGTGAAGATAGCTTTTAAATCTTTTGGATGGAGTCACTTTTTTTTTCTTATTTTAACATCACCTGAATTAAATATGATAGTTTTTGATACATCTTAGGCTGTAATTATAGCAGAAGTTTTCCAAATTTGAGTTCACTTAGCACAAATTAAGTGATGACAAAAGTTTGGAGTGTGCAGAGATTTGGAATTTTTTTGTTCATATCTAAGTGTTAGACCTGGCTTAAATGTTAGTGTTACTTAAATCTTAGGCAGTGCTTTGTTTTTGCCTCCCTAGTTAAGCTAGATATGTAGGTTGTCTGATACATCCAAGAGGTAATTTGAAGTTATGAGTATTACTATTCTTATGCAATTTGATGCCGCCCACTTTCTCACTTGAAATTTTATGCTTAGCTTCGTGAATTTGCAAAAAGGAAGAAGAGAGTTGCAAGTGAACTTTGTGACAAGGAGAAACTAAGTGATTCTTTTCTGGCCATTGGGGAATCATACCAGAAGCTGAGAAAATTTGACAGAAGCATTAAATGGTACACGAAGAGCTGGGAAATATACAAGTCAATAGGCAACTTCGAGGTAATTTGGTGTTTTCTTGATTTCTTCTATGGTTGTCTGACATACGATGTGCAAGTAACACTTCTTTTTGTCTTAGATAAAGATATAGGAGTGATTATAAGTAGACCTTCTCATCATTCATTTGTATGTGATCTTGGTACTCTATGTATTCAGCAAAAAAAAAAAGATCTTGGTGTTCTAGGTATATCATAATTTTAGTTGCCTATTATTCAGAAATGGTGATGACCCGTAGGATAATCATAAGTTTGATACGTGTTGACTGTTCTGTCCATGAATGTGGTCTATATCGTTGCTTGGTGGATTTTCACACCGAGTCGATATTGTCAGGGGCAAGCATTAGCAAAAATCAACATTGGCGATATTCTGGACAATGATGGTAATTGGACAGGAGCACTAGATGCATTTGAAGAGAGCTACCGGAAATTATCCATCTTTTGGGTTTTTTGGTGGTTATTAATTAAATGGCATAGGAACATCACGTAGCATTTTTTATTGGTGGATTTCTACTTAGCTTGAATTGTAGAAAGAAGAGCCCGTTTCATGCTTCAATCCTATTCAGTATCCCATGCATGTCTTGGGGAACTGCTGTTTTGTTGTTACACATAGAACAGTCTGCTTGCTACTGCAAAAAAATAATAATAAATAAAGTCTTTAGTAGTTCTTGTATCACGGAAGGGATTTTTCGTGATGGACCATATTTGTGGTAGTAAACAAGCAAGAGAAAGAACAAAGCTTCTAATTCACAAGCTCTTGCTTGAGCAATGAAGTTAAAAACGAGAGTACTTAACCTTAGGAAAGTTGTCCAATAAAACAAACCTAAGGCCTGATACAAGCTTTTCATAACCATGAGCCAACTTGGTTCGAAGATATCTTGGTCTCAAATAAAACCCATAATTAGAGCTGGGGCAGTCCTATAACAGAACATGAACTCCCAGACGACAGAACCATAAAATATTATATATGTTAAATTGCTAAAATACCATTAGTGAGTAAACTTATGATTACTGCATATTAAAAATCTTGCTTGCCTGAAAAAAAATTCTCAAAATGCTATTATCAAGCTTTTTACCTGTCCTTTTTGCGCCCTTATCATCCCCTCAGTGTGGAGGAAAATTCAATCATGAACTTAAATTCAATGTTTTCGAAGCTCTTTGACAGTGTGGAGGAATATTCTAAGTAACGTTCTTTGATTCATTGCAGTCTCTCAATATGGGCAGGTTTTATAATAATGTCGCTTACATCCACAGACAGAACTGTCCTAGTTTTTTGGCCCCTTTTATACACTGAAAGTTCGTGAAAATACAAGTGCATATTCTTGTACATAAATGTTGCTGGATGCATTCTTTTTAATTCATTATTTTTTGTACTAATTCAGTAATGTTGTATTGCAGGATTGCCACGGAAGCTAACCTTCCTTCTGTACAGCTTTCTGCACTAGAGAACATGCACTATAGCCACATGATCAGATTTGACAATGTTGAAGAGGCCCGGTAAATTTGGTTCATGCAACCCCTCCTTAACCATATAGGGCTGTTAAATTTCAGTCAGACTGCAGGTGCAACTTTGCAAGTTATGGAACATTCCAATGTCCAAAATTGAGTTTTGTGGGTTTTAAAGAAAGATGCTTCTGTGTAGGAGATTGCAGCTTTTAATTAACGGATTGAAGCAGTCCAAAGATAAAGAGCTTGAAAGACATAACTTGGCAGAGGAGTGCTGCTCTGAAACTGACACAGAAGGGAGTGATCATTCGTCAGAAAGGTCTAATGCACACTGCTCACCAGACACCAGTAACTTGAATTATAGCATATCAAACTCTGGAGCCAGTGGAGAAGAGCTGAGTGATGATGTACCTCTGATTTCATTCTTTGGGTCCTGTAAAAATTCAACCAAAAATAAATCAGTCCAGTTAAAAAAGCCCAATAATCCTTCTCAGATAATCAAAATGTCTCCAAAAAGTTTGTCTAAATCAACCAACAATCAGCAGCCAGTTGTTGGTCGTAAACGTGTTCGTGTCATCCTTTCTGATGATGATAGCGAACTGCTAGATGAGGTCGAGTGCTCGAAAGGTAGGCCTGATAAATGCCCAGTAGAGTTTGTTGCTACATCAGATGACTGTGGGTTTTAGTTTTATGTAGTTTGCTCTTTAGACTCTTACTGTACTGCCGGAATGCTGAACTTTATTTCTTGTCTGATTGCAGTTAAGAGTAAACAGAGTTCAGCTCGTCATGATGGTACCTTTCAGGTAAACAAATCGTGTTTACTCCTTTATAAGCATTATTCCAGTTATTTAAGTTGATTCATTGCTGTCTGTCTCTTACTCGTTTAGTTTGTCAGGAGATTGCTGCAGCTTCTTACGAATGTGCCAGCAGGTCCTGCAAGCCCATTGATATTGAAGAAAGCACTAGTTCATACAGATCAAAGAGTCCTAACTTAGCCACTCAAAATGGCAAACTCTTCAGATCTTCAAGCATTGACGAAGTTGCTGTTACCTCTGATTTTGCTGCTAGCGGTTCTAAATGCATTATTGACGTCACTGGAAACCTGTTGCATAAGCATGCTGATCTCAAGTGTCATGCTTCTGGTGACAAACATGATGTGAGTGTCGCTCATATCATACTTGTAAAAAAATATCCAAGTAGTCTTGTATGATTGTTTTATTGTGCTAATTAATGGTTTTTCATACTGTTATCAGCAGTGTATTAATTGCAAGATTGACAAGGATCTTATACTTGTTGAAACAAGCTCATGCAAGGACGGTGATAAGTTGAGCATTGAATGTGTGAAGGTTGAACTGGCATGCCTTTATTATCTGCGGCTTCCCATTGAAAAGAGATCAGAGGGTAGGCATTTACTTGGGAATATCATATGCTACCAATTATATTTGAGTCGAATCCTTGGCATATAAGATGATTATCCCACTGCAATAGTGTCTGGTGTAGGTTATTTTCTCTTTAAACGCCAAAGAATTTAGTTGCTCTTAAGTGGTTTTTGCTGCATAAGAAAAGCTAAGAAGGGGAATGCATTTAAGTGTACCTCCACTCTTGATGTCCCCAAATATGGGATTAGGCTGCACATGCATGCTATGTAGTGTCTGAGATAAGTGGACAGTGTATTAGAACTTTTGCCAAATATGATGCCACTATAGTAAAGTGGAAAAAGAAAAAGCTAAGCATGGTATTGATGTTCTAATTGTCCTCAACCATTACTAATTGCCAAGTGACAAGCACAAGCCTAAGCTTGAACACATTGAGCCTTCACTACCTTATCTACATGCATGTTACTAATGGTGGTATACAAGCTTTTTATTTATCCAGTCATACTGTTCTCTCTTGTGATGCAACTGACAAGAAAGGATGAAAACTTGGTGGGTGCTGCAAGCAAGTACTACCATGCATGTTCCCTCAGGAATTTTTATCCTCTATGATTTCATTAATGAGGTGGATTCTTTCTCACTAGGTCTGTTGCCCATAATTCAGCGAATAGAGTGCGGTGGAAGAGTTCTGGAATCTTTAGAGACAATTGAAACTCTTAAGGATCATTTGGGAAAAGTCTTGCTTGAAGCTTTCATTGATGGTATGTAGATTAACTGCAATATTAGATTTCTTGAGGAGTTGATCTATCCTTTTTATTGTTCTTTGTGACTGATGCTCGTTTATTTGGAAATGTTACCATTCATTGGAAAGAAAAATGATTGTTGCTTGTTATTGAATATAACATCCTGAAGGTTAGTGCCATGGTAAAGTCCTGGGCTCTCGAGCATAAGTGTGTTTGATCTTGAGAATGGCCACTTCATGCCCTGTGCCGAATGTTAGGACCATATCTATATCTCTCCTCACGCCACTCTGCTAAAGAGGGAATAACATTGGGTGCAGCCCAAATTTTATATTTGTAATTAATGCTACATAGTGGAAAACTTTATAATAATCCATGATGGCTTGAAAAAGAAAAGGTAACCATCATCGGAAGCTATTCGGGGAGGGCTTCTGCTAATGTGAGTAAATATCTGTGCAGAACACTACTGGATGCAATGTGTGCCATTCCAGCTGATTTGGTGTTGAATTCATGTAAAAACAGCAGTCCGGAGCAGAACTAGAAATCTGAAATCCTGATGGGCTGTTAGCTTATATTGCATATATCGCATGTCGGCTCTAACATCTTTTAGGCTATCTCTAGAGTAGAAATGCATAAGCTTATCCTGTTATACGGAATTGTTATGTATTGTTTTTTGAACTTTAGCTTTCCCTCACTTAGCTATGCATTTAATTTGTATCATATGTTTCCATGGTGGATTCGAAAGCCGTTGATGAAACTGTACATTGATGGCTGCAGTGAGTTATCTGAGGCGCCTAATATGAAGTTGCTAAAGAAACTTTACAATAAAACAATGGAGGTAGGTTCTATTTAACAAGGAAAAACCTTATTTTCTTGTTTGTGAACGCTAATAGATTTGTTTACTTGGTACGTATACTTCTTGTTTACCAGGTTTCAGATGATGGAGTTATTGTGTCTGAATGTGAATTGCAAGATTTATCAATCACTCCATTGTTGAATGCCCTGCATGCCCACAAAACATTTGCCTTGTTAGACCTTTCTCACAATTTGTTAGGTAATGGTATCTGGTTTCTACCTCATCTGTTTTCCTTGTTCGGAACAGAACGGTTATGTGTGATTCTCTTTGCATTTTGTTTTAAGAAATGAGTAGTAGGGTCAGGTTTTTGTTAGTATTAACTCTAATAGTGCTTGCTTTCCCTAGGAAACGGAACACTAGAGAAACTTCAACAAGTATTTGCATCAGGCCAACATTATGGTGGCTTAACTTTGGATCTGCATTGCAATCGATTTGGTCCAACTGTTTTGTTTCAGGTTTGTAACTTGCAACAATTTGCATTTCTGCAAGTAAAGAATTTGTTAGTGATGGCCTTCAAAGTTCAGTTCCCTCATGCTTTTACAGTCGATTATAGATTTCTCATTAGGACTGAATCTTGGCCCTCACATAAACCCCCCTTCTTTTCTTTAGTTTGCTTCTAGCACACACTTTAGCAGGCATATGGCTATCAGATTGAATCTCATCTTACAAGGGCACACAAAGGTATTCCTAGATTTGAGGGCTGGTCTTGTGATGATTGAACATAGAAGGGTATATCTAGGCATGATGTTGTGGCTGAATGTTACCTTTCCTTTTACAAGAGGAAGTATTGAGTTCATTCCATGGAAGGTGAGGAGTTCACTTCTTTGGAGGCATTGAGAGTTCTGGACCCATTTTTTTCTCATCCTTCAATAAAAGGACTCATTCTTCTGGTTCATCAGTAGCATGACTATAGTTGTTGTACTGTATTTGAATCCATCAGTAGCTTACTAACATGGGTAATGCTTTTGGAGTTTTTCAGTTCTCTTTAACCTGAGCTTGTCACTCTTCAGATCTGTGAATGCCCTGTGCTATTTGCTAGATTGGAAGGGCTTAATGTCTCTGGAAACCGTCTTACTGATGCTTGTGGATCTTACCTTTCAACTATTTTGGAAAAATGCAAGGGTAAAGTGCTTTCCGTGCAGCCCACTTTATTTAAATATTTGTTTCAGTATCTTCTGAATAGTCATCAATAGCTTTGTGCTGCCTTTTTTGTGGATTATTTTTGAATTTAAGCTTTACAGTATCAACTTTCCATTTCTTTCAAATATTTTATCATGTGATTCTTATTGTAAATAAGCCCTATGCCTTCAGCTCACCTATGCTCTCCGTTTCCTAGGCCTGTGCAGCTTGAATATAGAACGCTGTTCTATAACATCTAAAACCATTCAGAAGGTTGCTGATGCACTAAATACTGGATCTGTACTTGAACAGCTTTCTATAGGTATGCTCGACTTATAGAGGAGGTAATCTTAATGCATTATGTGTTTTTATCTTACTAGGCTGTCCAACTCTTTTATTGGATAGGATATAACGACCCTGTATCAGGAAATGGCATTAGCAATCTACTGGTAAAGCTTGCCAGTTTGAAGAGGTTTTGATCATTTTGAAATCCTACTCTTTTCGCTGTTTATATTGGCAGTACATATGCCCTAAATTAAGTCCACTCTTCTGCAGATTTTCAGAATTGAATCTGAGTGGTTTAAAGCTAAGCAAGCCTGTTGTTGATAGCCTTTGCCAGCTTGCTAAAGCCTCGTGTTTGTCAGGATTAATGCTCGGCGGTGCTGGTATAGGAACAGTGAGTTTCTGTGTTATTCTGCCTTTCTGTTATGATTGTTGTTTTAGTACCTGTAGGTATTTTATCTCCCATCTCCTGTGACTAGATTCATTTATTTGCAGGAGGGGGCATTACAATTAACGGCGTCATTGTTCAATGGGAAGACCTACTAAAACTTGACCTGTCGTATTGTGGACTGACATCTAAGTATGTTCTCAGACTCAAAGATGATCTGGCTTGTGGCATTCTTGAGCTTAACCTTTCCGAAAATCCTATTATGTTAGAGGTTTGTTCTTTATTTATTACAAGAGGCTTTTATAACTATTATACTTCTTATGCATGTTCCTAATGGTTGGTTTCTTTTGTAAGTGGTTGATACATATTTGTGAAGCAGAGAATGTGTTTGACCTTTCGCCTTACTTGATCTATCACCCTTTTTAACTGCTTTTTCAAATATTTCTGTCACCATTTTAAATACTATAGTGCTATTTCTGCATTCTAATGGGATGTTCAAGTTTACTTTTTTGATTTGACATCCTAATTTTGCTTTACCATCTTTCCACGAGAACCATTTTCTGTAATTTTACTTTATCTACATAGGCACATGAGTTGGCTTCAACATAAAACCACGTTAAATATGCAGCCAGAGTATTCCCTATGTTTGATTGAACTTGCTGGCTATTTATAGTTAGGCAGAACTTGCTTGAATATGATCATGATCATGTAGATTTAGAGAATAAGGCATGGTGTACAATTTGTTGTCTTTTCCATACAAGCTCAATAGAGCCTTCCTTCAAATTTTCGGGTCGCTGCATCATATCCTTTTGTCATTCCACTCTATTTAAGGCCTTTTTGTTGTTGTTAAATCTTAGGCTGATATCATACATCAACATCTCCTTTTGGTACTTCTATTAGCTGTCATTTCAATCTACTTTGTATTGCTACTCTTTTGCAGTCCTGGGAGTACCATTTTACCATCTCAGCCATGTTCTTCATCATCGGATTTTATTTTCTTGCTCTTATCTATCTTGACAGTTCTATTTAAGCTTCTTTCTGACTTTTCTTCTTTTATTGATCACATCAATGTATTGTCTTTTGAGCTATATTAACAGTCATGTCAATGTCTTTTGCTGTTGACATTCTACAAATTATATCTCCAATCCACATGACTGGAATATAAATGTTCAGGGGGCTATACTATTGATAAAGCACGTCGACTTTTTCCCCGTTTTGAAGTAAAACTAATCATGTATCTGATCCTAATTAAGTCGGTATGGTTCTATTGATGATTACAGTATTATGTTGAGCCCCTAGATCAGTGATAATGCACATCTATTGTGCACTTTGTTTGTTAGCAAAACTCAACTGATAATTCTTGTGCTGGGAGTGGTCCTCGATGAACTGTGTAGCCGTTGATGTATATCTTGTTTTTTAGGAAGTTGATGCTGGGTGCAAGTAATGACCTGTAATCATAGTAGAATTTTACTCAATTCAAGGAAATTAGCTAGTCAACTTATGATATATTTAGTACTTTGAATCTTTTTGGTAATGTGAAGAAACTTTTGCATAAGGTCTACCATTTTTTGTGCTTATTTTTCTCACTTTTAATACCTTATGTGGTATTCTGTAGCTAAGCTTTCTGTATTCTAAGGGCGCCTGACATTTAAGCATCCAAACAGGGTTCCAGTGCATTATTATCGGTGCTCACAAACCCTCAATGTTGCCTAAGAATTCTGAGACTTAACAAGTGTCAGCTTGGACTTGCTGGAATTCATCATATAATTCAGGCTTTAGCAGGTAAAATCAGGCTCTAGCCGCTTAAAGACATGAGTCCACTTGTGCTTCCAGTATTTGTCCGTATAAGCAAACTTCTTAATCGTTGATTTGGGTGTTTCTAACAGAAAATGTCTCTCTTCAAGAGCTCAGCCTTTCTGATAATGCCTGTCTGGATAAACTTTCTAGTCCCCAATATGGCTCAACAGGAGAGGGGAGCTTGGAATCCTTAAAGCAGGGAATCGACATATCTGAAACTTCCTCAAGGGGGTATGCAACCAACGAAATTGACACCACTCATCACCAGGGTTTATGCGCTGTGAACATGGCCTGCAATCAGCTTGAAGTTGCTGATAGGGAAGATGATCCAATTAGAGTCGAAGCTGCTGCATCAGGAATTGACGACAGTTGTGCAAGTTCAGGTCAAAAAGATTTATCTCTCGAGTGCCAGTTCATTCAGGAGCTTTCAACTGCTATTAATATGGCAAAGCACTTGAGGTTGCTGGATCTTAGCAATAACGGTTTCTCAACAAAAGCTTCAGAAACTTTGTATAGTGCATGGTCAAGTTCAAGACCTGGCTCGGAGAGGCATATCGAGGGGCAGACAATCCACTTATATATAAAGGGAATAAAGTGTTGCAGAGTGTAACCGTGCTGCAAGAATTAATTTTCCCTTCGCTGTTGGAGTTTCTTCTATGAATAAATTCCCAGGATCAGCTGCTCTGGAAATATCGAAGTACATACTCTACACGCTTACTATAGGTTGTGTTGCTGATTAAATGTTACATGGGTTGATTTGTGTATATTGCCTACTCTTTTTTAAGACCTTATAGTAGTCATTACACGCAAAAATTGAATTGACAAATGTGTATTGCTGAATAGCTGTTGAACCAAATGCAAATGCAATTGAATCAAGCAGGACCCGATGGTTTTTCTGCCTATTACTCAAATCGTGTAACAACCAAATATGACAGTCAAGTTGAATACCTCAATGTTGTCTTAACCCCTTTCCTGAAACGTGTTCGTTGTACAAAAACAATAGAGAAAACAGTAACGCGACGAGGTCTCAGTCGGAATCTGAATTGTGTTAGACATTAGGTCATATTATATAGGTCCGGTTACTTAAGAATGTTTGTGTAATATCAAACAATCTTCAAAGTTCAAACTTCGGCTATGTATGCTTCAGTTGGAACTTGGAAATAGGAAATCATTGTACCAAGATCTAACACATAAATAAGCCCACTACGGATCACACCTGACTGAAGCACAGTTCAAACTAGCCCACAGACTTGGCCCAATTTGCCTTCCAGGTTTGATCACCAGAATCCACTGCCCCTTGCAACCTTTTCCATAAGTAATCGTCTATAATTCATGCGTATAATTAAGGGGAAAAAAACTCCATATTTCACTTCCGTGTGGTCATTTGGAAACAATCTTTGGAATTGGGACCCTTTGTTGCATCTTATTGGGGCAGTATCTCTTACAAAGCTCAGAAGCTCTACTCTAGGTCCTATTAGGAATTGCATTTAGAGATGCAGCTTTTTGAATAATTTCTTAAAATCTTAGCTGGATCATTATCAAGGATTTTTTTTTAATTAGTCCCCACCGCGGGGGTCAAGACTTGGTCAAATTACGAGTCTTGAGGTCCTGAAACTTTTGCGTTAAATGAGTTAGTTACATAATTCATGTGACCCATACGGGTCGTATAATATGTTTAGAATGGGATTACATTGGGGCCCAAATGTATTTGCAATAATTGCGATTACCTATATAAGAAATCAACTAACCTGGGACACGTTAGGCGGTCCAAAATCTCTATTGAACATCGGCCACTGATCAGGGAACATGTTGCGTACGGACAGCAATTAAAAGCTCATCCAGAATATGAAACATATATATACCCAACTAGAACAAGCAAATTAAAGAATTAATAAAGGACATGTCATTGCCTAACAAGGGTGAAAAACCATGTACCGTTCACCTTTTGGTGGGTGTGGGAAGATGGACAACTTTATTTACAATTTGTTATAGACGTTTTTTTTTTGTTTAATTCATTTTCATGTTGTTCCTGCCTTGTTGCTACGGCAGAATTTGTTTTTTCTGAACACGTGAGGATGGATTCTCTAGTTGGTTATTTGAATAAAAGTTCGTTGCTTAGAGAAAAAAAAAAAAGAATCTCTCAACTTTACCTCTTAAGAGATACTCAACCATATTATTGGATTAAAAATCAATATACTTTTAATATCGAATCAAAATCAACTCAGGCTGAAGTACTGTATTGGGTTGAATTATTATTTGATGTAAATTAGATAATAACCATGAGTAATTATGAGATATACAATACGTTATATACGTATAATCATTGAACTTTTTCTTAGGTTAACAAAAAATTAAAGCGAAATTGCACCTACAGTTCATGAGATATTCGAAAGTTGCAATTGGGTATATGAGGTAACAAATTAGACATTTAGCTTCCTGAGGTAATGATTTCAAGAAAAAAAAGCCCCTCCGTCGACCTCTATTAATGGTAAATGCTGACATATCAAATGAATGTCACATCAATCTAATTAAATTGCGTCACTTGCCCAATCTGAATGCGTCAGCCCACAAAGGTCATGTCCGTCACTTACGCCACGTTATTGCCACATGTGCAAGGCCTACAAAGCACACAAAAAATACCTAAGTTTTCTCCCTTACCATCAATGTGAACCACCTCTCACATTCTCCCTCCAAAATCACAAACTCAGTAGAATCCTTACATGTAAGCATTTACCGTTAACGGAGGTCGACAGAGGTAAAAGGATGACTTCTTTTTCCCGAAATCATTAACTCACAGAGCTAAATGACTAGTTTGTTACCTCGGAGACCCAATTACAACTTTCGAATACCTCAGGAGTCGTAGGTGCAATTTCGCAAAAAATTAATAAATATATGTACATAGTAAACTAAATCGAGAAATAATTGATAAAAAAACAAATTAAGTACAATTAATTTTATTTCTACCGTCTCAAGAATTAAGCATTTTTGAAGATGGTGTGTGGGACCCGAATAAGTCCACTTTTTTGGGGTTAGTTCCACATCGGTTGTGAAAGGGGTTGATGGTTAGTTTATAAGTGTGAAGAAAAATCTCACTTCATGAGCTAGCTTTTGGGGTTGAGAAGGCTATCACCCAAACACTGGTATTAGATCTCAAATTTACCAACAAGTCTCGGACCCAACGGTTCATGTGAGAAACAAGTTGTTTCCTCCCAACTCAGGGCCCGATGTGTGAGGGAGAGATTGTTGGAGTTAGTCTCACATTGGTTGTGAAAGGGATTGGTGGTCAGTTTATAAGTGTGAGAGAAAGTCTCACCTCTTGAGCTAGCTTTTAGAGTTGAGAAGTACTAAGACCCAATACACTTTCCTAACCAATGCGAATCACTTTTTCCTTCCCCCAAATTAACCAAGAAAAAGAACTTTATTTTGACCATAAAAAAGTAACTTTCTATTATCAATAATAATCCACATATTTTATCGGAGTTCGTAGTTGTCACGAGCATATGTATTCTGGTGAAATGGACACAATCAGCGGCTGAAAATGAATGGAATTAGTTGAATTATATGCAACACCAAAAGGGACATAATTAAACTCATAATTCGAATACTATTGACAATGCTTATGAATAATTCAGAGTTTTGAGTGCGCATCATTATTACCGTGTTTTGCCAAGTTTACTAGTATCCTGGAAAATTATACTGTATATCCCTATCAAAATTCCCATTTAATAATTTTACACTGCATTTACCCTCCTGATCTCCTTTTTCTTTATGAAAAGGTTAAGCCGAAACTGCGCCGTCGACCTTGGCAACTCCTTTAGCTCTCTGTTGTAAACAATACTTTCTTTTCAACATTTTTTCGGTGAACGGAAAGAGTCATCATCTTCCCGTATAGTTGATTGGTTGGGAGAAGAGGCCTTTTGAAATCTCAGTGATTACCAGACCTTTGGATAATGGAGTATAATCACCGTAATTTTTGGGAAATTGTACCTAATTATATATGTTCCCGAACTTCATCATGTATAACTTCAGTTGATTGTGGCGCTAATTGGCTGCCCTCAATGCAAAAGTTTTGCTGCTATATATAAACAGATAATTCACTCTGAATGCCGCCATTTTTTCAGAAAATTTTACCTACTATGCTCTAAAATGTGAAGTATAGGGTAAAAATTTCGAAGTGAACCCATGAAAATGAGAAAAAATTATGTGAATCTATCACTTGTTCCAAAAATTTAAACTGATAAGAAGAGATAAATTTTATTAATTGAATAAGTGTAGAAGGCATATTCTAGTATTATGGATCCTTCATAAATAATCCAAGAATTGGGTTATGATCCTCGTGCATATGCATGTGGGAAATACGTGTAATCAGAGTATATGTGCAACGTGATGTAACTTAATTGGCATGCTAACTCAATTTCTTTAATTTCTTTTCTTCTCCTTCCCTTTTTTTTTTATTGTGACGATACCAACTTATATAATGCACTTTGTGATTTTCACTTTCAATAGCCTTTAGGTCATGACACTGTTTGCAAAGTCTTGGCTGTCAACCAATCATCAATGTCATCTGTGTTTACTTTGATTCCCAGTGTTTGTAATCACCCGTCGTTTCAGGCTTGTAATTACCCTTCTTTTCCATCTGGAGCACGTATGTATAAACAATAATTTGGATTAATTACGATATGGATTCCTCAAGCATCCCGAATATATATACCCCATAATGCCATAGATACGTAGTTACGTGTTGTTACATACAATTATGATTATTATCCTCATTCCATTGGGGCGGTGGAGTAATCATGGCCATCTGATCAAAGCGATTATAATGTGATTTGATATATATATATATATCATATTTCACTTGTGTCATGCATGTACAGAGAAATCTCTCAGTTTGTGCAATGAATAAGCACAAATCAGAAAGAGAAGAAACGATCGAAAAGCCTATTTGCCTGCAGTAATATTTCTCATCATCCCCCAAAGGTTCTTGATTGGGTTCAAGCCAATATTTTAGCCTTGTATTCGTAATCATGTTAGTTCATTATTTGTCTACTTTAAACGACAAACCTGGTAAAAGAAAGTGTCTTATCCTAGGTTTCGAAACTCGTGACTGGCATATATAATCTCATCGATCCTTCTAATTCATGATATAAATTGTTCGATGGCAAGATGTCGCGGCCCCCAGATAGATGCAGTAGTGCAATGTTCATCATTGTCTCGCAAAACCCTTTCCACTCAGCAGAAGCTTTTCAAAGTAGAACAGAGAAAATACCCACATACGGAAACTTTTCGGTTCTTTAATTTACTTTTTGCCTTGAAACAGGGATCGGCAGAGTTCGACTTCTACTTTAGCCTTTAGGCAGCTTGGTCAAAGGAGTTGTGAAACAAGAATTTCAGACGGTCAATAGAAAATTCCACCAGGGGCCCCGTGCTCTATTCTAAACCCACTTTGAAGGGGCCGGGGAAAAGAAATAGGGAGCGTCAAACGGTGCATTTAAAATTTCGTGTTTTCACCAAAACGTAGAACAAAATCTGTTTTCCCAACAGAGACCGACAACCAAACAGTCCCGAATCACGTCACAAGAACACCAAAATTCAACGCCAAGATCCACATATTTCCAAAAGAACTCCAATATTTCTCAAAGAATATACGTTTCCACAGATCAGAGAAATTCAACGAAATGACCTCCCACATTTTGAAAGAAAGTTGAATGATTCGTCTTCAAGATTCACGGATAGTTTTCCTTCCTGCCAGTTGAAATTCTTCCTTTTCAGTGTTCAAGATGCATTGCTCGGTTCTAAATGGTATATTTTTCGAGTTCGGTTATTGTGCAAAGCATATGAGTGTGAAGCAGAGTTAAGCGACGACTGAGATTAAGAGTTGAAAATCCGACGGTCGAGATGAAGACACGTCGTTTAATGAAGAAACCCACCCCTTCCGACCCGTTTGAAGACCAAACCTGCCCAACCCAGAAATGTCACCCGTAGTGAACTTCATCGCGCAATCTTCGAAGAACTTCTTGTAGATCTGGCATCTCCCTTCTCTGCTTCTTCGATTGGCATTTTGTGCCTATCTACTTTGACAACATGAATCTCAGCGGCAGTGTGTCAGACCACATTCAAGAACTTCGTAGTCTTTCTTCTCTCAAAATTTGCTATAATGGGTTTGCCTCAACATTTCCAAAATCACTATCCAATCTTACCTCCCTGAAGAGCCTTGATGTAAGTCAGAATTACTTCATCGACAGCTTCCCCACTAGCCTTGGAAGGGCCTCAGGACTGACTTCAGTAAATCCATCGAGCAATAATTTCCCTAGTTTCCTCCCAGAGGATCTCGGAAATGCAACATCACTTGAGGTACTCTTTTTTTTCTTCTGAAAAATGACCTGCATCACTTGAGGTACTCGATTTTAGAGGAAGCTTCTTTGAAGGCTCAATTCCTACATCTTTCCAAAATTTGCAGAAACTGAAGTTCCTTGGCCTTTCTGGGAATACTTTCACTGGAACGATTCCGAGAGTTCTCGAGCAGGTTTCTTCCATGGAGACTATGATTATTGGATACAAATGAGTTTGAAGGTGAGATCTCAATGGAGTTCGGCAACCTTACCAATCTCCAGTACATGTTCCTTGGTTGGCAGTCTCAGTGGCCAGAAGGGGAAGAAGGGAAACGGTTCCGCACGAAGGAGAAGAACTGGTTTCAAATGGGTTCAAGTAGCAAAACGAGTCCGGGTCGCTTCAAAACGGGTCGGCTCTCATTAAATGACGTGACGTCATTCTCAGCCGCTTGATCATCTTCTTTCCATCTCAGCCGTAGCTTCACATAGCTTCATACAATTGTGCTTTGCACAATAACCTAACCCTTTTTTTCTACCAACGGTGGCCTGTAATTGGATAAGAACGTTTTCTATTCATATGAAGAAGAATGAGGAGAACATGAAAATTTAAAAGATATGAATTGATCTCAAGTTCGAATTGTCATGTGCATCTAAACAGTCTAAGAGGGAGCTAGATTATCATCTATATTCCCACAATGAGCAACAAATATTGCAACTTTATACCCCACATATCGAATAAAGATCTTTCTAAGCTAAGACACAGTGACTTGGATAGCCCTTGTAAGGCCCCAGTTAGAGGCAGATGGTCAAGATTCGACTATTATGGACGGAGGATTAGCTGGGTTCACTGAACTTATACGCCTTGCCTTTTATATATATTTTCATGCAACATTCCATGTACTAACCGTTACATTTTGTAGTACTTAACTTTTTATTTCGTGCTTTTTGCTTTGGTTTTACACCAGGTAAAAAAGTTGCTACCCTGATGATTACCATCCAGCTAATGCTGCAGTAGAGCTGTCGAAAACAATGGAGTATATTTGATGATTTCAACATAAAATGAAAGGCCGATATATTTTACACATAATTTGAATCGGGGAGAGCACTAATGGAATACCGCATAGCGTAATATGTCATCAACATCAAAATCATAATCATAATACATCATATCCCCCATTCGAGTATATGAATGCCGTAGCCTATTTGCATAATTCGGATTGTGATCGAATACAAGGGAGATTCAAATTATAGCCTAAACTTTGGGACCAATATCATGACCTTTGGTGGCCATCAAAAGGATCGAGAGCTAGCTTTAGTTGATGATCGACCGAAGGCTTTCAAGTTCTTATCAGTTGTTATGATAACCTGACATGATAGACCAAAAGGACTGTAAATCGAGGCGACAATTGGGCAAAGTCGGTTCCTTTATCCTTAATAATTGATGGGCTCACCATGTAAAGCAATCAACTTCTATCTCTATTGTGTAGCAGTTTAACTGGGTGCTCCATTATACTTGGTACGTTGCAGTTTTCTACTTCGCTGACAGAGTGCAAGCCCACATTTTCTACGACAATGTAGTCAGACGTCTTTTCTTGGCCATCCAAAAAGCTATATATGTATAGTGGAATTGATAATTAATTATGTGATGTGATGGTGAAGAAAAAGTCATTGTTGAGATGGTTAATGCCGTGATTCTATCTTGTTTTATTTTGTATCCGTAAAAAGAAAATACGTGCCCAGCTGCAGAATTCACTCATAATTTCACCTTAATTACCAGAATCAGTGTTATTGACAATTTAAAATGGATGAAAATATAAATAAAAATACCAGCTCACTTGAGTTCCATCGTCTTTGAGTCAAGAGGAACACGTACGTACAGTAGAAAAATGAAGTGTATAGAGAGCTTCTATAGAACTGAAACATTGCATATGCAGTCTCTCTATCCTTGCAATAGCTTCTAACCCCCAACAAACCAGGAGATATAAACAAAAAATACAGTAACTAGAGCTTCTGTCAAGTTGTTCATTCTCTACATTTCATGCACACACAAAAAAGTTTAAGATCATGAAGCCAACGGTGCTTCTCCTTGAGAGTGAAGGAGAAACGACACAGACCAATTACATCTCCTGAAACGGGAAAAATACAATGTCATCAAACCTCCAAAAGAATTAGCCAGAAACAACCTCATGTACACTACCCACCAAACTCTTTTTTGACTTCAGAAGAAACCTCCACCGAGAACAAAACAAATTCATAAAATCAAAAGCTGGTCACCTTCGGTCTAAAAACTCTATGATCTTCAGGGTGATCTCCAACTCTTCAAGCCAATGTCATTGTGTTTCCTTGATGGACCAGAAACCGGTATCGGTATTCTTCTTGGCAAACACCCCAAGAAGTGGCCTGAATACTGAGACTTCGGCTCTAATTTGAAAACATTAGTGGTTCTTGCGCCATGACAGTGACCAAGAATGAAGAAGAGCATCCAAATGAGTCGAACAACAGGTCCTCTACCTGGACCCATGTTGAAGAACTAGCAGAGGGGGGCGGACTGTGGTGAGGTTGAAGTTGGAGTGAGCTTGCTTCTGAGAAGTCTGATGGAAAAAAGGTGGCGAGGGCAGCAAACATGGACAATTAAATGGAGGGCGTAGTGTTTTGCATTGAGCTTTTGGGGTTCCTTGTCGGTGTGCGTGGTGTAATCTGCTGGAAAGAGAAAGAAAGGTAACTTTAAGCACTCAGACGCTTCTACAAGTAGAACTGTAGCGGTTATGTTGGAAGCAGAAAGTCGGAAAAGCTTGGCAGAAGCCTTTTCGAATGGGTCTACTGGGTTAGACTGATTGTTATGATAACTCAAAAACAAACCGAGAGCAGAGAGTAGAGAAAAAGGTTTTTTATCTTGTCAAATGCTAAGAAAATAAACGGAAGGAAGGGATGGAGCAAAGCGAAAGGGCAAAGAAAGGTGTCGTGAAATGTCCTCTTTCTAGGTTAGGTGAGTGTTTGGTCCCACTACATATTAATGGCCGACTAAGGAACTGAGACTGTTATTTTAGGCCCCCATAACAGGAAATCTTGTCCCTTTGGCACAGCACCTTCTGTAGGCTTTGAGTATATCATTTGGTACTCTGTCTCTCTCTTCCTCTATCTTTCTCTCTCCCAAGACGGCGCTTTCCCTTCTTACGTACTTTTTCTTCCTCCATTAGCTCAGCATGAAATAAAAGGAAAACAAAAGAAATACTTAACCCATTCCCCTTGTTAAAGGGACTGCAATGCAGTGTCAGTGAACAGGAACAGTAAGTAAACAACTCTGAGAACGTACATCTGACCTCAATCGATCTGCATCCCATCACTATTTACCTTTGCAGACTGTTTCTCGCTAGACATGAGAGCTCATAGCGCGTCTCTAGCCTAGGGGATACGAGGGTGACGAGTGGGGCATGGGCTAATCGGAGAGCCACGTCTTCTTTGTCACGTCATTTGTCCAATAATCCTTCATTGTCCTGATGTCCTCAGGTGCTGTACTACGAGGGTTCCACATTGTCACGGCGCTATAAAATCATGTTAATCAGAGCTAAACAATTCGTTCCGAGGATTTTCTGGTGATCCCTTTGTTGTTTCAAAATTTGGAAATCGGACGAAAGATATCGAGGAACGGAACCTATCCTACATATGTTTTGCTTCTCAAAAGAGTAAAGACGAAACCCTAGAGTACGCACGTGTACTTAAACATTTTGTCTTTAGTGGTTGGACGCCTTGTTGTTGCTTAGAAAAATAAAATAAAATAAAAATTGGACGCCTCATATTCATGGGTCATTGTCTTTAAAATATCTTCTCTCACGAAGAAATAAATAAAAATCACCTTAAATCTGAATACAGTATACGTATTATTATTCTCTTCCCAACTATACTGTGGGAAGAAATTTGGATGGTCAAATGAGAAAATTAAATTCTTTAATTTTTTTTAAAGAATTTAATTTAGGTAATTTAAAGTACATTTTCTATGAGCTTAAGTTTTAGAAAAAGTAATAATCTAACATGATCGAAGTTTACGGAGATCGCTAATCAATATGGTCTCGTTTGCTTCTGCGTGATCAAATCAAGACAAATAGCATGCCACCCATACAGGAGTTTGTCAAGACTCAAGATCGCCTCGGAATCAAGACAAATGGTTCCGAATTAATTAGCATGATCACAATTTTTAGTCTTCGTATCGCATCGTAACTTGCTGCTGGTGCTCGATCCCAAAATCAAACGCGATCATCCGAGAGTTTACAAGAGGTTTCTGAGTTTGTTCCTCAGAAGAGGAGCTGCATTGTTTCTAAGAAGTTCCTACATGTAATATGCGTCTCGTTTTTCACTTATCAAGATCTTCGAACAAGATTCCAACTCTGTTTTAGAGATTTTGTTATGTCGAAGCTATTTCTTCACTTTTAATCTGATTAGCTCTCTGCAGGGGGAAACATTTAAGGAAGAGAAACGGGAGATTACTTGGTTTCACCGCGCAGCGGATAGAGGAAAATTTAATGCATATTGCAGTGTCGGGGCCTCTGGGTACTGTACACATACTTTTTCCCATATCCAGGTCGCGAGCTTCATTTATCACTTTCACTAGCTTCCTCCCTCTAGACCCCTCTTGTTCTTGTTGAACGTGACCCTTTTGACTTGAGCTTAACGTACGCGTCTCGTCCCCATCGGATTGATAGAAAAACAGCTTAAATTTTAGAATAAATAACTGTTTTTTGTGTCTCTTGCCTATGCTTTCCATTATAAATTATTATTTTTATCACATTATTACTATTAATTATTAACGTCTTTTAAAATTTTCATTAACTGATCTCCAAGATAATTTAGGTCATGTTTGAAAGGAATGTTATAAAAATTAAGGTGTATTAGAGTTTCGTAGAATTCTGAGATAAAATAGTAAATAAATAAATAAAATTTTATGAAAATTATTGAAAATAAATAAAAAAATATGATGTGAGTAATTTTTTTATTAAAATTTTAATTTGAAAACATTGATTAATACGGATACCATGAAATGTGCTTTCTATAAAGGAAGATGATTTTTTTTGTAGCAAACGCACCACCCGAACAGAATATAAATTGCAGAAATCTAAATCCGATTATGATATGTTGGTTTTGGTAAAATTTTAAGAATTTTAAGTATGGTGTGAATATTTAAGTAATATTAGTGGTTTATTGGTATTTGTGTAGAAATTATTGAGTTGTGTCAATGTTTGTAAAAAAAATAATGTTGAGTTGTATTAATAAATAATATTGAGATTGTAATTTTAAAATATTGTATTCAAATTTTAAAATTTTCACTGTTCTAACACGGTGGATAGTTTGAAGCATAGTTGGATGATTGGAATGGAACCATGGATCAGCCTTTTCGTGTAAGAGCAAGCATATGGATGCGTACACAAGAGTCTTAAGTGACAAAAGGGAACGACATAAAAGGGCATGCAGTGTGTACCGTCCCTTGACCGAGACGGATTGAAATTTATCCTATGCTACTGTCCCGTTAGTTTGATAGTAGCTAGGGTTAGATCGGGTGCGTGTCCGTGAAAGATTATCAGACTATCATCAGTTGCATCACATGTTCTCTTTTGTCGATTTTCAAGATCTGTACGTGTTATATTTACTGCAGTTGCAGAGAAAATTAATCCCATCACGCCAAAAAAAACAGTAAGTAAAAAAGAAAAGGAAAGACAGTGAGAGAGGGATATCGATGCCTTTTGATGTTGGAATATCAGTCGTAGGATGGGTCAAGAGAAGGAGCTCTTTTTTTTTTTTCTCCAATGGTCAAGAGAAGGAGCTCACTGCTTAGGAAGAAGGGTCAAAAGTAGAACCAAGTTCGGAAGTGTCACGTTTGTTGAATGAGATCGAAAGAAGATTAACTCCTCCTACTTGCTTTTTCTCCTTTCTTCCTTTTTCTTTTTGTTGTCAAGTTGGTTCCGTTCTAGCCGATTTGCGTAATCTTAATCGGCACAAAACCAAATACGTTTTGGTTTAAGCAGAATTTCAGGTAGAATTTGTCTTCTTAAAAGTTGTTCATCCTATATCCTCAAGAGAGAGAGAGAGAGAAAATGGAAATAGAAACTCTCCAGTCAAACGTGCAATACATAATGCAACCATGAACCGTATGATGCTACTGAAGAGAATCCAGTGCAACAGTTCTCAGAAATACAACACACTGTGGAAAAGCTCTGAACCGTCCATCACTCTTTTTTGCAGCGTAAAAAGGGGAAGACGAGATGGACCCATCTCGTTCCCATGTGCAATTATTACGAATACGAAGGTCCTCTGGCTGAGAGATACTATATCCAGAGGTGATGGAACCTCATATACAGAGACTCTTATCAGCCTTTGACTGTGCCCCATCTGATGCGGTAGCAGCGTCGAACACGGTATGCCAATTATGATCCTTTGCCACTGGTCCTAGAGATCGAGTGCTCCCAACCCCACCACCCATCTCTGTACTCGACATTGTGGATCGAGAAGTTCTCTTCATTAGAGTCGAATTGTGGCTGAACATGTTAGTTTGCCTTCCCATAAAGCATTTTGTTAGAGTTGGGCCGGACTGACATCTTCGTTTTTGGTAAGATGTTTTGAATTTAAATCTAATTTTTAAAAATTATAATTTTAATATTATTTCTAAACGAATATCAATATGATTAAACAATTAACTTTTTTATGAATATCAATACAAATCAATAATTTTTACACGAATATCAATAAAACTTTAACCTCACTTAAATATTCACAATATATTTAAAATTTTTAAAATGTTATCAAAACAAAACTAGTGGGTTTTGTCAGGTCTGTTATTTAAGGATCATTAGCAGATGGGTGCCACTCTGAAAGTATTGCTACTCTTATCATCCAGACACTGGTTTCAATCGATGATAATTTCTCTGCAGAAAAAGAAAAGTGTTTATTCGGCCTTTAGTCTAATCGAAAGCCAACTTTGTTTTAAGGTTCTTATAAACCTAGACTTTACACTTTGTTTCTTTGCTTTCTAAACTTGTCATCATCTGTAGTTATTCAAAGTTTCAAAACCAGAGCTGTATACTTTGTCGAGTCATACCCATCTTTCCTTCTTTCCCTCTTCTTTCGTCTCTTCCTATGAATACGATTTTGAACGTTATTCCATTCTTTGCTCTTCCTTCCCTCAAAGGGAGGGAAAAGGAAATCAGAGAGCCAGAAAAGTGTCTGCCTCATCAATTCCTCTTCTTTTCCTCCTCGGGCCAGCAAAATTCACGGGTATTGAACTTTTAGTAAATACATGGATGGATTGATACACGAACTCACCTGGTGCGTATCATGTAATTGACTAATCTCATATCCATGGCTTAACTGCCTTAAAAAATGTCTCAAATACAAATGATTTGATTTTCTTGATCCAAAATAATGAAGAACACCCATCATCGTGGGGGCAATCAGGCAATACACTCTGTGATCACTCACTGTAGTTACGACTTACGAGTGACTTGCAAGCCACAACTCTGTTCTTCTCTCAGCTCAGCAACTTTTAAGCCAGGGGCCGTGTAAGCAAAGGCCTCTGTTTAGACCTTTAGAACAGACACTTGTACGTGGAATTCAAATGATGACTGTCCACTTGAACATTCTACGATCCACTTCTTTTGTGAAATTGGTGGGTCTTGCACGACAAACACATTTTTCGTAAAGTTTCCCCCTCCCAACCCACGTTACTTCCATTTTTTGCCCCCCCCCCCTTTTTTTTTTGTCCAACTGCAATTTGAGTTCCCCATTCTCATTCTTCCTCTAAAGTTTTCTCTGTGTTATTCTTGGGTAGTGCAGTATTTTTAGGGCTTAATTACTCTATTGCTCTTTGGAGTATCGCGAAATCTCAACTTAGTCCCAAGATATATTTCAGCCTGTATTAGTCCCTGAAAAATTTAACATTTTGTATTTGGTCATTTCCGTCATTGAGGATAACATCTAAATGAAAAATGTAGCAGTTGGATGGAAATGTCCTACGTGGATAACAGGAGCCACATCACCACTAACATGCATTCGTCACGTGTCTATGCTCCTAGATGGTGAGGCTAGGGCTCCAATAGTTGGTTCCACAGAGGAAGCAAGAGATCGAGGGGGTTGAGTAAGAGCAAGAGCTTGAGTAAAGGTCAAATCTGGTAGGCCAAATAAAGCAATTAGTAAGAGTGATGCAGATGAGCCTCAACGGGGTGAGTTAACGTGGAAAGAAAAATTAGATGGGGGGCAGTGATACATAGCGAATGCATATTAGTGGTGAAGTAGCTTCGTTACCCACTTAAGACATCTCCATCTAGCTATTGTCCACAGATGACCAAAATGACCAAATACAAAATGTTAAATTTCTCTAAGACTAATTCAGAACAAAAGAAATACGAAAGCAAGTTAGAATTTTGTGATAGCCAAAGACCCATGGAGTAATTAAACCTATTTTAACAGTGGAAAGTAGTATAAAGTTGAGCCGAAACTTTAGGCTGATAGTCAAACCGCAAAAGTGGGGATAGAACCAGAGATATTTAGTTAAAAAGCAAATGCGTAGTCGTAAGGGGACTCAAATTTCCACCACTAAACTCACCGTCTTGATCTCTACGTCCGGAAAAAAATTGGTCAAACTAGAAGAAAGAAGAGGAGAGGAGTTTGTTGGTGTTGTGTGCCTATTACGAAGCTTTGCCAGCAACGCATGTTTGACAAAATCTATCCGTACATTTAGGTCAGTCTTCGACGACGGAGAGTCGTTACTGCTAATGTTTGAAAACTTCCGTGATTTTGACTTTGAAACGGTAAGCAATTGCACCAATGCCGTATGGAGCCGATGCACCAAATTGGACTTTAATGGAAACATAGCAAAAGCCCACAAAAGTGTTAGGTAATGAATATAACTCTAGCAGTCGTACGCGCGCGCGCAGACAAAATAGACTACCGTCTCTTCCATGCAAATCTACGTACTTGTACTTTTGACATATAACCGTCCAACTTAGATAAAAAAAAAAAACAACGAAAACAAAAACAAAAATAAAGTTTGAGAGGATGTTCGTTTTCAGAATATTGTTAAGATATTTAATATTTTGATAATTTTTAGGTAATGTTAAAGTTGTATTAGAATGCGTATATAAGTTGTTAAAAGTGATTGTTGTTTGTAAAAAAAATAATAAAATGTTGTATTGAAATAGTGTGTTTTGTGATGTTTGGATTGTAAAAAAAAATAGGATGCAAATTCTAAAAAAAATTTGGAATCGAACAAGTCCTTATACTTTTTTTCTTTTTAATCCTTTTTTATTTCTACAATTTTTTTTAAGTAGAAGGAAATGGGTGCGAGCAAGCCAACTCCACCTCAGGCGTGATCATAGAAATTTTTTATCTTTTTATTTATTTATTTATTTTTACAATTAGACACAATGGTGTCCTAGCTCGCATCTAAAACAATGAAACGTGTAGACCCAAATTTTTAAGTACCACCATATAGCTAAGACTTGTTGGTTTGTATATCGCTATTGTTTTGATGGACCCTTAATGTGTAAAATTTTCTTAATTATATGGGAGTCCTACTCTTTTATATGTGACAAATAATTAAAGTTAACTGTTAAAAAAACTATTTTGTGGTACTCATATAAAGTAAAATATACATAGAATAATAATAACAATGAGAAAAATGATTGGACACGAATGTGTAATTTGTAGCCAATGTCAACGGATAAGAGTTGTGCTCCACTTATAAGCTAAGGGACATTTTGGGACGGGTTCCTTTGTTCAAAAGGGGAAACAAAATGTAACAAATGAACTATTTTTGAAAAATAAAGAATATAAGTTTATGTTAAAAAAAATAAAGCAAGGAGATTTAAATTTGGAGTTTTGAATGCAGGCAAAGGACTCTCTGTAGTCTGTTCGCCACTCACCTTAACTACCTTAGGTACGTACTACTCTATTATTTGAGCTTGTCAGATAGTCAGCACTCCAACTCAGTAGATATTCAAATATGTACTTATATTTCTTTTACCGCTCATAAATGGATTTTAATTGCAAAAAAAATGGTATTTTGGTATTTGGGCAAACGGGTCCTTCAATTTCAAACTTCAAATTTTTAGTTACTGAGTTTTCTTTGTTTGACGAAGTGGTCCTTCCGTTACTCTGTCATCTATATGCTTAACGGATTTAAAGCGGTCGACCGTATATATGTATTGAAAGTAAGCGGTCGACCAGTACAAATTTGCAGACATGTCATAGAGCTTCGTTAAGCATAGAGACGACAGACTGATGGAAGGATCATTTTTTCAAACAAAGAAAACCAAAGACTAAAAATTTGAAGTTTGAAAGTGAATGACCCATTTGCCAAATGGGTATAAATCCAAGGACCAAAATACCAAATTCCCAAAAAAAATTATAATTAGAACAAAATAAAGATATATATTTATTTAACTATATATTATTGGTTAACGTGAAAGTATTGTTAAGTATGAAACTTGGGGAACCTGAACTCATAATTTTTTTTTTACTTATAATTAATAATATTAACCCATTTTAAAATATATTTTTTAAAATAATATGTTTATTCTATACTAGTAGGTGTTTAGATAAGACTGAATACATTGCATGGCCAAGCCAGCTCCAGTAAACAGTCCTCTGTATTTAATATAGGGGGGTTGATGCAAAAGAATACAAAAACTAATACCCAATATCCCATTTTCAAAAAACAGATAAAAAGGTATAATTTTTTATAATTTGTTTTAATGGTTTTTGCATATTGGATATTAGAATCTCTAACAACACAGAAAAAAGTAAAAGTTACTAAACAATTCAAAGATTTTTAAGCATCACCCAAAGTGTTCTTTTGACAAAACCATTAACCCAAGAGCACTTTGTTTCTTCCCCCAAAAAAAAACAATTAATCTAATCACTTATATGCCCCTAACACACCAATATTTAATTATATATATATAAACATATAATAGTGGTCTCGCAGCTCGCTTCCAAGAAAATGCTCCACCAAAAAAGAAAAAGAGCCACTACCACAAAAATCAAGCTCCCCCCCCCCCCCCCCCCCCCCCCCGCCCCCCTCTTTGGGCCCCCGCCACCCACCTCACAAGGAAAAAGCTCCTCAGTCCTCACTGCTACGTGGTCCCCACCGCCGCACGTTCTCGTCCCCCGTTATATGCATTTATTTCCAGCCCTTGACCCCCCGCCTGCCATCACACGTGTTGCTGTTCATCTCATCCTGGACCGTGTATTACTCCACTTGATTTTAGGATCTGTACTCTGATCCAGGATTCAACGGCGGAGATATAGTGACGTAAGAGGAAGGGAGACACAAGCAAGCAACTTAATTAATTATTCTGTGCTAATTAACATTTGTGCTAAGAATTTTATACTCCCCGATCTGAATTCTGTACTAAGAATTTTAGCATTAAAAAATAAGTCCATGTAATCAGGGGTGTTCATTTGCACCAACGGTGACCGTTTTAACCGCTAAAACTGTCATTGCTACCGGTACTGTAACCGATAAGGGCGATTATTGTGTCTTAGCAGTACGGTGGCGGTGTCAAATATGTGATTCCGTTAATTACGATGACCATGACGATTTTCGTTAAACTGTCACCTACACTACCGTTAACCACCCCTAGTTAAGACTTGAGATGATTATTGATTATGTGACATACTTTTGTTGGACTTTTGTTGGAATATGTTAGTCGATTTATGTCACATTGTTGCACACTTTTATTAGACTTTAGTATTTATGTTTCAATATGATATTATGTTCGAATTTTGGACAACTTATTTATATTTGTTATGATTATTAATGATTATGATATTATGTTTGAATATGTTATGATATTTATCCATTTTATATGATTATTGATTATGATATTATGTTAGAAATTTAAACAGCCTAAAACAGTTAAAAAAATAAAAAAGTCCAAAGAGAAAGTTCATTTTTTAACACAATGGTTATACAGTTTAAGAGGTTATTGTATAACTGTTACCGTTAATACCGTCACCAATAAGAACAATTATTGTGACTTAGAGGTGCAATAACGGTGTCAATTATGTGATTCCACCAGACGATTTTCACCGGGACCGTCCCCATTTCTGTTAACCACCTAATCCATCGTATTGACAAAAGACAAAGGCCTAAAAAAGAATATTATATTATTCTTATAAATTCAATATACCCAGAAAAATATAAAGTAAAATCCCTGACGTCACCGTAGCTTTGACTCTCTATCTCTCTCTCTTCTTTAAACACACCTCTCGCTTGTCTTCTTCATCTCGGCATCTCCCCCACTTTCTCTCTCTCAACTTTCTCTGTGTTTCTCCCTCCATCTTCTCTCACAGTCCAAGCAGTTGTAAAAAGAACCATGGTGAGGGACGACTTGTACATCACGGTCCCGAGCTTCTTCAAATGCCCGATCTCACTCGACGTGATGAAGTCTCCAGTGAGTCTGTGCACGGGAGTCACCTACGATCGGTCCAGCATCCAACAGTGGCTGGACAACGGCAACAACACGTGTCCGGCCACGATGCAGGTCCTCCAAAACAAGGAGTTCGTCCCCAACAGCACCCTCCAGCGCCTCATCCAGATTTGGGCCGACTCGGTCCGCAACCACCGGGCCGACTCGGCCGAGTCACCTCCCTCGCTTGACCAGTTACTGGACCTAATCAAGGACCTCGACAGAAAGACCGAGAACAGCATCCGTATATTCGACACCTTCGCAAAGATTGTTCTCTTCGCGAGAGAATCAGAGGAAAACCGCAAGTTTCTCGCGAAAATGGACGCCTTCATCGTCACGCTTGTTGAAGTTCTCGGCAATGCCGGGGACGCATCATGTAGAAACTTCGAATTACTTGAACAAGTGGTTGTGATTTTGGATTTGGTACTGAGCAAAGTGGAAGAACCCGAGCAACTAACGAGTTCCATGTTAAAAGGCGACCGTCAATGCTTGAATTCGCTGGTCCTCATTTTGCAAGGAGGAGTAACTGATTCGAGAATTGCATCAGCTAGGGTTTTAGCAGAAATCGCAAATGACGCTGAATCGAAACTCCTGCTTGCGGAGAAAGACGGCTTATTGTCCGAAATGCTAAAATTAGTCACTCCAGAGAACGATCAGTCTCTAATCGAAGCCGTTCTGTCATGCTTGATTCGCATATCGATGCCAAAACGCGTCAAATCCAAACTAGTCCGCCTCGGAACCATCAAATCGTTGGCAAAACTGGTTTCCGATTCGAATTCGAGCGTAAGGGTGACCGAAAAGGTGTTGAAGCTGTTAGAAACGCTGTCTTCCTGTAAAGAAGGGCGGTTGGAGATATGTGACGACGTGGGGTGCGTGGCGGCGATAGTGCAGAGGGTTCTAAAGGTTTCCGGCCCGGCAACGGAGCACGCGGTGACGATACTGTGGAGCCTGTGTTATTTGTTCCGGGACGAACGCGCGCAGAAGTCGGTTACGACGGCAAACGGGCTGACCAAGATTCTGCTGCTGATGCAGAGCAATTGCTCGCCGCCGGTGCGCCAAATGTCGGCGGATTTGCTCAAGATATTCCGGGTGAATTCCAAGTCCTGCCTTTCCAGTTACGATACTAAGACCACCCATATCATGCCCTTTTGATTTCTAATGGGAGGCCTTGCGGTGTCCGTTTTTTCTTTTGTAATTTTGTAGTCAGCTAGTAATTTCTCTTTCTGTTTCAAAAGATGGAGAACTAGAGAGGGAGAGTCGGAAATTTGTAAATCAAGGAAAAATTTTGGGTTTTAGTTGGATACAAAATAAAATTCATTTGATTTTAAATCAGTGGCTTTTAGTTTCTGTTTTCTAGCTTGTGTTCTTGGGCTTTTTGCTTACTCAGTACAGACAGTGCACGTGATAGGGAACAGTACGAGCAATGGGTTCTGGATGTGAAGGAAACTCCTGCAACAGAACAAATTTCTGATTTATGTTCTGATGAGTGCTGAACTTGTATACGAATTTTGGATGCTTTACCTCCGTGATTCCAACTTTATTATTATTATTATTGTTCAGCTTGATTGGAAACAGAGGGGCACAATATGCGTGTGCAATAATTGAGAGTTCTTTGATGGAAAAATCCACATCATTGCTGCAAGGAAAGCAGAACGATGGTATGCTTACAGAAACCCAGATTAATTTTGAGAGTTCTTTGATTTGGTAGAACACGTCTCTTTATTCCTCATCTTTTATGCTCAAATGGGTTCTCAACGATGGGTTCAAAATTTGACACCTCATGGGTGGAACCCTGGAAGGTGTTTGAAACTTCGGATTTCTCTTGATGTATGGAAAAAAGTTACCCAAAATTCTGAGTGGAAATTCGGATTTTCTCTTGTTTTTGTAATAAGAATATAACTTGGCCGCTGGATTGTGCTGTCATATGCTAAATGCCAGAAGGGGAAAAGGTAGAAACCTGGACGACAGTGCCAACTTTTCCTCGGGATTAATTAGAGCCAAAAACAAAACAAGATTCGGAGAAAGACAGACTACAGGAGAAACAGAGTGGCGCAGCGGCCGAAATGGGTTTGCTTTGTTGATTGCAAGTGTTGGCTTTCTCTTTCGCTTTGAAATTGAAGTTGTTTTGTTTCGCAGAAAGGAATGAAAGGGATCGGAATCCCAATCGAAAAAGAGAAGTGTCTTAAAAGAAAGATATTGCAAAGTTTGACCGCTCCAATCCCCATGAAAAACATAGAAAAATAAAGATAGGCCATTGAGAATGCACCAACCTCGTCAGCAACACAATTAGATTAATTCGTAATCCCACCAAAAGATGGGTCACGAAAAGAGCGGGGGGAGAGTCACAAAGGCCATCAATTACAACTAAGGAACCATAATGCAGCCAAACCTTGTTTGTTTTGTCTTGGATTTTTTTAGTCTTTGGGTATTGGAAGGGGGGATCGGTTTCAACATGCAATGAAAAGCTGGGATAGGGATGCTTCCCCCGATCACTTCATGGGACCCTCCACTTTTCCTTTTTAATGTTCTCATTCTTTTCCTAGCATTATATATATACATATATGTGTTTGTTTATTTTATATGTATGGAGGTTGAATTGACGCATTGGATCATGTGCGGATGGTACCACAAGAGTTATGGTGCTTAATTTATTGGGTAAGTTTTTAGTGTACAAATCATGATTTAGTTGGGGTACCAAGTTGGGTCAACATAGACATCTCGCGTGACCTTTTTTCACTTTGATGCACTCCGTGATTTCTTGCTTGTAGCTAAGGTTAGGGGTGTGGGATTCTGTCAGTGGGACGCTCCATCATCATCACGGATATATTGAAAATTTTGGTTTCCAGGCCACAAACAAAGGAAGAAGAAGAAGAAAAACCAAACCGCTTCTGGCATAGAGATGTGAGACCATAGACGAAACAACAAAAGAGGTTGGCGATGTGAAAATCGAACAATAATAAAAAAAAAAAATTGTTCTTGAATGATTTGGGGCCGGGTGTAAATTGGACCGAAAGAATTTGATTCGTTTTGGTTCTGCCTTTCTTTTTGCTTTGTGCCATAGATAAGAGTAGAGATATCGTGTGTGAGATACCAAATGGACTCCTGACATTTCCTTGGCAGTGTCGCTGACTTTAAGCAGCTCTACGTATAATTGTCATCATCAAGCACAGTTTACACCGAAGAATAAGAACAGATCTTTTACCGTGAAAGAGAAAGGGAAAGAAAGAAATCAGACAGAGATTTCCAGAAGGCACACTAATCTGAGAGCATTTTCAACGTCCGCAAGGAATATGATGAATTATGAGTTACTGACTTTTGATCATTGGTTGGGCAAAGTGGGGGATTAAGTTAAGCTGCGAAATGACTAGATGTCCAATCTGAACGAGGTAGGAAGGATTGTCTCTCAGTACTCTTGATAGATTAAGGTCCTGAATAATCTTAATCCTGAAGATAATTCCTCACGTAATTACCTCATGACCTCACTGATTAGACCGTACCCTCTTCCCGAATGTTCGTTCATATGGAATATTATGGCTGCTTCATCTGTAATTGCTTGCCAAACTTTATGATTTTGACAAAAAGTGGAAACACAGTCCTGTCATCCATACCAGTAATTCGCATTTCAGATTTGGTTTTCTTTCTCAGTGGTGGAGGATCCCAATTCCCATTTAGGGGAGACTGACTTTATACCGACCGCAAAATTCTGGGGCCTAACTTTTGTGGTTGGAAGTTGATGCTGTAAACGTTGGTGCCATATTCAAAGTCTAACGTAGCAGGCCAGATGAGGAAAATAACGTTGTACCCACTACCACCATCACCACGCACCATAAATGCAAACCCATCTGTAACTCCATTATCAATGCATAAATTACGTAACGAAATGTGTCTTCTCTTCTGTGCTGTTTTTACCCCCCTTTTTTCTCTCTTTTAAAGGCAACCCATTTGTAATTTACCTTTGTAAGGTAGGCAATTGGATGGCCTTAAGTTGCACGATTGCAATCTATAGGGACGACCTACCTGCAGAGGCAAAGGTCGGCAAATAATTAACATTGGCAAATATGCTACCCCCAACAAATTTTTTACACCTATTTTTTTTATTTTTTTTACCAGGCCCGCCCCTTGAAAAGCTCAGTTCGCTTGTTCGTGCGTTAAGTAGCTTTTGCATTTAATTTTTTTTAAAGTAGCCTCTGCATTTGTCCGCTTGTTTGTAGGTTAAGTAGCCTCTACATTTGCAGCTTTGCCAACTCACTCACCTTCATTTAAGAGTCTCTATCGAATGAGAATCGTGAACTTTCGAGCCACATTATATCCTTGGGTAAATATTTTAATGCGGCGTTGCTGTTAGTAAAATGACATATCTGTCCACTTCCATCTTGAAGAATTCTGCTGTTAAATTATCTTTATTCATTCTCTTATTATTTCATTTTTTCATGTAGAACTACTGAGAAATAATATGTATATACGATTGGATTGCAAGCATATACTAATTTAATCGGCGTAGGACTAGAGGGCAAACAATTATCTATTTGCATCATTTTCGTGTAGATTTTTTTTTTCAAATTATTGATTTGATCGCTCAGGAAATGGATCATCGTTTTACATAAGCAATTACGGAGTTACTTCTTTGCATAGCATGTTTTGATCTAAGGAACTCATTCTCAACATTTGATCATGCTAAGTTACTTCATCTTACTAAGTTTTATCCAGAAGATTTCTCAGAAGCTGATATTATATGATACTTAGAGATCAACTTCACACATTTATGTTATGAGAAAATAATGATGTTTTTTTTCTGGGTTTCAAGATATTAGAGGCATTGCTGTGAATATGGTTGAGACAAGAAAGTATACTCTATATATCAATTGGTTTATCAGCTTACTGAGTTGACATTGATCTTTTCAATTGCGACTGCAACCGTTGAGAGAGTGTTCTCTGCAGTGAAGTTTATCAAAACTGACTTACGTAATAAGATGAGAGATGACTAGATGATTAATAGTATGATTGTATATATCGAGAGAAAATTTTTTGAAACTATTGAGAACTAAGTTATTTTGCAACGTTTTCAGAATATTAAGATCCAATTACCACCTCTCAGTATTAGGAAATAGTACGGTACATGTATTTCTATATTTTTAGAATTTGTAGTCCTTAATTTTTTATATTTTAACTCTTAAAGACATTTTTTTACATTACGTAGTAATTTTTTGTCATTTTCCTTTAAGAGTTTGTCCCCTTTCGATTATATTCCTGGTTCCGCCACCTGTCAAAAACTCCAATATATTCCAAAATCTAGACCGTATTGACTAAGCCTAATAGGCCTCCGTCGTGGCAAAAAGGGTGCGTAGGTATTGTTAGGCAGTGGCGGAGCCAAGGGGGGTCAAGCCGGGGCAGCTGCCCCCCCTTGGTTCATATATATATATATATATATATATATATATATTATATGTATTTTCCTATCTATTTTATATATATAGTTTAATGTGTTGTGGTTTATAAGTCAAGTCTTTCAACATTATGACTTTTTTATTGTTTCTGTTCATTATATCTATTTTACTATAAAAATATATTCAATACACATATTTTCTACTTATAGAGTGCTAAAATCTGGCAATATAATCCCATTGTTTTTGGGAAAAATTTATTTAGATTAGTTTGAAGAGTTGTTCAGCGGTAGAGTAGGTAGGAGAATTACATGTTGATTACTTGTCTCAAATTTCTCACATCCCATGCGTAAGAGAGAGGGAGAGAGGAGATATAGAGTTTATAAATCTTTGTTCATTTATATTTTGATTACTTAATATGCTGAACATGATAGTAACCTAGTAGACATATAAATGTTGTATATTTGAAGAGATTAGAACGTTGGTATTTAAAGTTTTATTGTTTTTAATTTTGATTAGTGAATTGAATTGGTTGATGAATTTTCATTTTGTTTTGTTTAGATTATGGATAAGTTTTGGATAAAAAAAAAGTCAGCCAATGTGGAATCGCTTAGTACTCCTACTTTTGATGCGAATATTAGGTCGAAAAAACCTTGTCTTTTGTTTAGTCTGGATTATATTATTGCTGACTCAAGGTTACGTAAACCCATTGAAGAATATGATGTTGGGATTGGAGATTAAATTCGTAAGGAGTATTTGATCAAAATTTCTTGTCAATCACTTGGCTTGTTGGTCATGATTTTCCTAAGAAGCAAAATGGAAAAACAATGAGGGGTTTTAGAGAGTTATGGTTCAAAACCAATAAGCAATATGAGAAAATAATGAGGGGTTTTAGAGAGCTATGATTCAAAAATTATGAGTAAGAATATTTTTTAAGGAGTTACAGTAGTGTATTTCAATATTTTTAATGTTTTTATTCATTAGTTTTCGTTATTTTAACTCTAAAACGCCTTTTGCATTAAGTAAGAAAAAAATTTGTCATTTCGCTTTAGGAGTTTGCCCCCCCTCAACTTGAGTCCTGGTTCCGCCACTGTTGTTAGGTGTGATTTATCCAGTTGGTATGATCTTAAAGCACCACCCTTCCATAATTCCATTGCTAAAGGCAAATGGGGTGGGTGTGCCTGAGTACAATTGACTTGTGATCTCTGCAAGTGGCGCTTCAATCTTCAACGAAATTCCGCTGAGGAGAGAAAGAGAAAGAGATAAGAACTCTGAAGAAACATAATTAATAGTCCGACCAAAAGTTAAAATAGGGAAAAAAATCACTTGGAAGAAATTCCTCACGTAGATAGCTGATAATTAAGAAGGGTGATTAGACAAAAGCATCCCCCAACATATATTATAGTTACTGATCTGGAATATCTTGATTATGCCTTGGTCGACCTCGATCGGCATGAAAAGAGCAGAGCACACGCAATTCTTGTCAATCTACGAGCAAAGTTTTACTACTCACGTGCAGCTGCCGTGCGTCTTCTCCATTCTGATTCTGTAGAACTGGTGCAAGCATGATAATGTAGTTCTACTGGGTGCGTTAATGCAACAAACTCATGGCCTTAGGTAATCAACGCATAACAAATTAAACAAACTACGAACAAAAGTTGCTTGCTTCCTCCACTAGGCCTAGTGCCTGAATTAGATATTTAATGGAAGCTAGGTAAAGAGGTAAAGATAGTGGTGGTGGTCATGTTGGTGAATACCACCATGGACATATTAATTTTTTATAAAAAAAAATGAACTGGGAAGTTTTAAAGATCGATCATGTATTAGAAAGACCTATAAATTCATTCAAAGATTTATTTTCTTCGTTCCAAAATAAACTTGATCGCTCGCAAGTTTTAAAATGCTAGCTCCATAAACAGGAGCATTTAGTGCGCCTCAAATTATTTAAAACCAGAAGTGGTAGACCCCAGCTCGAACTATATTCTCTGGTTATAGCCATGCATGATGTCCAAATTTGAGAACAGTACTGCATTCCATAGATGCTTAGGATATATCATTTGGATCCTTTTCTTGAGAAAATTATTGACTGAAAAGGAAAACCATTTACGATGATCAGCAAGCTAAAAAGTAATTTATGTACCTGCAGATATATTGGTTGTGTAAACGGTGACACCCTAGAATATGCTAGGCTGATTAGACCAGTCCTGTGCACAAATCCCTGCACCAATTTTGTTTGGAATTTATACAAACGCATAGCTCTGTAGCAGTGACATCCTTAAAATCATTATTGGAGCATAAACAACAAAAAGAAATGGCAACGACTTAGCAACTTGGCTTCCCACTTTGTGAGATGAATTGCAAAGGAAACACGTAGTCAAAAAGTCGTTCGATCGGGATTTTTTTAACGTTGGATTTGAATGTTCGATTTTTTTTCCAAAAGGTGGGATTCATTGCAGTATGCAAGTCAGAAGTTGGGAGTGGATGAATGGTTCTTGAAGCGATGAAGGTCGCCGGATCCTCCAGTTTTCCTCTACTATGCGAGAAAGAATCCACCGGTAGCATGACGCGATGATTACACAAATTGTTGTGCTTAATTTTTGTTATCTTAAAATCTTCTTGGGGGGGGTTTAATCCGGTTGTAAAAGCTAATTGGGATTGATTTTTATTATTATTATTTGTCTCGCTCTTTTTGCCGGTCTATTGGATTTGGATCCATGAATTACAGAATGAGATGCGGTTCTCTCTCATTATTCTTATCGGCTTTCTAGAGGATGAATTCAACTTATTGCCTTCCCAATCTGCCTCTCTGTTCTACTATTTATAGGGCTGTGCAGTTTTCTCTAGATCTGGGCCTGGAAGATTTTAAGTGCATATTTCAAATCAAACTGCTAATAATATGAAATACTTTTAGAGATGAGTTCAATTGGAGGGATACTCCTAATATCGAATTAGGATCTTTTATAATTTTCTACTTAAATTATATAGAGCAATTAGATAAAAGAATATTAAAAATAGATGGAGTCGTGCAAAGAAATGACAACACTTATATATGATTTGATTTTAGGAAAAAATTGGGTGGATATTGGCACTATTGTTTTTCCTGTTTTGAGAGGGTAGGCAGAGAGGCCAATTTCGAGTCGTTGCTGAGGTTGGGAATATGTCTGGTTGTACTTGTCCCATCTATGAGTGGTTGCAGTGCCTTCAGTTTTTTCTGAGAGGTCCACTTTGAAGAGATTTTCATCGTGTAATTAGCTGAAAACACGACTGATTAGACAAAAGCCACCCGTGCATGTTTCCCCCCTTGTGTCGTGATTATGTCCGGCAACTTACTTGCCGTCGTAAAACCTATCAATTGCTTTTGGATTAAAAATTTGACTTGCTGACAGAATGGCAAGCAGTTTGTGTCACCAAAAGATAGCTCCTGGTATCCGCAGATTGTGGTATCCTATCCGCGTGCCCATCATTATTCATTAAAAGACAGCGTCCCGAGTTTATATTGGGATTGTCTACAAAATTCTGTGGGGTCTCAGGTGTAGGGCGAGTAGCTTTGGCCTTTCGTTCTCTGTGTCTTGGTCTTGCTGCATATCAAAATTCGACATAATTTGTTTTTCTAAGGGGAAAAGTGTATTTTATCCCTTTTTCTAATCAAATTGGAATCAACATTTTCAATGTACATCGCCGAGTCTTGCACACCCATACGAATGAGAGAGAGCTCAATAGAGGGAGTCAGGACAACAATTCAATTGTGAGACTCACAAGCAATCGTCTACCCTTTGGGCCATATACGGGT
Organism: Myrica gale; assembly: GCA_963930655.1. NCBI lineage: Eukaryota > Viridiplantae > Streptophyta > Magnoliopsida > Fagales > Myricaceae > Myrica > Myrica gale. The sequence continues at coordinate 20,682,689 of OZ005604.1, read as the reverse complement.
CCGTGCATGGTGGGTTAGGCAGCAAGCGGGTCCTCAAGTATACAAGGCCTGAACATTAAACATTTTGAACTCTTATGGGCTTGGCATGGAGCTAATTGGATTGGGCATGTAAATTTTGGGTATGAAAATTTCACCGAGTCCACTAGTAGCCGAGTTTAATGAGGGTACGTAGCCGATTGCTCCTAGTCCTACACAAAATTGAGGGATTATACTTAGACCTCGCATATCCCCAAAACTTTTGTTTTGTACGGCACTAACACTTACAGATGTCATTTAGACATGATAAGCTGAAGGTGGATTACTTGAGACGTAGGAGGCACTAGGCAGGCCTTGCCCATTAAACAATTATTACAACGAGGGTACAAACCGAACTCGAGAAGGCAGGATAAATCGTAAACACGATGTAGATTGGGACGCATTAATGACGCTCTTTGCGCTGTAAAATCCAAAATTGGAAGAATAACAATTAGAGTATTGCTCGCGGCTCTGCTTGTCTACTTGGCGTGCGGTAATATAATGCATTTTTAGCTTTTTCATGCTACCCTAAATGAGAAGAAATAAGATGCCCTCCCAATCCTAGGTCATGAATTTTACACACTTTGCTTCTAGGCTCAAGGCATGGATTCTGTCAAAATTGATTTGGTTGATATATAAGTGATCGATTAGCTGGGCTCATAGTCCTATTTGTTTTCCTCTTATCTTATATAAGCTTCTGATTTAGACCAACTTCCCCCAAAGCGAACAAAAAAATAAAAGACAAAAGAAAAAAAGAAAAACAAAAGTCTAGAGAGAGAGAGAGGTACTCCCCTCTCTCAAGACTTTTTTTTTTGTCTTCTTGGCATCTTGTGAATCTAGTTTGGAGTTTACATTCTACGAGGACTCCGCGGCATTCACCCATTTTTGGCGACCTCCCGCAGACACGTACCACGTAACTACACATTTGGCAACCTCAATTCTACACTTTTTGACGTGCCCAATGAGTTAGTGTCCACCTTTGTGGGACCACGTGCCCTTCACAATATGCGTGGATCTACTGAGGGTGGGCATTTATTCAAATGATTCCGGTACTGGTATCCGTTCCGGCCATTTAGCTACCGGAATCGGATCTCATTTTAATAAATTTTCAGAATAATTTTTTAAAATTTAAAAAAATATTAAAATTTTAATTTAAAGTTCACTGGATTTTTGATGAATGTTAGTTGTTTACTTATTTGTATGGTTAATTGTTTGTTTATTAATTTTTTAAAAAATAATTTAGAGTTTATTTTGATTTATTTTATTTTGAAATTTAGTTGGTTAGTTGTAATTTTAATTTAGAGTTTATTTTGGCATCCTGAAATAGTGAAATATTGTTTTGAAATTTAGTTGTTTAATTTTAATTTTAATTTATAGTTATTTGATCCACAAAGCACAACTTAAAAAATTCATTTTTGGGTCAATGTGCCCAAACTAAATATGTTTTTTTGGCCCAAATAAGGAACCGGAATTTCTGATTCTAGTTCTGAAAATTCCGATTCCAATTATAGTTTCGTTCCGATTTATTCCGGAACGGAACCGGAATAAAATTGTTAGTTCCGATGGATACCGGAACCGAAATGACCCAGTTCGTTCCGATGCCTACCTTTAGATCTAATGCGCGACACTCCTTGAGTGGTTGAATGCTCCCCTGCCCCAATTTTGTCGGGAGTCACCTTGGTGGTCCTCTTTTTGACCGATGTTGAGGTGGATGAAGCTCTAGGGAAGAGAGATTGAGGTGATCGGATCTTCTCTGCTCTGGCAATTGAAACCATCATTTACGACGAGTTATAGATGTAAAATGGGTCTATGGACCCGAGTAGGTTGTGTTGGCCTTTGACCCAATTGGTAGTTGCCTTTGTCCGTAGGCAAAAAATTATTGGAAGGCCAATTATATGAAAAATATTTTTGATGGGGGCAAAATGAATAAAATATATTAAAAAAGAATTAAAAATGCTGGTTTATGAGAGCTTTTAGAGAGTTGGACCCGCCCCCGGCTTTTCTCTCTTCTCGTAGGTTAATGGTCTCCTTTCGGCTTGTGGTTTGACAGCCTTTGGGCCTTCTATGATGGGAAATAGGCTCCATGCTTCTATGCTTTGCAACGGATCCAGTGGATCTCATGCGCCCAATTCTATTTTGCAATTCTGCTTGTGTTGTTTGATTGGTTAGGGGTTTTTTGTCTTGTGGGTTGCTTTCTTTATGTTGTTTCTAATAATTTCATTTTTTTAGACTTTGGTAGAAGGGATTTTACAGTAACTATGTTTTTGTGTTGTCTTATGGACTTGGCCGGATCTTTCTTATGGATGGTTGCTTTTTCCTTCTCCTTGATTGTGCTGGTATGGACGAGCTTTCGGGGATGCGTGAGCGCTTTCCTCCGTCGTTCGTCTTCTCCGTTTGTGGCGGATCTTGTATTGGGTTTTTGGACCCACTTTAAAATTATGGGTCTTTTGGTCCCTGTATGAGACCTTTATGACCAGTTGGATTCAGGCCCTTGAGGCCAGTCATTGTAATGTCTTTCGGGTCCTTAATACTGCTCTGTAATCAGCATGTCTGTTCTTACTAAGGTGAAATGAAATTTCATGTTTGCGCGTGAAAAAACAAAACAAAAAATGAGAGAGAGAGAGCTGGGAAGCTGACGAAAGGTTTAGAAATTGCTTTGGCGATTCTACGAGGTACCTTTCCACTTTCCCCAAAGCAAAAGCATTGGTGGAAACTAGTTGTCCCAAATTGAACACCTCGCCTGACGGCTGACGAGACACCAAGCAAGGTCCTCCACAAAATAAACAAAAGCAGTTTTAAGCCAATCACTACCTAAGATTAAGATAATTCTTAAAAAGTGCATCTCATCTTAAAAAAGAAACCTCTTTCGGCAGACTTCTTGCGGCAATCAACCCTCCCTAGGAGCTGTTTGAACCATTCATATCCGAGACGAAACATGAACCAACTTTTGCCACGCCACACAACATGAAATTTAAATGCAAGGTCAAATTGAAGCAACCTATAATACAAAAATGTTTCGAAGATGGTGTGCATCTTTTAGTAGGGACACCGTGTTTTCAACAATCTACGGTACGACTATACAATCGTACATTCTAGTTCTGGACGTGTCAGTACGCCAAAGCCGCGTTTTAAAGAATTCCCCACCACGTGTTTGTGGTTCAAATTAAAGAGCATTTTGCAAAGAAAGAGCCATGGCCACTTGATATAGAAAATGAAAACCCTGTTACGTAGCTGGGAAAACATGGTTCCTTCTTTGTTCCGCATCTCTTATTAGTTCGTCGGCTTACTTTATTGGTTCACTTTATAAATTTATGTTGTCTAGATGGTAGATAGAATCTATCCAGATAGGGTTTGTTAGAAAATTTGGTAGCTAGGTACTGTGGTTGCTTTAATGGCAGAAAGATGGATAATTTATTAGACTGCGGTTCTACTATGGTGGAAGTGCAGAGATTCATCCACATGTAATGTCTGATCTGCAAAAGCTAAAGGGCGTGTCTGAATTGAAAGTTCCCCCTCCTTCTCTGACTTTATAATGGGTTAAATCAGTATCAATTTTTGATAATCGTTACAGGCAACAAACATGACCTGAATACGGATTGATCGATAGCGTTCATGTTAAACAGATTTAACAGAGTACCCTGATGAGCAACCAAAAAAAAAACCAGAGTACCCTGATGAGTCATAGGCTCTTTGATTAGCTCCACGCTCATGCATTGGTTAATCAGTCTTTTCATCGTATGTGGCTGGCAAATACAAAAGCAATCAAATCAATATATTGGTTTGGCAGATGATTCACAGAAGACTTTGGCAAAGATATTGAGTAGGTAAGCGAAGTATACAATCACATGCTTTCTCTGATCCTGGCTTTACCATACTACATATAATTTAACTAATGGACGAATGAAGATCCTCGTATCTCGACGAATTTAATTACGAGTTAATCCTGTAGGTGGAGCAGTGGGATCTCCAGGAAACTGAATGCCAGTGGAGCAACACAAAGCGATGAATATATGAAAACAAACTTGGAATTTTCTAAGGTTGTCAATGGGCCACTCTCGATTAGATTAGATAAGCACTTGGGTTCTGGGCGAGCTAATGGGTGGGACATGGGAGAACGTGCTTCCAAGCAAGTCAATCTACGGAAGTCAGGTGAGTTTCCACTCTCCAATGGTACTAACCACAGCCACAGGCCATGTGCCGATGTGCGTGCGTGGGGTCTGGATTTCTAATGAAACAGAAGCACATAAGCCATGCATGATGCAACGCTTGAGCCCCTAGTTGGTTAGAAAGAAAGGCATGCTTATAAAAATTACTGCACAGACCTACACTACATATCTCTACTTAATTTGGTGTCATTGTTTGTTTGTGTTTTGCTACTTTACCCTGTTCTCGATCTCTCAAGTCTCATGGAGATAAACGCCTTCTTTTCAAGTCAACTAACTTTTACCTGCTCCTCTGGACGCAATAGTTGAACGCTTAGGGTGATGTTCGTTTTGAGAAAAAATGTAACATTTTAGAGAAGTTGTGAATTTTTATGTTGAATAGTATTTTATTGGTGTTTGTGTAAAGTGGAGAGAGAAATAATTTGATGTAATTGTTTAATAAAAAAGTATTGGAGTTATGTGAAAAAGTATAGAGAGAGAAAATTTATGTTGAATAAAAAATTAAAAAGTTGTTGAAGATTGTGTAAAATGTATTGGTTTTTGTGTTTGAATTCTGAATATGTTCGGTGGTAGAATTGTGAATATACTTAAAATCCTGAAAAAATGGTGAAAACGAACATACCCTAGTTTTGATATGGGGCTTATCTTTTCTAGATGTGAATTACTCGATCATATTTCTTGCATGAAGTAACCTAACGATATTCTCGATCTTTTGGGGCCCAAGTGGAAAATAACATTGAAAAAAATAATCTGAAAATATTAATTAAAAGAAAATAAATAGTATGATAATCGAGTGTTCGCCTGAACACAAACGTCACTATCCTGCACCTTTTTCGTTGTGAAAAGAAGGAGACATACTTCGCAGATTCTGTGGAGATACGTTTCAAAAAAAAGAAAGAAGTAGCACGTGATGCTAGTCGTAAGGCGAACATGTTTCCAATTGCTTCCTGCATCTGAACGATATGGCAAGAAGTGTACGTCCTTCAAAGCTTGGAGTTGGCTTTGGCAATTTGAACATGCAATCGAAGTAGTGAATTCCCACATCAAAATAACAAATGGGTGGCTTTGGTAATTTGAGCAGGACATACGGTACTCCAAAAGTAGAGATCAAGTGGTATTATTGAAACGAGTGTGCTCCTTTTGGCTTTTATTGAGAGGAAATCGAGGGAAGATTCACCCGAGATACGCTGGCTTAGTGATGCGATTTTCATTATTATATGGGGCGGGCTAACACAATTTGTGCTTGGCTGTCTAATTAATTCCCTGAGATGGCTCAAAAAGTTCCATATTGACTAATGCGCATTCATTAACAATATCTCCAAGTTGATTGTAATGCATACCTGCTTCTCTCTCTGATCTCTCTCTCTCTCTCGCGCTTCCATATATATATCAAGGCATAATCACAGTGGGAAATTGCTCTCCTCTATCGCCGTTCGGTTCGCTCTACTAGCAGGGTTCAGCTATATACTGTTGTTTGCCAACCAAAAAGCTGCGAATGCCCGAGGTTAGTCTGCACATCCTACCACTTCTACAAATTTGATATTCCTGCCGAGTTTCTGATTTCTACGCTTATATATATATATATATTCTCGTTCGCATTTTTGTTTCATAGAAGAAAGATGTGGTAGTCCTCTGCATCCGTTTCGCGAAAACTGCAATATTAAGGGTTTTCTAAATGTATTCTTTCTTACATAATCTTTGCATCTCTTTCTCGCTCTCTCGCTAATCTTGAAACCTAGATGACTAGTTTTGATTTTTGAAAACAACACGAGTTTCTTTTCCCCTCTTTTGTCTGAAACTTGAAGAAGGAAAAACCAGGAACAACTATTTGCTATGTCAAACAACCGGTTTATTGAGGTGTTATGGCTGGTCATAACATTAAAATAGTCTCAGGATTGCTCTCCAACTGACAACAAACCCGGCCACGGCAACCTACTTGCCTGAAGTAGACTATCATTAACCATTCGGTTTACAGTAAAAGTTTGGACAATCCGTACTGTAATATTGTAATGGGCTTTTTTTTTTTGTGTATGCTGAACAGTAATGTCTTGATCTTGACCGATGCTGCCATTTGTGGGAACTTCCCATATCCATCTCCAAAGTTTTCCGGCACTGAGCTTGAGACATTCTGCATGAAACCTCATATTTTGAGATATTAATTTCTTTTGATCTTTTTTTTTCCTTCCACCGCAACTTTAATAACAATGAAGTTGAATGTGCTCATCTTATTATACTTTCTGCCTGCTGCCCTTTCGTCTGAACCTATTTGTTGTACTTTGTCCTGAATCTATTATCATATGATCTTTTTACGGCCGTATTCTGTTTTTAAGGGCACAATACAATATTAATCTGCCCAATTGTCCAAAAGTATTGCACGTTCGCTGGATCTCACACATCCCGCCACTGTTCGTGCGGTGCATAATATTTTGGAAAGGGAAAACAAATGGTTTTGCCAGATGGAGAACTGCCCACTTGACAGTCCATCTTTGTTGGAGTCGCATAACCCTGCTAATATATTTTATAGAACTCCAACTTTCTCGCTTTGTAGCTTCCTAATTAATTCGCAACCTCTGGTGGATCTCACAAGTTAAAACAGTCTACAAGTTAGAGTTATCGAAGAGTGTATAGAAACCTATGCTATACCATGTAGTTAGTTAATTTACTCGAGTCTCTCCCGCTCTTCGCCTGCAAGTATTTTTATATGAATAGTAGTAAAGGTGAGAGACACATATCCCTTTTCTTCACTTGAGTTATAGTAATTCGACAGTGCAGGATTGCATGCATTGATGTAGGATTATTTTTTATTTACGGAAAAGATTTTTTTATATAATAAAAAATACATTTTTTTTATCACCCAATAATCATAGTAGTTTTACTATGTTACAAAGAAACTACTAGCTTTTACACATTAAACTTTTTAACTATTAATACCAGGTATTTTGATGTATAAAATATATAAAATTAGTAATTATAGGGTATAATGTATAAAAATTAATAATTTATATTACTACCAGGTATTTTGATGTGTAAAATATGTAAAATTAGTAATTAGAGGGTGTAATGTATAAAAATTAATAATTTATAGTGTAATGTGTAGCTAAAAAATGTATTTAATGTATTTAGGAAGTTTTTGACTTGCAATTTCAAACAAGTTATTTAGGAAGAAAGTTACTTGTCTCCGTGAAGTTACACTTCCACACCACAATTTTCAGACACAAGGGACAACACAAACATAGACCAGATTATTCTAAGTGATGGAGACGTCTACAACGACGATCGGATTAACATCCCATCCTACGAGTTTTCCCAAGGACGTGCTCATTGTTCGAGCCTTCGAGGGGCCACTAGATTCGGGTGCAATCGAATGTGGCTTTCAGAACTCAAGAAATTTGTTTCTTCTTCTCTTTCGTGCTACAGTTCTAAGTAGATGGCTGAAACTGAAAAGCATCAGTTCCAATGTGATCCTCTCTCTCTTCTTTAGTCCTTTATTTTCTATTCTTGTTTGATCCTCGCAAGGTCGTTGTTGAGACCACTTTAGATGGTGGTACCCCATCCAAATGGCATGAAACCATCGGTTGAGAATTGGGATACGTTGGTCTGTCTCACTCACGACCGTACAGTGTGAGACCATGAGTTTTGGAAGTTTCGAAAGGTTCCAAGAAAAATTTATATGTTCCCGATAATTGACTATGATCCGGTGGACTATGATCCGTCTTATAATGTCTCTCCCTCTCTTCTTGCATCAGTGCATGTATACGTAACCCGAACACGCCCTCCGTACTAACACCCTTGTACCCTTCAAAGACTCCTTCAACCACAAACATTGACATTGAACTAGCCGTACCCCTTCTTCCTGTCTCTCGCAAACAGAATGTTTCCAAGAAACCATAACAAAGAAGGCCTAGAGGAAATCTTCGGGATCAGACAATGAGCTCAGACTGAGAAATCTGTGATTTTGTCTACAACAGAGATTGAATCGTACTGAGTTTTTATTTCGTTTCAGTGATAAAGATACCACCGCCGTTACTTGCCCGAGGCTTCTCTTTTTGTCCTTCGGATGATGTGGGGTCACGTGAGTTCCTTCTTTTGGGGCTTGCATCATATAATCGTCTATATGTAGTATTTATTTCTCTCTGAAACATTTACCGAAAAAGATAACTTTGTTTTCAAAATGTTTTCCTTTTTGCAAAGTTTTTTTTTTTTTTGACCTTTTCTGTGAAAAAATCTGGATGACGCTAATCGGAAACATAGGATATTAGGAAAGTGAGAGAGGTCTATAGTATCTAAATTTTGCATCTCAATTTCTCTGTGTTTGTGAGTCCAAATTCCAGAATCCAAATGACATCTTTGTCATTGCTGTCTTTTGTTATTGCAAACAAGAGCCCCCAAAACTCGGAAAACTGTTCTATAAGAGCACAAAAGGTAAAACAAAAACAGGCCCATAAACAAGAAAACGAGAAACAGAGAATCAGGCATGAGCTATAGTAGCCTAGCTCCAATACAGTCTGTTCTTTGCTGCTTGCAAAACATACCTGCTACACAAAACCCAAGAAATATTTATATCAAAGAAGCGATAGAGAGAGAGAGAGAGAGATCGTGTGGTAGCCGTAGGGTAGACACTTGTGGGTTATAGGTCTTAATTGGGTGAGTAATCGTTTTCTTTTTCTGGTGTGACTCATCGTTTTCACTAGGCGAGGGTATGAGTTCGCTGCCCCTCTCTCTCTGTTACTTTGGTCTACAATGGCAATAATTGTAGGTGTAGTTGTTGCTGCTAGTTTAGTAGAGTAGTAGTATCAGATGGCTCATTTTGATCACAGGCTGTCTTGTTCGTTTTCTCCTTTACATTTGTTGATGCGATCCGGTAGCCATTAATGCCTTCTTAGAAAGATACATTTCAGAGCCAACTGTATCTTTTCACCTCATTATTACCACTGTATTACTGTCATTCCTACTCACTCTTCTTTTTCTGAGCCAATTCCTACTCTTCTAGTAGTTTTTTTTAATTTATTTAGTAGGCTTTTTGCTTGGACACGCTAAATTGGTGTATCAGCTTGTAATTTTCTCTTTGTTTCCTCAGTTGCGTTTGTGTGTGGAGAGTCTCTGGACAAACTTACCCTTGTTTTCACATTTCCTAATGTGGGCCTCAAAGTCTTTTTTTTTTTATCTCCTCTGTCTGGCTATTCCTTTCTGTAGGCATATATTCAAATTTCCTTATTCTGTGCCTCTAAAGATTCACAGGTTTATACTGATCATTGAAGTTGTTTTTTTAGGGTTTAAGTTTTATACCTCGCGTTTATGAAATAAGCTTATATTCTACTTTGTCAACTGAATATCTTATATTAATGACCTTCTCTTCATGTTACATAGATTGGTGGGCTTAGAGCCAAAAGACAGCAGTAGAGTGGTTGCGAAAGTACAGCAGTAGCTTCTTGTTTCCCGGGCCACGCCGCTCGTGTTTGTAGCTCGTGGAGCTTCCAATCTCACCCCCAAAATCCAGATCTTGAGGCCCTATATGGGTTCTAATTGACGTTTGTCACAGACTTTATCTTAATTTTTTGCACCCTCTTCTCAGTTCACGCCTTTCCTTCCTCCGCCAATCTCTCTTATATATCTCTACGCCGACCTCCCAATGCAGAGCACTTTGAAGAGTATTGGGTTTGTTTTGTATGTGCTCAAAGGTGTAGAATTGACCACAATTGTAGGGGAGTCGGTGGTAATGTTGAATTTCATTGTTGTTTTGCATTGAAGCCGAGGTAGTGTCTTTGAACCTTGAAGCTATGATCTTTGTTTCCCGTATTTGATTATTATGTCAGGTCCGCGTTGTGGGGTATTGGTGTTGTTTTTTATGTATATTTTAGTACTGGGATCCGCATATTGGAGCATTAGAACATGTGAAAAACGGTTGTCATTGGTAGTCTCTTGGGTTTGATAGTTGGTTCTTCGTACTTGCCCAAGCTTGTAAAATGCATATGGACAGTTGAATTACTAGCTCTGGATGCCTATTGTTTTGTATAAGTAGCGAGTGAAACCCGGTCCGTGAATTGGGGCGTTGCTGGATATTTAAGAGTTACTGCTCGATAGCCTGGAAGGAGTGGGAGAAGTGTGGTTTTGGATGTTGGATATTGGTCTCAAGTGCAAGACATGCTGAGCTCTTATGAGGGAGAAATCGATCTGTTCTTTGACACGACAGATTGTTTGTCGTCTGAAGAGTCGGTTGTAGCTGAAGAGGTGGGTTCTGTACATTTAGACTACGGTATTTGGATGAATGAACCACAAAGTGTTAGGGAAAGGCGGGAGAGTTTCTTACGTGGAATGGCTTTAGGTGAATTTGCTTCTCTTAAGATTTGTTCCGAGGAGAATGCAATGGTCGTTGCTGGCTCAACAGAGATGATGGGATTGGAGAGGCTTACACAATGCAGTGGAGCAGTCTCAAGCTCTTGCATTTCATCTAGTGATCTTGCAGTGGGCAATTCTGAGCGGAGGGCCAGGCAATCAAATGCCTGTTCTGATGGATTGGAAGGAAAGCAAGAAGACAAAGAGACACAGAAAGTAGTTATCGATGGGGAGGGTACTCGGCTTTCAACTTCTCAAGAATATGTAGGGAATGATGTGCATGCTCATTTACAAGAATATAAAAACTTAGATGCCGCTAAAAAGAAATTGAAACATTGGCTAAAACGTTTTGTGAACAAGAGGAAGGGAAGAGGAGATACTTTTGTGCATAAGGTATCAAAATCAAGTTCTGGAACGCACGGGATAGACAGAATGAAGGTGTCGCAGAACAAGAAAAGCTACATGGAGTTCACTGCTCTTTACAATGGGCAGGAGATTCGTGCACACAAGGGATTAATTTGGACAATGAAGTTTAGTCCAGATGGCAAGTATCTAGCAAGTGGTGGCGAAGATGGGGTTGTCCGTATTTGGCGTGTTATGTCACAAGATGCCTCTTGTAATTACTCGCCGGTGGAAAGAGATTTTGATATAATGACCAGAGGCAAGTCCAGTTTTGGAGGAAAAAAGACTAGCCATGCCTCTGTTGTTATTCCGGAGAAGGTTCTTCACATTGGAGAGTCGCCACTGCAAGAGTTTCATGGCCATTCAAGTGATGTCTTGGACCTTTCTTGGTCCCATTCTAATGTGAGTTTCTTGGCAGTTGTTTTAATTGATATATCTTCATGTGTAAGCCTATAACATGTTTGAAGCTAATCTAAATGTTTTGCTGCAGCGTCTGCTTTCTTCATCCAAGGATAAAACTGTTCGTTTATGGCAAGTGGGTTGCAGCCAATGTTTAAATGTTTTCTGTCACAATGATTATGGTAAGTGAGGCATAAACTTTTAAATAGGATCAAACTTCTATTCTCTCCAGCATACAATCCTATACTGCTTATTTGGTTGGTTTGCTTTGGTTTATTGTGTCAAAGTATATTAATATCCTTGTCTCTATCTATGTATCTCCCCCTTCCGCTGAACCAGTGACATGTATTCAGTTCAATCCTGTCAATGACAATTACTTCATCACTGGCTCCATAGATGGGAAAGTTCGAATTTGGGGAGTGTCTGAGAAGCGTGTTGTTGACTGGGCTGATGTCCGAGACGTAATAACTGCAATATGTTACCAGCCAGATGGGAGTGTATGTTCCTAATATCTCGATCTTAGTATAATGTGCATAAATTGCTATCAAGATTACACTTTTCAAAGTTCATGACACTAATATATTCTACGTTGGTATGCTATCAGGGGATCATCGTTGGTTCGATTACAGGCACTTGCCGCTTCTATAATGCATCAGGTACATCTTTATGCTGGGCATTTCTATTAGCTTATGTTGAATCTTTTATTCTTCCTCCTCCTCCCCTTTCCTTTATTCTCCCTGGAGTGCCTAAATTGGTCTTTTGATGGTATAGGCAAACACCTAAAGCTCGATGCACAGATACACATTCAAGGTAGAAAAAGAAACTCTGCTAAAAAGATCACTGGCATTCAGGTCTGCTTTGCTCTTATTATGTTGAGTATTATACTTGCTATGACTCATTTTGTTAACCTTGGGCATTATTTCCTCCATGTAGTTCTCCCAGGAAGTATCTCAGAGAGTTGTGATAGCATCAGAAGACTCCAAACTTCATATATTTGATGGGATTGATGCTGTCCACAGATACATAGGTAGAGGACTTACACCATTGAATTGAGACTTTTGGTATAAATTTCTGTTTGTCCCACTCATCTTTCCATCTTGTTCTTGATGTTACCTATGACATCAGGAGAATAAAACTGAGATTGCCGAGTGTAATAATGGACTGTAAAACTGGGGTCGCAGATGCTAATGACGGTCTGAATTCGTATGTGCTCTAGTGGCAAAGCTAGATTGGCCGACTGACTATATGTTTTTGCAATCATCCTACAGGCCAAACTCTAGGAGTGAAAATGCTGCAATTTAACCAACACTTGTTGCTCCTGCATTCTAAACTCCCCCATCATTTTGATCCGCTGCAATTGATTCTCTCACTAGGCAGGATATTTTCAAAATCATTCACTTTTTTTCTCTATGGTTTACTCTTTAAAGATCATATATGCAGAAACCTCTACTATGGTTCATCTTTTTCGCTTGATAGGATTATGTAATCTCTCGTTTCCACACATATTCACATGCTTATTCACTTTATCAACGAGAACCTTGAAAGCGTGCACCTTATTCTATGAAATGTTCAAATAAATACACCATATTTGAATACCTTTCTTAACCATATATCTGGTTCTAATATTACAACTCTTTCTCTTCAGCCTTGACTGCAATATTCTCAGCTTTGATATTCCTTAGCAAATGGGTTCTTCATTTCTGGGTTGAATTAATTTCCCTTTCTTTTGTCTATATGTATGTCAACCCCCAAAAGTGAACACAAATTCGTTGACAAGTTCATGATTTGCGGTAGATTCATGTATTTTCAAATCTTAGATGCTTATTTCTTATTTGGTCGGTAGGAAGTTGTCCTAAAAATTGACTACTGATTTCAACAGGTCTTCCAAAGTCAGGAGGTCAGATGTCTGCTTCATTTACTTCAAGTGGGAGGCACATAATCTCAGTTGACAAGGACTCTCGTGTTTATCTGTGGAACTATAACGAACTGTGCATCCCATCATCAAGAAAAACACAATCTGTGCGTTCTTGCGAACATTTTTTCTCCGAAGGTGTGACTGTCGCAATACCTTGGTCGTCAGGCATGGGAGGAGGACAAAGGGGCTCATGGAGTTCTAGTCATGAATGCTCACAAGCACCGAACCACATGGACGCTACACCATTGACCAGATATTCTGAACGATTTTCTCTCAGTAATTGGTTCTCCATGGATGGCTCGTGCAAGGTTTCTGCAACTTGGCCTGAAGAGAAACTTCCCCTATGGGATGTACCAGCTTCAGAAGATGAATCTATTTATCAGCACCACAGTAATGCCCACAAGCACATGGCTCTATCAGACATGTGGGGGCTTGTGATTGTGACTGCTGGATTGGATGGAACAATCAGGACATTCCACAACTATGGATTGCCCATCAGGCTCTAGGAGTTTGCTTGGGTCATCCTTGAAGAATCTCCAATTGTGATCATCATTTAGTAGCAGTAGCAGAAAAGCTGAAGTTTCCGAGGTGTAAATTTGCGCAGATTGTTGATGTGTAGCCTATATTTCCTTAGCCTTATCCGCTAATCCAAAAGTTAGTAGAATGGCAAATCTTTTAGCACGTCTCAGAAGTTTGTAGATTCTCCCTTTTGTCCATGTCAACAAGCTCAAAGTGGTTCTACTCACAAAGGCAGGCAGGCCAGGCAATTTCTGATTGCCTTTTTTTGTGAATGATACCTCTATGTACAAAACGACGTAGAAAAGGAATGCAATTTGAAATTTGGGCTACTTCGAGTTTGTGTTAATCTATTGTTGTTAGTGGCTTGTACAGACTGTTGGGTACGAGGAAACCAAGAAAAGATGTGAAAGGAGATGGGAGATGGTTGAGGCACTTTGTCTAGATTCGTCTCCCCAGATTCTTTCCTTTCTACCCCTCTTCAAGGAAAGGTGGGCGAGACGTTTGAAGCCAATTGATTAGAATAATAGAGCAGGGGAAATCAATACGCGCAGAAGCTTGAAGTAGTCTAATTCTGGAGCATGTGCGGTGGGTGCAGTCCCTCCTTCGACAGCTATTACTTTGTGTGAAAAACGAAGGGGCGGGGAGATACATTGCTCGACCCATATCCTATAACTAAACAAAGAACTCGGTCTAGACAGCACAGAATGCTAAAGAAATACTTCACGTTATTGTCCCATTGCAGTGAACGAGGGAACTTTGGACACTGGCAGGAGTGAGTTACCCAACCCCCTCGAATCCGATCCGAGCCGACCAAGTCCAACCATATTTGACTGGGCTTTGAGCATGGGATTGGCCCAAGATTTCAGGAAAAACAAATCCAACCAGGTTGATTTGCAGACCGGTTGAAGAGGAATACTGACCAGGGCTCGACTTTTCAAGAGATCATTCTCATCGGAATGAAACTGTAGAGCAGGGAACTTTGGCCACCTTTGTTGAGATGGTAGCTCGGATTGGTTTGGTTAAGTGCTCAAAATTTCAAAAACAACAATACTGAAACAGAGTAAACGAGTTTTAATGACGTTTTTTAACACAGAAGTTGGTTGTAAAAACAAGAAGAATAAAAAAATTTAAATGACGTAGATTAGTTTGGACGGTGACAATAAATTCAAGTGAAGCGCGTGTGATCTTTGGGAACGGGGAATGGAGTAAGAGGGAGAATCAAGAGAAGATACAAATTGGATATTTATGACTTATTTCGCACGAGATATTCCACTGAAGAACGTCATTTTTCTCGAGAAAAAAGACGTCCTCTCTTCTTAGGCTTCAAGAATGGACGCCTGGAAAAAACAAAACAAAAATCTTCGAAGAATGGAAGAATAGTATTTATATATATATATATATATAAGGCAATTATCTTTTGCGAGAAACATAAGGGGAAAGCCGGAGAGCACACCATGAAGTGAAGCAGGGCTAAGGCTTGGTTGGCTTCTTGGCGACAGCTGAAAACACTTTCTTGTTCTCCTGCTATTACCCAGTTTCAGCTTCTGATGGCCGCCTCCTTCGTTCCCGTTATTTCTTTCGTTGCCATAGCTTCCACTTCATCATCGTCGACTTCATCGTCACTGTCATCTTCTATCTCCCCGTCGAGCCCTTTCAAGGCCCATTACCAAGGTTCGGTGGTGACTGGTGAGTAATCGGAGCTTGAATGGACGGTTCGTTATTCAATGTACTTCTGAGATGGCTTCCTCCCCCGATCCCATCAATATGAGGTATGAAGGGCGACCGATTCTCCATATTTATTTCTGTAGTGAACATAAGGAATTGTGGGTCTATGTGTTAAAACGGGAAGTCGGTTTCACCTACAGGTTGATTTTGGTGGATTTAGCGAGTTCATATATTTTTTTTGTTTCCTAAAAAGTTTAGAAATATGCGTGTTAAGGCAAGGATATATTTTTTTAATATACCTATTCACCCCCTCTAGGTATTTTCCGCACATTTGGGTCTAAATCGGTTTGTTCAATGCGGACTTTCAATCATTGGTGTTTCATTTTGGGATTCTTGCGGCGCAGATGATAAAACACTGCAAGCATTGTTCTTTGTTAGGATGATGTAACTGATTGCGTGAGTGATGTATGTGTTTGTGTTTCTGAATTGAATTATTTTGTTTGTGCATGCTGTCATCGACATGTATGCAAATCGAAGGATGTAGATGATGGTACGATAGCTGATTAAGACAGCTCCCTAGACCATGATTCACAGGGAAATAACTAGATCTTCTACCATTTCCGACCTCAAACTTAATAAACCAGGAAGTTTCTCCCATCAACTCCTAATACCTTCTTTATCTAAGCTATGCCCTTGGGCCTTGCTGCCTACTTACCATGAGGTACGCTACTGCGGGATTCTCCACATTTGTTTTATCAGAAGACATAATTTTGTAATTCTGGAGGAAATTCCGGCTGAGATTAAATGGGAATTTTGCCGCATCTGTTTTAATGTCCTTATGAAAGGTTAGTACAAGAAGAGTAGTACACAGTGCACCAATTTCATGAATTGCTGTAGAATTTAGGTTTTAATTGCTCATCTTTCTCATAATTGTTTTTTTTTTACTCTTAGCCAGCCATGTCTTGTCTACTTCTTTGCTGTATATGGATGGACTTTCTAAATTAGACTCATATCCTAAATTGTTAGTTATGATCACTTATTTGAATTCCAATACAGACCTCCTTATAATTATAAAGGCAGGGTTTGTTAGCAGTACCTGATATTCTTTAAAAGAATTTGTCAATACTGAAGGAAGCTTTCTAATTTTCGTTTTGAGTTTTATATGACAAAAAAAATGCTATGCTACCATTAATTGATAGGATAATACTCTCCAAACTGAGATATTGTTGAAGTAATTGGGAGATTTATTTCATGGATGCAGTTCATATGCTTCAATGCATCCCTTTATCCATTAGTCTCAAGTTCTAAGAGGAAGGCAAGAATGATGCTGCAGTTAATGGGGAAAAATTATTGTAGTTATAATTGTTCAAGTGGTGAGCTTTTGAATGGTTGCTACGGGAGGGTGAATTATTAGTACTTCTGTCTTTCTTGGCAAATTGGATTAGAGCTCCTGTAGATTCTTCAATCAGTCACTTCTAATTTTATTTTGAACATCCAAAATCTGTTGACTACAGTTTTATTAGTCTTATAACGATCTCTTTTCTTGGGTCTTTGTAAAAGGCTGAAGAACCTCAGCGGCTTTATGAGTCTATGTTCATCATGCAATGGTTGGATTGTTAAAAAAATTGAGTGGTTCTTCTTTCTCTCCTAATTGTAGTCCTGACACCGAGCATTTTACATACTACTATTAAATATTTTGTGGTATACTTGGTTGTTTGAACAGGCAGTCTCAAATGTCATCTATGGCTACATTTGGACTGACAGTGAATGAAGTTGGCGTGTCCAAACCATCATATAAATGGCAAAGGGTATTGCTTAAAGTAAGCGGAGAAGCGCTTGCAGGAGATCACACCCAAAATATAGACCCGAAGGTTAGGATCTATAAAGTACATTCTTTGTTCAGGCAAAAAGAAAAGAGAAATATCGTTAGATGAATATGTTACAATAATTCTTCCATTAGTACTTTGTCGAATATCAGTTTTTTGTTTCAATGTAGGTTCGCAGCTGTGACTCGCCTTGGTATTGAGGTAAATCTTCAGCTCGTGCTTCTAGGGTTTACGTAATTCCATCCTGTGATTCTTGTGGTTGCATTGTCATGTGAATAATGGTGTTTTTTCTTTCGTTTGTAGTCATAAGCATGACAAAAGATATGGGATAAGAGTTTCGTAATTGCTGCAGAAATTTTGAGATTTAAGGACTTTTAAGAATCAGTATGTTGGAAATTGGAAACGGAATGTAATTGCTAGAAACACTTGACGCTTGAAGTAAAGAAGGATAGGTTTCTGCACTTAAATTATTAGATTACTCTGAAAATTGCCTGTAACTTGGGTATCAGCATGTTGGATATTGGAAAAGGAATTTTGTTGGGAGAAACACTTGATGCTTATAGTAAAGAAGCAAGGTTTCCACTTTTTTTCTAGTTTATACCAGGTGCAAATTAAATACATTGCAGGAAAGTCAATCAGATGCTCACATGATAAAGCATGTGCATCCAATAAATTCAGAACTCTATAGTTCGCTTTCGACACATGAGGTCTAAATCATCTTTTGGCAAATGTTTCAGGTTGCAATTGTTGTTGGAGGGGGGAACATCTTTCGGGGAGCCTCCTGGGCTGGAAGTAGTGGCCTTGACCGTTCATCTGATGATTACATTGGGTAATTCCTCCATCTGGATGAATCTAATGCTGGTCTGATTGAAAACAAACTCCAATTTCTCATGGTTAACATGTCTTCTCTTTTATTGCTAATGGGGGTTATTTACTTGCAAAGTGGAGATTCCTTGCTATTTTGATACCATGAGATGTTGAGTTCCATTAATGCCTAAGCCAACCTGGAACACAGGAAAAAGTTGAACTTGGCAGAATACAGTTGCTGAAGTTTTATACTAGTGCTGTTTCATACACTCCCATCTCTATGCTTTTTTTTTTATAAGATCTCTATGCATTTTGGTAGAATGGCTTTTCAATCTGTGAAAGACTTAGAGAGAGAGAGCTTTTTTATTGCTCATTGGAAAAGCCTGTATATCTAAGTGATACCTGCATCTCAAATGGGGGTATCTTGTCGATCGACACCAAACACTAATTTCGTAGAAACTCATTCTTCCTTTTATTCTTTATTTCTCTCCCTTTTTGTGTTCTTGAATTGCTGTCTCCTTTTCACGTGCTACTTCATTGTCTGCTATCTTTTATAGGATGTTAGCAACCGTCATGAATGCTATATTTCTTCAAGCAACAATGGAGAGTATTGGCATTCCTACTCGGGTGCAGACTGCATTTCGCATGTCTGAGGTTGCAGAGCCATATATACGTCGAAGGGCTGTTAGGCATTTGGAAAAAGGAAGGGTTGTGATTTGTGCAGCTGGAACTGGAAATCCTTTCTTCACAGCAGACACTGCTGCAGCCCTTCGTTGTGCGGAAAGTAAGTAATATTTTCTACTATTAAAACATACGGCATTACATTGCTAAATGTCGTCTGATTTGGAGCATATATACCTTCTAAACCGTGTGATAATATTTTAAAAGACTGAATATTTGTCATAAGACTTAAAATTACTTTGCAAATCGGACTTTCGTCTGTAGAAATTAATGAAGCCTTCAAGTCAAAATTAATCCTTTTGCTCTGAGCTAATGATACCCATTTAATCGTGGATCCAGTTAATGCGGAGGTTGTGCTGAAAGCTACCAACGTTGATGGGGTCTATGATGATGACCCTAGGCATAACCCAAATGCTCGTCTTCTTGATACTCTGACATATGATGAGGTGACTTCAAAAGATCTTTCGGTGATGGACATGACAGCCATCACTTTGTGCCAGGAAAATAACATTCCACCAGGTATGTCTATAAATTGGACACACCGAATTGCTGATTGAACTGATCTTGCATCAGTAAGTTCCTTAGTCTCAACTAACAAGAGTGCTCCCTACTGAGATGAGTTTCTTTCCCTGGATGCAGTTGTTGTCTTCAATCTAAGCCAACCGGGTAACATCTCAAGAGCCATACATGGGGAGAAAGTTGGCACATTGATTGGTGGAACATGGAGTTCGGCAAGGACATGATATCTTACTCCTATTGTTTTAAGGTAAGTTTGGAGGTGTCGAATTGAGGATACTGTTATCTCTGAATCCAGTTTGTTAAGTTGCTGCTCCAAAAGCTAATTGGGAGTTTGCATATGAAGGATGAAGATGTGTAATACTCTCCGATTTTGTAGCTGGTGCTTTATGTAAAACACTCGGACCTGTATTGAAGTCTCAACTCTTTCAGAAGTTCTCTACCAAGTATGGTTTGACCATAATACACTTTTCGTATGCTAGGATCATATTGAGTGGCTTCCTGTGAACCCCGACATAAAGGAAACAGACCAGTTAGACGATTCGGCTGGACACACGTAGCGATGTTCAGATCAAATTAGATCATAGTATATGTCAACTAAAAATTGATCTTTGAAGATCTTAGGTGTAAAGAAAACCAATCAGAGTCCTGATTCTCTGGTTGTGGACTTGGGTTATGATCTTATTAGTCTACCTTATGCTTCTCCCAGCCTCAGGTCTATTACTATATTTGGCAAGTATCATGTTTAACCTACTTTTCGTTTATACCCTAGTTTACTTGGAGGATTTATAATTTGCTTTGAATTTGACTTTGACTTTCTAAAGTTAAAAACCAGCTTTTCTGAAGGTGAATTCTTGGTCAAATTCAAGATTCTGCTCTATGTTTATTGAAGCTTCGTCAAAGAAAAATGAAATGAACGAGTTAGCCTATTTTGAAGGTCTAGGATTTCATTCTATCTTCAGCTGTACTCGAGAGCATCAGATCTCACGAGGGTAGCTAGAACAAACCAATAACACAAATAACACAAACACCAAAGGGTAGAAGTTGAATTTATTCAGTCAGTCTTTCTCTTTTGTCTGAACTTTTATTTGCTTAGCCAAAAAAAAAAAGACTGAACTTGTATTTAATATTATCGTCCTCTTACATCTTTTTCCAACTCGTGCCACCTCATGATGAGCTGCCATGACGCCAGGAGTGTCAATGTTTGGTAACACGAGCCGACCTTTCCTCCTTCCTCGTAACCGTTCACATACTTTCAACCAGCATTCAAGATAATCATCGAACGTCATACAAGCAATTCCATGGAGAACTCATCAAGTGAAAACTGCGACCAAATTGGCTACAGGACTAAAGGGCCTACCCTCCACAATAATCGCTTGCTTTCTAAAGCTGGGTCTCTCTCTTTTTCCTTACTCGCGAACTCTTTCTTTAACTAGAGTTTGTTGGGATCATATAGCAACGCGGTTCACTTTCCTTGTCAGCTCCTGTTTGGGTAAATGATAAGGCCTACGCTCTTCCGATCCACAAACAATAGAAGAAAGAAAATGTGACAGAAACGGAGCTCGTTTTTTCTTTTCTTCCTCGTGAAATGAATGCTACAAATACAGACTCAACTACTACATCTCGATATCAACACCAGAGGTCCAGAAGGACCAGAACAACGGAAATAAGAGGAAAAAATAGGAAACCGACAATCACCGAAATTACATCAAGCACCAGCTACAAAATCTTACAGTATTTGTTTATCAGTCAATTAGGCTCCGAGTCCTAGACTTATCATTTTACAGACTTTCCATTCTCAGTATAATCGTGAGGAAAAAATAGTTAAAAGGTGGACAATTTTTCCACCCAAAGTCAGTCAATGCAAAAACGTTACCAATTTCTTTCACAAATTTGCAGGGCCTGTTTTGTTTTCAAGAGAATAGCGTCGCACAACTCAGCCCGAAAGTCAGAGAAAAATGTTGAAGAGGTCCATCGAGGAAGGCGATGGAGAAATCAGAGGAGCTGAGAGCAACCCAGAAGGACTCAGCGTGAACCCAATATGCCAAAACGGGCTCAGCTCCTGTTGTGGATAGAAGCCCAGCGGGTCATTCATCGGAGAGAAGAAACCCTCCGAAATCGGAGGCAAAGTCGCCGGCGCCGGCGATAGTATCCCCGGACGAACCTGATCCATCTGTACGACTCCCTCGCCGTCCATCATATCGATCACTTCAGCAGCGCTGCTGGTTCTGTCTCTGTCTCTCTCGGACGGGCTGGTCTTCTCGATGGAAGCCAGCCTGGCCGCCGGAGAGAGGTCACCGGCGCCGGATGAGGGTGATGCTAATGATGATGACAGGCCAGTGAGGCGCTGGACAACGGACATGAAATCGGCGACGTCCGCGTGGATGACCTTGGGAGAAACGGCGTATATAATCACCGGCTGGTTTGGTTCTTGTTGGGTGCGGAAGGACCTCTCCGGCTGTTTGGGTGGTGGATGCGGTGGAGGCTTCCTGATCTTGTGGGAGTCTTTACTGACCTTGAGAGGAGGAGGGCGGGGACCTTGGAGCTGGAGCTCTTTCTTGGGCGTGTGTGGTGACCTTTCCTGGTCGGGCTGGTCCATTATGTGCGCGCGATTGACTGGATCGTGGAGATGGAAGGAAAAGAGAGGTTGAGGCTTTTGAAGATGGGAAGGGAAAGGGCGAGGTTGGAAGTTGGAAGTTGGCGTCTTGAATATTCAATATTGTACCAGTTGGAGACATCAGACAAATAGTTTGTTGACTTTGAGTTGTTTCATTGACTTCAACAATAACCAGACGGAGAGAGAGAAAGGAAGGAAGTGACGAGGAAGTGCTTTCATTTGCTTAGGAAAAATAAAATATTCATTGCCAAATGGTGTTTTTTTTAATATTGTTCATTTAAATATTTTCTTTTATTTTTTATCAATTATTATAAATTATTTTTATTTTTTTATCAAATTTTATGTTCTAAAATTTTAATCATGCCAAAATTTTAACAATCAAACATTAAAGTTATATTACTATGCATGAATGCGATTTTTTTTAATGTGAAAAAATTAATTTAAATTTTCTTAATATTAATGAAAAAGCTATTAAAGTTTATAAAAAAATTATTAAAAATTATAAAAAATTTAAATAAATTTTGAAATTTCTAAAAAAACATTAAAATTGGTAGAAAAATGATTGTGTTAAATAAATTTAAATGTCGACTGTCGAAACACGAACTAAGGCTATGTTCGTGTTTACACCAATTTTTTAGGATTTGCATCCTACTTTTATATTTACAATCCAAATATCACAAAAAATATGTATTCCAATACAACACTTTATTACCTTTTTTACAAACATAATATAAAAAGTGTCTTAAAATTACAATATCGCAAATTAAGAACTAAAAATATAAAAAATAATGAAATACACTTACTGTGTGGATAATATGTGTGACACAATTTGTCCCAAAAGAAAACGAATGCAATCTAAAACCGCTGTTAATCGAATGTGATAAGCATTCTCTTGCTCGTGCCCATGTGTGAATAATATGTGTGACACACTTTGTCGTTGATTCATGATTGTTTCACATATTTGTCTAACTTCATTGTGAGCATTATCACATTTGCCAACATGTTCATTAAATCTCTCCAGTTCCTTTTTCTAGTTTTCAAATCCCTTAGATATAAACACATCTCCCCCGGATTGTAGGGCTGAAAACCGGAAATTTCCGGTCCCTTTATATTAAAGGACAGGACCGGACCACTTATAAGTGGCCCGGTCCGGTTTTATGAAATGCGGTCCGGTCTGGACCACTTTTTTAAGTGGTCCAGACCGGATTTAATTATTTTTTAAAAAAAAAATTAAAAAAATTTCGAAACTGCTACTGCGCAGTGCAGAAAAAAAATTATGAAATGCGGTCCGGTCCGGTCCGGACCGCATTTCATAATTTTTTGACCCGGACCGGACTGCATAAATGCGGTCCTTCAATCCGGTCCGGACCAGACCGCATTTGAAAAATTAAGACCGGACCGGACCGCAAATCCGGTCCGATTTTCCGGTCTGCGGTCCGGTTTTGTTCAGCCCTACCGGATTTTACTCCTTTAGGTCGCCTAAATAGATAACACCACAAACAATAAGTTGCATCCTCTTATACACTATATTCTAACCATGGATAATCTGTGTATCACAACTCCCTAAAAACCCTCAAATCCTTCCCACATTTCTTCTTGGGAAAAACATAGCCACAAGGTTGAAAATTACCTTTGATTAAGTACTCCCTACGGACTTGATCCTAAATCATAGCATCATACGAGTTAATAGATTTACGCAACCCTAGGTCAGAAATAATATCATCCGAACTCAACAAAAGGCGATGTCTTTTCGAACTAGAATCCTCACATTAGGAGTATTAGAAGACTCCATATTTCATGACTTTTTTATGAAAAACCTATCCATTATCTAAAAATAACAAAACAAAACTATTTAAAATGCCCATCAACATATGAGTAAGACAATTCTTAACACTCATCAATAATTATAGAGTTTGATGCATATATGAAGATAAAAAATCTTCTTCTGTAAAAAAGTATTGGTGCACTAAGCTATTTCTTGTTCAAAAATAGTAAGAAATTAGATCAATCAAAAACAATATTTTTGTACTTTCCTTTCTAATTGGAATGATAAATTAGCGAGGACTTACATAATAAATAGCAGGACCTACATAATTTATGTATTCATGCAGCTAAAGTGATAATGGACCACACGAATGGAGTAGTCCAAAAATGGTGTATTTGGCAGGTCTCTGTATATGGGAAATTTCCTGCATCCTTGGAATAATAATAAATCCATGGCCACCACAAGGGTCAACCAACAATGTTACAATAGAAAAATTTAGTTAAGAACTTATTGTGCTACAATATATGAATGAGAGAGATCAGAGGCAGAGCTGAGTTTACCAGGGTTGGCGCCGCCGGCGGTCTTGAAAGGATCCCCAGTGACGAGCTGGGCGGCAAAAGCCATGTGTTGGAGGATAGGTGCCGAGATGAGGCACCAAGGACACACATGGGCACTCATGACACGCCCACAGCGCGCGCAGCGACAGTATCACAGCCATGCCATGGCATCATCACGCGCGCGCGCAAGCTAGGCGCCCCGGCGCCCCTGACAAGGCATGACGCCTCACCAACGCCCATGCCTGGCATGCCAGCCAGCCGTCCACAGACATGCCATGACAGCCCATGGCCTCGCCCATGGCCTTGCCATGACACGGCGCAGCAGCAAGTCCTTGGCCACCAGCCAAGCCAAGCAGCAGCAGCGAGCAAGCAGACAAACGAGTGTCATGACACAGGATGGCCACCACCAGCAGCCACCACCACCCCTACCGGTACTTGGTGGGGAATGGAAGAGGGAGGTCCCAGGACCCAGAAGAGCATCACCACCCATGGTGGTGCAAGCGGCGGCGGCGCCACCGTGGACGGCGGCGGACGACGGCGAGATCCCAACAATCAGGGAGGTATCTTAGAGATTGCTTTCCTTAACTGTTGAGATTTAATAAATCATATCTTCTAAATTTAGGGATCCTTTCCTAAACTCTAGAAGATTCTTTTCCTTTATGTTCTTGTTATATTAGGCATGTAATATCAAATCTGCTTGATTCAAGGGATTTGATTTAGATTTGATTTGATGTTGATGTTGATTTGATTGAGTCCATTAGGGTTTGTAAGCTCCTAAGGATGTCTATATAAACATCCTTAGGAGCATTAGAGTCATTCATTCAGAGAATAGAGAGAATAGTAGAGCCTTAGTGCTTTTGGGGTGGGATTTGGCCGAGCATAGGCAAGTATATGCTAAGTCGGTTTCAAGGCTAATAACCTTGTTACTTGGGATTCATTTTAGGCTAATAACCTAGATTGGGTACCCGTTCTTGGGCTAATTAACCCTTGATCGGGATTGTTCTTGTTCTTGTGGTCTTTGGGCTAATTAACCCTTAACCACGTTCTTCGTGTTCATCAATAAATATCTCTAGTATTCTCCATTTTGTGTGTGTTAGATCCTATTTGCAACGCTCGTGTGTTAATTGAAACGGTTCGGGAGGATCGATCGTGGTGTTGGAGCGGATCGCTTGGCGGGAGTTGGAGTTGTTATGGCGGCCTAGACCGGGGTCCCTAACAAAATGGTGCTTTCATTGAGAGGTGCTTGAAGACTTCATCGAGGAGTTGCTTGAAACGTGAAGGCTTCAAGGGAGGTAAACACGTGCCTTAGTAGTTTGATTCAGTTTCATTGGATTAATTGGTTTGGAAAGTTGTTTTTTGTTGTTGGAGTCATATTTGGGGAGGGGTTCGATCTTCATTTTGGAGAGAACCCAAGGTTGGAACTTGTTTGTTCTTACCAAGTTGTGAGTGAAGGGAGGGGTTCGATCTTCTTTTGGAGAGAACCCAAGGTCGGAAGTTGTTCGAGCCAAGAAATTTGAAGGGAGGGGTTCGATCTTCATTTTGGAGAGAACCCAAGGTTGGACTTGTTGTTGCAGCCAAGTATTGCAATGGAGGCAGCGTCGAGTTCACTCACTTCCAACAGAGACCGGTTTGAAGCCTTGGAGTCATCAACTCTATGGCTGAAAGACAAAATGGTGGAGACATCCACAACCATGGCTGACATGCAAGGAGCCATAGCTAGAGTCACCATGGCCACCGAAGAGAATAGGAGAGCGGTGGAAGGGATGAAACAAGACCTACAAGCGGCATTAGCGAGACTTGGTAGAGAGCCAAGTGGAGGCAACAATGTAGAAGCTGCAAGAAGGGAGGAGAAGAGAAGGGAGGATGCTCAATACATGGATGGAAGAGAAACTCAGCCATCTGAGTCCACAAGAGGGGAGCCTAGACAACAACTTAGAGTGGGCGGCCGTGTGGAGAATGAGCATGAAGTAGTCGAGAGGTGGCTACGTGTGGAGTCCAACCATGGCGATGATGACCATGGAAGATCGGAAGGAAGAGATGGAGGAAGTACGTATAGGGAGGAGAGATCCTATGGCCGAGCCTATGAAGATGTTAGATGGCGTGAAGGATCGCGGAGTGATCGTGACCGCTATGATCATGATGGTGGGGATAGTGAGGGAAATCGGTTTCACAACCGAGGACCTATGAGACAACACTATCATAGAGGTGATCATTATAGAGACATGGGAGATGGAAATCGGTTTCACAACCGAGGACCTAGGAGGCCAAAGATCGAGTTTCCGAAGTTTGGTGGAGGTGACCCCAATGAGTGGCTTGACAAGGCAGATCACTACTTCCATTTGTATGAAGTGCCGAGAGAAGAAAGAGTTTCCACCGCGTGTTTCTACCTTGAAGGCAAAGCAAACAAGTGGTGGAGGTGGATCCGAGCCCAATATGAGAAAGAGAGAAGAAGGCTCGGGTGGACAGCTTTTGAAAGGGAGCTGCTCATGCAATTTGGGCCCTCGCCCATTGTCAATCACCATGGCCAACTAGCCAAGCTCAAGCAAGAAGGCAAGGTGCATGCATATGTGGAGGAGTTTCGGCAACTCCAAACCTTAGTAAGGGGTTGGTCGGAGGAGGCACTCATTGGCACCTTTGTGGATGGGCTAAAGCCGTGGATAGCTAAAGAATTGAAGTTGAAGCAGCCCACCAGATTGCAAGAAGCAATGAGGATGACTGAGATCATTGAAGAGAGCCATCGGTTTGAGAAGAGGCATGACAAAGAAGAAGATGCTAGCGAGGATGATGAGCCCTTGCAATCCGAGATACCTTCGAAAGGAAAGGAGGTGGTTGAAAAGGCATGCAGGAAGAAGAATGACCTACTGAAGCTTAGCCGGGAGGACCTTGCTGAGTACCTCAGAAAGCGGATGTGCTTCAAGTGTGGAGATAAGTGGAGTCCTGACCACCAATGCAAGAAGGGAAAGTTCATGCTCATGATTGATGAAGAAGAGTTGAGTGAGGAGCATGGCTATGAGAAGCACTCAAGTGATAGTGAGTTGAGTCTTAGTGCCATGACCGGCATTGGGAGCAACTCAACCTTGACTTTCATGGCTTCCATAGGCAAGCACGAGGTCACCTTGTTGGTGGATAGTGGGTCTACCCACAACTTCATCAACACCCACCTTGTTACTAAGGCGGGCTTGCACAGAGAGAAGATAGAAGCATTTGAAGTAAAGCTTGCCAACGGTGAGAAGATGAGATGCCATCAGATGGTAAATGCAGCTTCCATTGATGTCCAAGGTACAAGTATCGTTGCTGATCTTTATGTACTTTCCTTGGATGAGTTGGATGTGGTTTTGGGCAATGCTTGATTGAAAGGCATTGGCAAAATCATACTTGATTTTGATGGGAGGAGTATGGAGTTCACCCTTGGGGGTAGGTTGGTTACTTGGAGAGTGGGTGGGCTACCTCGAGAGGAGTTAGTGTGAGAAAACTACGATGATGTAGCCTCTAGAGTTACAAAGGTTACCCTTGGGGTCAAGGGTACTCTTTATGGAAGGGGGAATGAAAGGATCCCCAGTGACGAGTTGGGCGGCAAAAGCCATGTGTTGGAGGATAGGTGCCGAGATGAGGCACCAAGGACACACATGGGCACTCATGACACGCCCACAGCGCGCGCAACGACAACACCACAGCCATGTCATGGCATCATCACGCGCGCGCGCAAGCTAGGCGCCCCAGCGCCCCTGACAAGGCATGGCGCCTCACCAACGCCCATGCCTGGCATGCCAGCCAGCCGGCCACAGACATGCCATGACAGCCCATGGCCTCGCCCATGGTCTTGCCATGACACGGCGCAGCAGCAAGTCCTTGGCCACCAGCCAAGCCAAGCAGCAGCAGCGAGCAAGCAGACAAACGAGTGTCATGACACAGGATGGCCACCACCAGTGGCGGAGCACCACCACCCCTACCGGTACTTGGTGGGGAATGGAAGAGGAAGGTCCCAGGACCCGGAGGAGCATCACCACCCATGGTGGTGCAAGCGGTGGCGGCGCCACCGTGGACGGCGGCAGACGACGGCGAGATCCCAACAATCAGGGAGGTATCTTAGAGATTGCTTTCCTTAACTGTTGAGATTTAATAAATCATATCTTCTAGATTTAGGGATCCTTTCCTAAACTCTAGAAGATTCACTTCCTTTATGTTCTTGTTATATTAGGCATGTAATATCAAATCTGCTTGATTCAAGGGATTTGATTTAGATTTGATTTGATGTTGATGTTGATTTGATTGAGTCCATTAGGGTTTGTAAGCTCCTAAGGATGTCTATATAAACATCCTTAGGAGCATTAGAGTCATTCATTCAGAGAATAGAGAGAATAGTAGAGCCTTAGTGCTTTTGGGGTGGGATTTGGCCGAGCATAGGCAAGTATATGCTAAGTCGGTTTCAAGGCTAATAACCTTGTTACTTGGGATTCATTTTAGGCTAATAACCTAGATTGGGTACCCGTTCTTGGGCTAATTAACCCTTGATCGGGATTGTTCTTGTTCTTGTGGTCTTTGGGCTAATTAACCCTTAACCACGTTCTTCGTGTTCATCAATAAATATCTCTAGTATTCTCCATTTTGTGTGTGTTAGATCCTATTTGCAACGCTCGTGTGTTAATTGAAACGGTTCGGGAGGATCGATCGTGGTGTTGGAGCGGATCGCTTGGCGGGAGTTGGAGTTGTTATGGCGGCCTAGACCGGGGTCCCTAACAGGTCTGTTAGGGATGGTGGGCGTTCGGCGGGGGACGGCGGGCGGGGAAGTGGCAGCGGCGGCAGTGAGTAGTGAGAGGGACTGCTGAGGCTTGAAGGTTAAGGGAGACACGGAGAAATCGCAGAGTGAGAGAGAGAGGCGTGAGAATTTTTTTAAAATCATAAGGTGAAACGACGTTGTTTCACCCTCTAATTTACTCTCAGAAAACAGGCAGACCACACGGACTGAGCCAGTGTGGGTGGGTCTGCTTCTTAATAACCAAAAAAAATTTACAAAGGATTTTTTGAGCCAGTGGGGGCGGCCGCCCCCGTCCGCTCCCCTTGGATCCGCTTATGGTGGCCAGTCGCGGTCTTTCCTCCTCTGTCCCTGGACGAACCTTTTTAGCTAGACGAGGTTGTAGTGATAAGCATGGCACTCTCAATGGTTTTATATTCTTATCTTTCTCTCCATCACCCTAATTAGGATGCTTCAGTTGTAATAATACTGGTAATGTCGGTGGCGGCGCCGGTAGGTTCTCAGTCTTTCGTCCCCATGCTTAATACGCCCTTGTGGTGCATGTAAAGCAATTGACCTGTTTCAAGGTAGCGGAGACGCAGATTCTAACCTTTTGCTAACTGGTATTTACCCTATGCAGAACTCGTAGGATCACCCTCTCCATGATGGTTAGCCTTTAACGAAGTCGAATCGGTGCCATCTAGCTTTTGACTCACTTCACTGCAACAGAGATCAACATTCTTTACAATTCTCAACCCGAATTTTAACAGGTGGATCTTATACTATTTAACGTTGTCTATATATGTTCATATAAAAATTTTGACAGCATATGTTCTACACAGGGTCTATTTGATGTGTATATCTCTTCAAATTTTACTATGCAATTCTAGCCAGTAATTGCAAAAGATCTCAATCCAAAATTGAGAATATGTATTTGGAGACCAATAATTGTTTGCTATAAATGATGACTTTTTTTATGATATTAAAAATGGGTAGAAATTTGTCGAAACAATTTATAATTTTATTGTTTCTTTATGACAATCTCTAAATACTTGTCTTCCGACTCCAACACTCGAAAGTGAGGAAGAGACGTCAAATACATCCTATATTTGATCCTATAGTTGTTTGCATATAAGTACGCAATGAAATTTGATATTTTAAAATATAAATTATAAGAAATATAGCAATTTTTTGGTGGTTAGTAATTAGAAAATATAAAGTATATATATTTTTTTTAAAATTAACTGACTTATTAACCTAATATCTAAACTGAAAAAAAGCTTAGAAGTAAATCTCGGATATCATAGAACATTAATATAATTTAAATTATTGATTATTTCTTATCACTTGGCACTGGCGTCCGAGTACACAGCTCCATTTCACTGTTGTTTATTTGTAAAAATTACGGGAATGCCACTAAGTGTCATAAACACGATTTCACATTCTAAACGGCTACATGTAAGAACCATCAACCAAGCAACTAGTCTCGTACTGCTTCACAGGGTGTGCGCATACAATGCGCACATTAGTAAGACCAATCGCCTTGCTCCACGTCGCCATCCACGCCCCTTCCTTTCCAATTCCCCGCGAGCGAGGGAGAGAGGCCGAAACACGCATTTTGACACCATTTTCGGTCTTCTCCCACGGAGCTGCTTTGTGAAATACTCTCGTATTCCGATTCTGCCCTCGGCCATTGCTCATATTACTGAACGTGTCGCGGCCGCCCTCTCCCTGGTTCCCATGGCTCCAGCGACGTCCTACTCTTCGGCGGCGGCATCGTCGGCTAAACGACTCATCCGCTTCAGCGGCTCTCTCCGATGCACCGAGGCGCCGCGCCGCCCGTACATGACATCGTCTCCGCCTCCGAAGAAACTCAAGTCGATTGCTGAGGTAATGGCGAAGGCTCGGCACGCCGTGGTGGAGCGAGCCCACTACGGCAACGTGAGCTGCGAGCAATGCGGTTTTGGCGACCGAGAGGACGAGCTGCTCCTATGTGACAAGTGCGACAAAGGCTTCCACATGAAATGCCTTCGCCCGATCGTCGCCAGAGTCCCCATTGGATCCTGGCTCTGCCCCGAGTGCTCTTGCCGAAAAAGAGTAAGAAGTAGGGATTTTTGTTCTGTTTCCTTTGTGTCCATTTTTTGTGTTTCTCGAGTCAGAAATGCGACAATGCGTTTCCGTTTTTTTATTGTCTTCTTAGGTTTCTCTCAGAAAAAGATTATCGATTTCTTTCGGATTCAGAAGTGTAGTGATAACAAAGGCAAGTGTTCGTCTCTTCTAGGTAAAAATTCATTGCTATCATCTATTGTTGAATTTGTCATCATCGTCTTCGTGGTCGTTATTTGCATCCAACATTCGTGTCATCTCTCCCTTTGTTTTTCGTGAATTTGTCTGTGATATTTGACGCTTTGTGTTGGAGTCGATCATTGTAAATTGTTTGAATCGACCTCGTCCCACGCTATCATTCCTACCAGATAATTGATGCCAAAAATAATACATAAAAATGAAAACGTGGCTGAAAGATCCAACTTATTATTACAAAAGACAAAATTAAAAATTTGCTCCGGTTGAGATGGTACTTGTGATAATTCTTTATTTAAAAACTTTGAACAGATCTCAATCTATTTAAAGAGTATTTCGAAACATAATCAAGTCTATAGAACGGTTTTGGAACTTAAGTATAGAGGTTTTTTTAAATGACATATTATGCATTTCCGTGAGGAAATGATCATTAGAGAGCCAGGATAGTCTAACATAATTGGAAAATCTTGTTTCCCATGCACGTTTAAGATTGGAACTATAATGAGACGTGTCGTGTATTTTTGTCTCTTAACCCGATGGCTGCTTTACACAATGAGGATATCCCTCCATCCACGCATGAACCCAACCTCCCAGGTGATGACAGGATTCTATCCGAAATATCAGGTGTGATGCCAAAAAGCTGATAAGCTGAACGAAGCGACACAATTGAAGTTTTATGCGCATTATTGTTACAAAATCCAAAAATGTTAAGCTTGATCATATGTGTAACCATTGAGGTTATATACTAAAAGAGGTAGAATGAATATCAGCAGAATCCAACTTGTAGGAACGTGTACTCTAGTCAAGCAACCTGTTGCATAACAGGCTGTGTGATGATATGAAAATGCGTTCTGTGATGACAACTTAACTAAATTTCCTGATATGCAAGTGATGCTGTTTCATTTAATTACTTTACCAAAAGGAGGTCAGACTGATTAGTGATGGGGAAAATTGGGTAAAACAGACTTTGCTGTACGGATTGCAGTGATTTCAATGGTACAATGGAGGAATTTAATTCCAGTTGAAGGCACAAGAGGAAGGCCAAAAACAATGAGGGTGAAGGTTATTTAAAATGGCTTGTGATCTAAGTGGAACATCTTTACTAATGAAGCAGACGTGTGAGACAGGATCTCTTTGTCGTCCATTCAAAGTTGCTAGATTGAACAGAATTAAGGACTTATTTGAGGTTGCTGCCAATAAATATCCGACTTGTATGACCATTATGTTTTTGTGAAAAGAGCAGAATGCGTTGATATCTGTTTGTGCAAATCATTAGGCGGTGTTATTTGGAGTCTGGTTATTGTGCTGAGCGATAACTAAGATTAAAATCTTCAAAATTCAAGGGTCCAAATCGCGCCACATCAATTAAAATGTTTTGAATATTTTAAATGATGTGTTTAACCACAACCGTTGGATCTCCAACTTTTAATCTCAACCGTTGCTCAACACAATAACCGAACTCATGTTATTTGAGCTCTTTCTTGGAGACATTCTAACACCTATTCTCTTCTTTGTTGAGTTATTTATTTATTTATTTATTTTTGTGGTCGGGGGTACTGGAGGAGGCAATGCTAGTAATATCTCAGCCCTGAGTTTCAGTTTTTAGTGTAATCATCAAATTCCTACAAAGCTGAGGTTGACCTGTGAAGACTGTAGCCACGATCTTCTGTCTTTGTCTTTTTTTTTTTTTTGGAATTTTTGATTGTATGCGCAATTTTCATTTGAGCAGATATCCTCCCCCTCTTCATATGTTTTTTTTTTTTTCAGTATTGTCATGAATGATCAGTTTGCATAGAAATTATGTCACATAAATCTAAATCAGTGACTTGCTGCATTTAATATTTTAGTTCATGCATTTGACTATTGATTGTAAATTGCTCCTTTCCTTGTGTGTATTCTGACTTGCGTTCTAGATGCTAGAAAGCTTAGGAGACGTTCAGGATCATTGGTGCTGCAAAAGAAAAGGAGGAGACTATTACCCTTTGTTCCATTGGAAGATCCTTCCCGAAGGCTGAAACAAATGGGTTCCCTTGCTTCGGCCTTAACAGCACTTCACATGGAATTCAGTGATGACCTTACTTATATGTCTGACATGGCTCCAAGATCGGCTAACTGGGCCAAGTTTGAAAATGGTGGAATGCAGGTTTGAACTTGAAGTCTCTCTTTATTTCATGTGAATTTTTGGTGCTCTTTGCCAGACTTAATTGTTTTACCATCTAGAGTGTTACTTATAGTTTGTCATTTATTTCTTAGGTTCTTTCCAAAGAAGATACTGAGACCTTGGAACAGTGCAGGGCTATGTATAAAAGAGGCGAATGCCCTCCTCTTATTGTAGTTTTTGATTCATGTGAAGGGTACTTCTATCTTCAACTCACTTGTAGAGCTAGCAACTATATATGAGACCTGCATATTAAGTAGGTTCATTGTGATCTTGTGGTGCAGTTTTACAGTAGAGGCTGATGGTCAGATTAAAGATATGACATTCATTGCTGAGTATGTTGGTGATGTAGATTATATTAAGAACCGGGAACATGATGATTGTGATAGTATGATGACCCTTCTCTCGGCAAGTGATCCATCTCGAAGTCTGGTCATCTGCCCTGACAAACGTGGGAACATTGTGCGGTTTATCAATGGCATTAACAATCACACTCTGTAAGCTGTTCAACCTATCTCTGTTTGTCCATAATTTGCTAAATCTAGAAAAGAACAATATTAGAATGATTCCTAATTCTTATTAATTGACAGCTGGTGCACTATATCTCCAGTGAACTTCACATAATAAAATTATCTTCTTTCCTTGTTGTAGGATTTACCTTTTGAGTTGAGAATATTTAAATCCCCTGTGCTTAAAATGAATCCAATTCTTTGCAGGGAAAGTAGGAAGAAGCAGAACTGTAAATGTGTGAGATACAGTGTCAATGGTGAATGCCGAGTCTTTTTGGTTGCCACTCGTGATATTGCTAAGGGTGAAAGGCTATATTACGATTATAACGGATATGAGCATGCATACCCAACTCACTATTTTGTTTGAGAAAGCGTAGAGATATTGCCAACTAACAATGTTATGCATACGGGATGTAATTTTGGATCCCAATAGATCCTTTTCATTTGCCCTTTATTCAAAGCTTAGTCATTGTTTTGGGGAGAAACAATTTTCTTCTAAAATTACCCATGGGCTATTGATTGTGATTTTTGATGTAGAGCAGGCCCATTATATGGACATGAGGGAAATGGAGTAGGCAAGGAAGATTTTCCTTGAGATTGGCATATGTGGAAAACCAGATGGCTTAGAAACATGTAAGAGAAAAGCTTTTTGTAATTCAGTTATCAATAAAAGTTACATTTTTCCCCTTCATTCCGATTGTCATTTCCATTACTTGGAAGATCTTTTTTTTCTTTAATTATTTTTCCTTCACACCTCTCAGCTTCTTGAGATGCTAACCCATTTGCTTACGTTTAATAATGGAAAAAAATAAAATGTCCTTATCAACTTCTTTCCATTCAGTGATGTCTATTCATGCAGTCCCACAGTTTGTGCTTTCATCTCATTGATGCCTGGGTTTTTAGATCTGTATTCAGTATCTTATTGCAGAGATCTTTAAGATGAAAATTTCACCATCAGGTCATGCTGGACATTGCCAACTTGGGGATTCTCATATGGTATTGAAAACTGAAGACTTCCCCTTATTAAACTGTGCAAAAGATAAACGTTACCTAAACTGTTCCTTTTTGGGCTGTCCACTGAAAATGTTTTCTACCTATGTTTTCGTTGAACTGCTGTTGCTTTCCGGTTTCATGCATTATTCTTATATATGACTGCTATTCACTCTGCACCATACTTGAGCATACTTGAATTATGCTAGAAAGTTAATGATTGTTGCTGGTTCAGGCTGAGGCATGACTGCTTCACACATTACTAACAAAGATACCCCCCCTTCCCCCGGCGGCCAACAAGGCCCTCACCGGCGTGATGCTTTTTCTTCTATTTTGGTCTATGTTATATGCTCTATGGTGGATTATACTAGCTCCTGTGGAGATAAGGGAGATCCTAGGACATTACTTTGCATTTGATCATTTTTCTTTGCCCGCTATGTTGTGTTGGCTGTTTTTTGGGTTATTTGTTAAATTGTGTGGGGGTTTTATGTTGAATATAGGATATAGATGATAGCTTGCTTAGAACAAAACTTTTTTTTTTTCTAAGCAGAACAAAACTTCTTAGGATGCCTAGGCTTATAAATCCAAGCGTCTTGGAGGCTATAGCCTATAAGCCATAGAATGCTAATAGCACTTAGATTTTTCTATTATTGCCTTCCAGAGTCATGTAAAACAACTTAATCCTGCTTGATGCCACTTTTTTCTAAAGTGTGGCTTCAGCCTCCAGTCCTTTCATCAGCAATAGGTGATACTTGTTGGTTCTTGAATATATGTTAGACATGCTTTTTTTGGAATGAGTATGTGTACAGTTAGCAGAACTATTTTTTACTTCGTTGTTAGAAAATACTCAACTGACAGTTTCTTTTTTAAGTGAATAGATTTCAACAGAGTCTCAGAAGCCCCGAGAAGAAATAGGTAACATCCTGAATAAAATTCCTGCTTTCTATTGCACAGCAGGAACGTTGAGGTTAAATTACCATGCCTTCTGAAGGGTGAGCTGGAAATATCTGGCTGAGGCAATGTGAGATATGATGTAAGACTAGTGCCAGCCTTATGATGTTAAGCTCATGCGAAGGAATGAGCAGCTCAAATCAATTCTGATATTTATTTCAGTCGGAATGAAGTGAAATTATTACATATCCTTTGAGTTGCTAACGATATCACCGTTGAGCGCGTGTCAATCATTTCTATATGAGCTTGGATCTAAATACCATCTAGTCAGTTCGTAGTCTCATTTTCTGCTAAAGCATCTTTGCTGTTGGATGTTCTAATTTTACAGAAGCTCGTTTCTCGTCACACCAAGATTACCACGTTATTCCTGCACTCAGATGGTTGACAGCTCAGTCTCAAATCTGCAAGCTGGAGACTCAACCCACATCATTACTGGACTAGTACTTTGGTTATTTTATTATACAGTAAACCCTTTGCTTTTACTATTTGTCTTTCATTAGTCTGTAGCCAAATCCATAATATCTAGCAAAGTCCCTTTAATCTTCTGCTTGTCTTTCTTTTACTTCAAAATGGGCTCGTTTGCTGAGTTGAAATTGTTGCTAGTGAGATTAAGGACAACGAGAACCACCAAGCCATTCATACCAGTCTTGAATTGGAGTTGGTGGGCGAATCCTTATTGGTCAAGAAGGTAATAAAATTTATAAACATGCTTATTGATTGGTGCTGTGGTCTGTTTCTATATTTTTTTCCAACGCAATACTGGAGTTGAAGGCAATTTTGTTTTCTTCGGCAGATTTAGTGGCAATTTGCAAATGGTATGCATAGTTGCCAAAATTTTGAATCGTATACTGCCAGAAGATAATAATAGAAGCGAAATGGGAAGTTGTTATGCCTATTCATTTCCTCAAGGCAGACATTCAGTAGTGAAAGAGCAATATAAGTACAGCCAATGCTGCAATAGAGCCATTGTTATAGGAAGTGATGTCGAAAGGCATGATGTGCTGGACAGTAGTTTTGGAGACGATCTTATTGACCAATTTGCAAGACACCCAGAGATGAGTGGGAAATAAATGAGCAAATCCCCCATAGCTTACACTCCAGCACAAAAACAGATAAGCTTTTACAACTTCGATTGATGTGGGTGTTCTTCGGCTCCAAGTGTACCATAGAAGGCCATTAGTGGGTTTATCCCCCAATGAAATGCTGTTCCGATGAAGATTGAAGTGCGAGTAGCCGAGAATGGTGTGCTGCAAAAAAGAAAAGAAAAAGGCATTATAAGACTCGAAAGTAGTAATCCATCTCGTCCTCAAACCAATTCCTCTGCTCAAGCGAAATTCTGTGTTGGTTGGTCACCCAGACTCTCGTTGATCTCAATTGGACTCTTTTTCATGCTCAATGATCATAACCCATTTGCATCGGAAAGTAAATAGACGATATGGCTAAACCTTCTATTGCAGGTTCTTGCGAGATTCTTGATTCTTCTGAAGTCTCACTCTATTTCGAGGCAGATATATAACCAGTAACCTACCCGACTGATTAGGACCATCCGATATGCAACTTTCGCATGCCTTTACCACTTGAACCAAGGATCAGATTCTTCCAACTTCACCATAATCTTTCTCACTCTTCCAATGCTCTCATTGACTACTTCCTTGAATTGGAATAACAGGTTCGTACTTCTCACTCTTTAATCTCTCTCTTTTTTCTCCTAAGCACTCTCGAGTGTCTCATCAAATCATCTTTGCATATTACTAATTTTCTACACCCACTGCTGTCAAATATATCAAGTTGTCAGTATTGACAATTTGACAGGACGAAAGGTGGTAACATTGTCTGTATTATTTCATGGCATTCACTTGCCAAAATTTCAACTCTAAAATGTTACCGTGCTTATAAAAATTTCTCTATGGCTTCCACAGTTTCAAAGTTCCACAAAAAGGACTTCTTTAAAGGCATGTCTAGTGCATCAATCCCAAGTATCATATCATATCTCATTTGATTTAACTTGTCTAGTAATCTGATCAGTGCTTCTTGTTGGAATGTTTGCCACTTCCTCTGCCAGTCTGAGAAATCTAGGTTGTGGGTTTTGCCACCCCACTACCACTCCACCCAACTCATATTCTGACCAAACTTCCGCACAATATTCTTCTTTTGTATTTCAGTCTAACGTTAAAATTCAATCCAAGACAACTACTGAACACGACATGAAGTTTGGATAAACTGATACCAGAGAAGGGTGCATATAAGATTGGGTGTTTGTTAAATCTTTTAAAGGTTATTCCATCTAGACTGATAGGTGGATATGTTTTTTTACGTGGTAATTAAGTTTTTTAAAATCTTTTTAAATTTATCGTGTTTTTCACGTGTTAATACAACGCCAATTTTTTTTAAAAAAAAAAACGGTCGACAAAAATCATAATACCTTAATACATGTGTAGGATACAAATTGGCTATATTAATTTTTTTAAAAAAATACATTTTGCGTGCCTTTTACAGTTTTTACACTAAATTATTAAATCTAATATATTAGGTTTCAAATTAGAAATAAAATTTTACACTTTATAACTTATATTAAGATTTTACTATTAAAATTAATATAGATGTTCCATTTGGTGCAATTGTGAGAAGCGTAAATTTATTAATAATTTAAAGTGTAATAGGTCAAGTTTAGTAGTTTGACATGGAAATAAAAAATAGGATAATTAAACAAGTGTGAAATATAATCTTTAAAAATTAGAAAATAAATAAATAAATAGGGATAAATATACTTTGCATTTTCTAAAGTTAGGAGTTTTGACACTTTGCACTCTTATCTATTATTTTTATCACATTGTATTTTTCAGCTATTAATTTTAGACACTTTACATTCTTTGTTAAAATTTGAAATTTTATTTTTTTTTCTCTAAAATTATGACATAATTTTCTCCTAAAATTAATAAATGTAATATAATAAAAATAATAGATTGAGATGGATAATATTACAACCCTTTAATATTAAAGGGTGCAAGTGTATTCAAGTCAAAATAAAAATAAAGAGAAAGACTGTAGGGATGAAATTCCTTTGACCTCTGACTTTTTGCAAGACGTGGCTCTCTACTAATCCTCTTTAACTAAAAGTACAAATTAGCGATTCCACCAACGATTTATATTTTCCCATTTTCTAACGTTATAATCATGACTGAAATTGCTGCACTACCACAAGCGATAAGATAAAAAGGGGTAAATAAAGGGAAATTAACATTTTAGTCCATAGGTTTTGGATACTTTTTTATTTTAATTATTCATTTTTAAATTTGTAGTCATTGAATTTTTTTTTTACAAAAGCACTCATTCGTCAGTCTGTCGTCCATATGCTTAACAGAGCTCTTTGATATATTATCAAATTTGACACTTGGTGAAGCGGTTGACTGGTATATGAAGAGATCGTGTCAGAGAGTTTCGTTAAGTATATGGACGACAGACTGACTGATGAGTGTTTTTGTCAAAATAAAAAAAATTCAAGGACTAAAATTTTAAAGTTTAAAAATAAAAAAGTACCCAAAATTTAAGTACTAAACCGTTAATTTTCCGTAAAGAAAACAACCTTTACGTGATGTCCTGACAGATAATTTGAGCCTAAAAAAAAAAGAAGAACGGGTCGGGGCCAGGATTGAAGAAACCAGTGGCGCTTGGAAAACAGTGGAAGTGGAACAAAAAACAATGGGGGAGTGTGACGGGTAAGGTAAGGATAGAACAGGGAAAAAATGAAAACAGCACAATTTGTCAGATTCCCACCCGCCAAAGCCCAAAGAAGAGGACAGCCGACACATACCTGGCAGGAAGCAAGCTTGGTCGCACCCCAAGCCATTAGGCCCAAATTCAGAACTTTTCCTATCCATTTGGGCCATCTTTGGGCCCAATTGAGCCCGACCCATGAAGCCCAAAGCCATGATTCATTTTCATTTTTCAATTTTCAGCTTGGTCTCCTCCACGTCCAGCGACTAGCTAAAATCCTAGGGTTTTTCATTTCCGAGCTCAAACTCTTGCTCAGTTACTCGCTCTCTCTCTCGTAAACGGGATGACGAAGTTCAGGAAGCTGAGTCGACCCGCGGGTCACCGAATGTCCATGCTTAGGTTTTCCTTTCGTTTTTAAAAGTTTCACGCCATAAAGGGCTCTCTTAGTTCAATCTCGAAATTATTGTGTGCTTCTCTTTGGTTTTCCCAGGACAATGGTGTCCCAGTTGGTGAAGCACGAGCGCATCGAAACCACCGTTGCTAAGGTGCCGTCTTTCATCCTTTTTCTCCTTCTGCTGCTGCTTGTTTTTTCTTTCACGGGTTTTACTAGTTCGGCTTTTTCTGGGATTCAGGTGTCTATTTGGATGAATTCAGTTCATTTTGCTCGATTTAACCTTTTAACTAATATATTAAGCTTGTGTGTTTTTAATTTGTGGTGGAAGTTTTGATACAAGGGAGCTTCTTGTTTTGTGTTTTCCCTTATAATTGCCAAGACCTATAATGGACTCAGGAATTCTTGAACCTTTTTTTTCAATATAAAGCAATTGCACGGGGTAATTTCTTAGTTTCTTTTCTTTTGTTTTCCAATTCCCAGGCAAAAGAAGTTCGGCGACTTGCTGATAATATGGTTCAGCTTGGAAAAGAGGTTTGTTTGACATGCCAGTTATGCCATTTTATTTTTCTGGTGAAAAGGTGTAGGAGGCAATCGAGAGGAGGGGCCTAGACAGGTCTGTGCGGTGCGGACAGGGAATGTAGCCCAGCCCAATTTCGGATGTTTGAACATCTCTTGAAAGAGCGATTTTTGCTGTAGACGTTAAGGCTTGGATGTCGGAGCTCGAGAACTCCATATGAGGAGCCATCTAATTTGATACCTCATGTCTTATACTTAACCTCATGGGAAATTCACCTGTAACAGAAACACAGTTCTTTTACAATTGTAGTGTGGCAGGGTAGTGGGCCATATTACTAGGTAGGAAAAAGAGCACCAAGATCATAAAGAGAAAGTGGAAGGTGGAAGCAAAGGCTCTGGAGTAGCATAAGAGGAGAACGTAATAGGTGGCTGGTATGTGTTGGAGAATGTTATACCGAATATTGTGAGGGCGTTGTGGGTGGCATGGAGAGAGAACAAGTCAGGAATATCTAAAGCCCTTAAACACTTGCCTTAAGTAGTTATCTTACTAGCCAAAGTGTGATGTAAGTCCCTATGTTACTAATGGCTTAATGAACTGTGTAGTGTGTCTTGCAAAATGTTGTGACTACTCTCTCGAGGTGTTCTTTTTTTTTTTCTCAATATTAAACTATCATGAAATTGTAAATCTGAATTTCAATGTTACTTCAATATGAAAGGATGACCTAAAGTTGCAATTTCAAAGGGGGAAATTACCATCTGGATATCCCTAACCACATTGAATTGTAACTAGTCGTCTTAACAAGGTACGGAATCCTGGAGAAATTGGAACATATTGTTTCTGATGGAAAGTTCAGATATATAAACAGTATCACTTACTTTTCTTTATTTGAACATGTTGTTGCCTTTTAATGTCATTGATTCATTTCCACAATTTTTGCAGGGTTCCCTCTGTGCTGCTAGGCGTGCTGCTGCCTTTGTGAGAGGAGATGATGTCATTCACAAGC
Source organism: Myrica gale (assembly GCA_963930655.1). Taxonomy (NCBI): domain Eukaryota; kingdom Viridiplantae; phylum Streptophyta; class Magnoliopsida; order Fagales; family Myricaceae; genus Myrica; species Myrica gale. Next base: position 20,641,240 of record OZ005604.1, on the reverse strand, counting down.
TATTTACAGAACTGGCTTATCGATACAAGTGATTCTGAAACCTGCTACTTTTTTTCAGTCATTGTTGTACAAGTGTAACATTGGGCAAATGTATGTGTTGCAGAGATAGAGCAGGTGGATACACAAGAATGCTACGGACTCGTATAAGAGTTGGTGATGCCGCCCCAATGGCCTATATCGAGTAAGGCTGTAATTCGGTCGACTACATTTCTGCTTCACCTAGGAGACTGCTAGTCTTAGTAGATGGACAGTGACTATTTGATTCTCTGGTTTGTCACAATCTTCACTGTGTGCTCACCGATAACTTATTGCACAGCTTTTAACAAATGGAAAATTGCAGTTTTAGATTGTGAGCCCACTTAATTGGCTTATCTTGCTTAGAATGCAATTGGAATCTGAAGTTATACCTTCACTTGAATGGATGTCGTACCCAAAATTGCATATGTTCTTGTAGATGATGAATTTTTCCTTTTTGGGCTATCTTTGATGAGGTTGCTTGAATTATCTAATTATATGCATACACATGAACAGGTTTATTGACCGAGATAATGAACTTAGGCAATCAAAGCCTCCAAATCCTCAATCAACTCAGAAAGCTCCCCTCGATCCCTGGACAAGATCCAAGCTCAGCAAGCAGTTTGCTCCACCTAAAGAGGATAATTCTGAGTCTGAGACATGAACCCGCATGCTATAATGCCATGTTGTGATGGTGAGATTTGTACCATTCTTTCTTAACATGGAGCCATGAAATATCACAAATTTTTGTTAGCTCGATTTGTTTCAAGTGACAGTACACTGTTAAATAAATTCAATGTTATTGTAAGCTGTTAAATATATGCGCTGTTTTTCCAAACCTATTGATGCGATTATTTACTTATAATTGGTTCTTAATTTTTTTCCCCATTGAAGAAACATTATAGTTCCATTGTTTCCATTCGTGAATCTTTAGCAGCAGTTGAAGTTTTTGATGCATCCTCAAAACCAATATTTTTGACAGGGCAACTTTAGAGCATATTAGTAGAAACCTGTGTCAGCTTGTCTGTGTGAAGACCTCATTTGTTTCGGGGTAAGGGTGAATTAAACGAATTGGGATTTTCTGAAAGGAGGGGTATTTTAAGCATTCGGTAGGTTTATAAAGGGGCCATGAGTTGGCAATGGACATGGTGAGGCAGAAGAGAGCGAGTCAAACCTCGAGAGATCAAAGCATGTCTGACATCCTGGGTATTCTACTCAGAGACTACGGTTCCCATACTGTCTTAAATCACGACAAAATCATATAAATCGTCCTATTTTAAAGTCAATCTTCAACCGATATCAGGTAAATGCTCAATTTATTAAGATCATGTGCAGTTGGAATTCAACCAAATTAGCTCAATTTATTTAAGATTAGGTAAATGCTCTATCAACTTTTCCTATGGACGAAGTTATCCTTGCACCGAAACAGAAACGGAGCAGGTGTTAGCCATTATGTTTGTTTGATATTCTCAAAATTTTGAGAATTTTTATTTTATTGAGATTTATTAAGGTTTGTGTAAAGTAAAGTATGTATGTGTAAAAGTTAAAAATATTGAAGTATGTTTGTTTTTGTGGAAATTTTTTTGTCCCGAATCATTGGGAAACAAACATCATCCAAATTTCACCGACTGTATTAGAAAATTGGTCACCTTTCTGCATGATGTGATTGCAAGTGAGACACTCTTAGAAAAAAAAAAAAAAAGATTGCAAGTGAGACACAGATCTAGTACTCTTTCTTTTGATGAGTGGGCCACGCCTCCAGCATTTTCTCAAAGCATCAAGCCTACCATAGCAACATATAAAGTCTTCTTGAAACGAAAAATACATATGGAAGTCTTCGTCTGCTTTTCAAGAACCCATTACCTATAGAATGGATAGACTCGTCCAGGTTATCTGTTAGGTAGAAGAAATGATCCACCATGCTTTTTGGTTGTGGGCTTGTTGAAAATTGACGATAATTTATATAGATTAAATTCAGGTAATTCGAGATAGAGGGCTAAGATTAAATCCTTAGGTCGACTTGCAACCTAACTCACCTCATTAATTGAGGCGGCATACTTATGTTTTTTAGAAATTTAATTTTAGCCATCCATCTAGACCTATATGTATAGAATCTTTTTTCTCCCTCTTAGTTCGTCCACGCAATTCTCCAAATTCACCTCTCCGCCACAAGTGGTCTCTTGTTAATCATTTCTGGGCAGGATGACCTTTCTTTTCTTCAAAGAAAGAAGGATACATCAATGACTTCAGTTTTCAGCGTGTTCCTAAAGACTGCGCCATGAATGGCAAAGCTAGAACAAAGCTGGCTTCTACCCTACCAAACCATCAACTGGGTTTTCTTGTGAGAATTACAACAAACTTGCCTGCAAGTCAATAAAGTTATGGCCACTTTCACTCTCCCATAAACTTAATATATCATTCCACAACATATATTAATTGAACAACACATCAATTCAACAACACATTCAAACAAACTAATACAAGTTAAATTTTCAAAATGCTACTAAGTAGTAAATAGTAAGTAGTAAGTTCTAATCCAGTAATCCTGCTCCACTTTTCATCCTCCTAATCAATGGTAGTTAGAACATCCGACGTCAATTTGGATAACTCTACAAACACCAAATTACATAATGTCAAAATCAATTAACATATAAAGTTAGATATTCAAAAAAATCGCAAGTAACTAAAGTAACAGATAATAGATTTATAGTCAACCAAAAGAATTACATGCGTCCATCCTGTAACTTTGTGAATCTTCATTCATATCTGGAGTCATGTCATCCTCATCTGCAATAAGCTCGCTCCTAAACCAATTTTGTGCACAAATAAGACCTTGGATAGTGTTTGGTGTTAAGGAACTCCGAAATGGATCCAATACTAGCCCTCTAGTACTAAATACAGACTCATAAGGCACAATCATGATAGGAATCGCCAACACGTCCCGAGCTATGCGGGTAAGGGTAGGATATTTCACAGAGTTCACCTTCCACCACATGAAGATATCAAATGTGGGGGATTTAGCCTCAACATACTCCATCAAATACCTCTCTACCTTAGATTTGGAGTCCAATGCAGTTTGAGATACCCTATAGTCATCAAAGTCATCCCAATCGTCCTCATCATCGCCTGTCCCTTGTCCTCCCATGACCACATCATAGGGGTGTTCAGTGCCACCGGAAAAATCCGGTGGCACCGGCACCGGCACCGGCAACCCGGACCCCGGGTTACCCGGAACCGGGAACCCGGACCCCGGGTTTAAAAAAAAAAAAAAAACAAAAAAACAAAACGAAGTTGAACTGAAAGTCGAAGTGCCCCTGCCTTTGCCATTCCCAAATTTCCCAAATCCCAGCCCTAACCTAAGTCTAAAATCACCGTCCAGTCCACTGCCTTCGCCCTTCACCGCCCACTGCCTTCACCGCCGACGTGCCTACTGCCCACTACCGTTTCAGGTTTTCCTTATTGTCTTCCTTCTCCTCTTTGTCTCTCTGTTTCTCCCCCCTCCCTCTCTCTCTCTCTCTCTCTCTCTCACCTCCCTTTTCTCTATTGTGTGAGCTTGGAAATGGTCCTGTTTAATCAGAGCAGGTATACTTGACACATTTTTGTATCGTTTTCCTGGAGATCGTCGACTAAGATAAAAGGGAAACCTCATTATAGTATAGTCTCTTTTTGATTCCTTGGAAGCGAAGATATAGTTCGAATTCTCTAGCTCTTCCGGTTCGTCTCATTAATCCTCTCTCAGATTTTAGGGTTTTTCTTTTTTCGGGCATTGTTTATGTTTTTCAAGTTACTTCGAGTTTTCTCCCGTTCTTCGTCTTCATGTTCGTAATTTTCTTTTGAAATTTTTCATACTCCATTTTTAGGCCGACTTGTGTTGGGACTAGGAGGTTAATGTGTTTTTGTTCCTCGTTGGAGTTCGAGTGAATGTGTTTTTGCTTCTGTGTTTGGCTGCTGAGAAAATGTTGGGAAAGATAAACTGCCACTGAAATCTGCGTGATTTCACCATTTTATTGTTTTTTTTTCTCCGTGAAATCTGAGCTTTACTGGAATTATGGTATAAAGGTTCAATTTTTCTGTACTTTTCCGTTCTTTCCTTCCTGATTTTCTCGGCAACCAAGCAGAGAAGTAGTTGACTTAATTATTTGTGTTGTATGGATGGAATATTGCATTGAAATACGTAAAATCAAGTGTAAATTTTTCTGTTTGTCATTCGTTGCATTTTAATCAATACTCAATGGTTTTGATTTGGGAATTCCACTTTGAGTAGACTTTGGGCAAATTTTATTTGATATTCTAAGTTGATTATCAGGCGTTATATATCTTTTTATTTAATTGTTTTAGGAACAATGGGACACCTTCTGCTTTAGAACTTCCCAGGCGTCTTTATTTTGAGCAGTCTAAGACTTCCATTCAAGAGCCTATTTGCTGGCTTAGCCAACAAGGCTGTAACCCAGTTGATTAGCCAAAAAAAAAGAAAGCATATTTACTTGAAGCCCTTATCTTATGGACATCGTTTCTCAAGTAAAACCCTATTCTGCTTCTTGTCTTTGTGAACTAATATTTCATTCATTCTTTGCTTAAATCTGCCCTTGGAAAGCACAATCTGTTTTTTTTTTTCATGATGATGATGATATGTTGATGATGATGGCTGGTTGGAGATACGTTCCCGTTTCTTGCCTTGAACTGATTTGATTATTGATTTTGGATTTGATTGTATTAGTTTGGATTAGATTATTCATTTTGGATTGGATTGTATTAGTTTAAATTGTATTATTGATTTTGGATTGGATTGGATTATATTAGTTTGGATTGGATTGTATTAGTGTAGAGTTTATATTTTTTATGTGCGTAATATGTTAAAAAATTAGCTCAATATGAATATAGGATTACCGGAAACCGCCACCGCTAAAACCGCCACCTACACCGGCCGGTTTTTGCCCTTAACGGTGTAGGTGTAGGTGGCAATTTTTTCAAAACCGGCCTACCCGGTGTACAGCCCTACCACATCATGTCCCAAATTTGCCAAATCCATGCAACTACTGCTATGGCCACCACTACCATTATATTCTTGAAACAAACGGTCCAAGTTGTCTTCCACAATAGTTGCCATGCCACGCCCACCCTCCTCTCCCATTACTTTCTTAAACCAATACTCCAACATCATCACTTTGAAGAGAGGAGCGAGCTTTTATATCTCTTCTCATAACTCATCCTATTTGGAAGTCAATCTTCAACCGAAATCAGGTACATGCTCAATTTATTAAGATCATGTGCAGTTGGAATCTAACCAAATTAGCTCAAGTTATTAAGAGTTAGGTAAATGCTCAATCAACTTGTCCTATGCATCGATATGGTCATCACAAAAGTTTGACAAAGTCATCCTTGCACCGAAACAGCTGAAACGAAGGAGCATGTGTGAGCCATCCCAAGTTGCACCAACCATATTAGAAAATTGTTCACCTTTCTGCATGATGCATGTGATTGCAACATTTTTCTTGAAGTATATATCAAGCCTGCCATAGCAACGTATAAAGTCTTAATGAAACCAAAAATACGTACGAAAGTCTTCGTCTGCTTTACAAGGACCCATTACCTATAAAATAGATAGACTGGTCCGGGTTTTCTGTTAGGTAGAAGAAACGATCCACCGTGCTTTTTGGTTGTGGTCTCGACGATAATCAAGGACAATTAACATTCAGACAAATTAAATTCAAATGGATCAAGACAGATGGCTAAAATTAAATTCATTTAACTCGAATGGATCCGCAACCTAACTCCCCTCATTAATCGAGATAACATATTCATGTTCTTGAGGGATTTAATTTTAACCATCCAACCCACCTGGATGAAATCTTTTTCCCACACTTACCATCCACCCGATTCTCCAACTTCACCTCCCCACCACCAGGCAACCTGGTCTTTTGTTAAACGTATGGGCAGGATGGCCTTTCTTCAAAGAAGGATACATCAAAGACGTTTAGTTTTGACTCTTGAGCGTGTTCCTAAAGACTGCCGTCAATGGCAAAACTGGAACAAAGTTGGCCTCTACCCTACCAAAACATCAACTTGGTTTTCTTGTGACAATTACAACAAACTTGCCTGCAAGTCAATAAAGTTATGGCCTAGCTCTGTCACTCTCCCGTCATCATGGAGAAAAAGGTTCATTTTATAAGGGATTTTTCTGTTTTTTTCTCTCTTTATCTGTTCAGTGCATGCGACTTAATAGCCTACTGAGACATCAAAATTCAACCAGGGACGGTGACCCAGTGGAGAATAAGAACGTACAGACTGTCACAACATCGCCTACAGCTACACGTATCGCCACCAGCTCATCACCGAATATTATCTCCTCCACGTAGAATAGCTTTACGATTGTTCTAGAATTCTATTCTATTAATTAGTTTGTTATTTTTTCTGTCACCGTGATTCTCTGTACACGTTGTACTCTATATAAGTTGTACAGTGCATAACAAATATACGTGAGAGGAAAATATTCTTTGATTCAAAAGCGTTATTACTGATAACCCCGAATCAAAGAATTACACATGTAGTGCTGGAGAAACAACCCCCATCCATCCAATTTCTCATATCAGATTCCAGACAGTCACGTGACAAATAACAGGAAACAAACAACAAAAATCATTAAAAATACTATATAATTGTAAAGAGACCCCAACATGAGCCAATGTTTCGCAAAATTACAAATTTCCCGAGTTAATATTTAACTCCTAAGATTGATTGCAACTCTATTTCCGGATATTTGCAAACAATTTTATGTAGATGATGGAATCCACTCATCTCCTTGGATAAAATTCTCTACGGAATAGGTGTAAATGTGCTCTGGATTTATCTGGCTGCTCCAGGTTACTCTCTGGGATAGATTGGAGCCAGGTCCAGAATTCTGGAATTCCCCGTAATAAAGCGTTTTCAATGCAAAATCGCCATCCCATGGCATCCAGCCTTGTGGTGTAACGAGAGCTTCTAAGTAACAGTGTATAAAAACTGTCCTGGAGTACTCCTTCCATGGCCTCCCCAAGAAATTCTTGTGCACTTGAGGTTTGCTATAATAAAATGCCATGTATTCCTCGGTGCCATTTACCAAGCAATTCTGAAACACAAAACCTGTTGATTGGGCAGGGTCGGTCCTTCCATGTGCAGTGATGGCGTTATTCTCGCCTTGTTCGGGCTTTACTTGCCGGGGACGGACTAAGATCAGGCAGTCTTGAAAAATTGACGCAGAGTTTCCAAAAATGAAATCCACGTTGCCTTGGATGCGACATGATTTGTAGAACTGGCGAAGAGAGTGAGCATACAGTGTATCTTGATTGCCCAAAAATTCGCAGTTTTCAATGACAGACAAATCACTGGCTGAACGGAAGGCTACTGCTTGGTGGGCATCAGGACCAGCTGTGTTCTGGATCGTGAGACCACTGGCCATGAAACCATCACCCACAACACCTGCTCCAGGATGATTAAAACATCAAAAAAACAAGGGATAAACCAAGCGAAGCTCTAACTCACAATGTTTACAGCTTCCTCACGTCAGTTCTCATAGCCTCATAGGAGACTTATACTACCACTTAACGAAACACTTCATCTCGCAAATTCTACTTATCATTTTCCCGTTTTCTTTCTGTTTTTTTCGCTACTAACTAGATAGTTAACCACAGCATTGTGTTTGGGAATGTTGTTCGAAAGCATGAAGGCTTCCTCGGAAGTGGCTTCAAGACTGGGTTTTGACTTGAAATCCAATCTTGAAACCTCAAAACGATAACCCTTTGCTTTGGCAATTGCCCGGCTTTCAAAATAGTTCTAAAATCCATATAGAAATAGAGGCTCTCGCCAAAAAAAAGAAACAGAAACGTTTGTTTCACTTTTTCTTGCTTTTTATGTTGTCTGGTTGAACAAGTATCAATATTCTACTGGGGTTTTTTTTTTGGGGGGGGGGGGGGGGTCGTCAGGAAGTTTCAAGCCTAGTTCCTCACCCATGTCCTCCATCAGAACTCCCAACATCTACGTTCATCACACTGATAATATGTCATGTTAACGATGAACAAGACTCGAGCCAAATCCAGAAAAGAATCTTTTTCGAAAAGAAGAAATTTCTTTTTTAGGCAAATGAAAAGAAAAAGTTTCAATAAATTCTGAAAAAGAAATGATTTTGCTAGCCTCCAAAGTTAGAGGTCGATTGAATTCTGCAAATGCAGGACTCTTAGATCCTCCTAGACAATAAAGAAAGATTGACAGATTCGGACAAAAATGTAAGGGTAAGACAGCGATATTATAATATGGATGCATGATTGCTAAACGCAGGACTCTTATATCCTTCTAGACAATAAAGAAAGATGACAGACTCGGACAAAAATCGAAGGGTTGTGACAGCAATATTATAATATGGATGCATGAAGATCAACAGACTATAATTTTCAACCTTCTAAAATAATTATAATATAATATTTCTTCCGATCAAATTATTATTTTTATCTCTTAATTTTTTTATTAATTAACATTTTTAAATTTTAACGTTAAAACACAGCCACGCGTCAAAAGTCAGTCGACAGACGAGAAAAAGCAAAATAAACCACATGGAAAAAGCAAACTTTGTTACGTTAATCACAGATTTATCTGTGATAAATGTGCATCTGGAAACTTACCAACCGTCGCCGTATTGTAGGTTGAAATCCCAGGCTGACCCGCGTTCAACGACCCTGTAATTACTGTTTTACCCATCCCGTCACCCAAAAATACCACGTTCTTCTTCTCCAACGGAATTCGCACAGTTTCCTCGTACAACCCCTCCTTTATATGGATCACGAACCTCCGTTTCCCGGCGTTGTCTGGCGCAGCGTTGACGGCGCCCTGCACCGTCTTGTAACACCCGTCGACTTCGGTCTTGCACACTGTGGCGTCCGCAGTTAACTTCGACGGGAAACCGCCCCTGAAATCCGAGCCGGGGTCGCCACCCGATACTCCTCCCTCCCAAAACCCGTCCCGCTCCGTCTTGGGCGGGGCCCAGGACCCGGTGTTGTTCCCGAAAATATCGTACGACCTCACCATGCTCAGCGCGTTACTCGTGAGCCCAATCAGCGAGTCCATAAACGACATAGTCTCGTTCACCATCTGGGTGTCGTTCGCGTACTTCAGCGCGGACCAGCAATCGTACTGGAAGAGCAAGGCGGCGCTCATCCAGGCTCTCGCGTCCTCGATCCTGCCACGCGGCAGGGCGTCATTGGTAGTCAGCGATATCCTGTAGTCGGAGTTGTGGAGGACCTCCAGGCAGTTCGTGGCGGCGGTGGTTCTGTTCTGGCTCTTAGACGAGGAGTCTAGGATGGACTTGACCATGGATTGGGCGGTGTGAAGGTTCTGGGAGGAGACCCAGATGGCAGACTGGATGAGCTCCACAGGGGTGGGGTTGGGGGGCACGTGGTTGGATTGGAGCAAAGAGGTCTCGCATGGGCCCGGGAAGCGGGTTGCCGTGCAGGCCTGGTGTATCTCAGGAGTGGGGTTGGCTAGACGGGGTGGCGTTGGGGAGTGGAGGTGGCGGGCTGCGGAGCAGAGGGAGAAGAGCAGGAGGGAGAAAAAGACGAAGGCGGCCATGAAGATTAGAAGGAATTTGGATTCTTTTGTAAACAGTGGAGAAGGCGATAGTGCTCTTGTCTTGACCCTTGCGAGTCTCCTATGATGGGTGGTGGTCGTATTGAATGAGAATCCATTTATATAGAGAGAGAGAGAGGGAGAGCGAGAATAAATTGGATGAGATATGTATATGAGGAAGAACGGTTGATTCGGAAAAAGAGCAGTGGGGGTTCACGGGGTTGATACTTGATAGGCGATTCACAGGACACGGGTTGCTTTTACCGTGGGCTTAGACAGTATGATTTTCTGTGTGAAATGGGGAAGGGGGGCGCAGGGCTGTGTCGTGACTTGTCACATACTCGATAGGTGGGGGGAAGATCTATTTCGAGTACTGCAGAAGACCCATTTTCGGGCTCCGAGGAGGCTTGTAATTACTTATTAGGCGTGGGTCATTCTTTTTTTTTTTTCTTCTTTAGGAAATTTAAAATTTAGTCTTTGATTTTTTACCTCTAAGAAATAAACACTAATAAAAAACTTCTCAAACTATTATTATTTTTTGACAAAATGCATCTTTCGTCGGGTTTTCGTCTATCTCCTTAACGGAGGCCCAAATACGTCAGCAAATTTGTACCGGTCGACCGGTATATGTTTTGAAATAGATCCAGTACGTGAGCGGTCGACCGCTACATGAAGAAGTCGACCGATACAAATTTGCTGATGTGTTTTGTGCTTCTGTTAAGGGGATGGACGGAAGCCTGACGGAAGGTGCGTTTTGTTAAAAGATAATAGTTTGGGTAGTTTTTGTTAGGTTTATTTCCTAAGGTTCAAACCGTAAAATGGTCAAAACCCAATGATGAAACTGTCTATTTCTTTTTTTTTCTAAAGAAACATCAAATTTATTTCACAAGAAAAGATACAACAATGTTGAATATAGACAACCCTATAAGGCTGGATACAAAGAACATGAACATCACACCCATTACAGCATCAACTAAAGCCCTAAGGGCTATACAGCGAATGGCCATAAAGGCTTCAACAAGTTGAAAACCACCGTTGAGGGAGACCAAAAAAGAGGAGAAAATTGGAGAAAAGGATGTCAATTGGCCAAAAGAAAGGGAGGAGAGGGAGGGATGGGGTGGTGGGAGGAGCTGCTGCACCTCCCGCCGCCAGTGACAATGAGGATAGAGGGAATTCAGGCGAAGATGAGAGCAAATAGTCTAGAGAGAGCAGGCGCTCTCTATAGAACTCTCGTTTTAGGCGTAAGGCAGTCGAATCATATCCAAGGATAAAAACTAGGCCCAACTTCTTTTTCAAATGATTGTTTTTTGCTAAGTAAATTCAATAAAAACAAAACAGAACAACAGGGCATCTACCTACAGAGAATTCAGGGGGCTGGGGGATTATCACGAGAGGAAATATCAAAAGGAATTAATTGAATTAGGGCTGGGCTGGGCATTTTGTCTACTGGTATCGGTTTCACCTACCGCCTACCGCCCGGAACTAGAGCCAAAAGCGATAGGAGATATCTCCCAGTGGCAGTACAAGAAGCGATACCAGTAATTTCGCTGAAACAATTTGAAATTCTAGTACTGAGAATATATATTTTTTTAACCAGAACGCATAGTTTTGGACTATACTAAAATTGTGCGTTTTGGTCTAGAGTTTTTCAAAAGTCCCCCCACTCGTGACCATTTCTCTCCTTTCGCCTCCTTCGAAAACTCTCAGCCTCTCCAACCGACGAATCTCAACATCTCTCTCAGCTCATCGTCTCTCTCTCTCACTTCACTTTCTTTATGTCCCGTGTATTTGATTCAATTTCAGCTTGCTTCTTCTGCTGCGCTGCAGATGGGAAGTTAAAAAGTCGCTAACAATTCAACTCTAGTTTGTGCTCCTGTAATGGTTGAATCTGTCGATACAATGTTGTTAATTAAAGATTGTCCTTTGCCCAATTCATTCACTTATAGAGTTACAGGTATACGACTGGAAATTCTTTCATGTTTGATCGTTTTATGCAATATGAATCTTCGAAGTCCATATGATAGTATTAGAAAATGCATGAGTTATGCTATTTTTCCTTTTGGAAATTAGAAGATTTCTCACTTGTTGGAATGAATGAGCATTCTCAGGATAATTTGTGTAATTTTCTCACAAATTTTTCTTCCCAAAATTCTGGCATCTATTACTAGGATTCCGACAGTTGCTGGACCGATTTTTAACAGTACTACCATTACCCAGCCCTAACTTGAATGACTTTAACTCAGACACACTATACGTAACGTTATACTGTTTCATCAGTAACCTCTGCGGAAATAGAGGGATTTAGTGAAATTTGAGGTGCATGAAAATTGATGAAGAGGTGAAGAGAGAGGATATTTGAATCATTTTTTATGTTTATTTTTATAAAAAATTGATAATTTGATGGGAGAAAATAGTCTTTTAAAGTTATTTTATTATGCTAAATAATTGGCAGCCAAACATCACTTATGGTGATTGAAGGGGACTCCTTTCTAGTGCGTAAACTTGCAGCAGACAAGGATAACTTAAGATTTTTTTGTAATTTCGTACTTGCATTTCACGGTACAATTTGAAGAGAGATAGACCGAGGAGGCAGATCCACCTGCTCGGTTTATCTCTCTTCGAATTGCATCGTGTAATCCTAATATAAAATTATAGAGGATTCCCATTCGATATTGAAGTAGTGAGTAGAGGGGACTCCCTTGTAGTGTGGAAGCAAGTAACGGAGAGATTAATTTCTATTGACTGGATGATTGATAGTGAAGTCACTAGCATCATAAAGTTGCTAAATGAGCCATAGAAGTGGAAGTTTTTGTGGACCCTCCTGGAGGAAAATTTCATGACACATTTTGTTGCTAATTGGTGTGTAACCAATAGAAATTGTGGCTGCTGAATCTTTCCCGAGAGAAATTATTGTTTGTGACAATGGTTCACCAAATAGCAATAAAATGTTTCGATATTTTCAAGAAAAAAAACACACACACACACCACTCTATGGGAATGCTTCACGCCAACAGGGCACCTATTTCGTAGTTTTTCGGTAGTATACCCCAAATGCCACATGAAGCAGGAGTTCGGACAATTCGAGCGTTAGAAGTAGCAGTCAAGGTAGCATTCGTTGTTCGCAGTACTATAGTATTTAGTCAAATAATTGACTAAGGCCTAGAAGAACTATTGAAAAACAACCTTATTTCATGTGTAAATATGCAAGATCGTTCTTGCTTGGCCTTCAATTTGGCCGTTAAACTTTATAAAAAATGACCGAAATATCTTTTTAAGACAATTTTTTTTAAAAGAAATTTAACTTTTGACCATTTAAGCAGTATTTGAATTTGAAATACGCACCTTAAAAACAAGGTTGATATGTATAGAATACCCATCCTGTGCATATAAGTATAGATTAGTCCCTTCTTATATATGCGTCTTATTATGTTTCCTACATATAAAAACAATTACTTATAACAATATAATTCTAATTACGCAACTCAAGTAATTAGTGAATCGAAGGCATTACGCCATTAGGGTCATGAACTTGGAATTAAAAGTTGAGCTTTTAACACATGTAATGCTACAAAATCTCTCGTCTTTTTGTGGCAGTTTTCATTTCCCTATCTGCAGGAGCACTCCATGGTAAAACGTGTCTTTTCTCGGTTTTCCCATCTCACTCTCGCTCTCGCTCTCGCTCTCACCTCTTGCGTTTTTTTCATGCCTCGAAGACATGAAGAGGCACATATGAGCCTCAATTACCTGTTTCTTCTCTGTCCTCGGTAGAGAGTTGCAAGTCACTTTCCCTTCAGTGGCTTCTTTCTATCAATATTGCTCTTTTTTTCTAAATCAGTCGGTTGGGTCTTACAATAATTTAATATTAATTTGTAAAATTTCAGACAGTATAAACTCAGTATTCGATATTTAGTATGTTTGTCTTTTTAAAGAGAAATGCTACAAATTCTTCTTGTGTTCTTCTCAGGTTCTTTTGGAAAAGAATCTGACGGCTCAGAATCTCTGAGTGTGTAGGCAGAGGCGGAGCGAGGGGGTGGCAAGCGTGGGCGGCTGCCACCCCTTGGTTTTGTAAAAAAGTTTTTTTTTATATGCATTTTTCTTCGTGGGTCAGGCCCTCCTATTAGGCCCAACCCATTCCGCCCCCCTTTGGATCCAGCCCCTCAAGTGACTTAGGCCCCATCGCAGGGCCCGACCTCTTTTTTTTTTGAACTGCCGTCGATTGCTACTAGCCCAGTCTCCCTCATAGGCTCCTCCCCACGAACTCAGACCTGTCAGCCGCCCCTTCTCCACTCTCGGCTTCTCCTCCGATCTCCACCTCCATGGCTCCAGCCTCCAAGCTCCACCGGCGGCCTCTCGAGTCTCGGGGCAGTCTCCCTAGTCCCTCCTCCCCACGAACTCAGACCTGTCTCTGTCAGCCTCCCCTTCTCCCCTTTCGGCTTCTCCTCCGACCTCCACCTCCAAGCCTCCAGCCTCCAGGCTCCACCGGCGGCCTCTCGAGTCTCGGGGCAGTCTCCCTCGTCCCTCCTCCCCACGAACTCAGACCTGTCACGGTCAGCCAGAGTCTCCCCTTCTCCCCTCTCGGCTTCTCCTCCGACCTCCACGGCTCCAGCATTTTGTGATTCTGGTGAGTGGTGAATCTGTGATTTCGATTTTTGTAGTGTAACTAGTGTTGCTGTTGCTGACTGACTTGGATAGTTGGATGCCATTGTTTGTCTTTGTGATGCAAACCTTATGCCATATTGCCATTGTTTGTCTAATTGTCTCTGTATGTAATCTGTGGCTTCGGGTTTTTGAGGAACCAAATGTGTCCTAAATCCTAATTGAGGCTGTGTAAAACAAAGCAGAGAGAGAGAGATAAAACCCCCTGTTTTGCTGATTGTTGCCGAAGGAATCAGGATATTAGAATAATGTATTTGTTTGTATGTATTCATTGTTATTTGTAATTGTAAATAAGTAACAGATCACTATAGATGAACAACTCAAATTGGCTCAATTGTTTTTTCAGGTTAATTGCGGAGCTATAATTTTGTTTGGTTGCTGGCATATTCAGGTAATTTATATCCTAAACCCTATTAGAAATTTACAAAATGCTCCACTAGATTGTTGGTTGATATTTGAAGGTGATTTTGTGAATTATTGAAGATTGGAGGTCAGAGCTTTTGTTGTTTCTGTTGGTTTGTGAATTGTTGGAGATTGGAGGTCAGGGCTTTTGTTGGTTCTGTTGGTTTGTGGATTGTTGGTTATGTTTGGTGATTTTGTGAATTGTTAGTTTTTTGTAAATTTTTAAATTTGTGAATTGCTTATTTTTGTTTTGTTTTGTTTAGATAATGGACAAATATTTGATAAAAAAGTCAACCAGCGTGGATTCGTCTAGTACTCCTACTTTTGATGCGAATACTAGTTCGAAAAGACCTCGTTGTTTGTTTAGTCTGGATGGTATTATCGCTGACCCAGGATTACGTAAACATATTGAAGAATATGATGTTGGGATTAGAGATCAAGTTCGTAGGGAGTACTTGATCAAAGGTCCTTGTTAACCACTTGACCATGATTTTCCCAAGAAACAATATGAGAATACAACTAGGAGTTTTAGGGAGTTATGGTTTAAAAGTTATGAATGGTTGGAATACAGTGTATCAAAGGATGCAGCATATTGCTTGTGGTGTTATTTGTTTAGGCAACCTAAAGGAGCAAGATTCGGTGGGGAGGCGTTCTCATCTACAGTGTTTAGCAACTGGAAGAAAGCAACAGAAGTTTTTGCTCAACATGTTGGTTTATGTAATAGTGTTCACAATGATGCTAGAGGACGATGTGAAGCACTCAGAAATCAACGTCAAAGTGTATCGTACATGTTATCTGCACATGGACGCGAATTAGAGGATTCTTATCGTATTCGTTTGACAGCTGTATTAGATTGCATTCGTTTTCTTTTGAGCCAGAGATTAGCTTTTCGTGGCAATGACGAGTCTGAAAGTTCATTGAGGAAGGGCAATTTTCTTGAGCTCTTGGAATGGTACAGCTCGCGTAAGAAAAAGGTTCGTAGGACAACTCATCTTAATGCTCCTGGAAACAACCTAATGACTTCTCCAAAAACTCAAAAGGAATTGGTGAGTGCTGCTGCAGCGGAGACCACACTTGCCATCATTAAAGATATTGGGGACAACTTTTTTTCTCTTATGGTTGATGAGTCTCGAGATAACTCAGTAAATGAGCAAATGACAGTGGTTTTGAGATATGTGAACAAGTATGGACAAGTTATAGAAAGGTTTCTTGGTGTAGAATATGTTACCTACACTTGCTCCCAAACGTTGAAAAATGCTATAGATAAACTGTTTGCACGATATGGGTTATCAATATCCAAATTGAGAGGCCAAGGGTATGATGGGGCATCAAACATGCAAGGTGAGTTCAATGGGTTGGAGACGCTCATTTTGAGGGATAATCCTTCTGCTACCTATATCCATTGTTTTGCTCACCAACTTCAATTGGTTATTGAGTCTATTGCAAAGGATAACATGGAAGTTTGTGATTTTTTTAGTTACACTCCTGTTATTGTGAATATAGTCGGAGCTTCTTGTAAAAGGAAAGATAGTCTTCGTCAAAGTCAACATGAGAAAATAGTGGAGCGGTTGGACAATGGAGAAATTTCTAGTGGAAAGGGAAGAAATCAAGAAACTAGTCTGGCACGACCAGGGGATACTCGTTGGGGTTCAAATTACACTACACTAATTCGTCTCATCACTATGTGGTCAGCAGTGTTAGATGTGCTTCAAAACGTAAAAGAGGATGGTATGCACGGCTAGGGGTATGCTTCATAAGATGCAAAGCTTTGAGTTTGTATTCAATATGCACTTGTTGAGTAATATTCTGGGAATTACAAATCAACTGTCACAGGCCTTACAGCAAAAGGATCAAGACATTGTTAATGCTATGAGTTTAGTGGGAGTTGTGAAGCGTCAGTTGCAGGC
This sequence comes from Myrica gale, assembly GCA_963930655.1. Taxonomy (NCBI): domain Eukaryota; kingdom Viridiplantae; phylum Streptophyta; class Magnoliopsida; order Fagales; family Myricaceae; genus Myrica; species Myrica gale. Next base: position 20,624,669 of record OZ005604.1, on the reverse strand, counting down.
TTTGAGGGAGATAAAATGTGAAGCTTTTTTGGAAGAAGTCAAAACTTTTTGCATGAATAATTATATCTCTGTGCCCAATATGGAAGACATTATGCCAACTCGCGGTCGTCCGTGTCATGGAGGGCAAACGATAACTTATTTGCATTATTTTCGTGTGGAAGTGTTTTGCCAAGTTCTCGATTCAATTGCTCAGGAGATGAATCAACGTTTCACAGAAGAAAATACAGAGCTGCTTCTTTGCATAGCATGTCTTGATCCAAGGAACTCATTCTCAGCGTTTGATCATGTTAAGTTACTTCGTCTTGCTGAGCTTTATCCAGAAGATTTCTCAGCAGCTGATCGTATGGTTCTTAGACATCAACTTCAGACCTACATTGATAATGTGAGAGATACTGATGTTTTTTCTGGGCTTCAAGATATTGGAGCTCTTGCTGTGAAGATGGTTGAGACAAGAAAGCATACTCTATATCCATTGGTTTATCTCCTTCTTGAGTTGGCATTGGTTTTGCCAGTTGCGACTGCGACCGTTGAGAGAGTGATTTCTGCGATGAATATTATCAAGACTGATTTGCGTAATAAAATGGGAGATGACTGGATGAATAATTGCATGATAGTATACATCGAGAGGGAAATCTTTGAAACTATTGAGAACGAAGCTATTTTGCAACGTTTTTAGAATATGCAGAAGCGTAGAATCCAATTGCCACCTCGTCGTGATAGTACATAGGAGAATACATGTATTTCAATGTTTTTAATGCTTTTTAATTTTTGATATTCTATCTGTAAGACATTTTCTACATTACGTATGAAATTTTTTTGACATATCATTTTGCCTTAAAAATTTGTCCCCCTTTCACTTGAATTCTGGTTCCGCCACTGTGTGTAGGGTCCACTTCTAAAATGAATTCTGAATCGTCAAATTATTTCCAGAAGAACCTAAAAAGAACCCAAGAAGAACACCAATCATTTCTCCTTTCTAAATGACATCATAAAGGAATTTGTTGAAATCTTAGTCTTATTAATTCTAATTATGTTGTCTTTTTTTTATAACTTTGATCCTCAGGAAAACTTATCTCCATGGAGCTCTATCTCTCACGGGGAGCTTCTTTTTCTCTCTTCCGATATTAATAATATAAAATTTCAACGAATTTAGCAAAGGAATTTTTTTCCTGAGATTAACAAAAGTAATTGAGTGTATGGTACATTAATTGCATATGTGGTGAAGTAATTGGTATTTCTATTTTTGGTAATTCCTTCCCTCCACTTTATTGCCGAGTCTTTTGCCCTTCACTGCTTAAGTTGCTAGCTAGGAATTGATTCATTGTTATGCTTTTGTTTTTTAAAAAGAGAAAAATAATATTTTAATCAGTTTGACATCTCATTTACAATGTTGCTATCAAGTTATGAAATTCAGTGAGTCACGTCGATGCGCGTAGTTAATAATAGTATAAGGGATAAATACAATCTTGGTCTATGTAGTTTTGCGAAAATTAAATAAGTATTTAAATTTTAAAACACATAAAATGAGTCACTGAGGTTTAAAATTATTCACATTTTAATGGTCCTAAAAGTACTAAATTCTTAATAAATTTTAAACTTAGAGACTGGTTTGATGAGTTTTAAAGTTAAAGGACTTATTTGATTTTCGGTTAAAGCAAAATGACCAATTTTGTATTTATCCCATAATATAATAACTACATAAAATTATCTATCTTTTCATTTTTTTCATAAACTCTAACACATCAAAATATAAAAAATTCATTTAAATCTCTTTATTCACTTTTATAAGACTCTAATAGCCAAAATTTTAACCACCAAAAATTTTACGAACACGCAATTAAGATTTCAATTGATTATTATTAAATATGAGATTTCCCTTATTGATTATTAAATAATGTTTATTATTTATTTCTCAAGAACAATTAAATTAGAATGTACTTTATAGATTTCAATTGATTGAAATATCTTCATTTGTTTTAGAGCAATCAGGCAGAAAAGGGCTGAGAACAAAAAATCAAGAAGGGAGAAATTGAAAATTGAAGGGAAAAATAAAAGAGTAAAAGTGAAAAAAAAAGAAAATAGTAAAATGAAAAGAAAAGTGGGGCCCACGGCCCCACAGAAACTCAAAAACAATATAAACAAAAAAATATGAACAAAAGACAATCTTAATAAAGGTTTGTCTTGTGAACATGGGGTATGTTCGTTTTCACCTTTTTTTCAGGATTCTAAGTATATTCACAATTCTACCACCGAACATATTCAGAATTCAAACACAAAAACCAATACATTTTACACAATCTCCAACAACTTTTTAATTTTTTATTCAACATAAATTTTCTCTCTATACTTTTTCACATAACTCCAATACTTTTTTATTAAACAATTACATCAAATCATTTCTCTCTCCACTTTACACAAACACCAATAAAATACTATTCAACATAAAAATTCACAACTTCTCTAAAATCCTACATTTTTTCTCAAAACGAACATCACCCATGTTAGAGATTTCCTTCGAATTAGCTTCCCGTACTTACCTCAGCTGTCTCTACAAATTTTAAGCATGCCAAACTCAGATACACCCCGGTCCTCTCGCGTTCAACGTAAAAATTCACAACTTCTCTAAAATCCTACATTTTTTCTCAAAACGAACATCACCCATGTTAGAGATTTCCTTCGAATTAGCTTCCCGTACTTACCTCAGCTGTCTCTACAAAGTTTAAGCATGCCAAACTCAGATACACCCCGGTCCTCTCGCGTTCATTCAGTTGGGGTTTAGGGTTTTAAAGCTCTCTCTCTCTCAGATTCTACGTGAGTCCTCCATTCTCACTCTTGCTTTCTTCGATATTGCGCTTTGTCTGCATCATAATCCTATGTCATTCCTAGGGTTTTGTTCATTTCTTCTGTCTTTGGTTGTTGGTTTCGATCTGATTTCAGAAAGCTATTGAGGTTTTTGAACTTCATGATTTGGGCTTTTAGGGTTACATGTATTGGTATCTGTTTTATAGCTGTGCTGCTAATTTGGTTGTTTTTTTTTCTCTCTCTCTATTTTGGAGGATTTATTAGTATGATCTGAGCTCTGTTTTTGTTTCTTTTGGATTCAGTTACTTAAGGGATAAAAAAATCTATGAATATCTTTTTTCCTTATCAATACTGTAACTGAACGAGAAATTATTGTATGCTATTAGAGATTGCTGCAAAGCTTGTCTAAGTACGGAATGGTGGTTTGGAAGTGCTTCTTTACACCTCTGTTTGTTTGATATGCAATCAAATTATCATAATTTGAGGGTTTGGCCATGGTCTGTGGATTGGATGGTATCTCCTCCTTCATAACGGGGTGGATTGGTTGCGGGTACTGTCCCACATGGATGTGTCAGTTTTATTTTGGCGTTCAGGAAAAATAGAAAAAAAATATGATGGTTTTCTTACTGTATAGAATATGGGCATTATTGGTCTGCGGAAAATTCTAATAGCAGAAAGGGCACCTGTGAATGCTTTCCTGGAGTCTTAGACCCCTTAGCTGTCTGCACAGGTGGAATTTTTAGACACCAAAAAGACTAGGTACCTGGATAGTCTCATTTGTGCTTAGTCCTGTCCCTCTCAATGGAGTCCATCTAGCTGAGTGCTAATATTACATATAATTTTTCTGCAGTATTTTCACGAGTTCAGTGCATGGAGGGGTTACCAAGTCCATTTGAAAGAATTGATGCAATGATATTTGAAGTGATAGTTATCCTACCAAAAGTGCAACATGGGATTTTTGCCCAAATTAATGGACCTTGGTGATGTTCTTTTAGTGGAGATTGCTCCAAAAGCTTTTGAGATAGCTTCATAAAACCTGCTCCATGGTCCAAAAACTGGGGAAAGAGTGCGTCAACATTCAAAGTAACTCTTATTCCGTTGATGCTCAAAGTATATCAATGCTGCGGAGTCAAAACGCTTTCAACAAAAATACATATTAATGCATGGTGGACTTCTTTAAGATTGATTATTAGTTGACCAAAAGCAATTTGATTGATATCTTGCCATTAAATACCAAGGGTACAAAGTATATATCAAAATGTTTGGACTTGAGACTAGCTGTTTGGAACATTTTACAGCTTTTTGGAGATGGAAGTCCATGGTTGGGATCAAGCTTCTTCCTTCAAGGAGAAATTTGTTTGAGCTTGTGAAATCAATATTTTGAGGGCTGCTGATCTGAAGATTCTGATTGAGAGAATATTTTTATTGCCTTTTTGGAGAAGTAATCAGGCATGATATAGGAGAAACACTCAGATGCTATTTAAACTTGGAAAATAGTTGCAATAGGGGTAAATTCTATATCTAAGCGTCAGATGTTACTGCCTGGTAGAGTTGTTGAGAAGGTGACAAAAAATTGGATCATTGGGATTTTCTGGAGTTTTTCGCTACATGGCCAATACCATGAAGATTTTTTTAATTGCACTACTTGTGGGAGGAAGAGTTATGTTTGACACTGAATGGGTGGAATTTTGGTTAATTACTCTGCTTTGATAATGAAGTGTCGGTTTTCGACCATTAGTCATTATTATGTTTGTAACGTGAAGTTATTCCATTCCTCTGTATAGGAGCGTGCTTTTGATAGTGTAATGATTCCTTTAATCTGTAGTGATTTCAATCTACCAGTTTGGTCAATGTTACTTATGGTTTCTAAACATCTATGGGAGTCAAAATTTGCCTAAAAATAAAAATCCTCTCATTTGAAATCTGGTGGATGCATACAAGTGACTGTGAATCCTTAATGAAATTTGGAATAAAGATTCACACAGAGAGAAATACACCCAAAAACAACATTCTTATATGCACGTATGTATGTACGCGTGTGCATGCAAAGTTAGTATGCATTCATGTAACCCTGCGATGAATGCCTAGAAAATCTTCTGCTAAGTGGAAAATTCGCCCCCTACGGAAGTTATATTTGCGTCAATTTTCTTGGGTTCTAATATATCTTGTAATCTGTACTTTTCCGTGATAAAATATATTCAGGTGTTACTTACAGCCATATGCTTTTTGACTCAATGCAACCCAGACCCCGTTTCTTAAATTTTGGAACTAGTCTGGTCCCTCCTTAAAAGCTGTTGTCAATTTGGACAGAAAATGCTTCACATGTGCTGCATGTCCATATGACCTCAAAAAAGAACGAAGTTGCCCTAGGTTGAAAATTAGATCATATGTCAAATGCACAGTTGATGTGTGCAAGCTCACACGCAGAAAATTAACATCCAGTTTCAAACACCTTCCATGCAAATCCCTCTTTCTCTACACCTCTGGTGGCAGAGAGGTTGTGAACAAAACTCCAGTAAAAGCTTACAGCAATGAGCAATTTGTAGTAATTCTCCTGCTCCTCACTTTCATATAGCTGATGGAGATCTTTTGGGATGAGCAGCAACTAATTTGCGCAGAAGAGTTTGTTTCTCTAATTCAGAGACACGTAATGTCTGAATATATGGGAGAGAAGGTAATGAATTTGCATCTGGCATCAGATTTTCATGATTTGAGACTTTTTCTCGAACTGGTAATGGAGCATGTGGGCTCTAGGAAAAATATTTTGGACATCATTTTCAAGTTTATGATATAAACAATTCGAAATGCCTCAATTTTTTTGGACCAGGGTTGCTCAGGAAATAAAAGAAATACTCAGGTTTGATAAATTTGAAGAAGCCCGGGCTTGGAAGGATTTTTTGTTTTGGTTATTGCAAGGCAGCTGAAAGCAAAAGAGAAAGAAATGCAGAACCAGATTGTGTGATTAAAAACCAATACCATGTTTGAAATTTGTGCTGCAGAGATATCTAATATACTATGACTGTAATTTTGTGACTTACAGTATTGACTTATAGCTATGAGTTACAAAATTATTGGTTGAAGCTGACGGTATTGTAAACAAAAATCTAAATGATTTGCCACTGCGCTTGTAACTATGCTTTGACTCTGCGATTTTATCAAGACCCCACTGTGTATGCTCTATGCTTTGTTTCGTTTTCCTGTTTTTCCCATTTTGGGGACTTAAATTGCCTTTTAATATTGTAAAACCTGAAACAATTTTTCGAGCATGTAAACTTAAAGAGCTCTATGTTTGAGTTGTAAAGATGAATTTTGTAATTGGGAAGAAAAATTTGCTGAGGTGTGAACCTTTATTTTTTGGATGTTTATTGGGGCAAAACGATGATTTATGTTGTGGTCCTTTAAAGAAACTTAATGAACCTATGGAGTTCTCCTTATGCAAGTATTGTTGGTCTAGTGTTTGTCTTCTCTTGTAACGACCCAGGGAAGCGCTAGCACCATTTACGCTCTACTTCAAAAGGACATAGTTGTTTTTAAAGCCCCTTGAATCATTATAAGCTTCAGCTCTACCCAGTAACAAAACCAATGCGGGACTTGGCCTTATACAATTTCTTTTTCATTATTTATTCTCTCACACTCCATGTGGAACTGAGAGTGTTCCATCTTTGTTCCCCTGTTTTTGGTTGACTAAAGGAGAAGAAAGTTGTGATTTGCAATCCAAATAGTAAATAGCTTGAGGAGACAAATCATATGGAGTTATAGTTCCAGTGAAAGGTCCCTATTTGTTCTGCTAATTGTGATGAGTAACATGTTTGATCACTTTATATTTGCCTTGTACGTGTATGTGTTTTGTTTTTTCCGTTTGCTTGGTTTTTTCCTTCTGTTTTGCCATTTAATACTACGACAATTTGTATGACTGATTTCCTATCAATTAAGAAAAGTATATCAGATAACAAGGGTCATCACTTTCGTGCTAGTGGAATAATGATCTAGTTCATTAGTATTTGGTAGAAGGCAAATATCAAACTAGACAACTACTTAGATTTTTCTCCTCTTTAGCTACCCAAGCTAGGAGTCAGCTTGACTAACCAAAAGCAACTTAGGGCATGTTTGTAAACCAACATTTTGGCCAAAATTTTTCCCATTCCAAAATTCTCATATGCAAACATAACTAATCCAGAAGTTTGGTGACGAAAATAATAATAAAAAAATTTCAAAATCATCTATCTCGTCCCATCAACTCATCTCTTTTCATTACAATAAACATAAAACTTCACTAAAATCATCTCCCTTCACTTTTTCATCAACTCCCATAAAATTTTACTTTTCACTACTTTCTCTCAAAATCCAATAATGCTCTAATCTGCCTCAATTTACAACATTCCCAAAATTCCCAGAAATTTTGATTTGCAAATATGGCTTTAGTTGAGGGGTCTACAATTATGACAACTGCTTTTGTGTTGGAAGTGCAGGACACTGCTAATGGGTGTGTTCTGCTCAGCTGCTGTTTGTCTTTGTATGCTACATATAATCATATTTAGTTGGTCTTTTTCTTTAGTAAATGATGTATCCCTAGTTACATGAAATTATTGCGGTATTCACGACTTTTCATGCTGGTGATGGCCTAGTTTCTACACATTCAACTCGTAAAGCTAGTTCTATCTGGAAATAATTGGTGGGCTGCTCTAGTTTTGTTTGTAATTTGTTTGTTTGATATCTTTTTCCTTTCAATTAGGTGAATTGCAGTTAGTTATCATGCACAGGCTGTCTTTATCTTTAGGTAGAAAATTTTATTATTACTGTTCATCATTTTCCTCCATAAATACCTGTCTTGTAATTTTCCTCCTTTCTGTCTTCCTGTTCCATCTAGATTGGCAATGTGAATGCTGCTTTGTAATTTTAGCTAGTCTAAAGTGTTGCTCCTTTTCCCCTTGAGTTTGGCAAAAGTTCATTGCCCGCACTGCAACTATACTTCTTCTTCCGTTGGTATTTTGTCTGTTAGTTTCGATGGAAGGCGACTGTCATTTATATCGGTGACATTTATCTATGAAAATAGTTACATCTTGGATTCTGTCTCAAATCTCTGTTACAGGATCCTTAGACAGTGTTTTAAGTTCATGGGATTAATAATCTGGATTGCATTTAAGCGATTAGTTTTAGGACATCAAATTAGTGCATTGTGTACAGCTTGTTTCTCTATTACTTAGGAGTGAGACACTAATTTCTGCTGAACATCTCAAATTGATTACAACAATTCAGCAGACTTTGAAAGGTGAAGTGTAGAATTGAAGAGAAATTTTATGTCATCGAGGTTGATTGATTTATTATTTAAGTTTGTTCTTTTTGTCTGTTCCTCCAGATTATACCCAATTCGGCTAAAAGGAGCTGGTACTCGTTCTACGTTTGAGAAATGAGTAGAAGTGGCAGAAAACGTAGTTCTAAGTGGGATTTGAGAGAAGAGTGTCACTTCGAATCTGAATGGCCTGGAAAAGAAGGTACCCCTTTTCATGATAAAGAATTAGAATCCGGATGGCTTTCTCTCGAGGTTGCTGGTGGTAATAATTCAAAGTGGTCTGAAGTCGAGTTCAAGCGTGATGTGGGACTGGCATCGGGTGAGCCTTTGCCGAGAAGCAGAGGTTCAGTTAAGGATAATAGCTTCAGTAAAGGTCGCAACAGAAATTTGGAGGCCACCGTAGCATGGGATGAAGACGAGAATTATAGCGAGAAAATGTCTCCTGGTCTTGGTGAATGGAGACGACAAAGTCGTAGCCACTCCCCTAAAAATGGTTGGAGCAGGTCCCTCAGGTGAATCCCCCACCACCCGCCTTTTCCCTCTGGTGATGCCCATTTTCAGAGATTTGTCAAATGTTTGGAAGTTTCCTGAATTCCAGTCTTTGTAGTCTGTTGTCAATAGTACTTCATTTATTAATATATCAATTACTTTCTTGCAATTTCTGAATTCTCCTCACTTACGGTTTCTTCTGACAGCTTTGAGGCCCGTATATGTTTCCTTGATTTTTCCAATAAGGGAACATATCCGTGGTATATCGACTATGTTCTTTGTTTTGTCTTTGGAACACTGAGCAGTATGTCTTTCCTTCTATCGAGGAGCAAAATGCATTTTATTTCTCAAATTTTCTTCCCTTATCTGCACAAATAATGTCAGGGGCAGGAGTAGAAGTAGGAGCAGGAGCCGGGGCAGGAGTAGGAGCCCTATTCGTGGTGTTAGGCGGGAATCAGGATTCAATGACAGAAGTAGAAGCAGAGGAGCATCAACTCAGTTATGTAGAGATTTTACTGCTGGGAGATGTAGGAGAGGCAGTCATTGTCATTTTCTTCACCAGGATAACCAACATTATGAGGATAGCTGGGAAAGTAGACACAGGAAAGATGGAGATTCAAAATATTCTTCTTCCCATGATTCTAGGGACTATACGTCAAAAATGGGAAGATCTACAGCATATTGTACTGATTTTATTAGAGGAAAGTATCAGAGAGGGGCCTCTTGCAGGCATGCCCATGATGGTGCTTCTGATGGTTTCAGTAAAGTGTATGGAAATGACGTCATCAGAGAGAGGGAAAATCACAGAAATAGAGATGCATCATTTGAGCGAGGCGGTGACGCTGAAGACCTCAGGAGTGATGTTCCTTGTAAATTTTTCGCTGGGGGAAATTGTCGTAATGGGAAATATTGCCGGTTTTCTCATCATAGTCAGGCAGGTGTGAGTCCTGATGGTAGGTCACGAGATGATAGGCCACGAGATGATAGATGGCGTCAGGGTCACAATTCAGATGATGCAGATGGGCCGGTGGATGGTCCAAAATTGAGTGAATGGAGTGAGGCAGTTACTTTCTCAGCTGCACTAAAGAGTGAGAACAAAAATGCAAAACTTACTTCCCCAGAACCAAGGTTTACTGGTTGGTCCATGGATGAGACTAGATGGGGCCATTGTTCGGACAAAGAGAAGAAAACTGTTGGTGATCCAGCAGTTGGTCCCAAAGTAGTGGAGAGCAATGAGGAGGCTGGCCACCTGTGGATGAAGGAGCATGCTGGTGCTGGCATGGGCGTTTCTGAACCAAGAGGTGCTGATAAATGGCTTGGCGACATGTCGCCTGATTGGAAATATGGAGTGCAGTCTATGAACCATGTTGTCAAAGAAGAGCGTGGTCACAATAGTCCAGCTTCACAATCTCTCGGTTCTTATGATACATCTCTGGTGACTAAGGGACAGAATATCAATCAAGAGGCTTCAGTTCGGATGCATGATACTGCTGCAGTTCGGCAACCAACAGTAGCTGAAAAATCTTTTTTCCAGAGGAACTGCAATGTGATGGCTGATGGTGCCGTAACTGCCATTATATTACCATGTGAAGATAAGAGTGCTATTGACAAAACTGTTAGTTCATGTGCTGATTTAAATTTTCCCACCAATATCACGCCAAGACAATGCTTCGACCTAAATGTCCGGTGTTCAAGCTCCTTACCTCTTCCATACATGAATGCAGTTGGACAAAATCAAGTGGCAGCCAATGCCCCTCCAACTATGAAGCGTCACCAAAATATTGCGGCTTCTCCAGAGGGTAAATCTCTTGTTAAACAAGATATTGGGGATGCTAGTTCACTAAAAGTAAATCCCGGAGGTGCTCCAAGTCAGAACATGGTAAGCAGCGAGCAGCTTACAAAACTTACCAACCTTTCAGCTTCTCTGGCTCAGTTCTTTGGAGACAGACAGCAGCTTCCACAATTTTATGCTGCTCTGAACTCCCGTAATTCATTGGAAATTCCTTCCTTTGCCCACTCTGAAGCAACACTTCAGCCAGTTTTGGCAGCAGCCGTTAAGGCAGCTCCAGCCTTCGGATCCCAGCAGTATGATCCTATATGTGAAAGCATAGAGTCTAAGAAGCTTGAGACTGGTATGAATCCTGCAGGCTTTTCGAATCCAAATGTGCAGAAAAGTTCTCTGGATGAGAACCCAGAAATACCACTGAAAAATTTGTCTCCATCATCTTTTTCTGGTGTGCCAAATGTTTGTGATTTTCATAGGGCAGGCAGTTCAGAAGAACCAAATCACAAGAATCACCAGTCAAATCAGCTGGAAACAGGTGCAAATAGAGACGCGTTAATGGAAAACAATAAAGTGGGGGCTTCTGATGAAAGCAACAAAGCACAAGAGAGGAATCGTAAAGAACAAGAGGATGGTTTGGTGAGGAATGCCGACAGAGATGCTGGAGATGATGAGGGCAAGAAAAGCAAAGATATGAAGGGTTTTCGAGCATTTAAATTTGCACTAGTTGAGTTTGTCAAGGAACTTCTAAAACCCTCATGGAAGGAAGGTCAAATCGGCAAAGATGCTTACAAGACCATTGTAAAGAAGGTGGTTGACAAAGTGACTGGTACTATGCAGGGGGCTAATATTCCTCAGACACAAGAGAAAATTGACCATTATCTGTCATCTTCAAGACCGAAGCTTACCAAATTAGTGCAGGTGAGTGCTGGTTTGCTTGCTTAAGTGTTAATTAATTATGAGGTCAATTTGGTGATAGTTATTTTCCCAATCTTCTGTTCTCTTTAAAAATAAGGGAAATCTTCACTTTTAGCTCCCCAACTTTCAGCAAAATGTTAGTTATAGGTCTTAACAAAGAAAATCATCACATTTAGCCCCAAAACTATCAAAATTCCTCAATGTTTGCCATGCCATAGGATCCATCCTTCAATAATATGTCACGGAGCCTATTTTCCAAAGATTTACAAAGCATTTGGATTGTAAAATTTTAACAAGATTTTAATTTTAATGTTATCACTCATTCACCAATTCCAATACACCTCTTTTTTAACACCAACATAAAATTTTAACAAAATTCTACTAAAATTTTATAACCAAACGCTATGTTAAACGTTGGATCTTACTAAAGGGTGAACATTGGTGAACATTGATGCATTTTGAAGGTTGGGGCTAAATGTGATTTTAGGTGCAAATCACTAAACTATCCAAATTGAAATGCCAAGCGGTATAAGTTCGGCTAGGGACTGACCTAGGTTCTCTTAGCAGGCTAAAAAGTTTCAATTGAAAACCACATAAGTGAAATAAGTTTATAGTAGAAAGTTTGCCGTTCTTTTTCATTTTCTACATTTGATTAAACGTGGAAGCAAGGGTCTAACAACTGTTTCAGATTAGACTAACAGCTTCAAAATCACAATGGCTGAAAGAACAAAACAACATAAACTGATGGGGAATGAATTGAAGGAGAAAAAGAGAGAAATTAGGCACCACATTAAATTTAGCATCACATTTCTTGTAATCATGTTCTTGGCAACCAGTGAGCATTAGAAGCTTTGATGTTGCCAATAGTCTCCGGATCAAATGATCTCCTCTCATGAAGAAGGGCAAGAGAGTAGTGTGATGGGTTCACTCCTGTGTGGATATGTTGTTTGCCCATCAAAGGAAATTGGAAGCTTCAATGTTATGTCTGTCGATCTGATTGCTTTTGATTCCTATACTAAGCCTAACCATAATTACTTCTTTTTCCAACGTAAATGGTAGTCAAAGTAGAAGTTAGTATTATGTACTTTTGGTTGCCGGCTCTTTAATTTGATTTTACCCTTGTGGTGCAGGCGTACGTGGAAAAATCTCAGAAGGGCTAAATGAAACAGAGAACTTACAATGTTTCGTTTGCTTATTAGAACTTCAGTGTTTTTTTTTTGGTTCTGTCATACAGCAGGTGGTTTATCATATTCCTTGTGTTTTGATGTTTCTGCTAGCTCCAGAAGTCTTAGCTTTCCACCCCACCCTGCTATATTGACGTGATTTAATTGTTGGTAAATGGTTAGCTAAATAACCTTTTTAACTCGTGCTTGTAAATATACTCTTGGTATATTTTTGTTTGTAAGCTTTTGCTTTACTGGGAAGCATTTTAACGACATAGGGAATATGTTGTTTTCCTCATGAAGTTGGTACTGGGTTTCATCGATCTCGCCCTCGGCTTCTGCCAACTCACTGGCTTCACCCACCGGACTCCATATTCCAGTAACCATCCTAAGAAAGTAGACCAGGCTCCTCTGCAACACCTAGGGTATTGCACGGGGAGCAATTCTTTAAATCATAACCGTTCATTTGTAATAAACGGCTACAATTCTGCCAACTCATCAATCCGCTCAAATGTAGAAGTTTTTGTCTTAAAAATTCAGAAGCACACTCGTGGTAAGTTGAAGAGGTTTGTTCTTCTATTCTCTGTCGTCTCTTTCCTGTCTCTTGCCAAGGAGCCTGGAGCCCATCCTCACAGCAATATCACTTGGGGCATGTTTGTTTTGAGAAAATTTTGAGAGTGTTAAGTATGGTGTGAATGTTTAGGTAATGTTTGAGCTTTATTGATATGCGTGTAGAAGATGTTGACTTGTATTGATGTATAAAAAAGTAATATTGAGTTGTATTGGTATTCGTGTAGGAGTAATGTTGAGATTGTAATGTTAGAAAGTTGGATGCAAATTCTAGAAAATTTCTCAAAACAAACATGCCCCAAGTCTGTCACATTTATTAGTGTGAAGTTTCAAAGAGAAGTTGTGCAATCCCATTATCACAAAGAATGTGTGGCAATGCGGGTAGCGGTGAGATGTCTAGTTGTGGGTATGGCTAGCTCTCACCTATTTCGATATCCATTTGTAGTTCTCTGTTTTTCCTTCAAATGAGTGATTTGATGAATAAACCCATTGTGTTGGACTTGGGCAAGGTTTGAGGAAAATTAGTGATGTAAATTTGAACTTTTTTTGTGTTAGCTTGATGTCACCTTACTGTGATTGATTTTTATTCATTCAATTTCTAACGTCTGAATGGGTCGTGATGAATTAATTCACCGCTTTCGCAGTCCTTCAAAGACGTTCTTGACGGAGTTGAATGCAAGCAATATCCCTTTTGAGTCTTCTATTCTTTTGACTTTTCCTAGAACTCCATAGCCAATTAGGATAGCAGTAGCAAGGCAAAAGGAAAAGAAAAAGAAGAGAGAGAGAGAACAGTCTAAGGTAAGACGATAAGAAAACAAAAAAACAAAAACAGTCGAGAGAAGGTCAGGTGGATGAGCGACAAAAGATGGCGTAGAAAAAAATACATAACAGAATAAAGACAAAACTTGGTTGAAGTATGCCATAGCTGGAAGAGTGAGAGTCACAAAAAAACCCAAATCTAAGACTAACAAAAAAATCTTTCGAAAGATTACTAAAGCACAGTGGGATGAGCGGCTGTGAAAATGGGAGGGAAGTTCGATTCAGGCAATAGGAAGATAGGGAGGAGAGAGAAAAAAAAGACAAAAAGTGAGCTTTAATTCGGTCCTCAATCGATTAACTCAAACTTCTGTAAGAGTTTTCAAAAACTATTTTAAATTTTACGGTTGAATTGCTGATGTGACGATATCTTGTCTTTCAATTTTTAAATGAACGATCAAAATTTAAAGAATTGCTCTCGTGCAATACACTTAAGTATTACACAAGTCTGGTCCTAAGAAAGTGGTACATCTGCAGAGAGAATTGAAACATGAACTTATGCAACGGATTTTATTATAAGGTTTATATTGTTCGAAATTTTATATGGATAATATTAAATAGTATAAAGTCTATTTATTTTTATTTTTTTCAAATTATATCCTATAATTTAGATAAAGAATTATTGAAGATCTTAGTTCTATTCATTCTGTCACTCCTATAATTAGGGGTGGTTAACGGTAGTGTAGGTGATGGTTTGACAAAAATCGTCACCGCACCACTAAGGCATAATAACCGTCATTGCCGGTGACGGTATTAACGGTAACGGTTATAAACCGTATAACCGTTGTGCAAAAAAATAAGCTTTTTCCTTGAACTTTTCATTTTTTTCACTGTTTTAGGCTGTTTAAATTTCCAATATAATATCATAATCAATAATCATATCAAATGGATCTGGCAAAACTTTCCTTGTGGGCTACCAAGAAGTCAATCAATTGTGTTCGAAATCCACCCTTCAAGCTGGCACTTATCTTGTTATTTGGGTCGACCGAGATTTCTTCTAACTCCTCCGCTACTTGGGGCCGTTTTACTTCAACCTCTTATTCCCCGACCTGGGTCAACGACCCGACATCAGCTTCTGCGTTCCGAACGTCCCCCACTATTTGGTAGTATGCCGATTTGTCCTGGTCTTTCATTGCTGAGTGGTAGCAACCACAAGCAATAGACTAATCCCCTCTTACTACCCCCATCCCCGAGGGTGTGGGAAATTTTCCGGTGAGATGGTATACAGAGGAGACAGCTCGTAGGGCGGTTAAAGTGGAGCGACCGATGATGGAATTGTAAGATGAAGGTGCATTCACCACCAGAAAGTTTACCAGAGTTGTGGGAGACGTGGGATGATCCCCCATGGTGAGGGGGAGCTTTACTAATCACATAGGGTTGACTTTGTGATCGCCAAGCCCAAACAAGTCTGAGGGAAAAGGTAGGAGAGGGGTGTTGGTCAAAATCCTTCGCACATTGAAATTAAAGATCATGACTTCGATGACGATGTCATCATTGTATGGATGGAGTACCCTTGCGGCATCAGCTTTGGTAAAGGTGATAGGAATTTCCTCGGTCCGATACTTCTTCCAGGATTGCTCGGTAAGAAATACGTGATGATGTTGAGCTTCCCACATGTAATTCTTTTGGGCTCTTCTGCTCGGGCTCGCCATACAATATCCCCCCATTATGGTTCCCACTAAGCCTCAGCCTGGGGTAGAGGGAGTTCAATTTGTTATGTGGGATTGCCTGGCATTCGTTGGAGCTCTTTCTGTGGGCTCTGCCCATGCCCTCTTTGCTCAGCACGCTCCGGTCGAGGGACACCATGCTCCAGGATGAATTGACGGAGCTTCCCTTCTTGTAGTAGATATTCAATCTGCTTGCACAGCTCCCAACATTCGTCGGTGGTGTGCCTGTGATTCAGGTGGAATTTCACAATATTTGTTCTGATCCCGCCTCTCTAGAGGGCTACTAAGATTTTTGGGCCACCTGACACTCGGATCCTGCCTGATAGTCATTAAGATCTCGTGAGGAGCCGCGTTGAGTGGGGTAAAGATGGGTGCCGATCGGTAATCATGTGGGACCCGATGATCCATTCTCGTCCGCCTGTGCTGATCTCTAGACCTCGTATGGTCGGTCTCCCTACCACGCTTCTCCGATCTCTCGGGCTCGAGTGGAGTTAAACTCACCTGAGCAGAAAACATATCCTCGCAATCTATATGCTCTTGGGCCTCCCTCATGGCTTCATCGAAGTTGGTGGAATTCTTTCGGATGAGATACTTGAGAAAATCACAAGATTGAAGGCCATGAGCTTAGTTTCGTCGGTAGCGCGAGAAATAGTTACTGCCTCCCGATTGAACCTAGTAAGGTATGTACGTAGGCTCTCTCGAGATGTCTGCTTGATGTTGAACATGTAAGAAGATGACTTCTTAAACATCTTGTTGGAGATATAGTGGCTCTCGAACATCGCATTGAGGGTGTCAAAGTCGCCAACGGACCCCGACGGTAAACTAGAGAACCACCGCTGAGCTGCCCCTTTTAGGGTGAAGGAAAAGACACAACAGAGGATTGGATCCACATATGATTGGATGTGCATATGGAAGCAGAAGATCTCGATATGGTCGCAAGGGTCTCCCGAGCCATCGAAGAGGTCAATAGCTGACGGGTGGAATCGTTGGGGCAGCGGGCAAGATAACACCTTATTAGTGAACGAGGAACTACTGAGCTGGGATGTCGCGGTAGGAACCCCGACCTTGGTAAGCTCCATGGCAGCGAGCTTCTACTTGAGCAACCGGATTTGTTCGGTCTGGGCTACCATTTGTGCCTGAAGAATTCCATGTCGAGACTGGTCACAAACCTTTTGCTGGGAAAAACGAACCTCGGGTCGGGAAAATTGAATGAGTTTCGCTCGAGCCCTCTGGAACAACGGTTGAGGCATGAGACTTAGTTCGGGACGGTGACAGGGGCGGAGGTGGAAAAGGGGATGGAGTCAGCTCCTTCAGCCTGTGAACCAATTTTCCACGTTTTTAGCCACAAAGACTAACACAGCGTCCGCCACGGGAGGCGTGCCAACAACTATATCGGATTGAACAACATCGTTTTGATTATCTGGAGTGGAGGCCATTTGAATGAAATTATGCCAGATAACGATGGTAACAAGGCGTGCAAGGGAAATGGTCACAAGAAGCTGTGATGAGTGTGTTTTGTTTAGAAATGACTTTTTTCTAGAGTTCCCACAGACGACGCCAACTGATGATGTCAAGAATCACCACAATGCTCGGAAGCCAAGTAAACCGACAAGAATCATCGAGGGGGTGGCCTCGAATCAAGTCTCTGACGGTCAAGTTAGAGATTTAGAAGATGTTTAGTGTTTAGAGAATGAAATTAAGCATGATACCTATGATGGCATTGTATGAAATTAAGCATGATACCTTTGATGGCATTGTATGAGAATTAAGAACCTTACGGAGAGTGATGCTTCATATAGAGGTTCTCCCACTGTGAACAACAATTCTTTTATCCCCAGACTAAACACTTCATGGCCAGTGAACCCTATGAGTCGAATGCTTTCTTTTATCAATGCTTCTCTTCCAAGTTTCATTTGGTCGTACGCAGTGGTATACAAAATATCAGCGGAACTTTCGGTGTTGATGAGTATTCATCGGATCTTGTAATTTCCTATCATAACGTCAATCACCAGCGCATCGTCGTGTTGATACTCGATTCCCGCCATGCCTTTTGTTGTGAACGTGATATGCTTTTCTTCTCCTGACAGTGGACGTCAAGATCCGTTGTTTATTTTTGCGACAAGTAATTGACTCACGTAAGTCTTTCTCTAAGATTTAGACGATCCTCCTGCTGCAAGGCCTCTGGAAATGAACTTGATTTTGCTTATCGCTCTTGGTGGCACACTCTTGGTGGCGAGCATCATTCTTTCGGTCATTCTTTCTGTCGTGGGACTCCATCCCTACGATCCTCCCGAGGTTCCCTCTCATCCCTTCGATAGGGCCCCAAACGTCAGTTCTCGGGAGTTCTTGGTTCTCTTTGGAATGGCTCTCCCAATCAGGTCGTGGTGAACTATCGAAGACACCCTTGTTGAATTAAAGCCTCTATCTGTCTCTTCAGTTGTATACATTCGTCAGTGTCGTGACCATGGTCATTATAGAAGCGAAGTAAGCACGATTTTCCCAATTTTTTAAACTTAGTTTTGGATTTTGCTATTTAGCGACCTCAAATAAGATCCTTTCCTCCTGTTGTCTTCAATCCTAATTTTAAGCCAAGTCACCTAAGCCGCACCAGAAGAATTAACATGATCGTCAGTCAATCTAGGTGGTTTTCGACTATAGATTATGGATTCAACTCAGGGAGACACTACTTATTACTATGTCTCCTACTGAGTGATTCATCTTGAGGAGTGTTTGTGAACTTCCCATAGAAACTTTCGGTTTCCTGGAATCCATGTATGCCATTCCCGAGGGTTCTCATCCAACACAAACTACATTCATACTCTCTGCAATTCCATCTTGCTGGCTCTTCTTGAGGGGTTTTTCATATCTACCAAACCCATGACCTCCAATTGCCAACCAACCCCTCTCTTGAATCTTAACTCTTACTGCCAAACCAACAGATCACTAAGGTTTGTCCTGTTTCTAATTAAATCCATGGACTTGTTTTGCTTGCTCTGTTATTTTATTCTTCGAACCCACGATATCAATTGGACTTTTCGCCAAACTTTTAGTTCCAATTCTTTCGTCATCGGTTAAGTCATTGTCATCCACCCCAAAATGGAAAGAACATATATTTAATGTCCTTATACCTTTAGCCGACTGATCATGAAACAGTTGCGTACAGCTCACTTCATTAGGAGGGTAAAAATCGGAGAGAAGATACAGAGAAGATCTGGCTGCCAAATATACCTGCATTTTGCAATTAAGAAAATGGTTTCTTTATTTTTCTTTATTCAAGGATGTCATAGAAATCCCAGTCTATAATTGCAGACTGCAGAAGCTACTCATGAGATATATGACCTCGTGCTACGTCTCTCTGCTTTGCAGAACATAAAATGGCCTCTGAATCTCCTTGGAAACTTTCACAGGAAATTCAACACTAAAGGAATGGTCCCGCAGGAGAATTGAAGTCTTTCGCTGTCCACCCTTGCATCGATTACAGACAGTCTAATCATTTGTCAGTTTCATGAATATGATGGATCGAGCGGCATCCACAATTCCACATGACCGAGTGTATGTCTGATACTGAAATTTGAGGTTGGGGTTATCTGAAATTCAGACAAACTTGGATTTTGATTGATGTTATTTAAAGTGATCAGGATAACTTGGATGAAACCAATTGAGCCATCAGATTGAACTAAATCCTGAATCTGTCAAAAGTAGATTCAGGTCTTGTTCGATGGGTCATCGAAGGTGGAACATGCACAGTATACGTTTTGGAAGAACTTCACACTAATCTGGAAATATATATCTTTTCACTCGATATATATGATCCGGATACAATTTTTGCCATAAATCTGGGGTTGGAAGATTAATTAAGTTATCACTTTCACGAATCATCTTAGCTATACGAATGTCGGTTTGAGAGGGGGAGAGAGAACAAGTACTGTCACCCACATTTGGGTCCGTATCGGTGGACTAATGGGGAATCGAGGTACGTCATGGGCGATTACGAGAGCTTTAAAGTGACCAAATTTTCAATTTTCCTTTTTTTTTTTGTTAATAGGAGAATCTTTGCAAGGCAAGCTCACAAGACTGCCCTCAATAAGCTAGCGTGACGGCTCAAAACTCACGGCTCTTTAGGTTATTCTAAGTGAATTATAATAAAATATTTCCAAGATACAACCATTCTTTTCAAATTTAACTCTTAAGGATTTGTTGATTGATAAGCATTTATTAATTGATAAGTTGTGAAATTTAACAATAACGTCCTAATAGCTACTACTCAAGGAAATACACTGAATAGGATATAGTAAGAATCTGAGGGTATTATATATCATTCTCTTACGATAGACTTAATTGTAGTCACTAGATGAACCTTTTCTCCTTGTCATAAAAAAAGTTTCATATATATATATATATATATATATTGGAAAACAATTTTTTTCCGTTTTAGAAAATATGATATAGAAACAACTAATTAAATAGAAGGAATCGAGCCTGAAGTTTGAGATTTGGTTGACATGGGATAAGTATGTATTCTGTCCAAAGGGTTGCATAATTATTTGGAAAGAAGACAAAGGACAAGGAAAAAACAAAAATTCACCAGGAATTTCAGCAGGTTCAGTAAAATGTGGGGCTTTAATCCCAAAGGAGACACCATTTCGTCAGCTTCCAGTTTCGGAAGCCTTCTAGTTTAGCTTAGAATTCCTTCTCGACAACCAAAAGGGCTAAGAGCAACCGAGTGCTGCTTTCCATGATTCCATCCTCAAGTAACCTGTTAAACTGAGTCTATTCGTACGCACTACTATCGATAATGGTGAGTAATATTTATGCGTAATCGATTGCTCTGATCAATTGTTCGACAAGATCGCTTTCCGCATACCCTTTGATTGAGATTTACATATGATCACTTGGATAACAAATTCTCGATGCTTTCACAAAAACAATTGAGGAAAATATAGCAACTATGTGGCCCTTTCCAAGGCCTTAAAATTCTACTTCCAGTTCCAAGGAGCTTTCTTTCCAGGGGCCATTTTAGGACCCAACAAGATTGACATTCACTTTTGTATCTCTTTTTCTACAAATGGAAACTTGAAGCTCCTCACTCAAAGAAAATCGCCATTGTACAGACTCTGAGGAGGCCATGGGGGTGGGGTTGAATTCCTAGCTAGCAGCCTCCTCTTGTTTTTCCGTATGGTGGGATAATTAATGCATCGATATCCGATCTAGATCCGATATCCTTCATGTGAAAATGTTCTTCCAAGTTTACCGGCTATTGACAGAACTGGCACTCTTTTGCAGTAAGGCCATAGCCCCACCATTTTGTAGGCTTGTCTTGTTTTCTCACAGCCTGGTTGCGGGAATGGAACCAATATTGTTAGGAAAGAACGCACCACTTGATTGTTTCAAGGAAAATTTCTAATTCCTTCGCTGCCAGACTCCATACTCAATGTTTTCCCTTCTACACAAGACAAAGTACTCAAACATGCAAGACAGGCTTGGTCTGCAAAAATTGGGAAAATCACAGATTTCAGGTCCACACACACACACTATTTGCAATGTTCTCTACGGCTGTCTTTGGTTATAAGATATTTAGGTCGATATATTTTCTGAACATTGTATCATGTAATTTGCAATTCCCAATGGATGATCAATCTACCAAATTCATTGACTGATCAGTAGGTTCCTGGCGAACCGCTTTATGATCTATTTTTGTTTTTGGTAAATGGTAAGTATATTTCTCAAAGAACTATAGAGAGTTAGGGCTTAGTCCCTAATTACAAAAATTAATGAGAGCTTAACAAAACCAGTCTAACAAAACCCAACAGGAAAAGGGGGTGACAGCACCAGAACACAGAAGCACACTGATACAAGGCATGCAGTAAATGTGACATGTACAACTTGAAACCAGCAATATTAGAAAGATTCCACGCTGCAGCAACAGATGTTAAATGCTTTTAACGTCAATTGCTACACTGTGTACTAGCAATAAAATTGGTGTACTCCCTATTTAGTTGCATTATTGATTATATGATAGATGGTCATAGCTAGCTAGTCTACAAGAGCTTGCTACAATTTTGCAAACATTACATGTACAAGCACGTTTGGTACATCATTATTACACTTTCCTGCGATACTTTTCTGACCAACACTTTAGGGGACGATCATTATTCAACCTTCAGGCTTCAGGCATTTAATACGATCACTTTAAGCTCAAAATTTTCAAGGTTTTCTTCTGAGAATATGTATGCGCACACGCGTATCATTAAAGGATAGAAGTTTTCGCCCCAGAGGACATTATTTTAATACAAACCTAACCCAGACACAAGCGACGGCCAGCTGAGAGGCATGAGGCTCATGCATCTACATTTGGTTATATGTGATTAAATACAGAATGCATGCATAAATGAAATGTTTCTTCATGAGTTTTTGGGAACACCCAAGTAAAACCCCAAAATGATTGATTTGTGCATGCGCAAGTGGAGAACAACAAGAATTATGACACGGATACAAAGAAAGATAGAGATCACCCGAAGTATTGCACTTGAAAACAAAAGATGACCTCAGAGACTTGCCCCACCGTCTGATACAGATTCGAGCTGGGTGATGCAATTTGGTGTTTCCAAGTCTTATACCCTTCTGAATTGTACGTGTAGGTGTTTCATGATTGATGGTACCAGCTAGCTCATGAATCATAAAGATAGTAACAGACCTCTCTATTTTCTTCCTAAGCCCAGGCCAGCAGAACTCTAATTGGTATTTGGTACTTGTATATGGGTTTTCTTTTGATATGATTTAAAGTGTACTTTATTAGAAAATGCAAGTTCATCTATCTCTCTTGCTCATCTGAGATCTTATATGCCAACACAGAGGAAAAGAAGACCCAGAGGACGAACAAGAGGTTTTATAATTTTCGAGTCATGCAACAACACACGTTAACTTAACCAATCAATTTAACGGGGAGAGTATATTACTGCATATTATAGGCCAAGACTTTCAAATCATTCGCTTCCTCGAGTAAAGATCTAACAAATTATTATAATTGATACTTCTCGACAAAATAGAAACTGCGATCAATCCGTTTGTACGTCCACTTGCATATCATTAATTTCTTAACCCGATACTCACTCTTTCATTCATTTCTTGATGTACGTACTGTCTCAAAAGTTCCAACGGGCACCTATGTTCATATCTGTTGATGTATTTTAGTTGGCGTAATATTTTATGACGTGTTTTAGTTTATTTCTGAAATTCGTATTTAATGAAGCACTGTTTAAAGTCCAGCAGTTCAACATAATTGGTGATCATTTGAGAATGGTTAAAGTTTGATTGAAGTCTGCGTATAGTTTGCTAACGCGAAGTTGACACATTTATGTTTTAATTAAAGCACTCGAAGTTTAATCAGAGGTCACTTACAGTTTATCAAGATTGACGAAAGTCTGTTACAACGGTTTTAACAGATGCGCTCAAGATTCAAGAAGTCTCGAAACTTCGTGAATACCTTCCCTCCGACCCCTAGAATATAAAAATCATTTTCTTTCATTCATTTAATACGTTCCTTGAAATAATTTTAGAGAGATCTAGCTATTGAGAGCTTTTCGTGAGATATTCCCTGCAACTCTTTCTACAGTTTGTTCTGTGTAAATTGAGAATAAACACAGTGAGTTTTTCTTCTCCATTGAATCTCGATTTGGTTGATAATTGTTGGAAGTCCCACATTGTTAGAGAAACTAGTCAATGTGCTCCTTATAAGGTTGTGACATCCCTCACTCCTCAAGGCGTCTTTTGGAGTTGAGTTAGACCCATCTTTCACATATTGTGTAAATTCTAATATGGTATCAGTGCAAGGTTCCTAGTTTGTGGTCCCACCGTCACCCGTTTCCACGTGTTGGCTTGGATGTCCTCCCGCCACACGTGAGGGGGCGTGTTGGAAGTCTCACATTGTTAGAAAAACTAATCAATGTGCTCCTTATAAGGTTGTGACATCCCTCACTCCTCAAGTCGTCTTTTGGAGTTGAGTTAGACCCACCTTTCACATATTGTGTAAATTTTAATAACAATCATCAAGAGTTTCTGTATCAAAGAAGGGTATCTTCAGAGGTTGTTGGAGATCTACCAGGACTGTGTGTTACAGTTGTGAAGACGCCGATTGCACGTGGGTGTGTGTGAAAAGATTGTCTTGGCTGTAGAGTTTGGTTTTTGGAATCAAGAACTTCAAATGGAAGAGGAGTTGAGTTAGACCCACCTTTCACATATTGTGTAAATTTTAATAACAATCATCAAGAGTTTCTGTATCAAAGAAGGGTATCTTCAGAGGTTGTTGGAGATCTACCAGGACTGTGTGTTACAGTTGTGAAGACGCCGATTGCACGTGGGTGTGTGTGAAAAGATTGTCTTGGCTGTAGAGTTTGGTTTTTGGAATCAAGAACTTCAAATGGAAGAGGAGTTGAGTTAGACCCACCTTTCACATATTGTGTAAATTTTAATAACAATCATCAAGAGTTTCTGTATCAAAGAAGGGTATCTTCAGAGGTTGTTGGAGATCTACCAGGATTGTGTGTTACAGTTGTGAAGACGCCGATTGCACGTGGGTGTGTGTGAAAAGATTGTCTTGGCTGTAGAGTTTGGTTTTTGGAATCAAGAACTTCAAATGGAAGAGGAGTTCCTCGTTGCCTGCATGGTGCAGAGCTGAATGTTGTATTCCAGGTAAGGTAACGGTAGAGTTAGACTAACAACGGGGTGTTGGGTAGTTTATAGATCACCGTGTACCGAGTTTGAAGATTTTGGTGGATTCGTTTAAACCGGCTTACGAGCCTGAAGAGTTTTTTCCTCTTAAAAGATTCTTCAAGTAGTTTTTCTCTTCGTAACCAATCATGGTGTCTTATGTGTGATTTTTTTTTATGTAGATAACTTTGCTATTGTTAAAATTGTTTTTCGTGTATTTATTTGATTAGGAAAGAAAATCTAACGTTACTTCGTTGCATTGACAAACTGCTGTAACGTGTCCATATTAAGTTATCAAGTCCGCATTATATACTGCTGCTAGATCACTCTTGAAATTTGCTGATTGTATCTGTGAGATTGTGCAGCTGTTAATTTTAGATTTAAAAAGGGACTGAAAGTTTCAGAACCTATTAAACCTCTCCTTTCTAGGTTCGTTTATTGTATATTGAGTCTTGAACCTCCTTGTTCAATATCTTAGATATGCTGGAATCAATTTTTTGTCTTTTTAGTAATCTTGAAGATCAACTCTTTAAGTTCTGGAAAGATACCAATTCCCTCCTGCTAGCTATATCATGTATAAACCTCTGCAGATTGTTGCAGATGATTATCACTAAGATCCTGGTAGCGCGAGAAGAAAAAGGTGAAAATGAAGAGGGGAGAGAAATAGTAACAAGAGACAAGAGATTTTAAGTGGTTCGGTCTAGAAGACCTACATCCACTATGAAAGCCCTTCATGACTGTATTTTGTATTATGAGTCTATACAGATTACAATTGAAGATCTCTATTTATAGAGATAATACAAAGCATAATAGGAGAATATCCTATATTTAAATTTAAATCTCTACATTTGATTTTGAATTTGAATCTTCATAACAATATCAAAAATTTGATATTGTGATAACATAATATCATATCAAATCTTTAAGATTTGATTATGATATTATCTCTAACAGCGCGCGTAAACAAGACAAAATCGACTGAAAGGACGTTCATCCGTGGATGCAAAAGCCTTGCTCGATCGATTAATACGTACCCAGCTTTTTCATTGAAGTACCTATATATATATATATATATATATATATATATCCAGCAAAATCCAGCGCCTTTGGTAATGTGAAATCAACTTCTTTCTTTTTAGAAAATTCGTTCGCTTCTAGTACACGGTTATATATCCTTCGATATAATGGTTGCCGTACGTAGGGTGGGTTTGTTTTGTAAAATTTTAATGTTGTTAAAATTTTAGGTATTGGGTTTAGTGAAAAAGTGAAGAGAGAAGTAATTTTTTATACTTTTTGTAATGAAAAGTGATGATTTGATGGGGGAGAGAGAGATTATATTGTAATATTTTATTGTGTTAAAATTTTAGGAAGTGTAAAATTTTACAATGCAAACACAGCCGTAGCCTAATTTCTTGTCGCAGGAGATCGATAGCGACCTCTCAAACATGCATCTTGGTCGTTGATATTTCAAAAATTACCCATGTTTTTTTCTTTCCAAAATCCATCACTTAGAAAATGTTTCTTCAGTGTGACCATTTCAATGCCTTGCGCTACAGTAACACATATTCGTTAAGGTCAATAAGATAACCTGCAGGGTAAGTACCAAGGCCATATAAAATGTTTCCATTTATAGTCGACTTCTGTTGCCTTTCCATTGTTAACTTACTTAATTTTCATGCGTCATAACGTGTCCCAAACAAATTTGTTATTTTCCCCGATTTTGCAAGTAATTCAACACCTCAAAGATGGTAATTTTCTTGGTCCGGTAAAAAGAGGGTGAGGTAGCTGGAATCCTTAGTCTCAGATGGGATTGGCATCTAAGAGTAATTTCTCCTATTTGTTTGTTTTTTTGGTGAAATGTAACTTTCAATTTAGAAAGAAGAAGGATCGAGAATAGGAGGTTATCCCCAATTGCATGCGTATATGTCATGTCTTTCATTTTGATTACACTAAAATCATAAGCAAATTATATATAGTTACGACGTAAATATATTTTACACCCTCATCTATAAGGGTATAGACACTTAATTTACAATCAATATTATTATTTTTGTCACAATACATATATTAATTATTATTTTTAGATACTTTGCACTCTCAATTTTTAACTCATCGAATGACGATTTTATTTTTATAATTTTTTTAGTCATTCCTTGTTAAGGTGAAATTATCATTTTAAAAGTTTAAAAAATCAATTTTCGTTTAAGTTGGAAGGAATAATACGAAAAAAAACAATTGAAACATAACGTATCAAGATTGCAGTGATCGAAATTTATATTTATTTTTATAATTATTAATATACTAAATTAGTTTACTAGCTATACGATAAGGTCAAGAAAGTAATCAACTTTTGCTCCCCAGCTCCCAGAGATATAGAACCCAACATTGACCGCAACAGCAGCAAAAGTAATCATATCAGGAACGGGGAGGCATACGCAGAAAAAATAAAGAAGCCCCCAGGGTTTCAGTGCCGGTGGTGGTCAGCCATATGAAAAATAAATGGAGTAAGCTCTAGGATGTGGCAGAGCCAGCAAGGGCTTGTTTTGTTGTAAGGTTCCTAGGTGCAATTCTCAACCGTTGATCATTTGATTCTGGTGGGGTCACCCAAACCCTGCAGACTGCTTTTCAATTCCTTTTTAAACCTTGCTGCGTCATACACCTCTTCAGTGAAAATCTGCCCCAAATCATTCTCTGTCTCTCTACCATGAAGCTTCTTTAAAGCTAGCTGCAAAATACCCGAGTTTTTTCTTCCACCACCCATAGCCCTTCTTCGTCTTCTAAAGCACTATATGTATCTGTAATGTGTTAGTTACAACTTCTATTAGCCAGAACCACTTCAAGAACCCGTTACTCTCTCTCTCTCTCTTGTACAGAAAACACAACCCCTCCTATACCATGGACATCAACCACCACAATAAACTCATGATAAACAACAGTTGGAATCTTCAACTGGCCACAGAAGAGCCCATCCTCCATCCCCAACTCTCCTTTAGTCCCCTTTTGCCAAATTATCCTCTTCAAACCCATCAAGTACCATCTTCATCCAACCAGATTACTCTTACTGAGGCATTTGCTGATCAACACATTGGAAACCAAATGGAGGAAGACCAAGAGTCAGAAGAGGAGCTAGGGGCCATGAAGGAAATGATGTACCAGATCGCCGCGATGCAGCCTGTGGACATTGATCCAGACACAATCCGGAAGCCAAAAAGGAGAAACGTTCGAATTAGCGATGATCCTCAAAGCGTGGCTGCGCGTCATAGGCGAGAAAGAATTAGCGAGAAAATCCGAATCCTCCAAAGACTTGTCCCCGGAGGCACAAAAATGGACACAGCTTCTATGCTAGACGAAGCCATTAGCTATGTCAAGTTCTTGAAGAGACAAATCCGCTTACTAGAATCACCTCAGCAGTCACAAGGCATTGGAGCTAGTACGGGGCCGGCTTTACTCCCCCAAGAATGGCCTTTCACACCTAACAAGCCTCATGGCTCCTCCTCCTCCCCCACCATGGACCTTCCGGCTGCTGGACCTGGATTTGCCTATGGAGGCAACCTGGGGGAAACCTTGGCCTTTAACCATGAGGTAATTAGCGATTAGTGGCAAATGATTGTCTACTAATTGTAATACTAGGGGATTTGCATATATATTGGTGATATTTTTGGGAGGGTCATGTGGAGCAAAAGGCTGTTAGGATATTGTTGACTAAAAAGGCTGTGGAACAATCATAACGGTTGGCTTGAGTTGCGTACAACCATATATATATAATATAGAATAAGGCCTATGGAGTGTCAAAGTTGGCCGGAAAGTTTGTTTGGCTGACTCTCTTCCCGGAATAAAACAGTGACGTTAGAGTACTACCTTGTTGAATATTAATTTATTCCCTCTTACCGTCTTCTCTCTATATATCCATATATATATATATATATATATATATATATATATATATATATATATATATACACGAACATATGCATCTATTTTATCTTTGCATACATGGTTGTTTCTCATTGCACGTATATATGAATGCGTGGTGTAGGCTTTAATCCTATAATGCATGTGCAGACGTGTTTGTTTTGGTTTATAATGAACTTACATATGACTATGAGATAGAAATCGCACGGGGAGGTAGTCAATAATACACTACCCATCGAAATGATTGTTCCGGTGTGTTAATGTGTAGTTAAGAGGAGACTCAATAAACAGAGGGCTTAAAGTGAAAAACCCTAGGCGCTCTCATGGTCATGGACAAAGCTAACTAACTAACTAGACAACCTTTGTGTCTTTAATTGAAGCAAGATTGTGCAGATTTAGGTTACGTTGTAAGGTGTTTGTTTAATTAGGGGACACGGCTAGCTATGAGCGGACCTCGATCTTCTGGTAAACTCTCTCTCTCCCTCTCTCTCCTGCCCAGTGAATTCACCAAAAACTACATTAAAGTCGTTTCTGCAGTCATGTCAGGTAATATTTCCGATCTAGGTTGCATGAACCTCGTTTGTCTGTTCTATGTCGACCTTTCGTGTTTATGTCAAAGGTATATTTATTTTTTTCTTTGTTGGAACATACGACATTACTCTTGCTATTCCCAACCTCAATCAAAACCATCTGATCGAGCCCTATATATACTCCTATTATATCCAACTCCAACTTCTAATTTCAACGCACAAACTTATTGGCACACACAGGGTTCAAAGCCCGAATACACTAATACATATATAAACTCTTGATTCATTCAACTCACATGCCCAAGCATGCATCTGTCAGCCTTCAAACACTAACACGCCATTGTGCACACGCAACACATATATGCATCTTCCAGTTGCCTCATATATATATAAGAACTTAATTCACATCTTCTAGAAGATTTCTCTGGTCTGAAGCCATTGAAGAGTACTGGAATGGATGTTTTATAACATATCTGTGCCACATCATGTATGTTTAACGCAGCTAGCTTACATCTTAAAATCTTTTTCCAGTCTCATGAAAACTGGCCGCCTAACTAGTGATCCCTCACTACTTATGGCCAAAGGCGCTAAATCTTTATTATTAATATATATTTATACCCTCTATATTCACTTCTTTGTTATTTATAATAGACGAGTATCTGTACTAATTCAAAAAAGATTACAAGACATACAAGGACAAAAGGCAAAACAAGCATTAGAAGAGCTTAAACCCTAATGGACATTTCACTTACTGATCCCCCATGTGAGAAGAGTACTCTTAACTGATGACCTACTAATTCCCTTAGACAAGTGAGTGAAAGCTTTAACTAAACACTAGGGCTATATCCTTAATTCACAGCGGGAAGGGATAGGTCCACAGGCGGATCCAGGGGGTGCGGCCCTGGGCGGCCGCCCCCCATTGGATCTGCCAAAAATATTTATTATATGTAAAAAAAAATTATTTTATTTTTATTATAAGTTGGTATGGGCCTATGGGAGCCCGATCCCCATAGGCCCAGGCCAACCCTAGTTTTAAACTTGCAGGGCCTGGTTTTAAGTGTGTATTAATTGCCTCTACTTTCAGTAGCCTTGGCCGGTTAAAAGTGCCAGAGAAATCGTCAGATGGTTTTTACTTGGCAAATGCGGACCTCCTTTTACGTGGACCTGGACCACCTGGTGCTAGAGAAATCAAGTCTTTTGGGTTTTGTTTTTCCTGGAAATGAGTATACGTGTATCTTATTTATACATGCTGCCTCTTTATTACTTCTTTCTTTTAGTTTTTAAAGTATATTTTCTTTGGAGTGAAAGATTTGACAATTTGATATTTGCATCTTAACTGGATATTGTGAGGCAACTAGTGCTTTTATCAAACCTAATTAATGTATTTGCAATTGAATACTAACGATGGTAAATCCCTTGGTAGCCTATAGGACACTGGCAATTTATTGAACAATTTGGGCAATTTATAGTTAACAGCAAATTCTCCATACTATTATAGGAATTATAATGCAATACTTCTCAGTTATTTTTGTCCATACTATTTTTGTAGTACTTGATACTGAAAATTCTAGTATATATCCCCCTTGACTCTCAATCTCATTATTTAGATTTTTGACGGTTTCAATTTTTGTAGGATACTCGAGATTTTACACTTGAAAATTGTTGGACCTTCGACCCCTAGTATGTCCCTCTATCCAAGATTATCTCTCTACAATTCAGTAGAAAATTCATTTATTTAGTATGCTAAAAATGCTTTACGGTTTGAAATTTTGTGAGTTGTGAAATTGTTGGAGGATGAGATTGAATTGATTTGGATATCTTAGGGCTATAGAGGTTTCTACCTAAAAATTTCTAATTTTTTTAATTTTTTTTGAAAATAAATAGAAACCCACTCCATATTTTTGGGTCCCGAATAAATTATTTAGCTGATTTTTGTTTGTTTAGAATTTTTCATGCCCTTGAATTTCTGTGGAGTTCCTACTGATCAAACTATCATTTTCTGATATATATATAAGATGGAAATTAGTAGGATCTAATTGCCACTTTCAATCTTAGCAAATAGTACGTACTTATATTTTAAAATTGTTAAAGCTTTTTAATCCTTAATTTTCGATATTTTAACTCTAAGATATTTTTTAGATTACGTTGGAATTTTTTTTTTTTGTCATTTCGCCTTATGTATTCGACCCCCTTCAAATTGGATCCTAGATCCGCCACTGGATAGGTCATAGGTATACAGCTAGCTTGCACTCTTCTAGACTATATTGATCTTCACACATCCGGATAGGCAAAGGAAAACTAGTTTAAAACAACCAAGGCTACGATAAATTCGCACCAAAGCACAAACCTTAACAACATGCAAGCGCAACTAGACAAAGGCAGGACCTTTCTTTTTTCCCTTTTCATTTGTTAAATATATATCAACAAAACTTATTTAAAAGAATCACCAGCTCATTTTTCATGATTCAACTTAGAGACAAGCTCCTTATACATATATACTTATTGATTACTAAAAGTAAGACATTGACTAACGTCAAACAAAATTCAATCCAAAAAATAGATCTAGCACCACCCAAGAGCTTGAGATAAAAGCTATTTGCTGGCCAAAAATCATTTATCCACCTTAATACTTTGAGGATTTCGAACTAGAATCCCTAAATCTTTAAGGCTAGGGTTATCCTTCACGATGTTAGAAAAGCTCCAATCTTCCATACTGCAGGTCTCATCGCTGTCTCCCATCACAGGGTCTAAATGAAAGGGCGCACTATCAGTATAGTCTTCTGTCAATTAGGATAGGAGTTTTTGTTTGTAAACTTTTAAATATATATTGAGACAGAATAGATAGAGCGATAACGAGTAATTACGTCAGAATAAATTAGAATTTTAAACAAACTTATATATAGTTCTAACGACTCCCTTGGAATCTCTCTTAAGTTCTTTTAACTGGTATCTCTGCATTTGGACTTGGTGATTGATCATGTCTACTCTCCGAGATGATGTAATAGACTCTTATGACGTGATTGAAAAATGGGTTGTTTAGCTATATACAGAACAAGAGTTGATTGATAGAAAATATCTCATCGAAGAAAAAACAAATGAAAAAGAAATTTCCTGTGGAAGCCATTTCCTGCTGGTGATAATTGATGTGCACGGCCTCAGAAATGGTTCTGTAGATGCTGCAGTCATGATTTATTTTTTACGTGGGCTGTTCAACTATAAAAAGAACAGGCCTGATTGAAAATTTGAAAGGACGATGCCACAGGTAAAAAGGCAAAAGGGAAAGTAATTTCTCGTGGAAGTATTTTCTCTCGTTTATTTCTTTCGGGTTGGTGGGGGAAGATAGGAAGTCATTTGTCAGACATTGTTTCACGTAGGACGTACGTTGAAACCTGCAACTAAGAAATTCACACATTTCCTTACAAGATCAAATACAGCCAAACGAGTGTCCGGAGATAAAGAACATGCATGGGTTGTTCTCTTTTTTCTTTTTCTTTTTTTCTTTTTTTCCTACTTCCTTTGTATAATAAGACGCACAAACAATGCGGAATTGCTGCAGGGAAATATGGAGAATAATCTCTTCCACTCAATCATTGCTTTGGCAAACCATGATAAGCTCCCCGGTCGACAGGTCTTTTTGAGCTCTTTATCGCATAAGCGCCGCCGTTTAAGATTACGTAGCCCAACGCACTTGTGGGGTTCACCGTTCACCTGTAACTTATGGTTTGAGAAGTCAGTCAGTGACTCGGTGCAACTTTTTGAAAACCTCACATCAGAAGACTTCCATATCCGGCCGGCACCTAGATAGTGCACTGTACTTATCCAGACGGGATTGTGCAAATTTAAATTATTCAAAGCCTCACTAATTACAAAGTGAGTGCCTAATTAAGTTGTGCAGTACGTACTTCAGGCAGCTGACACCATCATTACCTTTATCATCGGCCATAATCAATAATCATCATACATCTTCACAAACTCCCAAAATTATAACATATGAAAACGTTATGGCTAGCCACGTATCCAGTTACAGGGATAACTCGGTCATCTTTCAAGAAATGAGCTTTCCTAAAATTTTGTTACGGAAACGCCTGCGCTTCTTTTCCTTTTTTTTCTCTTCGATTTGATTTTGGTTGTATAGCTTTAACTGCGGATCGAGTACGTGTTTACACAAATATTCGATGAAGCTCTACCTTGAAGCTTGGGTTCATGAGCCCTCACGGCCCACTTCAACGTGGGCCTCCGGTTGTAACGGGTTTCAAGTCCAGTGCGGCCTTTTTGTTTTTTTTAGCATAATAACTAACCTCATTACTATAAGCGAAAATACAAACTAAAGAACTCTTAAAGTCATGGAGGTTCAAAATCCACATACTCCCATTGGGTAATTTTGCAGGAACTCATGAGAAAGGGACAAGTATCCCTCAAAAGATGAGGAAGCAACCCCACGAGTAAGATCGTGCGAAAGAGAATTCGCACTTCGCCGGATAAAAAAAAAAACCACCTTACAAGCCTGTAAGGAGTCTAGTAAAAACAGAGCATTACAAGGCTGCGTTTGCAACCAAAATTTTATCTCTCCTAATAAAATACTCTAATATAATTAGTTTGCAACCTAGAAGAAGACTTATAAAGAACAAAGAAGTTTGGATCCGAAAAGTATGCTTAGGCAGTTCCTTCACAGAGCACAACAGAATGAAGAGGAATATGTATCATTTCAAATCCCTATTTTTATTGAGCGTTTTTCGCAGTCTTACAAGCTTTACCGATGGTATTGACGAATCTATTTTGATTTGTTCTTCTGCCATGATCGAATGAGAATGGATAAGAAGCATCCCGAGCGTATACCATTATACCCATAATGATTGGCCGAGTTACATCCCCTTTCAATTTCCATTCAAGAGTTTTTATGTGTTTCCACGCCACCTCGCCCTAATAATTGGTAGATTAGTGTCACCAACAACAAGGCGAACTAAAAACCGCACCTCTGACTTTACCAACCATCGGATCAGTAGAATCTCCCCGAGCAATTAAGGCTCCAATAATAGCTCCAGCCGAGTTCCGATAAACACAAGCAATCACTAGGGGTGAACAACCAGAAATTCGGTCCAATTTTTGGACCAGATTTCCAGTTGTATTTAAAATAAGGACCGGACGAACCCCATATATATAAGGGGTCCGGTCCACACCGGTTCGGTTGGACCACTTAAGTAGTCTGGACCGGTTTCTCTTTTTTAAGTTTTTTTTTTTCATTTTAGCTCACATTTTAAGATAAAAAATAGTTGTAAATATCTTAAAAAACTTAAGTACCATAAGTCAAAATAAAAAATTATAAAAGTGTAAAAAAATGTTATGTTTGTATTAAAAAAATTTAAGAAAAAAATTTATTAATTATATTAAGAAATCCAGTCTAGTCCGAATCCCATAGGGCATGGACCGAACCGGACCGATTTTGTGGTCCGGTCCGATTTTGTGCAGCCCTAGCAATCACAAAACCCGATTGTCAGATAATAGCATCAAAATTGACTTTGATCCAACCAGAAGGCGGAGTGGTATTGACTTTGACCCAACCAGAAGGAGGAGACCACTGTGCTCCCGGCACAATTGCAAGAGACTGCCAAACCTCTTCATTCTCCTGAGAGGTCAAAATAATCTGTCGGGCAAGCTGAACAGCATCCAGAGAAGGAGAAATGGACCAATTAACTTATTGCAATTTGCCCAAACGAGGTTAATAGCATTTAAGGCAAACAACTGGAACGGGTGGACATCCTCGGGGGGTGGGGGAGAGACCAAGCAAAGCTGAGGGCTGAAGGATGCCCCCTTGATCAGGAATAAGGGAGACCCCACCTAAAAGGGAGACCAATTTGAGTTGTGGCCTAGCGGTGAACGGGCGCCCATTCTTGTATTTACTACCAAAAAAAACAAAAGATTGAAATTTGAACCCGAGGCGGAGGTTTCAGAAGTCCATGACAGGAAAAAAAATGTTAGTGGCTCGCATCAACCAACTTGATATGAGCACCATGTGGTTTATCTTCTAGATTCAGCATATTTAAGCACTTCTAAGATTAATCCAAGTGAGTGTTTTAAGCATATTTAGTGTTTTTTTTCATGAGCACAATCCATAAACTTTTTTTTCCTCATCCAAACATGGGTTAAAAAAAACTTTGGGTTAATTACATTTTCCCTCTACGAATCTCGTTTCAATTTGGTATTGTACCCAGTTTTGGCGTTAACTCGCATTTTTCCGTCACACGTGACCATCACGTGACACTCTCCCACGCAAAAAGACGAAACTACCCAGTCCATGCGAATAAAATTTCAAACCCACAAGTGCGAGGAAGACGATCTGCTCTGGGCCATGACCACCCTGGGCTTCGAGGTGTACCTGCAGAGGTTCAGGGAGATGGAGGGAGAGAAGAGCGTGGCGGCAAGTGAGAAAGAGAGGGACGGTCCTGCTGGAAGCGTCTTCCTCGAAATTGTGGGGCATATGGGAGTAGTGGTGGGATGGGGATGATGATGTATTAGGGAGGACACGTGAAATTGCTCTCAAAATGGTTGAGAAAATAAAGGCGAAGGAGAGGTTCTCTGCTTATATCATTATCCCAATATGGCCGGAAGGTGCTCCTACCAGCACGGTTGTTCAGAGGATTCTTTATTGGCAGGTACAATATAATACTATCCTATATTCTAATGTCTACAAGTTTGAAGGGAGCAGCAATGCTTCAGACAACTTGTAGTGTTTGCGGGTTTATTGCCACACCTTTTCCACCTGGTTTTGTTCTCTTGTGGTGCAGAATAAAACAATGCAAATGATGCAACGTAGGAACCGCAAGACTACTTGAATTTCTTGTTCCTTGGCAATCGTGAGGCACCAGATAGGGAGCTTAGTTAATTAGATGCAACGAAGTCCACCTCAGCCATCCTTGCCAGCCACGAGAGTATCCCTCATTTCCCTCACCAGTGAAGGCCAAAGAACAACAACTATTCGTTTTGCTTTAAGAACCAGATGAGTATGAGTTTATAGCAAAAGTTCGGAATTTTGGGAAAACGAGAGAGGCACAGAAGATTTTTTTTGGCTAATGGAAGTTGGCAGATGGATGAGATCACATGTCGTTAAAAAAATCGTTCTAGAACAAAGTCATCTAGAGAGATCGTCTGCCCTCTCTCTAGATCCCCATCCGCGTCGCTTGCCCCCTGCCCTTTCCCTTGTCTCCAGCGACGGGAGGAGCAGCAACTCCTCTCGTCGCTCCCTTCTCCCTCCTTCTCTTCTTCCTTTGGCCCCATATCTTTTTCTCTTCTCTTTTATCGTGACTGTTTGTGTTTTCCTTTGGGCCTCTCCCATAGTTAGATCTGCTCGGTTTGGAGGCCACGCCCGACTGTTTTTTGATCTGTTGCTTGTGGTGGTTGTTCAGTCTTGGGTGTTTCTGTCTTGTACGTTGTTTTTCTTTTGTTGTTTCAAATAATTTCATTTCACTTGGCTTTTGTGGAAAGGGTCTAGCAGCACCCATTTGTTGCGTCGACTTCCGGTGGATATGGAAATGTTAGTACTCCTGACTGGGCCGAATCTCTATTGCAGTGATTGTTTGTTTTTTCCCTCCCTTTGGTTGTGCTGGTATGGACGAGTTTCCGGGGCAGCAGGAGCGCGATGTTTGCTCATCCTCTCCTCCGACCATTGTTTTCTCCGTTTGCGGCGGAGCTTGCTTTGGGTCTTTGGACCCGCTTCGAAATTATGGACCTTTTGGTCCATCTGTATGAGGCCTTTATGACCAATTTGATTTAGGCCCTTGCGACCAACAATTGTATGACCCTTTGGGCCTTTAATATTGCTGTAATGGACTTCCAGCCCCTGTGCTTTGTAATCGACCTTGGTGGTCTTTCTGTATTTAGCTCTTGTGTATTGTTCCTAGTGAAATGAAGTTTCACGTTTGCGTAGAAAAAAAAGTAAGTTGGTAGATGGAAGGAAGAATAGGCCAAAACGCACGGTATTTGGGTTTGAAATTTTGTTCGCATGGATTGAGGGCAGTTTCTTCTTTTTGCATAGGTTGAGTGTCACGTGTAACGAGAAATGTGCGAGTTAACACCAAAACTGAGTCAAATACTAAATTGAAATGAGATATTTATATTAAGATAGTGAGTTGCAACGAGTTCGAGTTTAGATGTTTTTGAGATTAAAGTATAAGTTAACTTAATTAACCCAAAAACTCTAAATTAAGTAATATATTCCCCTTGCTGTTTTCTGTTTTTCTTTCTTGGTCTACAAGTTCCGCTCTCAACCACCTCCTATCTCTTTCATTACCAACCTCGCCCAAATCTCTGAAGCCTCTCCTCCTTCTGTCCCGACCCACATTTCCCCAACCCTATTCCTCTGCCAGTTTTACTCTTCTCCCTCTCTGCGCCACCCTTGTAGCTTCTGCCGTCATATTTTGTTAGTGCTTCATCGCCTACACAAGTCACAACTTCATCCAAGATTCTTGCAATCTAGCTGCTTTTGCTTCGGGGTTTTTTTTTCCTTTTATGAATGGAAATTTAGAAGCTTACTCATCTAGTTTTCTATGATTTCTTTGACGCGTCTTGAGCACGGCATGATTCTTTGCTTGAATTCTTGAATCTTGGATTAAACGTGGTTCCGGGCGTGGTACAGTTTTTTTTTTTTTTTTTTTTTCTGTAGCTTTGAAGTTCTTCTAACGATACTGCTATGATTTGAAAGTCGACAATTTTTGAAGCTCGATGTTGGTTTTGATTTCTGCTGATTTTGGGTGTGATAGTGGCGGGATTCCATTATGGGTTTGAATTGTTAGAGATGAGGGGCATGGTGGATATTACCGATGAAAGATTGATATGAAGATTGCATCTTTCAACCGCAGCACCTCATTCAGCCGGAGGGCATTGGGCACTACAAGCCCGAGGGTCACCCGTTTAAGCTGGATCTCTCGCATGTTTCATGTTCTTGTGGTGATGGTGTCATTGATTTCATTCACCATAGCAATTGGTTGTGGTTATATTTATGTCCTTCCAAGTCTCAGCCTGGCCTTTTATGGGGACGGAACATCCAAATTTAACGATTCGTTTAGGAGTTGCAATGTGTTTGATGGAAGTTGGGTTCCGGATGATAGTTATCCGTTGTACAATGCTACAGAATGTCCCTTTGTAGAACAAGGATTCGATTGCTTGGGGAATGGAAGGACAGACAAAGATTATCTGAGATGGAGGTGGAAGCCAAAAACTTGCGACATTCCAAGGTTTAATGTGCGGAGTACATTAGAAAAACTTCGAAGCAAAAGAGTTGTTTTTGTCGGTGATTCTATGAGTAGAACGCAGTGGGAGTCGCTTATATGCTTGCTTATGACAGGGGTAGAGGATAAGAAGAGTGTCTCTGAAGTGAATGGAAATAAGATTACTAAACGAATTAGATTTTTAGGTGTTCGGTTCAGCTCCTTCAATTTTACCATTGAGTTCTTTCGTTCAGTTTTCCTGGTGGAACAGAGTTGGATGCCTAGACATGCGCCAAAGAGGGTGAAGTCCACGCTTAAATTGGACAAGTTGGATAATATTAGCAACCATTGGGTTAACTCGGATGTTCTTATATTCAACACAGGACAATGGTGGGTTCCTGGAAAGCTTTTTGAAAGGTAAGTTCCCTAAATTGTTATGCACTGATTACCATGGTAGCTGTGCTTTTCTTAATCCGTGATTTTGATAGACAGTATAGATCCTGATTTCATTGACCTATCAGGCGAATCAAAGTTGTGCATTAGGACCCACCTTTACTGTGACTCATCACCTTGTACTAGTTAACTTTGTTTTATTGAGGAATCCACATATTCATAGTCCATTACACATTGGGATAGATCATAGTAATAGGTTTCTGTATGGTAGAGAAATTATGGCGTTGGATGCAACTTTTAGTGACAACAATTCTTGAGTCTGAACCACTATTCTCTGTTCACTTCATTTCTAAAAAATGGTGAAATGAGTACAAGAGATAAAAGTAATCTTAATGGCTAGATGGAGGGGTAATTGTGTAGAGGTAGTAATGATTGATTTTTCTTTCAGACCTCATTGTAAGAAGTCACTGAGAATTAATTGTGTAACAGAAGCTCTAAATAATCATGAATTCCAACTTTGAATCTTAGATGTAACAACTTCTGTCTTGCCGTTATTACCTCTCTTCGTCTGTGCTATCTATGTCTTGGATCTAGTTCATAGCTGATTTGGTCATTGTAATTAGTTTTATATAACTAAAGCATTCCGGTCTGTGTAGTGAGAAGCAAAACACCACCAAAAGGAGAACTTCTGAGCCAAATTGTGGATCATTTTTTCCTGTTCTTGAGTGAGTGCTTATCCATATGTTGTGAAGATATCTCCGTATGGAACAGTTCTCTTGGTGTCAGTCAAATAATTTAGCTGTAGGATCTTCCACTCCTGATTTCTTTGGATTACATTTTAGACAGGATATTGACAGCATGGCTTAGTTAGTGGCGCTTCTGCATGCATAGGTTTTGATTCACTGAAAGGACGATACAAAGATCACCTTCTCTAGGTTCAAAGCCCCTTGGTGAAAATTGGTCCTGGTCTGCAATCCACATCTGATTCTCAATATCCTTTCAGGCCGTGGGTACATGAAAGGGGATTGTTAATTGGACCTCAGATTCACTTTTAAAAACCTTCCCAAAAAATCCTTCTCAATATCTGTCCCCAACAAGCTGTTATCTGAAATCCACTTACCCTGGTCCTCACATTTCACACCTGGCTAAAGTCATTTTGTTTATTAAACCTTGTATACTGTGGCCTTGCTTAACCTATTTGGTTTCATTGCCAAGCACTGTCTGAGCCTCTCAAACTATTGGCATTTGGGAGGCAAGCATTCTTTCATAGTAGATTCTCTTTTTGCCTCACGGTACTGGAAGAGTGTTTTGAGAAACTGGAATGACAGGTTTTTTTTTAGGAGAAGTGAATCACATTTACTGGATACTGGTGACGATATTTATCCTTGTTCCATTTGGAATCTTCTATGAAACAAACTGCATAAATACCAGGTTTTATTCTTGAGGAGATCCCTATAGTTGTTTCTCATATTTGCAATCTTAAAAGCTGCTGGTAGATTTGCTTCTCTACATATAAAGTTTTCACTGCAGACAAAACATCATTCTCCTAAATATCTGAAACTCTATGAGTTAGAGAATCTAAACCTGAAGACAGGAGATTTATTAACTACTTATTTGTGATGAAAATGGACTTTTTACCTTAGATTGCGAGAAACAATTGGTTATTTTAATGGGGTTAAAAAGAGAAAGTTCCATTGAATATCTAAGTGCATTCCAGATAATTCCTGGCTAGATATTTGTCAAGTCAAACATTTTCTACCTGAACTTCTAAAGTTACTGTTCACCAGACCATATTTCTTATAGGCCTCCCACTAGGGAAAATAACAACAAATAGCTGCTTGTAAAGAGAAGGATATAGCGAGAATGTAACATTGCATTATATTGTTTCATGGTCTTGATGGTCAGTGTTAAGCCTTGTAGACGCAATTTTCTTGGATATCGTGTTTTAGGATCAGGAACGCCATCTGTGTCTTTCATTTTTATTGTTGAGTAAACTTCTGATGTACTGGAAAGTTGAGTCATTGTTTCAAATTATTATATACTAACAGCCATAATCTGAACTTTTTCCTATACTACTGCGCAAAATGCTTCTGAATAGTTTTTGGACAGTGGCTGTTATTTCCAGGTTGGGAACTCTTTAAAGCTTGGAATGCCAATTTCCACTGCCTTCAGAACTGCACTAGACACTTGGGCATCATGGGTTCAGAAAAATATCAACACAAATCGAACACATGTCTTCTTTCGAACATTTGAGCCATCTCACTGGAGGTATGCCTTCAATGTTGGCAATATGATGCTGTGTTCCCAAGCATTTTGGCACTCCTCATTGTTGTTTTGGATACTGCTCTCCGTGTACAAAACTATGAATGAATATTTTGCTTCTTGTAACTTGTCAGTTAACCTGTTCAACCTAAACTATGTGTCGGGACCACAGCATTATCCTTTTCCTTGTTTCTTGTTTGAAGTTGCTAGTAGAGTTCTAGAAATTTTTCAGAATCGGTCTTCGGATTTAAGTTTAGGAATAGTTCAGTTGTAACTAACCATCTTTGTTCAGAAAATTTAACCCTCTGTTTGTTTAACCTTAGTCTGGTTTGTTGTTTCCCTTCCTATTTGTATTCCTCTTAGGTTGCTCATGAATTGTCTTCAACGCCACTTAAGGATATTATTTGTTTCTGCATCCAGTGATCAAACTCGGAGGTTTTGTAATGTGACCCAGCACCCGCTGTCAGAAGCTAGAGGAAGAGATCGAAGCCTATTCTCAGACACAGTCTTGGAGGTGGTGAAGAATATGACAGTTCCTATAACTGTTCTAGACGTGACTTCCATGTCAGCACTCCGAAGTGATGCACATGTGGGTAATTGGAGTGACAGCCCATTGACACCTGATTGTAGCCACTGGTGTCTACCTGGAGTACCTGATATGTGGAACGAAATTGTTCTCTCATACCTGCTTTCTAACTATGGAGTTCATTTTTGGTGAATGGGTGAGTAAAGCAAGTTCCAATTACTTCCTGAATATCTTTTTTTTTACTGCTTAGGTGCATCCCAACATGATTGATGTAAATCCCATCCTGTGCAGTGAGTATGTATTGAAACACATTTGACCTCCCCTTTTTCATCCTCCCCCTAGTTGAGGTAAAGGAAGGGGGAAATCAGAGTAAATCTCTTACTTGGTTTTTCTTGATTAGTGCAGAATGGACGGACATGGATTTGCTGGCACCAGTTTTGTGCTAGCCAGTCGCCAAGACCTCTAGCCTACGAGCACTCATGGTCTCAGCCCAAAAGCCAGAAATATTGAGTAACAGTGGCCTGCGCTGAAGTTCTTTCCCTTATTACATGTTATTCAGCGGCAGCCACCACCCAACAAATCTACAATTCCCAAGATAGCACCAGGTTTTCAAAAGGAAAGATTAAGTGTTATAAGGAGCACACAAAGTTTTGATAGGAAACGATTTTTTCATTCTTTTTGTCTTTCGGAGGCTAAAATTTTCTCTGAGAAAGAACAATTTTGTCCATTGTATTCATTAATCACAGATTGATCGCAATGCGATCTTTGTTCAAACAGAGAAATGAAGCGTATTTGCACAGGAAAAGAAAAAAGAAAAAAGAGAGAAATGAAGAGATTGACCATCTTATTTGCAACTTTTAAAATTTCTGGTGCTTTTGCAATAAATGAATTGTCCATTTCTGTTCATCTGTGATAATTTTGAGTACAATGCAATCTTTGGCCCAACAAAAGAGAGAAAGGAAAAGAAAAGATAGAGATTGACGATCTTATTTGCCACCTGTTCATTTGAGGATGAATTTTGTGGAATAGAATGATATGTCTCAACCAAAGACGTGCCCGTGCCCTTCAATTGCTGCTGCTTTTTTCTCCATTCTTTTTGTTTTCTTTTTATTTTCCTCGACAGGTTTACAAGACCACCTCTGCAATCCGGGCCATCACCACTCCATCTGCAGATTGATGACCAAACATAGACTCAACCCTACGTTTACAGGAAACAGCTGAAGGTTCCCCAAAATTCAGTAGTCCCTTACTGAAAACTTAAGCGCAGTATCCACCGTCCAATGGCAGCACCACCTCATGCTTGCATCCCCTCCAAAAGCAATGCCATCTCATGGCCCTTTTTCACCAGGACAACCACCACTTCCACTACCCCAGCATTCTTTCTATCCACCACCTCCAGCAGCAAAACCACCACGTCACTCAATCCAACCCCCTTCCTCAACTGTGACACCGCAACATTCTCGGACATCACTACCTTCACCAGGTCACCATTCAACTATTATTGTAGTGGTCTTCATCTCATTTGGTGCTCTATTCTTCTTGCATTCCTTTCAGTTGCTCTGTGCTGTTGCATTAAGAAGAAAAAGAAAGGGTTCAGAAAACGGAGATTTTAATAGTGAGGAACACACAAAGGTCCAGGAAGCTAACATATCGGGCCCACATGGTGAGCAGTCAGTACTATCAATCGAAAATCCCTTTCTCTAGAAACTATAATCTTGAAAATCCCTTTTCTAGAGAGAGAGCGTCCGCCCTCTCTCTAGAAACTTCCCTTCACCCTCTTTTGACCCTCGTAGCTATTCCCGTCGACGGGAGGAGCAGGGGCTCCTCCCGTCTCCCCCTTCTCCCCCCTCCCTCCCTCCCTGCTCTTTTGTTTTCCCCCTTGGCTGTTCGTCGTCTCCTCCCATGCCTTTCCGTCTCTGTTTGCTTCCGCTTGGGGCTTTGTCTCATGGCTAGATCTAGGCGGTTTGGGGGTTTTTTGGTAGCCACGCTCGGCACGGCAGCGCTTCTCAGCTCCAGGCGCTCCTCTCCTCACCCTTCCGGAGCGGGTGAGGTGGCGCGTGTAGAGACACGCGCGCGAGATCTCACGCGCAGACCATTGTTGTGCTGTGGGCCTGTGGTTGGTTTATTATGGTGGCTTTCGTTGGATATGGGTTCTCGTCGGCAGACGCTAAGTCACTGAGTTCTTTTTCATTTGCTATGTTTTTTTCTTGCTGTTGTTAATAATTTCATTTCGCTGGTTTTTTGTGGGAAGGAGGATCTCGCGGCTTCCTCGTGGATGAGGGCTTGTGCAGTGGCTGGTTGGCGATGTTTGTCCTTTCGCGTTTTCCTCTATTTTGGTGATGCTGTGTTGGACAAGCTTTCGGGGACGGTGGTGGCCGCTTGTGACGGCATTTGCTGTGGGTCATTGGACCCGTTTAAAATCTATGGGTCTTTTGACCCATCTGTACGAGGCCTTGATGGCCCTCTGAATCCAGCCCTTTGAGGCTGTTAGTTGTAAAGCCCTTCGGGCTCTTGTCATTGCTGTTATGGGTTTTCAACCCCTGTTTCTTGTAACCGGCCATGGAGGCTTGTATGTATGCAGCGTTTATGTACTCTTTCCAGTGAAATGAATGTTCACGTTTGCTTAGAAAAAAAAAGAGGACGCTAAAATTAAGGAAGAGATCACAAATGAATCAAAAGAAGCAACAAAGTGATGTTTTATTTTGACCATAAAAGGGTGGACTGAACATTCGAGATCCATCTGACTTGCAATATACAGATGGTCCAATGTTTCACGGAATGATGTTGATGTGCAGTACAGTTGTGGTTGCCTAAAGAAAATGAATCTTTCAGCAGTGCTTAATGCGCCAAAGGAAAATGGTTGAATTCCCAACCCTCAATAAGTGGTGGAGCAATGAAAAACATGGGCATACTCATGCTATAATGGATATTGAATTAACTATTTATGGTTGTACTAAAAAGGCAGTTTCCCTGTACAGAATTACCAGGAAATACTGATGTCTTCATTAGTCTATATAGAATTTCTCTTTCAGAATTTGAGGGTGAGAATGGACCCCTTGATAGAACTTATTCACTTTTCCGGCAATGGTTATCCAGCTACAACCAGGAGTTTTAGCCAAACCCAAATTCCTCATCTCTGCTCTGATTAGTGAACACCATCCCATATGCCAAGAAAATCATAAATACCACACAAAGCTATGTAGTTGCTAGAGTTTCTAGGTTCCAATTTGAAGAGCTGAAGAGCTGCCATTTCTCCAAATTCAACATTCTTGTGCATCACACAACCAGCAAGTAGGGCACCCCAAACACTTGCTGTTGCCTCTAACTTCATATTTCTGATCAATCCAAGTGCTTCCTCTAGATGCCCAAAACGACCCAAAAGATCCACCATACAAGCGTAGTGCTCTACACTGGGTTCTAAACCAAAATCAATACTAATTAAACTGAAAATCCTCCGGCCTTGATCAATAAGACCTGAATG
This sequence comes from Myrica gale, assembly GCA_963930655.1. Taxonomy (NCBI): domain Eukaryota; kingdom Viridiplantae; phylum Streptophyta; class Magnoliopsida; order Fagales; family Myricaceae; genus Myrica; species Myrica gale. The sequence goes on along the minus strand of OZ005604.1, from coordinate 20,580,161 downwards.
ACTGCAGCTAGCCAAAACTGTTGTTAGTGTGACACAGTTAGGTTCGAACCCACAATCTCTCATTTTCTCATACAAAGCCAAGGAGTCCTCTCCTTTCCCATGAGCACCATAAGCAGATATCATTGTGGTCCAGGTCACCAGATTCAGTTCAGGCATGTTCTGAAAAACCTTTACTGATTTATGCAAGCAGCCGCACTTTGCGTACCTATCAATCAATGAATTACCAATCGTAACATCTCCATCAAATACAAATCTCTTGACCACTTGCCCATGAATTCCCTTCCCTTTCATCAAGCCTCCTCCCCATCCACACGCCCTCAGTAAGCATGGCCCTGAGATAATTCAAAGCATCCACGTAATAGCCAGCCTTCCCAAACCCCGAAATCATTGAATTCCAAACGGCCGAATCTCTAAAAGACATACTTGAAAATGTGTGAATCGCTTCTACTAAATTCCCACATTTACATAAAAATCCAAAACCGAACTTTCAACAACAAGATAACCCTCAAATCCACGCTTAACTACCCAGACAAGCATCTTGTATTCCAGCACATGCCTTAAACGCTGGAGGCAATGTATAATGATCAGGTCTAAGACCCTTCTTAAGAAACTCTCTGATACTAATGGCATCTAAATAAAGAAAATTCTGCGCATACGCAGCCAGCAATATGTTCCAAGAATGCATATTCCTTTCAGACATTTTATCTAAGACTCGGCGGGCATCTTGGAGAACCCCACATTTAGAGTAGATGAGCAAGAGATACGTCTGAAGGGTCACGTTGTTAAGGAAGCCATGGACAAGGATTTGGGCATGAGCCTGCTTAGCTTGGGAAATTGCAGAGAGTAGAACACAGTTTCTCAGAAGGGAAGAGAAGTTAAAAAAAGGCAGTGTAACACATTTTCAGGCTTTTAAACTCCAACGGTCCTACGAGGAGTTAGCGGGAAGACAAGCGCGGGAGTTAGAATCGCGTGTGGCGGTTGTCTGACACCTTTCTGCTTTGTCAAAGAAGTGCCACGTCAACCACAGGTCATCTCAGAGTCAAATGATGGGGCCCAACAATCTCTCGTACGTCAGGAAAGTCATCTGATGTTTGGCCAAGTAGATAGTTCTTGTTACCATAATCGCGTTAGTGTAGCTGGATTCACTCATAGTATGTCAGTCATTAGATAGTTATTTTTTTTAGTTTTAAACATTAATAATTTACTATCTATTTTTTATTCAATTAGAATTTTCAATAAAGAAGAATCGAGAAAAGCAAACATTATTATAAATTTGTAGAGAGATTTTTTAAGCCAATTAAACTTATTGGGCAATTGGAGTTTTAAAGAAAATTGGCTCCAAATCAGATACATCCCACGTCAAAAGATAATTTACAAATCTACAACATGTAGATAAAAAAACCTTGAAAAATTTGACTACAGCAAAATTTACAGCGAGGGGCATGGCACTTATCAAGGATCAACTGCCATGGGAGTGATCCGCCTCTTAGCTGGTTTATTTGGGACGTGAGTACTTATTGAGATAGGTGATGCATGTTTCACTTCATTCTCTCCTGCTTCTGATGTTGTGCCATTTGCAACATCATTCCTAGTTGCATCAATTACCGTGTCTTCTGGCTTCTCTACAGTGCCACTATTCTCATCACCCACGATTTTCTTTTCTTCTAAATCAAATCCAACAAGAACTTTAGAGAAGGACCTAAGAGGATGTTGCAAAAAGAGGAAAAAACATATCGACCAATCAAGCGATGAGAATGGAAAAAGCTTTGCAGACCTGGTACAAAGATGGGTGATCCCAGTTCATCACGTTCAAACTCTAGTAAGGTACAGTAACCGTCTTGGGAGGATAATGCTAGATAACGGCCATCAGGTGACCTTTGAACACAAGAAATAGCAGCCAATCAAAAACCCAGGCATTATCATCAAAACAGTTGCCAACACACAAGGAACATATTTTACATGAAAACTATTATACTGGTTACCATGAAATGTCTGTTATGGCAGCATAGTGAAGACCAGCCAAGATTGCTATAGGAGGGACACTCTCTGTATCATAGATGTATAAAGAATTCAAAGTGGCCACCGCAAAAATGAAACGATGAGGGAGCTTAAAGAATGCAGCTGCACAACTAACAGAGAATAATTCAGATTGCTATAACAATTAGCCTAGCTACAACCCATGTATTAAAGTAACATATTAACCATGATAGATGTTACCTGGATTTGACCCTCGAAGGCTAAAAGCTAGGGGACAAAAACGAACAACTACAACAGGTTTACTGGCACCTGGGAGCTGTAGAGCAGGCCTGCATGTGAGAAATTTTAGGAAAATGACTTCACAACATGAGGAAGTCTCCGTCAAACTTGCTTTGTTGTCTCAAAGAGTAGATACCAAATAATGAAAGTACAGGTTGCTACTTGTTAAGGAGAATTGCATTTGGAGACAAGTAAATCAACATGAAGGCCATGTCTAACCTTGAAAGATCCTTTCTGGAAAATATGTAAGCTGTATTTACTGGTTCAGTCGCAGGTGAAATCTTGAAAGAACCTGAAAGGGAAAAGTGGGACACCAACACCCGTATTGACGCAAGAATCAAAAAAGCTAACTGAGCCATCGACAAAAACATATATATGTATAAGATGATTCATCTCTCCTGTTCCCTCTCTTGCTTGTCACTATCAATTACGAGTTGAGCAAAATGTGTCGAGGCCACAGTATGATTGGATTTTGCATATCCGTCTTTGTGTGAATACAGTCAACATCACATGTTCTATGCACAAGGAATGTAGAAGAAGGAACCACCAAGGCTCTTTAGATACTTTCTAACCACTATTTTCGATTCTTATTGGTCAGCATCCTAAAACCTGAATAAAATGATAATCTATTTGAGAATGAGATTAAAGTAATCCTCCATTTACTTGGAGTGAAATTCTTGACAGCAAATGAGTACAAGTCTCTGCTTAACACTACCTCAACCACAAAAACACCTTAACCAAAAAAGAAAGGCAACTCTTCAATTTTAGTACGAATCACAACAATACCCTGGACAAGGCCTCAAACTAACAGCCTGAGACATTACTTATGGGCAACAGTACTCCTCCGAGTGCTAGGATACTGTAAAATGTTAATGACAATGGCATGAGGCAACAGATAATTCCATCAAGTTACTGTCAAGAAATTTCAGACAACCAACATTTGAAGAAAAGTGCTAGACTACACAAGTTCACATTAGATTGAGTTGGATATTCGATTGGGTCAATACCTGCGGGCACAAGTAAAAATGATCCATCAGGTGACCAGGCTAATCTTCGAAAGAAAGATGGCAATGTCTCATCAAGAAAAAGATGGTGTTTCACTGACTGCATCAGAAACCATTTGCGAGACTTGAAAGATGCAGCAACTTTATCTGCAATACATGAAAAACAAAGAGGATGTACTACATCCTTACCTTGGAATCATCTACGGATGGCTGTTCTGCCTTTGTAATTACATGCTGGCAGACAAAATTCATCTTTTCCATGCCTTTGGTTTTCGTTTGAGGCTTATTCACATATATACGGCAAGTTCTATCAGAACTAAGGGAAGCAATATACTTGGCCCGCGGATCCCACGCAACACCTTGAACATAATGGAAATGGGAATCCAATATCTGATTGACAGAACCTGAAAAGGAAATATGGAAAAAATCAATAAGAACGACAAAAATTTACATCAAAAGATTGCAAAAGTTAAATATTGTCTTTCTTACCTTTGTTCACGTCCCATACAATGCAAGAATTATCGACTGATCCAGAAAGAAGAAATGCACCATCAGGGGACCATTGGAGGTCCAGAACATCCTTGCGATGAAATCTATTCCTCAGAATTCAACTCAATTAAATAAGAATTTAACATCCCAAATCTAGAAAATAAGCGAGATTCATTTTTTATGTATAGAAATATGGTTTAACATAACCACAGGACCAAACAAATGGTAGATTAAGTTCAGCTCAGGCCACCGAACCTAACCAACTCTGTTTACATGTAGATTACTTTGTTTCATTGACTTCATATTTTCAGAAATATGATCAGACGGTTGACCAGCTCTGAGTCAGACCCTACGAATGCAAACGATTCCAGGAAAAGCTTCCTGGCGGAAGTTTAAATGACTTTTGATTGGTTAGTACTCGAATATAAATTAATTGGCTTTAGGTTGGCAATACAAAGTCGAATGCAAATTAACAGCCTGGTGTGTTTTGAAATAATCAAAATGCATACAAAAGCTTCATAGGAACTCAGATAAAGGCCATACAATAAGGTCTTGAAAACCTTCCATATTTGACCTGTGTCCGTAGGGTGCAACTTCCAAATAACCAGCTCACCTCCTGAAAAAGAAAGCTCAGGTATAGTGATTTTACGAGCTATATCGCTGCGCAATGATAAAACTGGAGTAGATACTATGATGTAGTATGGGAAAAAAAAAAAAGAGGCTGCAGTGACTGAAGTCATACCATCAGCACCAGATGCGAGTTGTTCTCCTGCATATTACATAAAAGGAGTGATATCCTTTCAAGCCCCATACATCACCAAAATTGAGACATGCAGGAAAAACTCAAATACCCAATAATCTTGAAGAAGCCACTACAAGACTAGGGAATAAACCAGAATGTTTCAAACGAAATCTTAGTTTTACAATTCAGAAAACTAAAATGGAATATTAGAAAGAATGTGAGGCAGTCATTGAAGATGGTAACAGATTTATTCAAGAAATGAGCTACTTTATAAATTCATCAGTTTGAATATTTTCTACTGTGGGCCAATAAGTAACACTAAACAGCAAGATTTCCAGGGTTTTGAAGGTCACCTCATAAATGTCCTATGCTTAAAACTACTTCTGCTTTGAATCGCTGGCTCAAAAGTTATGGGATATTTTCTATTCCCTTGCAGAATCCTGAACTTCTGCAAATTTCATTCACAGTGTTTATGTTGAGTGTTCTATGGTGATTTTTGCAACTATAAAATAATCTCTCTCCCCCCATCAAATCATTTATTTTCATTAAAATAAACATAAAAAATTCAATCAAATCATCTCTCTCTCCACTTTTTCATAAACTCTCATCAACCAAAGTTTTGGTTTTGCAAATACCATCTACATATGTTTCCTAATTGTGTTGGGACGAGGATTTTCTAGTAGTTTTAGAGAGTCCTAATCCTATTTGGTTAAGGAAGAACCATGAGTCAAAATTTCCTAGAGCCATTTTTCCCTATTTGTTTTGTTCTGCAATTACACAAAACCAATCAGTGTATCCCATGATCCAGTAGTTTGTACACAACAGTTGATTCTGTAAAAAATGCAATATAAGTTACCCATCCAATTCATAACATGAGACACGAGTTTGAAAATAATAGCTGTCCTTACCAGAAGGAGAAAAGCGGAGGATATTTACAGCAGAACCATGGTAAGAAAGACTATTTTGATAGGAAGCTGAAGGGCCTTTCTTCTGCCCCTCACTTGAATTTATCAACCAGAGCTGAAAGAATTAAGCATGACACAAATCATTAGCCAAACTCAACAAGACTACGTAAGAACGCCAGCTTATTATGCAGATTATATTCAGAGTTCATTTCACTATTAACATCAGTCATGCAGATGAAAGGGATTCTACATGGTTGAAAATAATCAATGGGTCACGTTTGTTCCTAATATAATGGGAAACAGAATCCGGATGAAGTAAATTAAAAAACTTCAGACACAAGAATTTTACTTTTCATGGTTTGGACATCTCCTCAGAAGACAAAAGGCACATTTGGTAATCACATGAGACCTCAACTCGCTGAGCAGTATTGGGTGAAAATACCCAAACTCCAGCCACGTTCAGAAGATTTTAATTTTCCTCCTCTGATTATCTAGACCGCAGGCAGATGAAGACATCTACCCATTTGAATCTGGAACAACTATACTTCAACCTTTAGGCGAGTTTCTCATTTATCGGGAACCAAAAAAATACTAATTCCATGAAATTCATAATTAAGGCCTGTCTTGGTTCATTTCGTTATAATGTTGAAAGCCTATTGGCAACATGTATTGATGATGTTTTCGACTGCCCACTCAACCAAAGTTAAAAAGAAAGAAAAAACTATTCGAGAAAACGAGCGTAAGCGTTGAAACATAGAACCAAACATTCCAATCTCGTGTAGTCTTCCCATAAATCAACAGCAGGTTTAACGGGGTTCTGACATCGACATTCGATAAAAGTACCAAAAGATTGCAAAGGAATCTCAAATTAAAGAATCACAGAAGCACGATTCAGCTTATAAAAACTCGGGCGAAACACCGCGCAACAAAAAGCCTAACTAAACCTATCTCCAGATTCTTGAAATGGCGGAAAGAAACAGAAAGTTCACATAGGAAAATTGGATACCTTGATGTCGCAGTCGGCGCCGCCGGTGGCGAGAATGCCGGAGAGGGGGTGGAAGTCTAGAGTTAGGACTGGCTTCGTGTCGTGCCAGTTGATCTGAACCGTCCCACCCTTCATCTTAGTCTTCTCCTTCTTCTCTTCGTGTCAGTCTTCGTAGTTGGGAAGACGAGCGAGGCTTTAGCTAGGTTCCTTCTCTCCTAATCCTTTTGCTGAAATAAATTTGGGAGAGCAAAATACAAATAAACCTAAAATAAAAGAAAATGGAGGTGCAGATTTGGCGCGCTGCTTCCATTTGGCAAGAACTGTACAGTACGCACAAGTGGCTAGCGGACCTGTGCAACAAAAGGAAACACTTATCATTTTTATTTTTCTAGAAACGAACATAAATATTGAATTCGTAATATTCTTATTAATCATGAATTTACATTAAGGGTTTGATTTGAAATTTATTTTTCATATTAATCATGAATTTAAATGTTTATTAAATTACTACCTAAACTTAAGGCCAAATGACCAGTACCCGATTGCAAACTTTGTGGTACTAATGTGATTATTTGTTTTCTTTTTCAGGCAGCAGCAAAATCTATTGGGCTCGAGGCCCATAATAGACATTAAATATAGCTCGAGGCCTTTAACAAGTGAACACAAACGGCTCCAGATACCGGACTTAATGACAAACAGAATCAAGCCCAAAGGCCCTTACAAAAACCATCCCAGGGGCACAATCCAGATCCAAGGAACCGGTGGGCAACAAGGCCCAGATACAACACAACCACCGCGCATGGAAGCGGTAACTGTTGCTGGAGGAGGGAAGTAAGTGTAATCGATCTTGCATCCTCGGAGGACTTCTTTTGCTTTTGCAAGCACTGCTTAAGAGTGCAACTGCAAGAGCTCGACAGTAAAGGTATCAGAAGGCACCACATTAGAGATGCACACTAGCTCGTGACAACTCACGCGCCGACAAAAACGATGGAAGCCGTAGCTGGAATCGGAGATCGCTGAAACCAATCCTAAAGTGCGTGGCCATCGAAAACTACGAAAACCTAATGGAAAAATGATGGGATCTTTTCCGAAACAAAAACCCAAAAGATTGGCAGGGGAGGAGGGAGATGACGAATCCGGGCCACAACCAACCTGATCACAGGGAAGGGGGTGGATGGGAGGAGCTCATCCCTAGGCTCCTCCCGCCACCTAGAGCAGCAGTAAGGAGAGGGGACAAGGGGCAGAAAATTCTAGAATATGATTATGATTATTTGTTCATTTGTACTTCTACGATATATAAATAATCATTGCAAATTATAAAGTAACACTCGTACATTACAATTACAAATAATTATCTTTTCAAATCTAAAATTTAGAAAACCAAATAATGTTCTAGTAATTTAAGATAAGAACTACACTCTATCTAGAATACTAGGAAAAACTACATTCTACTGAGCCCTAAATTATGACTTTAATATCATTCCAGGCTTTAATTATTGGCTAAATTACAAAGTTTATTATAGTAAGTCGTCAAATTATTGTGTCTAGCTTATGTTGTGTATGTGTTGTGTATCCTTTTGTAAATAAGCTCTGTGGTGGTGATCAACAGAACTTATGTCTTTAGGATTTGAGATTATGTTGTCATGAAGATCGCCAAAGGGGGAGATTGCATTGACAAACCAGCAAAGATTCTTATGTTTCTTCGATTAAGAAAGAAAGTCTAAGGTTACTTCGTTGCATTGATAAACTATCCATATTGAGTTATCAATTCCACATTATATATTGCTGCTAGATCACTCTTGAAAATTGCTAATTGTATATATGAGATTGTGCAATTGTTAGTTTTAAAATTAAAAAAGGACCGAAAGTTTCAGAATCTATTCAACCCCTTCTAGGTTCGTCTACTTCATTAATCGTTTCTTAAATATTTTCATACCCGCCAGCTTCATGACCAAATATGCGAGGAAACAAAGGGGTCTGTCCCTGCAAATTGGAAAACTAACTGGTTTGAGTATATATATTACTACCAAATTAACATCTTACATGCAGGCATCTCACAAGTAGGATTAGAATCTGGTTACATTGGCTTCCCAGAAGCAAATATCAGTATGTCAGAGAGAGGTGAAGAGGATCTTGATTCGAACCTCCATGCCTGTGGAGGCGCCACTTCCACTTCACCAGAGGCTTTCCAGCTTCCCATGCGACCGCAGCTGCAACGCCATCCATTGAATAATTAATTCTCAGAACAAAAACAGGAGAAATAACCAAAAATAATAAACAATATAACCTACACATAAATAGGAAATTATAATCGAGACTGCTAAAACCAGGAAACAGTAAGTAACAACGACCACTCTGATAACTACGATAATCACACAAAAACAAAAACAAAAAAACTAAGATAGAATACCTTCAAGTTTCTACAGATATTGGTAGAAAAGAATAAAAATTGGTTTCTATTTTTCTTCAAATTCTCCGGGTAGAGGACAGAGCCATATTCCATGATCAGAAAATTGGAAATGGACGTCCCTCAAGCAACAATATCCAAGAATTAAAAGGACCCAATATTTTTTTAAAAAAAATACACACACACACCACAAGAATAACGAAACAGCCCAGGAGCATCAGAAAAAAAAAACTCAGAAAGCAAAGCTAATAGAAGGAATCCATTAAACAAGGACATACTACTACACGAACAGAACAAAAGCGAGAATGGAGAGAACAAATAGCATTTTACTATAGCTGAAGGAACGCCCGAGTATCATGAGAAAGCAGTATCTATGTACCTTTGCAGCGAATGACTTGACCTGCAGTGCTAGCAGACATCTTTTTGTCCTTTCTTCACTCTAACCTTTGATCTTAAACACAAATGTTTCTGTTGGGACGAGGCGGTTCGCTCTGTCGGGATATATATAGTGTGTAGAGAGCCGAGTCTTCTCGTATTATAATCCCAATAAGGTATCACTACGAGGAAAGCAAACCTTGTAATACAGCTGGTTTTCAAAGCAACCTGTTGGAAATCGTAGGTTCCAGAGTAATAACAAGGAAGAAGAGAACAGAGAAGAGGAAAGACCAAGTCGGGGAGAAAACTCTGTTATTTTCTAATTTCACTACTCTGTATATTTACAGCGAAAAGAAAAAAACCCAGGTATAATGTTGGGCTCCGACAGTCCTAACAAAACCAGCAAAAAGTCTATCTGTACAAGGGACCTCTACAGCACCCTCCCCCGCACACTCTGTCCTCACACATTGCAGAAACACTACATGGCCAGCTTGGCATAAGGTACAGCTCAGCAGAAGAGAGAAAGCAAAGGGAATAAAAATAACCGCGATATGCCAGTGCTTCCTCGTTTAACCTTTATCAGGCTGCAGAGGCAATGATTTCAGCTTCAAATGATTTTCAATATGTAGCTCTTCCATTCCTCCACACGCAGCATAATTCAATACAACCGACAGCTCCTTAAGAAATGTCCGTTATGAGTACCTGGTTTTCTAGCAGTTCTAATGGTGTTCCGAATATTCGAATGGGGTTTTCTTAGTTAATCTTGCAAGTGCCCCAAAACCCAGGAAGAGTTGGAGGTGCATTTTGTTTCTTCTCTCCTTACTTAGCGGTTGGCAGTTCAATGCTGAATGGAAAGTTTGGGACTTCTTTTCCCCCTCTGGGCAAATTTCTAGTGCTGGATTGTCTCTCTATTTAGCCTCTATCGTTACAGTGGTTCCTGGGTTTGACATCCATTCAAATTACTTCCGGGTTTCTAACTTACTGGCCCCAAAACCCAGGAAGGGGTTGGCGGTGCATTTTGTTTCTTTTTCTCCTTAGCGGTTGGCGGTTCAATGCGTAAAGTTTCGGATTTCTCTTCCCCCTCTGGGCAAATTTCTAGTTTCTAGTGCTGGATCGTCTCTCTATTTGCCTCTATCGTTACAGTGGTTCCTGGTTTTGACCTCCATTCAAATTAATTCCGGGGTTCTAACTTAATGGCAGTATCGTTATGTTCTTTTTCTCGCTTTCCCTTGCAGGTTATATTCAATTAGGAGATGACCCAGCCATGAGGGATGAGGCTTCAACAATCATGTCCTGCACAAAATGTCTATGGAGAACACGAAAACTTTAAGATATATATATAAACATCTATATATATATATCGTACCAGAAAATTAACTCAAACCAGCCCATCCTCCGGATTGTTGGTTGCCTTTCCAAGAAGCCATGCCACATTGCCACTGGATCCATGTTCCCTCTATTTCAGTATTTTTTTTTCTTCAAATTCTTTTCTTGGAGTACAAAGAATAGTAGTGGTATTGTTTCATGAGCTGTGGTGGATTAGAGTTATAACTTAGAAAATTGTTGACAAGAATCCTTGGGGATGAGACTCATCTCTCTCTAAGGATTTGGTGCCACGTTCAGACATCTAGATGAACCCTTGAACTATAGGAGGGCATAAACCAATATATTCATGAGCTGGCAAAACACAGGTACTAATTATCTCTCTAATGTCTACCCTTTATTTTACATAATTACACTCAAGGTACTAATTATCTCAATCCTGCCCTATGCATCCATGCGGATGATACACCGAAGGCAATCACCTTTAAGCATGTAGTCAAAGGCCTTGTTGATCTCTGAGAAAGGAACTTGATGGGTAATGAATTTCTCCAGCTGCAGCCCTGATTACATTAAACACTGTCAGAGTGACCGAAATGATTGTCTTGAATCGAACATGAATCATCTTGACCTCTAAATCCAAGTTATATACAGCGGTGCAGGTGACTCTTGATAAATAATGAGCATATTTACAAATACTAAATGCTTTTTACGACCAACAAACATCAAATGCAAGGAGTAAACGACCAAACTAGGCTGATGCTCTCGCAGAGTTAAAGCATACCAACTTTAAAATTTTGATTTTCCATTCCTGAGTTGGTCATTTTCTCTTGGATCATCAGGTGTGGCTAAAAGTGGCGTATCATCGTAGTAGTCATGATGCCATTTGCTTATTACTGTTGCTTATGGTCATGCTAAACAGAATTCTCGCTCCAAGATTGAGTTTTGTATGCAGCATGCGATGTGATTGAACAAGTCCTACTCCACTCATTAATAGATGAGTCGGCTTACCTTGTTCAAGTACTTTTCAACAACGGAAGACCGTGGTTTGTAGTTGCCGAAAAAGGTACCCTTGAGAGTCCTCTCATTCAAGACATTAATTGGATGGGTTTTGAATGCGTCATCTTTGCTTGGGACGCCAACAAGAACAGCAACACCCCATCCCTGCAAAGAAACGTCCACTATGTCATAATCTAGAAGATTGGATTATAAATCTGTAAATCGAATTTTAGAGGAAGAAATTACATCATGAACACATTCGAATGCAGAAATCATAGCATTGATACTCCCGTACACTCAATACTTCAGTCAACTCCCCCACCAATCATTTGTGCAATCACCTAAACACATGAAAGAAAGTTAGCAAATAGTGAAACTATATATGGTTATTCATCAAAGAAAAGATTCAAAATGTACGAACACAAACCTCTTGAACAGGTTTGTCATGGTGTTTCGGGTTCACAAATTCAGTGACACCAAATTTCTTGGTTGTTGCACTGACACAAAAAAGTAATTACAATAAAATTGGATCAGATGAGAATAGCATTCCCTCGTGTATTGCATGTAGATCTCACAAACTTTCATTAAAACGATTAGGATTCAGATCAACACCGATAATCCTTGAAGCACCCGCAATTCTAGCCCCTTCAGCAGACTGATAGTGTAAAAGAACAAAAGTAGATTCATTAGCAGCAGGAACAGAGAAATATTCCAAACGAGCTTACACTGGAAGGGCTTCGTGATTAACAATGGAGGAGAGACTCACAGCTAGGCCAACAGCCCCAAGCCCAAAAATAGCAACTGTAGATCCCTTTTTTGGTTTTGCAACATTCGAGGTAGCACCAAGACCTACAGAACAGATTTCAAGTTACAAGAGAAAAAAAAATACCTATCAGGTATCAAAAGAAATTGAAATGCTCTTCGTCCTGACCTGTTGAGATTCCACAACTGAGAATGCAAACTTTGTCCAGAGGAGCAGCAGGATTAATTTTGGCAACACAACCAACATGTACCGGTGTATTCACTAAAGGTGGAAGTCCCAACAAAATGGTAAATGGGTTGTCCGTTAATTGAGAATCTCGTATTTCCATCACTGAGCATCACCCCTCGGTCAGTGTTTATCCTCAAGAGATCACACATGTTACTCTCCTCTGACTTGCAATGCCGACACTCCATGCATTCCCCAGTGAAGACAGGAAGCACATGGTCACCAGGTTTGAGGTCTGTCACACCCTCACCAACGCTCTCTACAATCCCAAGTACCAAAATTACCAGAAACATTACTACTCATACAGATATCTAGACACACTATCACACGAAAGGAGCTGAATTAACAATCCCTAGTGACAATTTTCTTTATTAGTTCATCGAAGTATGCATACCCCCCTGCTTCGTGACCAAATATGCGGGGAAACAATGGTGTCTGTCCCTGCAAATTGAGAACCAACTGCTTTAAGTATATCTAGCACAAAAACCTAAACATTTATCAGTAACAAGAATGATAGGAATCTTTACATGCACGCGTAATATATATAGGATCAAAATCTGGTTACCCTGGCATCCCAAAAGTAGACATCAGTGTGCAGAGGGAGGTGAAGAAGATTTTGAGACGAACCTCCATCACCTGTGGAGGTGCCACTGCAACCTCTTCTATCTTCAGTGGTTTTCCAGCTTCCCATGCCACTGCAGCTGCAATATCGATCCATCTTATAAATATTAATTGGCCAAAGACAAAATGAGAATGAAAAATATCACGGGCATAAATAGGAAGAAATTTGGAATCTGCTGAAAATATAAAACAACTAAATGTAGTGACATTCTATACGACCACTCTAACTAACACCGACTATTTCCAAATTTCTAAACTAACATTCAACAAATAAGGCTGGTTATGATTTTGAATCGAAATTGTTCAATCAAATCTTTGGTTGAAGTGTTACATACACATCCATGGACCATCATCCTAAAAGCAAGGCCATGATGGAAAATGGTTACCGACAACTTATCATAGAAAATTACAAATGAGCAGCAAGTCATGAGATTCTAAATAAAATAGTTAAATCAAGTTTGTGTTTTTCAAGGAGTGCCATTCCAAAGGGTGCAATTTTTTTGTTAATCCTTTGTCCAACGGTTTCAGTTTTTATCTGATCAAAAGGTAAAGTTGTCTTAGTTTCTTTTACCACCTTTTTGTAAAACTATCCCGGACATCCCCTTCTATTCGAAGGATGCGACTTGAAATAACAAGTATCTAGCTCTCTGAGTTCATCAGGCAAATTCATTAAAAAAATCCAGCTAAGTCCCATCAAAGTAAATAGTGAAGCTCATCAATTAGGATGAGAATCCTTCAAATTTCATTGGAATAGATTTTTTTGTGCATCAGTACTCATTGTGTTCAGATTCAGATTTCAATGCGCTAAATATATAAATCTTAGGGATCATGAACTTTTCAATATAAAAACAATAAATACTGTGGATTTAACATAGAATAGCTTAGAAGCTCCAAGTACCATAAACTATAACATTTCGACTTTTCAGTATCTCTGATTGGTTGTCCAGAAAGAACGAATATAGCCATATGCTATGATCAGGAAACTCTGTAATTGGAAAAAGCCCCAATAGTGGTAAAATCCAAGAGTTAAAAGGAACCCGAAAAACGACCAAGATTATGACACAATTATGCAAGCAAGCATATAAACTCAGATGACAAATATAAGGATAACAACTAAAACAACAAAAAGAGTAGCATGTTAGTAGAACTGAAAGAATGCTGGAGAATCAACGGGGAAATGGTATATTTATACCTCTGCAGTGGATGACTTGACCTGCAGTGTTGGCAGACATCATCCTTATGCCCTTTCTTCTCTCTTGCGCGACTGTGATCCTAAACACAGATTGCTTGTTTCTCTTGAGAAGAAATAGGCTTGCTCCATGGGGGAACTTGGAATGTATTGAGCGCAGAGTTCGCATTGTGGGTTGCTGATTTTCTACAAGTTTTCGTAATTTGGGAAATACACTCCTCGAAAGAAAAAAAAAATGCTGCCATTTCAGTTCCAAATGGAAAAATTCAGACATTTTATGTTTGAAGTACGTACTCAAAAAGAGAGATCAAACGAAATGCATTAAGCGTATATCTTAAGCTCATTTATAAAAATCATCCTCCGTCCCTCTTTTCCTTTCTTTCGGTACTCTTTAATCTTTTTTTACTTCTTACTTTTCCCAATTGGTGCTGCTTAATCTAAACGTAAAAGGTCACCCAATATGAGAACGTTACGTGTAATATTCACATAAATCTTGCATGACACACAAACTTAAAAACTGATTAATGTCAAACAATTGTGACTAGCCATACATTTTAGTTTTTGGGTTCCATTAGATCTGACAAAAAGAAAAAGTCACGCTGATTTGGGCGTTATTCTCAGCGTGTTATAGAGTTCAAACCTGCTTGAACGCGACTTTGCGTACAGCTCAAACTTCAAATACTGACCCTCAATACACGAAGAACGCTGGAAAATAATTCTACTGCTCCAGTGTTATCGCAGTGAGCTTTGTCTAACCATCAGTTGTCCATTCAAGTTTGAAGGAAAAAGAACTAAAACAGCAACCAGTTTTCACCAGTTCTATGATAATTAAATACTATGTACAAAATTTTCAAGTGAGCCTCACTTTACCATGCGTCCCAAAAGACGAAAAAGAAAACTACCAAGAAAAAAAAAATCCCTCACAATACAAAAAGACAGACCACACAGAGTGGAGGGGAGAGAATCAGAGAAACCCCTCGGGCTTGTTGTGCCAACAGCTAAATTAATAGATGTCGTTCAAAGTTCCAAAGAGAGAAGAGTAAAGATCGCATACCGAATGTGGGGTGGAGAGCAGTAGCGCGATCGGCACCGGAAAGACATAGTTCTGTGCGTTAGAGCTTCGGGAGATGGTGAGGAGAAATAGAAGGGAAAGGCGTAACAGCTGGAGGCCATGATTGGTTTGCTAGAATGTTGTTTCTCCAATCCGATACCTCCCTTGAGCAAAGGCAGAATAAGATACTGTTAATTCGATGTCAATTTCTTAATTTCCTGAATATCTTTCCACCCATATGTACCGCCCTCACCGCTGGCGGCTGTTCAACTACTTGATAAGCACAATTAGGACCACAAATTCCAAATAGCATAAATTATAATCTCCAAAGTCCCCAATATAGGACCGTTTGAAATAATTAATTTTTCCCTGAAGGAAACTCCATCTATGAATAATTACAATCCTCCCTGCAAATTTCAAAACAGGGGCCTTCAAATTTCAAAACCAGGGTCCCCCAAAATCCCTAAAAATTAGAGATTTTTAAAAAAAATCTCTTATTTTTTTATATCGGTCCCCAAAAATGTAATATTATAATTTGGTCCCAAAAATATAAATTTCAATTGACAATTATCAAATCCACATTCTAGTGACTTCAACTACAGCGTAGTTTCACTGTAGTATGTGCTAAGTTTCAACATAGGTTTATCTATCTCCTAATTGTCAATGTTCTTCTTGCGGTCAATGAATTAAATATAAATCCTGGGTTCTTGATCTTCACACCAGGTCACCAACTCGCATGGATATATATATATGGTCATTCTGTTCGGGCCCGTAGATATATAATCATGCACGCTTTGACGCCATGCTCGGAGAGTACTGGTGATCTCCATGAAGCTTCTTTTCCTTACATCTTTTTCTTTTGTGACACGTTATATATCATCCTAGACATCTCCATGGGAAGAGGTGACCCAACAAGTATATGAAATACAAGATTAAATGGTCCCTAATCAATGTGGGACTCTAAAACTCCCCCTCACGTGCAGGCCGAATGAACATGGTCCATACACGTGGACAACAAATGGGGAACACAAACAAGTGGGTCAAGCCCAGAAATAGTTGGCTCTGATACCATGTTAAGTTTCATCCCAATACCAATTGACTATGGAAAAAGGTGGCCCAACAGGTATACGAAGCACAAGATTAAATGGTCTCTAATCAATGTGAGACTCTAACAATGATAAGGTACAACCGTACAATAATGTCTGTTTGAAGAAACTCTTGGCGAAGTCGAACAATACAATCCAACATGCACAAACAGTGATTAAAAAAACCTCTGGAAACTTGGCCAACTGAAAAGAGTCGCGGATTTGATCTTCTCAGAGCAACTTTTATTAATGTTCAGTAAATTAAAGCAGCTACAACAGAATATAACACACTTAATGACATGAAATTGTGATTTTCGTCTTGGAGAGTGCAGGCTTGAAGTGAAGGTGTCTTCGTGAATGGTGGATTTCCCTCCCGTCAAATTAAGTCACCGAGCTTGGATTGAAAGCACAGGCTCAATGTACTTTTTCTTCGCAGACATGGGCTAAATGTTACACGGGTAAGGGTACTACTGGTGAACTTTTAGAGGCGACTGCTAATTCCTTCGGTTCAGAGCATTCCTTGTGAACTTCAGCTGCTAGACTACTACTTCCAATATCATCCATTTTTTCCTCTCGACTCTTCCCCCACAAAAAGCTGTATAGCCCTCCAACCAACAAGAGCCCACCTAAAAGACTAGAGCGGACGTTCAAGACAAGAGCAAACATTATTAGGCAAAAGAAATGACGTTAAAAGCAACGATACCAATTAGTCGTCCCTTCCCAATTAACATCGATATCCTTATGAATTGGCAAGCATTTGGTTTAGGCAAAAGAATATTTTACCTGCCCAAGCTAGTGATCTCGCCCAAGAGAATTGCGGAAGAGAATATGGTCATGATCAGAGCCAATGGTGTAGACATAGCAAGGAAAACTGGTCCCTTCTTCTCAATAACACATGCCTGTAAGTAATATGTAACTCCAGTCACTACGATTCCCTGCCAAAAAGGCAACTAGTTAGTATACCTATGAGTGCATGCAGTGACTATTTCATCATCAGTACTGCAGATAACTGCAACTTCGACTATTAATTGTTCATTTATTATCCTTTACCGCACCGGTCTTCAAATATGAAAATAGTTGAAGTAGTAGTAGCTAGCTAGGGAGTTACACAATAAGCTACGGCTAGGAGTCCGACATTCCAACCCAGCTTCCATTGTTCAGGGTCTCTTTCAACGGCAATCGCAATGGCAAATGACTGAATAGAGCTCAAAAAGCACTGAAGAGTTGTCAGGAGAAGCTTTGGAGGGTAGCTTTTCATAAGTGGCGCCTGCATCCGTGAAAATGAGTAAATCTAAGAATCGAATTGTACATATATATACAGACGCGAAAAATATGAGAAGACATTGATGCTTTTTAGAAATGAGGTCGCATGCCATGATCAGGATTGAAGCCATTGCCAATTTTCAAGACTCTTCCACACCAAAAACAACGTTCATCTATAAGGCATTGCATGTCCACAAGGATCGTGTGATTGGTTTACAATTCTCTGCAGTTTGGTAGATAATATATAACAGGAGGATATAGTATAGATATGTACCTGCAAAACAAGCCACGAACCCCACAAGATGGTGGAAGCAATCGAGAGGAAGCAACCCTTTATCCATGTTTTGCTAGAAGCAAGATGGAGATGCTCTTGCAGTTCGGGATGACCGGAAAGGTGATGATTGCACAAGAGTTTGATATACGGTCCCTTGTAAAAGGCAAAGGTCGCGGCACCCGCCGCGCAGAATAGTATGCCCGTGAGCTTTGCAACCCCTGAGATCGTCCTGAACTTCATCACCTCCTTCCTATTCCAACATCAGCAGCGGTATATATGTTTATGTTCTTTTATCGCAAGAGGCGATAGTTTCGACGGAATCTACATTAAACTGACTGAAAATGCAATGGTTGTTCTGCATCTTTGAGATGGTCTCCCATGATATTATATAAATCAAACACCATTAGCCTAAAGCATGAACTAACCTGACTAACCAAATCGCAAGTGAATTTTCCCATTTAAATTCTCTAGCTATATTCCGGAGCGACCGGGATAATCGAAAGCTAATCCTCCATTAATGCAGTACCGTTGTCAAACTTAGTCAAAATTTCTAAATTATACTGAGCATTCATTAATTACTATGAGAGCCAATTGTACTTCAAATCGACCAAAATTTCACGTGAACGACACATTGTACTTTCTTTGGCACTTGTCGTATATATACAAGTGTGGTAGAGGCTTTCATATATATATACCAAATATCTGTTCTCCAAGCATTCATTAGCTAGCCGACACATCTATCAAACTATCTCAGACCTTAATGTTTTCGGTTGCAATGCGTAGACGTGATAATAGTACTTCTATTTTATTAATGCAAGAAGCTAGGTATGCATCAGAAAATAAATTCGCACGACCGACGTTTGTGTCAGAATATCCTATATTTTAAGATATACAGCCCGTGGTTGCTCTTCCAATTTTGTGGATCGGTGGATTTTGCTTTTTTGTGTAGCTAGAGATATACTGCATGTGGTGTGCCTAATTAAGATATTATGAATCAATTAGTACCGTGTTTTATATTATTAAATCTTTAATATTTTAGACTTTCAGATAATTTGTGACTTAATATTTATAGTATCAAAACTATTTGTAAGCAACTAAGTATTTCATATTGTTAAGAAAAACGACTAAGCATTTCATATATACCTTAGCTTGATCAATAACCTGTTGTGACAAGGAATGATGTGGCATCTTTAGATGCAGCTATTCCCTAGGAACTTGTCCATATAAGAAGATGAACCCCTAAACTATTGCTAGAACTAATTATGGGAAAACCAAGACAGTTCCTGAATTTTGTAATATCACCATCTTTAGTGATATGTTGACAATTTCGTGCTCATTTGTTATGAAGAACATGAACAATTTCTTGTACTATTATGAGATTTGTCTGCAATCGCATAGTACTTTAGTAGTTTTCTCTTCATTCTCCCATCAAATAAAAGTTGTACAATCAAAGAAAATATATTCTACAGCAAAAGATTGAGATAGTACTCTACCTCAGTAAAACAGCCAAGAAGAAAGTTATGACAGGAAGGCAGTTTGTAGTTGCAGCAGCCAAAGTTGCTGACGTATAGAGAAGAGCCAACCCGTAAAGATCTTGGCTTAAAGTGATCCTGAAGTTGGAAGAATTAAAAAAATATCAAGATCAGGAATGGATTGCTCTCTTCAAGTTTGATTCATGAGACATATATATAATATATCTGCCCATATGCAATATTTTGAAGCTGGAGGGAACGAATTGGAGTACAGGCAAGGGCATACCCAAATAGAGACACAAGAAAAATCTTGCAGAACGTCAGAAACGACAATGGCGGAGCCTTTCTCCTAGAGCCAAGAACAACACGATAAATAGATCAGCCTAAAAGTTGAAATAAAGAAACGAATATTACTGTTCAATAGCTATATATGGTTGTTATTACCACTCGAAGAAGACGGCAAGTGGAGCCAAGAAGATGGTGGCCACAGCTTGTCTGTAGAAAACAAACACGAAATTGTTCATACCACCATTGAATGCAGCCTTGGACAGCAAGAACATGGCCGTATATATTGCCTGTATGAGTATGACGGCCAAATAAGGCTTCTTGTCATCCATTATTGGTGAAACCTAATACCTGCAATCTTGCTCAAAGTACGATTCGACCAATGCAAACGGGTTTATATATATAGGGGAAATGATTGCCTCCAAAGGCAATCTCATTCAAAGAGTCAAAGGGACGGTCGGGATTGCCCGACCGTCCCATCCAAGGATTGGGATTGCCCAACCAATCCTGTCCGGGTCAGGTGTGGGTCCCGTTCGGGACCCACACAACTCTCTTGGTTGGACAATCCCAACCGTTAGATGGGACGGTCGGGCAATCCCGACCGTCCCTTTGACTCTTCGGATGGAATTGCCTTTAGAGGCAATCCCTTCCCTATATATATATATATATATATACAAGTCCACCATTGAGAGACATGCTTAACAAAAGAGCATGGCTCCCCTTTTGGAACGTGTGTGGCGAAGAAAACAAGCTCCTTTAATATCAAGGGGCCACCCAAAAGGTCTCAGTGGTGTCTCTATTCACAGCTCATGCAGAAGTTCCAAACAATTAATAGTGAGTCTCATCTCGCGAAATGAGGATAACGTGCTTTTTTTTTCCAAGGCTTTAAGATCGTCTACGTCGAAGAGGTCGACGGCATATATGATACATTTTGTTGATTAGTGTCCATTTCCTCCAAATTGCCAGTTCCAATGATTGTCTTCTAGTTATAAATATTAAGTCTCCCGATTTTTCTTCTCAAATCTATCTAATAGCTAGAATACTTGTGAAATGTCAATTAGTACACCCCTGAAGAAAATTTTCCGAAATAGTAAAAACGACCATGGAGGGCAAGCTCTATGATCATACCTAGAAGGGCATGAAGGTATACTCCAATTACCTGATCTACAGCCATGGAAGTTGAAGGTCATATTGAGATATGACTTAATTAGGTGGTATCTTCATAGGTGTGGAAGGTCATGGAGGTTGGACGTTGATTTGGGTATCCAGCTGGTCAGCTTCTTTTTATTTTTCTGAATTTTTGTTCTTCATAACTCTTGTTATATACAAGGTTTGATGCTTCCGTATAATATATATATGTTATGATATGTTTGTCGAAGCACTATGCGTTTAAGAAATGGGTGATCTATGATTTAGTGGATTTGCTTTATCTGACAATTGATTCATTTTTTTTATTGGGTCAATATGTCAATAAAGTAAAGATTAAATTCCTGATGCTCCTTTTCCTGTCAATTCTACCTGTTAATCTTCCCATTCATGCGCAGCTGAAGCACTCAGGATCACTTTATCTTACTTTTTTTTTATCGATCACTTTATCTTACTTAATGTCTTTTGTTTTTGGTTTTGCGTAATCAAACACTTAGGCTGGCGCCTACCCCTTGAGCCGGCCCTGAGTGTGTCAGATCACTGTTGGCATCAAATGATACAATCGCCTTGGATTTCAGCGGCTGCATGGCGCGCGGGCGAGAATCAAACGCAGGCCTGTACGTCTAGGCGGCAAACGTCAGCATGATCAGCCTGTACGTACGTCTAGGCGAAACCTTTTGAAAAAGGAGCCGCTAACATGTCAGCGTCCAAGATTGGCGTCCCATGCGTTTGATTCCAAATACGTAACATGTCAGCGTCCAAGATTGAAGTACTCCATGTGTTTGATTCCAAATACGTAACATGTCAGAGTCCAAGATTGACGTCCATGCGTTTTTTTTTCTTAAGCGACGTCCATGCGTTTGATTCCAAAAGAAACAACGAAAACTTAAATTGCTTTAACCTTTCCATTAGGTTCTGATGGTTACAGGACAACTTTGGATGCAAAAGCGGTTAAAAGAAACCAAGACGGTCAAAATTTCGAATCGGAAAAAGCAAGAACTAATTTATATAGGACCCTTTCTCACGAAAGTTTGAGTACATTGTGCTACAGAACTGTGGCATGATTATTGATTGATATATTGCATATATTATATACTTCCACTTTCAGCTTTATTTTCTGTCCCTTTTTGTATAACTGATTGATCAAACGCAGTATTTTACTTTGGAACGAAGTCCCGAATTAATCCTTTTGAAGTTTCATAATAAAGTTTGCATCCCAAGAAAAAGGCTTTTTTTTTTGTGAGCCTTACGTTTTTCCCTATCGCCAGGCCGTTTTCGGTGGTTACATGCCCCTTGGATGGACTCAGAGGCTTCTGGAGACCAAAATTAAACCATCCAAGTTCGTCCCTTCCACGATGGCACGTGGGTCACTCACTGGCGATGGCCGAACATGATCTTCACGTGCCACCCTCTTTTTTTTTTTTCCTTCGGCCATTTTCCATGGTTTCTTATTCAGGGCTTGGATTTATATTTTAGTTGTTGTTTTGTGTTTGTATTGGCTCTTTATTGGTCTTGTTGTTTCTTGTTTAGGTTGCCCGGCCCTCTAATGGGTCTTTTCAGCCCCCAAATAAGCTTTGCTGTATCTAGGTTTTCTAAGCTTTAATGACTAGCACCTATTGATTCCAGTAGCTACCGTTTATCACTTCTCGCCAACACTCTTTCTGTTTATCATAGAGTATCTGTGTTTTTTTGCCTTGGGGGGGGGGGGGGGTGTCTTGCTAATTTTCATTAACAGTTGGTTAAGGACCTAAGGTTGGATCCTATGTGATATTTTCTTATTTTCCTATTTGAGTATCTAACCTTGTAATACAAGCTATTTGGTATTTATGAAAGAGAGAGAGAGAGAGTCCATCGCGTAGACATAACTACCGCAACTTTTGCTTCAATAACTGATACCAAAGGGTATCTTTGCCAGGGATTTGGAGCACGTCGTTTGCCTGAAAATTTTAGAATTTGAATTCAATTTTCTAAATGTATACTCCTAACATTACCATACTAATACAACTCGACATTATCTTTTTTATACACATCAATTCAACTCAACAATTTTTACAAGCATGCTAATAAAGCTCAAAAATCACATAAATATTCATATTATTTTTAAAATTCTTAAAATTTTCTCAAAATGAATATGGACATGGATATCTAACACAGCTATTGCACTGCAAACCAGAAAGCATATGGAAAGCAGATATACCTGTTCTTCTTACAACTCGTAATCGAATATCCTTCTCCCAAGCCGCACCTACATTCTTCACACCTTTGATCTTTTCCTTTTTCGCATTTCGGCAGATAAAATTGAGAGCAGTACTACTGATGCTACCGGGCAGATGCTTTTTTTCTATGGTACCAAAAAGATTTGATGGTTACAAAACAACTTTGGATGCAAAAGCCGAGCAAAGATAGCTCTCAATAACTCGTCTATCGTTTTCCATGCAAATATAGGGTTAAGTAGCTTTCAGAAGCACTAATTAAGAACTAGTCTTAATCGCGGAAAGTAATGTTCACATGATATAATTGGACTCTTCGCATGGAAGTATCACGAAACTAGTTTACGTGCTAAATAATTTGGTATAAAGTTACAAACGTGTTCTGCATTTACATATATAAATGTGTAAATTGTGCGTTTAGCTTTTGTTGCAACCAGCGACCGCTCCTGTGCATGCCAAAGTGTCTCCTCCTCTCTCTGCTCCAGTTTTAGTCAAAAGTTCATATGTACTGGTTCACCTCAGTTTATTCCTTTCTGTTTTCTATCCACTCTCAATTTTCTGAGCAAATCAATGAAGTATTCTAAATTGATTTGGGCCTTAAAAAAGTGTATTCGTTGTTGTAGATTAACGCTGTGAGGATTTGAATCGATCAATTTGCTGTTGGGCTAGCTACTACTAATACGTCGTATAAACAAGGAGATGTGATGAAGGTTGCGTTCAGAATCTTCACCCGTGACCAGCGTGGTCCAAACTTTTGACTCGACCTTTGCAACCAAGGCTTCGCCATAGATGGGAGTGGTAGATGGAACGGCCTAGTGCAGCCCAACTCGGCATTTTTTTTAGATTCTCAAGAAAATTAGCAAGTCCTCTTTTGTATTTGACTATTTTGTACCCAGTGATACAACCTATGTAGATAGATATATAATTATAAACACCTCAAGTTGTTCTAATAATAAAGCTGTATTAGACGTGATTTAATTCGAGTAAAAAATTAACGAAGACATATGTACTGATCAGACATGTGATAAAATTCTTGTAAATAATTATTAAAGGTAAGATAATGTTACTGTTCTATGTTGCAGGAGAGAGAAAAAAAGAATAAAAATAGTAAATTGAAAAAAAAAAAAAAGAGATACCATCTGACATCTGCATCTCTTTACCGTTAATTGAAGCCTCGAATTACCTGGAAGCAGGGCTGGCTCAAGCCGAACGAAGGCTTTTTATATAAATTTTAATATAAAATATTTAAAATTATCTAAAAATTAATAAATTTAATATAAAATATTCAAATACCCTATTCATTATTTTTTATATGACTATCATACATTATATCAAGACATCATAACTTGTATAGTTAAGAAATTTATAAAGTATTTTTTTTTCTTTGAGCAAAATTCATAAATTTGAAAAACAAAAAGAAACTTAAGAGAAACATATCACTATACGAGTAAAAAGGGACAATTCACTTATAAAAAAATGAAAATACTGTATCTTGTCTTTTTTTTTAACTCATTGTATGTATATTTCTAGAGTCATCTACCTCACCAAAAAAAGGTGTTAAAAAAAAAAGGTTAAAAAGGGATTAATCCAATTGTTTACATGCATGCTCCAACGCGAGCCCATCCTTGGTAAATTGCGCGCCCCTTTATAGGCAGTGGAGACCGGCCAGCATTCGAGACAAGTAAATGAATGTCACGTGCACCATCACGTCGTTCCGGGTATATGTTGGTTTTCATATTTTTTTTAGAATTTTAAATATATTCACAAAATTACTATCGAATATATTCAGAATTCAAACACAAATATCAATACATTTTACACAATCTCCAACAATTTTTTAATTTTTTATTCAACATAAATTTTCTCTCTATATTTTTTCACATAACTCCAATATTTTTTTATTAAACAATTACATCAAATCATTTTTCTCTCTACTTTACACAAACACCAATAAAACACTATTCAACATAAATATTCACAACTTCTATAAAATCCTACATTTTTACTCAAAACTAACATAACCTTAGTTTTCACTGCTTTGATAACGTCCAATCGTCATTCCTTCTTTCTCAACTCAGCTTTTTTTTTCCCCTGTAACTTTCCTTTTCTATTTTTTTTTTCTGAAAATCTTTCTTTTTCTCTTTGTTTTTTTTTCATATATCCTATACCAATAAACTTCGTACAAAGCGGGAAGCTACCTCTAGGGGTGGTTAACAGTAGTGTAGGTGACGGTTTGGCAAAAATCGTCACCGTCACCGCAATTGACGGAATCACATAATTGACACCGTCACCGCACCGCTAAGGCACAATAACCGTCATTGCCGGTGACGGTATTAACGGTAACGGTTATACAACCGCTTAAACGTATAACCGTTATGCAAAAAAAAACTTTTTCCTTAAGTTTTTTCATTTTTTTCACTGTTTTAGGCTGTTTAAATTTCTAACATAATATCATAATCAATAATCATATCAAATAGACAAATATCATAACATATTCAAATATAATATCATAATCATAACAAATATAAAGTTGTCTAAAAGTATAACATAATATCATATTCAAACATAAAGACTAAAGTATAATAAAAGTGTCCAACAATGTGACATAAACCAACTAACATATCCCAACAAAAGTATGTCACATAATCAATAATCATCTCAAGTCTCAACTAGGGGTAGTTAACGGTAGTGTAGGTGACGGTTTGGCGAAAACCGTCACCGTCACCGCAATTGACGGAATCATATATTTGACACCGTCACCGCACCGCTAAGACACAAAAACCGCCCTTACCGATAGCGGTAACGGTTTTAGCGGTTAAAACGGTAACCGCCGGTGCAAATGAACACCCCTAACTACCCCCTCAAAAGTTGATTGGAAATTTGTTTGGCATTGGAGAAATCTTGTACCTCATGTAGTGAGCCCACATGCACATGTAAATTTAGCTTGTTTAAATAATTAATCTCATTTTAAAGACAATCCAAATAGTTAATTTCATCTAAAAACCTAATCATCTTAATTAATCTATATTATTTAATAAATAATATAATTTGTACAAGTATAATTAAATTAATCTCAATTTATTAAATAATATGAATTAATTAAAACCATTAATTTTTTTTAAAATAAAATGCAGTCCACCCATGAGACAGAGTTGAAAATACCTACGTAAGAAGTAATCCTTATCCGAAAAGCATTGTAGATCCAAAGCGTGAGGGTGAAACTTTGATATGCTTTCCACCTTCCAGATTTCTAATTGGATGCTTTTTATTCAGTTTACTATTAAATTTGGGAAGTAGCAGAGCAGCTTTTAACTGCAAAAAGTATGACAAAAGCAATGTTGCCGAATGCTGACTCACTCACAACTAACTCTTGCCGACATGAGAAATGCTTACCGTCCCAAAACGGGAGTCCCGATTTTAGTCCCGAATGACGTGGACGTTACTTTAGTCTGAAATGCAGTTGTTTTATAAAAATTCTAAGAAACCGACAATTTGCTGCAGCGCACGCGTTTTGGTATAAAAGCGGTCTGAAATCGCAGCAAACCGACCGGCATTTGAAACTCGGGTTTGGGCATTTGAAATCGCAGCACCCAGCAAACGAAAAGGGGCATTCGGTCTGTGATAGAAGAGCATTCCTCACACGCCGAAACCCAGCAAACCCGAACACGAGAACATTTGATATCCCGGTGAGCCCGAGCAAACCCAGCATTCCTCTTGGACCGAGCAAGGCAAAATCTAAGGTGAGAGTCTTTAGTTTGCATCTACCATTAATTTTCGTATTTGCCTAGATTTGTTGCAAACATGAGATTTAATGAGTGATTGTTTCGTATTTGCCACTAATAACATAGATTTTTGTGTGTGTTTTGGTCAACCAAGATACCAAGATTTTATTATAGGACAAAAGTCAAGGTAGTTTGTTAAAGGGGCTGAACGCAAGGACAAAACAAGATTTTATAGAGGACTGTGGTGGCTATCAATTTGGTGAATTGGAATTGTGTTTGAGTGAGATTGTATTCTGGTGGAGGTTAGCTTATAGTCTAGAAGTCCAAAGTTTACTGCAAAATAAATTTTTTCAGAGCGGTGTTTTCAGTCATTAATCTCATATTCATCTTTTCTTTATTTATTTTTCCTTGATTATGTATTAATAAATCACCCTTGTCTTGGATGCTTCCTCTCTATAAATAAGGGATTACTTCTATTAAGGACATTGAAAGCTTAATAATAATAGTGACATGAGTAGGTGTAAAATGCCCTTCCATGCTTACATTGCTTCTCTAATGTATGTAGTAGTACAATGAGATCAATACTCTTATTTTTGTCTTTCTTTTTTTTAGAAATAAATGAGAAAGTATCTACATATTTCTTAGGTGCAACAGGTATCATGTTCAACAAGGGAGTTTTGTCCTGTTTAAATGCAAGCACCAAAAGTTAGACCATTTTATACATGAACCAAAAATTTATGACCTTCCTGTTTTATAGTGTTTTGCTTGTTATGATTGCTGAAAAATATAACTAATGAATGATTATTACGAGAGAACTTGATCTCCTTTCATTCTTCTTGTGTTATGACCAATATGAGTGTATTTTAAAGAATTGCTGAAATTATTTGTCATACTTGTGACAATGATGAATCGGAATATAACGATATACTTATTTGCCATATTTGTCATACTTTTTCAGTTATTCTAAATGGACTGCTCAAGTTCACGTTTGGAGAATGAGAGAGAAGTTGAATCAGAATATAATGACAATGATGTAACCGATGAAGATGACCCTGAAATTGGTTAGGCCTGTGACCCTGATAATTTTGCGTCAAATTGTTTTTCTTTCAACCAAGTATGGCTGATTTCTTTGCATTTATTATTAACTTTTTTTTAATGTAATTTAGAGTTGGATGATAAAGAAGACGGGGATGATGAAGCAACTGATGCTGTGGTATACGAGATGATAAATGGGGAGGAGAAAATTGAAGAACCTAAGACATCAATGCACTTTGATTCGGCGGACGAAGTTTTCCGGTTCTACGTAAAGTATGCTAAGCAAGAGGGTTTTGCAGTGGTTAAAAGAGGCAACAAAAGAAATGAGGGGGTTCTTACCCACGTAATTTATACTTGTTTCCGTGAAAGCAAACAAAGAAAAACCAAAACCGATGCGGTGCCAACAACAATTAAAACGAATTGCCCAGCCAGGATTTGTGCAGTGTTACGTGCTACTAGAAAATGGATATTGAGAAAGGTTGTGATTGAACATAATCATTGTCTAAGCCCAGCCAAAGCAAGGTTAATGAAATATCATAGGCAAATAGAAGCTTCTGTGAAGAGAAGGCTAGATATAAATGACAGAGCTGGAATCAGTGCAAATAAGAATTTTGGATCTCTTGTTGTTGAAATGAGGGGTTATGAAAATATGTCATTCGGAGAGAAAGATTGTCGAAATTTTATTAACAAGGCAAGAGAGCTTCGGCTTGGTACAGGGGGTGGTCAAGCACTTAGTGACTATTTTAGTAGAATGCAAAAGAAAATCCTGGCTTCTACTATGTGATGGACATGGACGACGAATGTCGGTTGCGAAATGTTTTTTGGGCTGATGCACGAAGTAAAGCAGCATATGAAGACTTTGGGAATGTCATTTCATTTGACACAACGTATTTGACCAATAGATATGACATGTCATTCACTCCTTTTGTAGGTGTGAACCACCACGGTCAGTCAATGCTTTTTGGGGCAGCACTTATATCAAATGAGGATACAGACACCTTTATTTGGTTGTTTGAAACTTGGTTGGGTTGCATGAATGGTAAAGCTCCAGGTGTAATCTTAATGGATCAGGCCAGGGCTATGAAGAATGCAATTGAAATAGTTTTTGGCAACATGACACAACATAGATATTGTTTGTGGCATATAACGAGAAAATTACCAGAAAAGTTTGCAGCAAGTCCTGATTTCCATGGTATTAAGATTGCCTTGAATAATTGTGTGTATGAATCTGAAACCTGTGATCAGCTCGAGGAAAATTAGAAATTTCTAATTGAGACTTACCACTTAGAAGATAATACATGGTTGGATGGGCTATACAGTGAGAAGACTTTTTGGGTGCTGGCATATGTGAAAGATACATTTTGGGCAGGAATGAATACAACCCAATGGAGTGAAAGTAAGAATGCATTTTTTGATGGTTATATGCACTCACAGACCACACTGAAGGAATTTGTTGATCAATTTGACAGTGCATTGAGGAAAATGGTTGAGAGGGAGACAAATGCTGACTTTGATACCTTCAATCGCATGATTTCGTGTTTGAGCCCCTTTCCTTTAGAGGTGAGCTTCCAAGCTATGTACACCAATGCGAAGTTCAGAGAAGTGCAGGGGAATTTCATAAAGTTATGCAGTATAATCACTCTTGTCTTAAAGTAGAAGGTGCAATTTCTACTTATGAAATGATCCAACTAGGGGTTGTAAACCAAAATATCAAAGAAAAATCTCATTGTCTTTACTACAATGATGAAGAAATGGAGGTAAAGTGCACCTGTGCATTGTTTGAAACGAGAGGTATATTGTGCTGCCATGCCATTTCTGTGCTGCTATCCAAGAAAGTTTTAAGGTTGCCATGGAAATATTATCTTGCGAGATGGAGGAAGGACATTCGGCGATATTACACTTTTATTAAATGTACTTAGGATGCTTCTCACGGTGACCCTAATTACAAAAGATATGACCGCCTGTGCAAGAAGTTTAATGAACTAGCATCGGTCGCGTCAATGGACGTGGACAAGTACGAGAAGGTAATGGGAAATGTTAATCAGTTGATAGATGAATTTAACAAGCTTGAGTCCATTAGTGGCTCCCAGCAATCTGTTGTCGCAATTGCATCTTCTAGCTGTAATGAAGCCATTCAAAATAATGATGTTTCAGCGACGCAAAGTAATATGGTCCTTAGTCCTGTTAAGGTTACAAGGAAAGGGAGACCAAGGTCATCAAGAATGGTGTCTGAAATGGAAAAAGCGGTGAAGAAGTCACAACGAAAAGGGGCAACTCCATCGATTCAAACACAAGCAGAACCAAATAGGCGACAAAAAAAGGTTACAAACACAATTTTCTGCCCTTCATACTTTTTGCTTTTGGTTGGACACTCATTTACCTAACCATGGGTTCTGTTTTGTAGGCCTTAAAAGCAACGCAAGATCAATCAAACGCTTCTCATGGCCCAATGTCACTGTGTGTGGTTGCTGATCAGCCAGCTCCTGTGACTCGTACTCAGGTACATACATAAATCCCTTTGACGGAAAGCGTCCAACTTTACTTGTTTTTGCTTCAAATTATTTGCCAACGTTGGTTGTAACATGTGTCTGTATTAGGTTGTGGTGCCCGTTGATGTAACAATGGAGTTGTCAAACTTGGTACTTCAACACAATTTTGAAAAAACGTTCAATGTAGCCCTCCAGAGTAATGATATGTCCATTGTATCCTGGTTCCTATCAGCGGTAAATTTTGCTCATGCTAATTATTGTGCACAAATATTTATGGTCATGGCTTACGCATTCATTTACCTTGACCAACAATGTAACATTTCCCCTATTTTTGTCAAGGTTGATCTATGGTGGGTGTTATCATTAGCTCCTCTCCCTGTGAGTCAAGGGGTACTGCTGAACCTTTTGTGGCAGTTAGCCTGTGATCTGAAGAATGACTCACATCAAAAACTCACTTGGATGACTGTCGCGGCCAATTCCATGATTCCAACGGACCCGAGAATTGCAATACATGTCAAGCCCATCCTTTACCAAGTTTATGCCCTACTCAACTATCATTGTACATCGCCTACTATTACTACTGGCGAGATGTCAAGTATCCATCTTCTACTGCATGTCATCAATTCTATGCTCATGGTTCTAGATTGACTGATGGAAACCTGTTCAGTTAGTGGCTTCGTACTTCTAACATATTACGTTCGTAATTGTATAAGTGTTGTTATTGTTTAGGTGAAACTGTCGCTTTGGATACCTCATGCACGTATTTATTTATGTTATCTGTCATGTGGGGGAAAACAACCCTATAATTGCTATGCTAGGGCAATTTATAATGAATTTCTATAATACCTCTTTCTACTTCATGCACGTATTTGCAATTTGTAGTGAATTGCCATAACTGCTATACTTATTACATATGCCACTTGAATGATCAGGCTGATTTCTAACATAGGTAGATCCTATGTGTTAAACTAGTGTGTACGTACCCAAAAGGTGGAAAGTTATATTTTTTTCCATTAAAGATAGTGAGGGGTCAGTGGCAACCATATCAGGGCACGAAATAATGCATAGTTCATTTTATTCCACTACATAAACTATTGCATCATTAAATGTTTGGGCATTATCCTGAGAAGTGAGAGTTCACCTATGCATGAAGGCACGAAATAATTATTTCATTTTTTTGCCCATAAAGTCCACCTATCCAAGCAACAACTACAAGATCAATTGTGAACTTGAAAAGAATACCAGTGAAGAGAGATGATTTTGTATAATAATGAGGTACAACAAATTAATATCAATTCAAATTTAAAATATCATGAACTGCCAATTAGGTCCTGAGTCCATTAGCAAAACTAAATCTACAATTTACATCAGGGAAACAAAATATGGAATTTAGTCATCTTAAGCCAATGACCCTGAAGCTATTACCAATCCATAGAAATGAAACTGAGACACAATGAAAAACATAACAGCAGACAAATCAATTACATTCAATGTCAAACACAAACTAAGCAGACAAAATATCAATAGGAACATCAAGTGGAACCTCCCACTGCCACCAACACCATAAATCTGCTACACAACACAATATCAACAACTAACTCGTCCACCACCAACCATACAGGATTACAACATCAAATCTAACCAAATACAAGCACGTTATTTGATATTACGATGAGGACGAGGGTTTGGTTTTTTCTGCCAAACCAAATGCAGCTAATCCCAACACTAGTTCGTCCCTCATCCTCTCCAACTCAGGGTCCCTCTTGAGAATCTGGTTTTCCGCCGTGAGAATCTGGTTCTCCGCTCTGAGCCTTTGTAGCTCATCATCCTTCATCTTCAGGTCAGACCGCAGCCGCTGTATCTTGCAGTTCAATAAGGGGACATATTCGGCAGGGTCCCGTTTCGACGTCTCAAAATCTATCCACTCGAAAAAACTACAAGGCGTTGTCCCCTACATAAGACAAATGGACAGAGTGTGACATCATCACAAAACAGAGAAAATGTTGAATATAAGTGCAGATTCACTTGTTAGGTACTCACTGAATGTTGGCCGTCTAGACCGCATGTAAAATACTGACGACCAAGATTTTGCGCTGTCCACGAAGTCCTTTCTTGGACTGGGACCTTGCATCCACACCGTCGTGGTGCCATACAGTCAAGTCCAGCTTGCAAAATGAACAGAATTCTAGCAATAAGATGTATAAAGAGCAAGAACATACAACATAGTTATTATTGTCTTTTAAAGAATGTATAAAGTGGATATTAAAATGAATAACAGCTTACATCAAGAAAACGAATATTCACATCATATTGAACACCAATATTCATATTGTCATATTGCACACCAATATTCACACTATTGTCATATTGAACACCAATATTCATATTGTCATATTGAACATCAGCCTTGCTTTACAAAGTTGACAGCCCATGCTCGATGCTCACTTACACTCTCTTTTTGGCCTGAAAGATTTATACTTTTAATGAAACTTTTCCTTCTTTACAAAAAGTTTTGCCTACCACCCTCCTTTTCCCAATTAAACAGAGTTCTCTCTACTCATTGGATTAAGATCTTGAACAGGAAAAGAACCAAAAAAACACACCCAACTCCTCTATTTATTATTAATGGGCCACTACTGGATTACTGGAGCCTAAACACACAGAACAATTCACCCAGATTTATATTAAACAATGAGAAAGATTAGAAAAAACTGAGCCCATAATGGATAATCAGGAATAGTATTAAATCAGATACAAAGAATCTTAAACCCCATATCCTCCAATTAAACAGATCGAAGCATGCGCGGAACTGAACATAACAAAGAATAGGCTAAGATTCGGCCTGCCTGAGATTCGGCCTGAGAGAGAGAGAGAGAGAGAGAGATGCAATCATTTTCTCAGTAACCAAACGGAGTAAAAGAGAGAGAGAGAGCAGGGGACAGATCGTTTCTTACCCGGGTGAAATCGTCTGCCTGAGATTCGGCCTGAGAGAGAGAGAGAGAAATGCAAATTCACCAAGAGACGTCCCGATTTTTCTTGGGGAGAGAGCTGGGGATTTTGGCTTCGGTCTGAGCAAATGAACCGACTAGCGATTTTGCTGGGAGAATTGGGGATTTTGGCTTCGGTCTCGGCTTGCTCATTTGGGGATTTTGGCTTCGGTCAATGCAAATAAACTGACTAGGGCTTTTACTTTCGAGCATTCCTCACACACAGACTGGTCGAGATTTCAGACCGCTTTTTTACCAAGTCTGGATTTCAGACCGCTTTTATGCCAAAACGCGTGCGCTGCAGCAAATTGTCGGTTTTTCAGGATTTTTATAAAACGGTTGTGTTTCAGACTAAAGTAACGTCCACGTCATTCGGGACTAAGATCGAGACTCCCGTTTCGGGACGGGAAGCATTTCTCTGCCGATATCCATGGGGTCGAGACAACTTTTCAGAGAAACGAAAGTTTACTTGAGAAGTACCATTTCCCTGGAAGTAGTAGTACCATGGCCAACCGCATACAGTAGTTTTTAGGAGCCCAATACCCATTTTCAACCTATCTCCAGCGGACCAGTCTCCTCAGTCCTCAGGAGCCCGGTACCCATTTGCACCGTAGTGGTTGATTGACTGTTATTAGTACAGTAATCGATAAGGGCGGTTATTGTCAGTGGCAAAATCAAGATTAAAATATAAGGATGACGAACTTTAAAAGGGAAGTGACAAAAAAAATTCATTCGTAATACAAAAAATTATCTTAGAGTTACAATGTCGAAAATTAAGGACTAAAAGCATTAAAAATATTGGAATATATGTATCGTACTATGTAGAGGTGATAAAACAAAAGTGAAGACAATTAATTAGTTGACAATGATGTTTTAATATTTGCAATGCATATTCTATTTTTAATGAAGAATTTAGAGAGCTTCCTGGGACACTTAATGCATACCGTCTTATGTGAAATTCAGGATTAAGGCAACCCAAGATGGGGTGAATTGGTTTTCTAAAACTTTTTGCTTTTAACCCCCAAAATCGTGTTTGTAGGTAAATATTATTTTAGCACAAGTATATATATGAACATGTATAAATGAGTGCTAAATGTAAAGAGAAGGGTAAGAGAAGCAAACACGTGATTTTTAGGTAGTTCGGCAAATCCGCCTACATCCACCCCTCAAGCTCTTTCACCTAGCCATGAGGTTTTTCCACTATTGTTCAATAACATACACTCTAGCTTTTGGGTGCTAGAGAACCGTACAAGTGTTTTTCCCAGGCTCAACACTCAAACTCACCCAAATGGCTTTTCGGGTGCACCACTCACAACCTCACCAAGCTTGAGATATACCCTCTCAAAGCTTATTTTTTAGTGAACAACTCTCACTAAAGGAATCACCTTTTTTATAGAAAGATTATAAAAACAAAGGTCATGTTCGTTTCCTACATTTTTTTAGGATTTGTATCTTATTTTTTTACAATCCAAACATCACAAAACACACGTATTCCAATACGACACTTTATTACCTTTTTTACAAACAATAATCATTTTTAACAATTTCTACACGCATTCCAATACAACTTTAACATCACCTAAAATTTCTCAAAACATTCAGCATCTTACAAATATTCTGAAAACGAACATGCACAAACTCTTTTAATAGAGTGGATATAAAAATGGAAGGTTCTATCTCTTGATTCACACAAATACAAGAATAAGAAAGTCTGTTTTGTGTGAATGATATGAGAAGTATGGAATATGAAGGTTTAGAATATTTCTCAAGTGATCGAAATGATATGTGATCATTGTGTATTGATTTTGGACTTTATGGATGTGTATTTATAGGCCACATATGAAAAATAGCCGTTGAGAGTCGTCTGTTAAAACGAGTCGATCGACCACTTCAAGTTACCGTTACCCAACGGTTATATTGTCAGAAGCTTAACGACTCTATTTTAAAACCAACCGGTCGACCGCTATACCAAGCGGTCGAAGGCCGGTCGACCGCTTCAACTTAAGCACATAGTCTGATTCTTTTAAAAATATGTTGTTGACCACTTTTAAACACTCAATTTTAAAGACTTACTTCTCACTCACAATGACAAGGATATGTAGGGATATTTAGTTACAGATAGTCGGGCTTGCCATGATTTTCTGTTTATTTATCCCAGTTGGAAGCTGTCTTGGATTCCTATGAAGCAAAATCGTCTTGCTCACAAGATTGCGAAATGGGCGATACAAAATCATCGTGTGGGTCATGTAGCTGTTGTTGATATTTCACCTGTTATTTTGAATTGTGACTGGTTTTATAAGCCCCTTAAAGTTGTATTGTTGGGGGTTTTCTTTTGCTTAGAAGAAAAAGAAAAATTCACTTTGCACCCCTGAACTTTGGGGTCATTTCTAAGTTGCACCCACTTTTATCTATTTCGTTAAATTAGTACTCCGAAGTTTTTGTTTACGCTGATTTCCACCATGAAGCTCAAATTGCACCCACTTCTCACGGCAAACCAACCACGTGTCGTCCATGTGAGAACTTAAAGTTGTCACTTCCCGTTTTGCCTTTAAACAATGTAACCCATTTCATTGTTTTCTGTTTCGATCCCTAAAATATGTGAGGCCCTCTCTCTCATCTGCCAAAACTCCCTTTTTCGATTACCAGATCCGACCCCCTTCCCCAAGGATCTTCCCGAATCTCCACACAATCCATGAATTACAGAAGACCAACAAAATTTTAACAAAAATAACTAAGCGAGCATTTTTTGTCCATTTTAAACTGAGACATCCAACCACCCCAAACTTGTCGAACGAAACACAGGACAAATATAAGAGGTTTACAGAAACATAATACTAGCAAATGCCAGACGTCGACAGAAAAACCAATTTGAAAATAAGGAACTTACGCCTGCGATTGACGAGTAGGATGTCACAACACAAATATGCAAGCAACGTACAATGAGTCAAAGAATCACTTGTTAAAATACCGATCCAATTGTTGGTTAGGATATTCCAAAATCCAGGTGTAAATCATAACAAGGCGGCCCCACTTTTGCTGCATGTTTTCGTATTCAATATACTTATCCTAAAGAGTGAAAAGACAAGTAATATGTTCCAACATAAGCTAATCCTCGTTCAAAAAGCCTGAAACACCATAAAA
This sequence comes from Myrica gale, assembly GCA_963930655.1. Lineage (NCBI taxonomy): Eukaryota > Viridiplantae > Streptophyta > Magnoliopsida > Fagales > Myricaceae > Myrica > Myrica gale. The sequence continues at coordinate 20,543,721 of OZ005604.1, read as the reverse complement.
ATAGCATTCGCGGTTATTCTATAAGCAAAAAACTCCACTCAGTTAATCCAAGAACATCCTATAATGGGTGACACTGACACTGTGTCAAGCAGAAGAAACAATTCGTTGTTAACAACATATCACTTCCAAATGCTGCATGTACCTTCCTGTAAAAATATCATATTAAGTCTGTGAAATGGAGCAGTGATAGAGGCCATCTTAGCACTTAACCTGACGAGATCTTCCCAGCAACAATTTGCATATTGATGCACCTCATAGTGTCAAAGTTAAAGATTTAACTACAAGGCTACGACACAAGACTTTGACGAAAAAGGTGAGAAAAGAAAGGGTGTAATGAGTCAAAGAAAACAACTACCCTTTACAGGAGCATCAAATCAAGGGTCTGGACATCAGGAAAAAAGTATTTCTTTCCTACGCAGTATAACTCCCACTCCAGCATCAAGCTGTAAGTTTTGTCTATCTGTTTCTGTAGCTGAACTCCGTTTCTCTCTCTAGAAATGGCCGAAGCAGCTTTCTCCAAGACCAGCGCCATCTTCATGTCGAAACCATCACCCCTGTGCACCTTCCTCCTCGTCCTCATACTCTGCATTATGGGCTTCTATACTCTGCATCCTTATACTCTCTCTAGAAATGGCCTAAGCGGCTTTCTTCCTTGCCACTGAGGAGCTGTTCTAGGTGGAAGAGCTGGCGGTAAGTTCCAATCCTCACTTCATCAATGACAGTGGGCTTAAGGTCAACAAAGACAACACGAGGGACATGCTCCCAACACACATTGCCGACTTGAATACCGGCCTGATCAATGTGGATCGAGATGCACTCTCTCATTTTTGTTGAAAATGAAGGAAATCTTAACGAAATAAGATATAGAGTACTAAATAGCTCAAAGACTGGATGTGCATTTTGCCATGGCTGAGAAAGAGGAGCACGTGTCCTTGCTGCAGGTTTTTGCTTCCCACCGATGATGTCTTTGGAGAGATCCAATGGCTGTGGGAGCTCCTCGTGAAGATGGAGCTTTCGGAGGAGAATATTGTATGTAATTTAATGAATTTGTACGCGTTAAACGAAGGGCAAAACAAGAAATGAGAATGGTAAGTTGTCACGTGGACGGCGCATGGTTGGTTTACCTTGAGAAGTAGCGGCAATTTGAGCTTCAGGGTAGAAATCAACTTAAACATAAACTTTGGAGTACTAATCTAATGAAATCAATAAAAGTTGGTACAACTTAAAAATAACCCCAAATTTCTTAGGGGCAAAGTGACTTTTCAAAAAAAAAAAAACCATTAAGCGGGTTTGCCTAGCTTATTCTTAGACATTTTGTGCGCCTGGGCCTGGGCCCAATTCTGATGCAAAATCCACAAAGATAGCATGCGCTCGGGTTTTAGGTAACCTTCCTCCCCTCCCTAAACCCTCCCACAAGGCCACACCTATAGACCTGCAATTTCTGCAAATCCGGCTTGAATCTCCCTGATCACCATGCAATGACAAGTCCCATTTCCAATCCCACCCCTAAAACCCATTTTGCAAACCCTAACCCTAGTTTGCATCACCATGAGGCCCCAACTCTCTCCAAGAACCCTCCTCTTCTTCACTTTCCGCTCTTCTTCTTCTTCCTTACTATCTTCTCCGCTACTCCAAATCTCTGACTTCACAACCTCTTTACATTACTCTTCCCATTCCGTACACTCAGGAAGGCGCCAAGAAGAGGAGTCCCGGAATGTGAGGGTTTCAGTGTGGTGGGACTTCGAGAATTGCAACTTGCCCGCCGGTGTGAACGTCTTCAGGATCGGCCACATGATAACCACGGCGGTCAGGGCCAATGGGGTGAAGGGTCCCGTTACCATCACAGCTTTTGGGGATGTTTTGCAGCTCTCGAGGGCAAAGCAGGAGGCGCTGTCGTCGACAGGGATCAATATCACTCACGTTCCTCACGGTTTGTTTTCATTTCCTTGGATTATGTCATAGATTGAATTCTGTTAAAATATTTGGATGGACAGTAGTTGAACATATCGAAGTCTGAAAATTTTGGATGCTAGTGGTTGGTTTTATAATTATAATTTATGAGAAGTTTGTGGAAGAGCCTTGAAAATGATGCAATTTAATAGGTTTCATGCTAAATTTTATATTCCCAGGAAATGTGGAAATGCTAAAGTTAATAGCTTTAATGATTTATGCTTTTCAATAGTCTTAATAAAACTGAAATGAAACTTTTGATGTATATAGAAACATACAAAGGGCAACATGACTTGAGTACGCCACCATTTGAGGTCTTATCAATTTTTGCTGAACTATTAGTTCTCCCACTGAAAAAAGAACCAACAGTTTTTTTGGGGAAGGTTGATTTGTTTATATTTCTCAAACACCAATTTAGCATACCTTTCATATTAAATGCTTAAAGTGGACTAAGGTTTATTCCGTAGTCTCTCCCAGTCTGAACTTCTAAATGAAATATATAAATTGGTGAGTGTATAACCTCAAGATAGTGTAATTATTCTGCAATCCGATGGAGGATTTACCTATTTGAAATTGTTTTGTCTAAACCTCATAAGATATATGTGTCGAGGTGTATATTTGGGTTAAGATTCAAATTGAAGCCTTTTGCAATAAAAATTGTACTTCTCTTGTTTCTTTACGTTTTGGCTTGGTCCGTTTGGTTGCACTTTTATCTCAGATTTTACAAAACTTTCCTCTCAGTCAATGATAAAAGTGGAAGACATTTTTCTGCTCATACTTCTTAGCTGACCTCGTTGAGAGTTGAAAAATCAGTTCGTACTCCTTTTACAATGTAATGATAGTGAACAATAAAAAGAAAAATGCGACTAACAACTGCTAGTGATAGTTTTCTTTTCTGCAGAAAAATTAATTAAAAGTAGGCGAAAGTTTTTGCTGCAATGATTTAAAGCTAAATTCCCTTAACAATTTTGAACAGACAACAGCTTGTGATTTATTCTTACTATTGAATTTCAATATTCCCCAGTTTCTGGGGACTTAGTACATAGCCTTTGGAAAATTTTCTAGCCAAAACAATCCTTGTGCAAGTGGGTCCATCTTAAAAGAATTCAGATGACAATTTTTTTCTTTTTGAAAAGTACATGGAAGACCTGAAAACCTTCTGTAGACATGTGGATCTTTTCTTTGCTTTGTTTTTTCTTTTCTGAGCGATTGATGAAATAAGGAAAGATAATAGATATGAGGATTTTAAATTGCAGGTTGATGCTATGTTGTTGTTAGTCAAATCTATTTGTCAAGTTTTTAAATACTGGAGACATTATCCATTAGACTCAGCCAGGAGAAACCATTTGAGGTTAAATGGAAAAACTATAATAATTTTCTGTTAGCTATTTTTTGTACTTGATTCTGTATCTTTCTTCTCTCTTTTTTCCCTGAATAAGTTACGACAGTAACTTTTAAGCAGAATAAGATTCAAAGAAAGCACGATGATACCTGGATATGGTCTATTTCTGTGACTTAGATTGAATGAGCTTCAGATCCTCTCTCTGTTTTTTTAAGGAAAAAATGAAGGGACATGAAATATTCGCCATGAAGATGAATATTTACAAACATCATATTGTAAGGGGAAATTTGAAATCTAGTAGTGTTTGGTGCATCAATTACTGTGAAATAGAGTCATAGATATGCACAAGACTGCAATTATGTGTTCATTTTCTTGATGTGAAATATTGGTAGAGCTTATATCTATTATTTAGGTACATTTTTGTGAAGCTCATATCTATTCAGATCATTAAGTTTTCTTTACGTGTTATAAACGAAGGGATGAGATGTCTGATTTTTAATAATTGTTACATGTACAGTAAATTTTGAGGATAAAATATGAAGGCATTACTTTTTTCTAGGACAAACAAAATTAATGTAGTTTTGTGTTTCTTTCGGAATCTTGTCCCTGTTCAGTTTTAACATTTCATATAAACCTTTATATACAAGAGTGCAGGTGGAAAGAACAGTGCTGATAGGTCTCTTCTTGTAGATCTAATGTATTGGGTTTCTCAAAATCCTCCACCAGCACATCTCTTTTTAATTTCTGGTGACAAGGACTTCGCGAGCATCCTACACAGGTTAAGAATGAATAACTACAATATATTGCTGGCAAGTCCTGAAAGTGCTCCTGGTGTTCTCTGTAGTGCTGCTAGTATCATGTGGCAGTGGGATTCTTTGATTAGAGGGGAAAACCTTACTGGGAAGCATTTTAACCAACCCCCAGATGGTCCCTATAATTCTTGGTATGGCCACTCAAAGGTGCCTCTCGAAGATCCCTTCTTGCTCATCGAGCAGCCAGTGTGCTCACAAGCTGAGGACACTCCTGAAGCAGGTTCAGATTCTAAGCCTCGCGCTGTCCCAAGGATACTTATGAAGCTGATCCGCAGTATATTGAATAGTCATCCCGAAGGAATTTCCATTACTGAACTTCGTTCTGAGTTGGGAAAGAGTAACTTGAGTATAGATAAGGACTTTTATGGATATAAGAAGTTTTCCCGCTTTCTTCTATCAATGCCACAGATTTTAAAGCTTCAGCCTGAAGTTGATGGTCAGTTTGTTGTACGCAGTATTACCCCTAAAACTCCTGAACCATTTGAAAGCACTGTAGCTGTGTTGACAGGACCTGCTAGTAATAAAGGATTCCGTGACCTCCCGGCAACTTCAAAGTCAAATGATGAGCGAAGATCTAGTGCTGGAGCTGTAAATGGAGAGCCATCATTCTCTACGTCCTCTAAATCGAATGTGAAGGGGCCTCTTAAAGGTCTTCAGGAGCCTTCTTCACTTGGCAGATCTATTGGAGAAGCTGGGGATGAGAAGTTGGCGGTGGCTCCATCCCCTGAAATAAATTCAGAGGCCCTGCGACAGCACTCTCCACTTGACAAGAAGGTTGTTGAACAGCTGGAGGGTCAATTTCCTCCAATGGTGAAACAAGATTCTGGATCTGAAGTGGGGTTTTTCAAGAGAGTTATTAGGAAATGGTTCGGCAGGAGTGATGGTGGTTCCATGACAAATGAAAGTCAACGCATTCCCGAAAAATGTTCTACCTCCGGTGCTAGTTCTTCTTGTGTTAGCTCTGAGGAAAAAGGTCGTGACATTGATACTCCTGTTAATGACTCAAAAATAGCAAAAATCAACGACAAGTTTTCAAAATCAAAAAGTCTGGATGTTAATCCAATATGTAAGGTGGCATGTTCCTTTGCCAATGAGGAGTCAGCTATTGACAGCAAAACTGCCACTACTTCTGAAGCATGTGAAGATAAATCAAGAACAAGTCCAGGCTTCTTCAATCGGATGGTTAATTGGTATAAATTTTGGAGAAGTAACACAAAGTCTGACATACTGAGTGATCAATCTATGGAAAATATGGACCAGATAAGCAGTCACACTGAAAAGCACAAGTTATTTTCTAATGATTCTTTTTGGAGTGACATGGAAAATTTTATGGGCACACCCAATGGTTCAGTTATTATCTCCCAGTCAAGGACCAGGTTTTATGCATTTACTTGATTTACTTCATTTTTATGCAGTCTTTCTAGTGCTGTGGTTGATGACCTTTTATCTAGCTTCTACTCGTGTAGTGCAAGTACGTGGTTCTGTTCCTCAATTTCTTATCGTTAAGAGAAACAAATAATGAAGTGATGCAGATTATATTACTATACTGACAAAACCCATCGGATAACTTGGTCCTTCTGTAGGAATTTTTTTGGAACTTATTTGATGTTCTAGCTTTTCTACATTTTTATTCAAGTTTCCATTTTTAGTGCTAGAAGACTCATCAGGTCAGATTTTTCTTGAATTTTTATTCGAGGACTTTGGTATCATGAAGAGACTCTGTTTGGAATCGTGCATGTGTATCCTTCCCCAGAGTTCTGTGCTGTAGTGTATCTGATGGAATAAAATTTTGACAGAAGGTTTACAACTCCAGTCTGAGTAGACAACATTGTAAAAGTTAATGAAGACACACATAATCATTGTGGGGAGCTTTGCAGTTATCGTTTTGTGGCCCCCCTTATCTTCTCGGCAAAGTTTCTGCTACTTCTGGTGTAGGTTGTATCCCTTGGTAATTTAAATACAGATCTTAGCTGATCATGTAAATTCCGGAGTTGATTAGACCTTTTGTAGTCAGTTGTATCGCTGAGCATAAAGCTCTAGCTCTCTGACCCTGTTGATGCCGTTATTTTGGTGTGCTCATACAACTTTTGCTGATGTTTAAAGGTGGTAAATGTCTTACATTTAAGTGTACAGTTACAATCAGATGCATAATTAATAGTGTTCTACCATGTGGGATTTCTTTTCAGGGAACAGTTGGCACAAAATCTGCAAAAGGAAGGGCCTCCGGCTCTTAAATCTCTAAGTGAAATGGACCTCCTCCACTTGGTGGATTTATTAATATCAGAGGTTAAATGGGTGGAAGAATACCACTCTCAGACATCACCTTTCAAACTCACTTGGCCTGCTGGAAAGAGCTCTCTGGCTCAATCTCGCAGTTCAAATGGGTTGAGCTCTGTATTTTTGAACAAAACATCACTGTCATCAGAACCTGATGGAGAAAGAAAGTATCAAAATATTTCTCATACTGGAGTTTCTCCACATGTTATTAACAGGAAACTCTCAGTCAGATCTAGAAGTGATATATTAGCCGATTGTCAGAAGCTTCTCAATGAAATATTGAAGGATTATCCAGAGGGATATAATATGGGCTATTTCAGAAATTTTTTCCTCAAGAGGTATGGCTATCCTCTTGATATTCAGAAGCTTGGCTACCTAAAGTTGGTATCACTGTTACAGATACTGCCAGGCGTGAAAATAGAGTCCAATTATATCTTTCCGTCTGGTAAAGCCTCAGTTAGTTCTGGCCTGGAAATTGCTGTTCCTGATAGTGTAGAAAATCACGCTGGTCATTCAGTTGCTAATTCAGATAGTGAATTGTCTGATTCAGCGAAGAAGGATGATGATTCTGACTCCCCATGGGAGGAGTTAGGGCCTATTGCCAACACAAGTTGTACAAGAAATGAAATGGTGTCTTTATCAAGGAGCAAAGGTGCAGAACAACTAAAAAGGCGAAAATATCCTGATTATGAACCTTCTCTCTCAGATGATGACTCTTCGGATTCAGAAGAGATCTCGACATTAAGTGGTCGAGAAGGGCAAGGGAAGAGAATAAACGAGGGGGATAGCTCGCTGCTCCAAATCCTTGATTCATGGTACAGTACCAAGGAAGGTGACAGTAGAAAGAGCAAGTTACAAAATGTTGATGGCATGATTGATTGTTCAGCGGATGGTTTGAAGCAATCTGCTCATTCTGCAGTTGGTATCAACGGGAAAACTTCTATGGGAAACTATGGACGGAAGCAAAGACCTCAAAAGATCTATTCTTTTGTTTCTGACCCAGTTGAGAATAACAAGGACAAGCTGCTTGATGGAATATTGGGTACCCTGAAGAAAGCAGGTGAATCAAGTATGCAGGGATGAAGAAAGGGAGCAGCAGCAACAGCAAGGACGTGAATGCATCCTGGGTCCTCAGGTCTAAGGTTGGAAAAGTTATAAGATTTTCAGGCACTTGAGGAAGTTAGAGTAGAAAAAGATAGCGATAAACATCACCATACCACATACGTTGTTGAAAAATTATTTATTTCTAGCAGAATTTTGATATCATAAAGGACCCTAAGAGGTGCAATTCGAGATCATTGGCAACTATAGAGGAGTATTTTGGCGTTAAACAAAGATGTAAGAGAAGTATTTGGTGACCTTTATCCCATTACATCGACAACGATGATCTCCATATTAACATGTTAATTATCCTCTGGTCATGCATTTGACCTTGGTAGGCCTTTCATATATATATAATTTTTTTTTCTGTTTTCAGTTTCCCCTAATAGTTCTGTCATTACACTCCGGACCAAATAACTGGGCAAGGACAAGGATGTTGCTGACCTGGCAAGATTAGGTCTATCCACATCCGACCCGATTCAGTTCCACTCCAACCCGATTCAGTTCCAAATCGAGTATTTCACTTATATTCAACGGCTAGACTTTTTTTTCTTTGGATACGACGCAAGTGTTCTTTTCATTCTTATAAAAGAAAAGATGTTCACCGTCCAGTAAATTTAAAATAGGAAAATATGATATTTGGTCACTAGCACTTTTACGACTTAGTAACTAAATTTTATTTTTTTACTAAATGGTTACTTGAAAATATATAGTTGTGATGATCTGGTCTTTCCGTCAAACTTCCGTTAAATTTTTAACCAGAATAGCGGTCGACCAATTTGTTTACTGTTGTGGCAATCGTAAATTGTAGCGGTCGGCCGCATTCTATTCCGTTAAAAATTAATGGATGTTCGACGGAAAGACCAAATCGTCACAACTATATATTCTCAGCGACCATTTTGTAAAAAAATAAACCTAGTGACTAAATCGTAAAAGTGTTGTAAACCTAGTGACCAAATATCATATTTCCCTTTAAAATAACCCCTAACCGTTAAATTTTATCAGAAAATAGAAGCTAGGAATGTCTTCCAAACATCCAGGAAATTTCATGTATCTGGGCTTTGTTAAAATGTAAAAGTTTAAGCCCAAAATATCTGGATCAAAATCCATTTTTTCTGTACTTTCGAAATTCAGCTCTAAAAACTTTTAGGGTATATTTGAGGGTGAAAATTTTGGGTATTGGGGTTTAGGAAATATTATAAAGTAAAGAAATGTTATGGGAGTTAGTGAAAAAGTGAAGAGAGAGAAGATTTTTAATAAGTATTATAATAATAAAAAATTATGTGGTAAATTTTTTATGATTAAACCCAAATATTTGAGCTCAAATATTTGGGCTCCAAACATCCCCTAATATCAAAAGATGATGTTTCTTTTTTATTTTTCTAAAACGCATAACGCTTAAATTTGCTTCTTTCTCCTGTTGCTGGTTTAATTTTTATCTTTAGCTTCTTTTTTTCTCTCTGGAGACAACAATATTTGACAAAGATTTTCTATTAAAAAAAATATATTTTTTACCTCTCAACTATTAGAGTTATGACACTTTACAACCCAAATTATCAATTTAGTAACATTTCACCTCTTAATTACCAATTGTTTACACTTTGTACACTTTATCATTAATTTAGAAAGAAATTGCTATTTTTGTTCAATGAAATGCCAAATTTATCCCCATAAAAATATAATTATAAAAAAACTAAATAAAAACGTCATTTCACTTAACTAAAATGACATTTTCTGTCCACGTTAACCATAAACTCCTTCCCGCATTTTCATCCGATGTTTTTTTTTGGGGAATGAAAGGACAAAAATAGTTCTACTCGGAAGTCAAAGGAAGTCGCAGTTCCTAACAGGTCTAAAATACGACTGAATTCGAATCGCCACAACTGTTTAGGGTCTCCCTCTCCCTCTCCAACACTTCACCATTTCCATTTCAGAAGGATTTTGAGTACAAAACAGCAAAGCCTCTCTCTATCCCCACCAAAGCCATAAGCCCTCTTTGTTGACTTCTAGCTTTGGATTTGTCGGAAGCTTCATTGCCAAAATTAAAATATTTTATAAATGGATTAGATACTAATAGGGTGATAGTTGCGGCCAGAGCAGCTCCAAACAAAACCCCATCACCAATCCAAATCCTTGACCCTTCACCGAAATTCAAAGGGCAAATTGGCTTACAGGTTGGCATCCATTGCGTCGAAGCAACCATCAAAGAAAACCTCCACCTTCACTGTGCTCAAACCCTCCCCCCAACCCAAGTTAGAAAAGATGAGAAAAAGCGAGAAAATCCCTTTTAAGTCCCCCCCCCCGGCCCAAATGAAAGCCTCGAGCTTTGTATTCACAACTCCTGCCCAAATAAGCAATTTCTACATTTTGTTATTAATTAATTAATTCCGAAAAAAAGGCCTTCTTGACTTCAAAGAGCAAAAGTAGGAGGCAAAACCGGTTTTGGAACTTCCGATTTGCCTCATATACCCTCTGTAAGTATGTGAACTTGCCGTAATCAGTCACCAATGCCTCCCACCACCACCTTTGTTCTTTGCAAAGAAGGTGTTCTTGGGTTTTGGTATGTCATGGATGTCCATCACCTGAATCGTTCTTTGCTTTTTGGCTTCAGAACAAGTACAACACAAACACAAACACAAAAAGCATCAGCAGGAGCCCAAAACAAGCACTAGCAACACTGAATGCAGCGAACTTGGATAAACAAAAAGGAAATAACTTAACCATTTTCAGCTTCTTTGTAGTTCTCTTGAAGCCGTTTCCTCGCTGAAGCCAGTCTTTCAGAATCAACATCCTTTTGTTCTCGTTGCCTCTGCAGAATCCCATATGAAGTGATTCAGACTCAGCAAAAACCAGTTACAACACATTCCGTTAGCAAGCAAAAGAAGGGGCAACAGAAATCTCTAAAACCCCAAATTCTTGGGGGGGCAGGAGAGAACTTACAACTCCAATCTATTGAGCCAATTTAAACTATTTGATGCAATTGAGTTTGGTTTCTCATATTCCGGAAGCATAAGTTTTAAAAACTTATTTTCTTTCTCCAACTTTTCATCAACCAAACATAGAGCTAGAAACTCTAATTTGGTATCCATACATTTTGACGTGGAGAGGAAGCAGATACAGGAGCTGATCGGGCCGGTCTAGGAGGAGCTTGTTTTCGTGGAATCACTTTCGGTTTAGGCTCTGATTCAGAATTATTCCTGTCTGACCCAGAACTACCATCTGTTGCAGGCAAGACAGATCAACAAATGCATACAAAAAACATCCAAACAAAGATCAAAAGTTGAACTTGGAATCTGATTCTACTACTCACTGTGTGGATTTGGAGAGTATCCAAAATCAGGCACCTACAAAAGAAGAGAATATATTAGCAAGCTAAACAGAAAGAATTTTCGACAACTTCCGTTCCCAGACAAAGCAGATTAGCTGGATAGAAGAAAAAAATTCATTTCTTTCACCTGGTGATGACCGTTTAGGGGAATTTTCTGTTCGGGTGAGTCTCCATCTGCTGCCAACAACATCAATTACCACTTTTAACTTTGATTTCTAAATCCCAATCTGCAGTCACTATCTTGAAATCTTTCCCAGAACAGAAATTGACATTAAATTGGTTTAAGGTTAAAATCATACCCATTAGAGCAGATGATGTCTGTTCCCCAGGTTGATTCAACTTCACCCATTCATCCACAATGTCCTTCCACTTCCTGACAAACCAAAACCGAGACAATCAATGTTAAACAGCCCTTTCCAACTACAAGTTAAAAGTAACTTTTGGTTCTTCAAAACCTGACTAGTAGCTTCACCAATCTCCGGACATAGCTGGACGAATGCTTTCGCAATCGATTCACATGCCTTCCTATATCAGTCTCCTATATTGTAAACAGACACAATAATTAGCAGAAGTTTTAGTTAACAAGCACAAGGAAAGAGCAAAAAAGGAAACAGAAAAAAATAAAACAGCTTGTTACCTTGAGTGCTTGAAATGTTATATCCATGTCCGCCAGACCTTGAAGCAATTCAACCAAATAATCCTCAGGCTGAAACACAGAAACCGACAAAAATCAGGCCCAAAAAACAAACGAAGTCAACATCTTGATGAAACAATTGGTAAAAATAATGAAAAATGTCACCTGGTCAAGATCTTCAAGCTGCTCCTTAATTTCCAGAATCTTCTTCTGCTCGTCATCGAACAAAGCACCGAAGAGATCCAAATCCTCGGCGTCCTCTCTCTCCACTGACTGCGGCGTCGCCGGCGACCTACTTTTCCCTCTGTGGCCGCCGCTATCCTTCACCTCCGTAGCCTTCACTTCGTGACCATTCATATTCCCCCGATCATCGACGTCGTCGCAATTACGACAGCGAGGCTCAGACGGCGAGCTCGCCGAGTAAAGCCGCTCCACGATCCCGTCCCTCCGGTGCTTGAGCTCCCCACCGTAGTCCAAAGACGCCACCTCTATGGCGGTGTCTATGAACGTCCAGACGTCCACGCCACAACTGTCCAGCACGGCCCGGAAATCATCTAAATCCATCTTCGCCGTCGCCGTCGTAGCGGTTCGGAAAAGATTCTGCTCTTTCATCTGCAACTGGGTTTTTTTTCTTATCGTAATCTTCTCTTGGGTATCCGAGAAACGGATTACGGGATTTTACACCACCGGATCTGAAGCAAGACGAGGTCGTACAACAAAATCAATTGACCGCGATTTTACACCACCGGATCTGAAGCAAGACGAGGTCGTACAACGAAATCAATTGACCGCGTCTGACAGAGGAGGTACGTAGGTAATCAAACATACAGACATACATACGGCCAATCATCGTATGCCCATTTGGACAAAAGTGCTACTTATCGCAAAAGAATGAAAGTCAGAGATCTGAGAGCAAGGAAAAGCTGAAATGGATTTTGGGGCTTGAGGTGAGAAACGTGGTGGTTTTTCCCCCCGTTTTTTTTTTCCTTTTTCTTTCTGGTTTCCTTGGGCTTTCGGATTAAACTGTGTAGTATTTCGATTAGGAGTCACTGGGTATATTCCAAATCAAAGTTTTAATAAGTTATCTTTTTTTTAACATATTTGTTTATGTTGACCTCTGAACTCGTCATGGGTTTGGTGCTCTCTCTCTCGGAAGCTGGGGTTGGGCCAATGGGGCAGACAACATAAGAGAGAGAGAGTTATAAAGCTTAGCTCTGGGGCGTGCGTAAACATAACATAACTGCTGGAATATTGTGTCGTGGGGGTGAAGTGAATGTTGACTTGTGGGTTCGTTAGTACATGGGAGCCGACTGTACAATATCCAGGGAGGGATTGGCCACAGTCTGTAAGACACGCATCCGTTTCATTGGACGAGGGCCAGCACCACAGTTTATGTTTTGTTTAACCGTGCTTGCTTCTATTTTAAGGTAAACCTATACTAGTTTTACCATTTTCATCCAATTTTTCTAACCCTGCAGTAATTGTCAGAATTCATTGGAATCATTTAACACCCACTTTCTTTGGTGATGGAATTATGTTGATTCTGATGGGAAGTCTCACATTGTTAGAAAAATTAGTACATACTACTCAAGACGTATTTTAGAGTTGAGTTAGGTCCACCTTTCACATATTGTGTAAATTCTAATAATTCTTGAATATCAATTATCATATGTTCAAAATTTTCTTTTAGTAATACGCTTGAGGGGGTAAATAGTCGACTATGACAATAATAGGAGGCAAATTTCCTAATGTCGATCCTAAACAGATTTAAACTTTTGGAACTGATGTTGATTAAGTTTTTTAGTGCTTGTGCATCCGCCTAGGAACATTTTTTAATTACTAGGACTTAGATATTTTATTATTGGTTTCCATGTGGTCTAAAAGTTATTATTACACGATTTGTATAATACAATTTAAAGAGAATTACACAGTGAGCTTGCAAAAATTAATGTCGTCGTAAGTTTAAATAGAGTAAGTTTTACTATATTTAGTATACATTTAATAGACAGGGTAACATTAACGTTGTATTGAATATGAACTTAAGGGATATATTTTATTTATATGATAATTTGGATATGAAATTGAAGAAGCTGTTGATTTTCATACCTCCCATTCAAGAAAGGTGAGTGGTTGGAAGACAATTTTACAATAGCTACATGTGGAACTCACAGACTTATCACTATAATTGAGTCTGAATATGTATGCACACAACAAATATTGGAGATTTCATGCAAAGCAAGGGAAAAGTACCTACTAAAAGGGTTGGCGTCCTTTCTTATGCGAATTGATCAGCTTTTTCCTTCAAGTTACTTTCAATATAAGCGGAACGGAAAAATCTTCTGGCCAACGCGTAAGTTCTAGTGAGAGAGTCTCCTCTCTCTCTCTCTAAAACTCCCCTCTCTCTCTCTCTAAAACTCTCCTTCTCCTTAGTCTGAACCAGCCTTTCTCCCCTTTTCCCCTGGTGTGGGGTAGCGCTCTCTCACCTCCCCTTCGGTTGCCCTCCTGGTGGCCGGAGTTTCTATTTTCCTTGCGCTTTCTAGCCTTATTTTGGACCATTTTTTTGTTGTTTTGGAGGTTAGATCACGGCCTCTTTGGTGATCTTCGATATGCACGATCCCCTTGGTGGACTTCCTTTCCTCCCGACGCCCAGTTCTTGCCATGAATGGTGGTCATCATCCGGCACGTGCGTTCTCGCGCCCGTGTGGATCTCACGCGCCCGAACTATTATGTCCCCCCTCTTGTTGTTTTGTGTGTTTTTTTTGGAGGTCTCGATCTGTCGAACCATGCTCGACCCCCTGGCAGTCCTTATGCTCTCTTTCCGAGCTCTCTTTGCCGGCGTCTCGAGGTCACGCGCAGCTTTGCCCACGTGTGATGATTAGGTGTTGGGTGTTTTTGCTTGTGATGCCCTTTTTGGCGCCGTTGTTTTGTATCGCCTGCAGTTGCCTCTTCTCCTCCTCTCCTGTGTGCAGTCAATCATTGCCTGAAGATCGCTATGAAGGTGTCAGATCATTGCTCTGATTGTCCCTCCTCTAGTGAAAGTCGTCATCGCCTTGAGTAGTGATTTTGTTGTGTCTCGATCCTTGTGACCGATTTGTGTTTGTATTATGATCAGGCTTTTGTGGTTAGTTTGTATTGTGTTCTAGCTCTTATAACATGTTTATATTTGTTTTATGTGTTGGTCTTTGTGGCCAGTTTATAATTCTGGTTGTTTTTCTACCCTAGTGGCCGTCGGTAGTCAAGTGCCGGTTATTGTAAAGCTTCTGGATCTGTTTAAGTTTTTCGTTAGTTTTTTGGTCGATTTTTTATTTTATTCTGGCCATACACTTCTCAGTTTTTAATAAATTCTCAACGCATAGAAAAAAATAAAGGCGGAACGGAGAGGGTCAATTTGCATATTCCAATGGGGTTGAACGAGACCGAATAAGAGACAAAAGAAGAGGGGAAGGGAAGAAGCTCAGTTTTAGGGGAGCTAGCTGCTAGCCCAACTCAGCTTTAGAAAAACCCTACGGAGCTACCTACACTACAAGAAAAACAAGTAAAGCCGACGGAACAGGTAGAATCTGTCGCGAAATAGTAGGCCTTTAGGGATGTCACTTACAAAAGCGTCACTACTGATAGCTTTAGCAACACTTACGCCTAGACACACTTCTCTACTACCTTTTACTGTCACCACAACCCATTCTCCACGAAACATTGTTTTTCAAAGTCTTTCCGGAGACTACTTTCCTAATATCTTGTCTTATCTCTCCCTTATTTCCTCTACTTTTTTTCCTTTGCCCTTTCTCTCATCTTCATCTCCAACGTATGCGTCGAAAGCTCCACTCCATTCGCGTCTAATATCTGGCCCAACAACAATAAGCCATGACAAGATGAATGAAGAAGGGGTTTGAGCAAAAGAACAGTTAGTGAAGAGGGAAGAAGCGGTTGTGTTTGATCTGGAAGCTCGTTGGCTTTTAACCCAGATATTTGGGAGAAATGGGGTTGTAATTTGTGAAATCATCTGTTGTTGCCGATCTTCTCTTTTTTTTCCAAGTTTGTTGCAGATCTAGCTTGTTGTAGAGATTTGATTTGTTGTAGATCTAGATTTCCAGATCTGGTTTGTTGAAATCCTCTGTTGTTGCCAAGTTTGTTGCAGATCTAGATTGTTGTAGAGATCTGGTTTTTTGTAGATCTAGATTTCCAGATTTGGTTTGTTGAAATCCTCTGTTGTTGCCAAGTTTGTTGTAGATCTAGCTTGTTGTAGATCTGGTTTGTTGAAATCCTCTGCTGTTGTCGATATTTGTTGTAAATTCAAGTCATTGTACAACCGTTTATGAAGATTCAAATTTTATATAGATTGTTGAGATTCAAATTTTATATGGATTGTTGTCTCTCTCTGTTTGAAATGGATTATTTGGTTGATTTTGTGATTTCGGTGCATGAGGTGAAGGTGTTCATTCTTGACGAACTAAGGTCGTCGATTACAACGCAGTCGACAGAGATCGACTCTTATTCTCCCAACGTATTTTATCGTCGACGTAGATAGTCTATTGTTGACGGAAGAGAATGGTTGTCGTGAAAAGGCAATCGGCACGCGGCAAACACGACGAAGGCTTGACGACCGAATGTCGTGGCTGAAAGGCTCCAGTGACGACTTTGTGTATTTTTTGTGACAACAACGCTCGTCGAGGAAGCTCGTTTTTCTTGTAGTGCTAGCTACCATAAAAAACAAAAGCAACCATCATCGCTGAGTGGATTTTCAGCAGAGCTGTCACTACTGTTGCGTGGGGGCACCTACGGTTTATGCTATAGGTTGGATTATAAATTATGACTTTTTTGGGTAAGTATGACTAGGCAAAAAGACATAGGCCAAAAGAAGAGAACTATGGCTTATTGGCTTGGGATATCAAGGATGTTTGAGTTTTGAAAATTTTGGTTATTAGAGTTTGAGAAATATTATAAAGTAAAGATATATTATGAGAGTTGGTGAAAAGGTGAAGAGAGAGAAGATTTTTAATAAATATTATAATAATAATAAATTATGTGATGAATTTTTTATTATTAAACTCAAATAATTGACCCCAAATAATTGGGGATCAAACAACCGGTTTGTAGCATCCGACCCCAAAGTTTGCGATATTGCTTTATAAGATGAGAAACGTCTAACACAATACTATTGCGTTCTTAGTAAGATAAGATGAAGTTATTTGCTCTTTTTCCCCTCTAATCTATTCACTTACGAATAATGCAGGCAGAGGAATTAATGTCACGTTCCAAAAATCAGCAAAAATAAATAAAAGAAACGCATCGCCTTTATTCGAAACAAAACATATTATAACTATAATGTTTCAAAACATAAACTTGTACAATTTTCAAAACAATACTATTCCCGCCCGCATGCCATCTAAGTATCATCCTTGTCACGTTCTTCAAAAATCTTTGAAAGTAGGGAAAATAACAACGGAGTGAGTTCGACAACTCAGTAACCAGAGAATAAAAATATATATTCTTTTTTAAAAAATAATACTCAATTTAGTGACTAGAAATACAGAAAATCTCATTTGGCATCAACAGTAAGCCACATTGACCCCTGTGGCAGGGTTGTGCAACGACTTAACCGGCGGCCAAACCGAATTAAGCCAACAGTAAGTGGAGTTTGTCCTACTAAGACTTAGTGAGAACGTCAAGTGTGCACTAGGGAGAAACTCACACAGAAACCAATTCGAAGAATGAGTGCACCAGTAATCAGTAATAAGTTGGTACCAACAGCAGCAGTAATCAGTAATCAGTAACAGAACATCGCTTCGGGGTTTGAAAACAGTATAATATATAATATCATAACTCATATTCAAAATCAGAAATGATGTTCAGCAGAATACATAATCTTTGAGAAATAATTCAGAACAATCATATAAACAATCTCAGTAAGTCTTTTAAAATTCCACATTTATTTTCAGAATAACATAAACTTGCAATAAAATATTTTCCACAAAATCGTTTATGAAAACGTGTTCATAATTTTTTGAGAAAAATATTATAGTAGCTCCGCTTACCTAATTTGCTTTGATAATCGAACCGTTCTAAAATTCACGTATTGCAGCGACCCAAAAGAACCGAAGAAAAATGAAAATACCCAACAATGGCCGAATAGAGAGAGAGAGATCTCAAAATTGATGAAAAATCACGTTTGAGAGGTGTGAAGAATCTCTGGGTAAGAGGTCCCTTTTAGAGGCGAGTTTTGGCCAATAATCAATTAGTAACGTCCCAAAACCGATGCCCTTTCGAAATCCTCCATTAACCACTATAAATCGCTTGATTTATTGAGAAAACGTCGAGATCCATACAATGGAGTTGAAAGGTCACAAAAATCAGTCGAAAAGGTGCTAAAACCGATGTGAAACCGAAGAGAGAGAAAGAAAAATGACGAGAGAGAGAGGTTGTAACGTCGAAAACGGCGGCTAGGGCAAAGAAAACGTGAGTTTCAGATTTGGGGAAGAAGATGGGTGAAACGCACCGTTTCACTTAAAAATCCAATCTGACCAAAACATGTTTAAATAAAATAAAACCAGAGAAATATCAACAGACGTGTGAAGTGCCTCAGTGGTTACGCTACCAATCATCTTTCTTTTAGCGCGGGTTCGAGTCCTTGTGTTCCCTCATTTGCAAAATAAAACTTGTAAACGTTTAAAATAAATTCAGCCGCATATAAATCTATAACCAATCATCCAAGTAGTTGCATTTTTTTCCTTTTGAAACCGGGTTATCACAATTAAGAACATATTATGAAGCACAAGAGAGCGCCTTCGAGGTTTTATGCTCATGATCATCAAGATGTCAGCACTTTGGTCTATAGATCACTTGCAATTTTCTTTGAGCTGATCTGATATGAAAATGGTAGCATCTATCCTCTCGGAGCCATTAATAGGTTTTTGTATTTAATTGGTGCTTCCCTTCACCATCTGATTATTACATGCCGAAGAGCTAGCGCGGATGACTTTAAACTCCCCTCATTGCCATCTTTGATCATATTGATCAGAAGTTTATGCCTTTTAGGTACTTAGAGACGTACGTGGTCACAATATCGGAAAAGTTTATCTCTCCAAAATTCCTCTGTAGTCTGGAAGAATCTGTGTAATCTCTAGTATTGATTTCTTGATCAAGCCTGATGATAAGTCCTATCTTTAACATCATTTGGTTAAGATCGATCCTAATTGTCGTGATACATCACAATGCAATGTCAACTTTAACTTTGGTTTCTTCTATTCAGTTGGATTTGTCTTCTGGCGACCATATTAGATTGTTTTTCAACCAATGTGGCGATTAGCCTTGATAGGTTTCCTAGATTTTAGGGGAGTATATATGTACAATTAGGAAATTATAGATCTGGTCTAAATAACGGAGATACAGAGAATGAAAAAAATTAATTAGGTGCGATCCAGCGCTGTATTTGGTGTTAGGATTCAAACACGGGAGAAAGAAGGGGAAAACATTAATGAACATTGTTCAAAACTGTGCAGTACTTAAAATTTTGAACGCTTTAGGGGAAAGAATATTCTCGGCATTAATTCCTGCGTGCATGCATTTCTGCCGTCTCCTCAAGCTAGAGTTGGATTCGGTGGAGAGGAAGTACCTTCTCATGACGTCGTTTTCTTTGCCACGAGACGCTTCCATTAATATTTTCAATGCCTTGCAACGAGGTGCATTTAACGAAGAAAAGCACTTCTTCGAACTGCGGATTTTACCTTTCCATCCATCCATTTCCCAACAGTGGTGTCCTTTGCGAAGCTTTGACTAGTGATGCATATGCCTGTTTAAAAGCACTTTTTGACTGTTGCGTGCATGCTTATTGCTTGATGCTTTTAGCGGTCTACATATATATTCTCCAAGCATTTAGAACCTTAATTTGGACGGCACATGATGGCATCATTTCGTATAAAACTTCTTTCCATCGGTGACTACTACAGGGCATATATCCGATACTTGTTGATCAATTCACAAAATTCATCTTCCACCTCGTTTTTACTAGAAAGAGCTATCATCTGATTTTTTTTTCTTTTTCTTAATCCAGTTAGACACTTATTGATACCAGCAATAGCCCAATGGGTGCTCTTCTCTAGTACGGGTCAATTCCTTTTGCTTTATTTGCAGCCATTAATTGTAGCCGGAGTAAATTAAAAAATAAATGAAACAAAGCAAGCCTCAGGCCATGACAGAACCCTTTTTAATTTACGTCGTTCTTTGGTTTTTTTGATGAAATACTATCACCGTGCTCTTTTGAGTTCCCAAAGGACTCTAAGAGACTCAAGCAGGCAGCAGCATTCCTTACATTAAATTAAGCTAACCAATCTTAAGTTTAAGGAGATTGAAACATCCAAGACTCACAATCTTTGAAAAAAATGAATTAAATTGACTTCCTCGATTCCCATTCTCCTGTTCTCTGTCTACTCTAGCTCGACGAAGAATGCAACATTTCAAAAGACTGGCTTCGAGTAGTATTGTGTATATATATGACAGGACATTTAACGGGGTATAGTGCAGAGAACTTTATGCTGTTCTAAGGGCATCAACAATACTTATATATTCGGCAATATGGCCTCAAGAACAACATATGTCCATCTAACGACGCTGTCACTTTTGAAACAGAACATGAATACGTGTTCTACTATCGTGAAGAGACACTCGAAAAACTGAAAAAGACCACAAAAAATAGACTTTATTTGCGTTGGTGGATCTGGGGTTACGTTCCTTGACGTTGAAAAAGCATAAAAAAGCTGGATCGTTTAAGATGAGTACACATGGAAGTTATGGAACATGTTTCACATCGGAATCAATACTACTCCGGCAGGAATTTGTTCTTCTCGTCACAATAATTATATTCTCATCTAGCAACTGCGGGTGACATTATAGTCTTTATTATTTACATAACTAACGAGCCAGATATAGGAGTATAACACATTCGGACCCTTAATTAATTAATGTCCTCGAATTTCCCTGGGTTTTGGGAAGCAAGCGTTTCACAAAGATGAAAGAAGAAGAGGATGTGGTAATAGTTGGGGCAGGAATAGCGGGGTTAGCTACGGCGGTAGCCTTGAAGAGAGTTGGAATTCGAGCTTTGGTGTTAGAAAGAGCAGACGGGCTGCGTTCCAGTGGTGCAAGTTTAAGTCTCTATCCTAATGCCTGGGTTTGCCTTGATGCCCTTGGTGTCGCTCGCAAGCTCATCAACCTTTATGCACCTTGCAGAAGGTAAGTAATGTTGGTAAACTTGAAATCTATTTTTCTTCACATAATGAAATGCGTTTTCTTCAAGCTCTTAGTACATAATTTCGCTTATATCTCTTAAGGAATATACACTTTTTGGTTTTGTTACTAATGACAGGTTATCCATAACAAATGTTGATACTGGAGCAGCTCAAGAATTTTCCTTCACCAAAGCTTATAATTATAGGTGATGATCGACTCAAATTCAAGAACGTGTGATCTTTTGTGTTTTCTTAAAATTAAGAGAATCACTGTTCAAGTCAATTTGCCCAACTCACTTTAACTTCATAATTAAGGCATATATGGGCCCATTGGAGGGATGGGGTAAGTGGGATTACGTACTGAATCTTCTTCTCTCTTATGCCTTCTGCCAATGTTTCACATATATATTGATGAGATGTAGGAGCGAAGCTGTTCTAAGAGTCGTGCACCGCAAAACCTTATTGGGAGCTCTGGCAGAGGAATTGCCAATCGACACCATCCGTTTCTCTTCCAATATCACCTCCATTAGAATCCAAGCCCAAGAAAGCTCATCCAACAATAGTACTCTCATTGAATTGGAAGATGGGACTACTGTCAAAGCAAAAGTAAGTGCGTCCAACTTTTTCGCTTTTCAGTTCGACTTTCAAATATATAATCACAAGTATCATAATGGGGTAACTGTACAGTGTACTAGAGAAGGGAAAAGAAAATCCTATACCAAGTGCCTGACACGAACAATATAGGGAAATCTATCGGGAACCTCCTCGGGGTATTTCCTGAAAAATAACTTACACGTACTTGTAGGAGCAAACTAAGTTGAATATATAATGGGAATTTTTTTTTTTATGTATTTTGTATTTTACACTATAAACTATCACATATATATTGAGGACGGTTTGTTTCAGGAAAAATTGGGCATCCAACATTTTGGGTCATCATTAAAAAATTATAAAATAATATTTTTTCCCATCAAACAATTATTTATCATTATAATATTCACTTAAATTTTTTCTTATTTCTTCACTCTTTTACTAACTCCCATAAAATATTTTTATTTTTTCACCAAATCCAACATCCCAACATTTCGACCACCCAACATTTCCACAAACAAACACTATGACGTCTCCAAACTACCCATCCTTAATACAGTGCACCATCGGTTTGACTTTTTAATACGAAATGACGATTATGCACTTAAAAAGTTAATTTACATGTTAGATTTAATGGCATAATCATTATTTCGTTAAAAAAAAGACAATTTCTATTCAATTTGACAAAAAAAAACAGAGGATGCAATATATTAGAATGATTAGTTTATGATGCAATATTTCAAACATGTAGTTTATGATGGAAATTGAAAACTCTACTATAATTCGTAAGTGGCAATTGTATTTTCCCATTCAATAATTAATGGAACATTTCATGAGAAACCTTCAATAATTAATAGGTCATTTCGAGAAATCACACCCGAGTCAAAATATTAGAAGATATGCCGCTCTATTTGTCTCCAAGTATTCCCAATTCATCAAATAAACAATTAAAATATTGTAAAATCATTTATGTAATAAAACAAAGAGTTTTTTTATAACTTTATCCATTAATTGCACTTACTTTTTTTTGTGAGTCTTAATGACAACCCAAGAGGGGGGGCGAATTGGGTTTTTCAAAAACTTTTAAGCTCTTTTGCAAACAAACCCAAAACGTTCTGATCAATATCAAGGAAAACTATGGACTAGATATATGCAAACACAGATAACAACTATTGAAGATAAACAAGTTCAATCAGGAAATACCAACAGAAATAAAAGAGAAGGGTTAGAGAGATGACACCAGTATTTTTAGGTGGTTCGGCCAATCTTTTGCCTACGTCCACCCCCAAGGCTATTGACTTCCTTGGGCTTCCTTCACTATTCTTCAAGTGAATACACACCTTAGCTTTCGGGGTGCTAAGGAACCGTTACAAAGCGTTTTCCGAGCTCACGCTTCAACTCGTTTCCCAAATCCCAAACCCTAGGGATTTCTTCTACTTTTCACAAGTAGGATACAGTGTTCACACAACACTTGGAGGGTTTACAAAGATTGGGTACAATGAGTGAAGGCTATTTAAGCCAGATTTGCAAATGGGTAGCTCAAGAAACTAATGGGCTCTCTAAGCCAAATCTACAAGTATAAGAACCTGAGGTGTGTCAAGAGAATGAGATCTTCAAGGAAGGCTTCAAGATTTACAAGATGGATCACGAGATTTCAAGGTCGTAAGAACTTCTCTTCTTCTTCTTTGAGCTTTCTCTCTCAAGAAATTAGGGCAAGGATATTTTCGTGTGAAGCTCTACCTTTTCTCTTTCAAACTTCTTCTATTTATAGTCTCTAGGGCATCAGGGGTCTTCTGGTAAAGATTTGGAGCCGTTGGAGGTCATTTGGGTCCTTTGAAAATATTTTTAAGTGAGTGATGTCGCTCCAGAATCTGAGAAATCGAAGCATGTGTCGACACCATTCATGTATGTGTCGACACCTAGGAGTTTTGCCTGGAAAGTCACTTTCGGGTGTATGACCCATGTGTCGACACTTATGTCCAATGTGTCGACACTTCTCTTCAAAGTGTTGACCCTTCAAAATGCCTTGGAAACATGCCTTCGGGTGCATGTGCAATGTGTCGACACTAATTGCATATGTGTCGACACCATCAGCTTTGGCCTGAAATCCTGCCTTCTGTTGATAGTGCAATGTGTCGACACGTTTGGTATATGTGTCGACACCTTCAAGTTGGCTTAGATGCTTGCTTTCTGTTGTATGACCAATGTGTCGACACCTTTGTTCTATGTGTCTACACCTTCAATTTTGTCTGGTAGCTTGCTTTCTGGTGAGTGTGCAATGTGTCGACTCTTCTATTTAATGTGTCGACACCATCAACTTGGCCTGGGACACGCCTTCTGGTGTATGACCAATGTGTCGACACCATGGTAGCATGTGTCGACACCCTCAACACTTAGGCTGAAAAGTGGCTTCCCTTGCACCAACAAACATTCTTAAAACACCTACAAAGTAAAGATTGTCCAATAAGCTTGTGTAGTGGTGTTCAATTATATCTAAGGCCAATTTAAGCTTAGAGAACTCTTGATATCATTTTCTTAAAAAGATTTGCAAATGTAGAATCTAAAGGTCTCAAACTAGTTGGAAAAGTTTGTTATCATCAAAATCAAAAATAGATTGTTTATAAAACAACCTTGGGCTAACATTTTTCATTTTGCAAAATGAAAGGCTTTGATTGGGTGTGATGGGGTAAACTCAGTGGTGGCAGCACGGTGTTTAGGACTCGCTGCGCCTGTAAATTCTGGAAGATGGGCAGTGCGTGGGCTGGCCATCTTTCCCCAAGGCCACGACTTGAACCAAGACTTCCAGCAATTTATAACTGCTGGCAAAAGGGCTGGCTTTGTTCCTCTTAATGAGAGAGAGCTTTACTGGTTTCTGACTGGCAGAATTAATACTGCGAAAGGTATGCCTCGGTGCACTCTTCTGTCCATTGTAGCTATGTACATATTTGTTTTAAAGCAATAGTTTTCTCAGACATTCAAAGGTAAAAGTACAATGTATTTTGTCAGGTTAATTTGAGAACCAAGAAACATAGAATTACCTATTTTCAAAGAACAGTGCCAGAGCCAATAAACATAGAATAACACTTGGAAAGAACAACCTATTTTTGCATTTCTTACTACATAGTTTTAAAGAACCAAGAAACATAGAATTACGCTTTGAGAGAGAGAGGGGGGGGGGGGGTTGTGCTGCTTGTGGAAAAAGGGGTATAAATATGTAGCATGCTAAGCCAGCCTCAGCGCTTTGGAGGAACAGAGAAAGAACCAACCAGTAAGGGAGCATTCTTTAATTATACACCAATTGTTAGATTTCATATCTCAGCATTTTGTGTGCTACAACAATTCACAATGGAATATCACATATTATGATATTAATAATTAGAGATCACTGTCCCCCTGTAATGTTAAAAATTGAGCTTCTAGAAATTGATCTTCTTTTGTCCGGATCAAGACTCCCAATTCCAATTGACCTTTGCCTCGAGCATATCTTTATATTAAATAAGCATCCATACACATGGGCTTGGATTTCAAGCGGCTATCCCTCTTCTCAAGGCAAGCTTGGTGTACTAGCCTTCAAAGCAAATCAACCAGTAGATCTTATAGACGTCTAAGGCCAACATTACTGCCACTCGTGTTGATTAGCGGTTGAACTTTTTTGGATTTTCAGGTAAAGGCATGGAAAGAAACCCAGAATTTATACAAAGAGAAGTGCTTGAGAATTTTGCCACAGACTTGCCTCCATTGTTCACTGCGATCGTCCAGCACTCGGATCTTTCAACATTAACATGGGCTCCTCTGCTGTACAGGCCACCGTGGGATATGATATTCGGGAATGTTCACAAGGGAAATGTGACTGTAGCAGGTGATGCCATGCACCCTATGACGCCTGACCTAGGACAAAATGAATGCGCTGCACTTGAAGATGCTGTGGTTCTAGGCCAGCAGTTGGGGGAATTGATTGCTCGAAGCACAAGCCTTGTGTCAGCAGAGGTGGCTAAAGCGTTTGGAAGATATGCTGAGAGAAGGAAGTGGCGCGCTGCTGGTTTAATTACGATCTCGTACCTGTCAGGTTGGGTACAACTAGCTGGGTCTGGACGCCTGATGAAATTCTTACGGGATGTATTATTTTATAAACTTCTGTACAGTAGGGTATTGGATGCAACACATTACGATTGTGGGAGGCTGCCTTTTGTTGACTCTGGCAGTGGATCGGAAGATTTAGATTGACGTTATTCCCACCTAAAAGCATCTACTCCTGCTTTGTGTTTTTGACAGCGTGGTGAACTTAGGTTACGTTTGTTGTAAAAATTTTGGTATTGAGTTTAATGTTAGTATCAAGTTTAGTGAAAAAATGAAGAGAGAGATAATTTTTTTATATTTTTATAGTAAAAAGTTATGATTAGGGGGATTCATTGAGTTTAATGATCATTTGGAGGATTCTAGGGTCATATGGGGGATTCTATGATCTTCTATTCTTGACTGTTCTTTTTTTCTTGACGTGCTTGGAAAGCAGGACAAAAAATCCTTACGCAACTATTGGTCAAAAAAAGGGGAAGTTAGTGGGAAGGGATTCCAGTTGAGCAAAAGCTCAACAACGACTGTTTGGTTAAATCAATCAAATCATATCGTCATCCCTTACGACCGAGCAAGAGAGACTAGAGAGCAAATTGCAATTTTGTTCAAACAACCCCGCCCCCACGTGAATACTCGAGTCTATCGAATTACTTTTCTCTAATCGAGACTTTTCAATCATTTGCACGGAAAGAACATCGTAACAAAGTTGTTCACGGAATGACGAGACTTTCTGGATGACATCTGCGTATTGGAACAGATCAACAGATTGAATTCCTATATAAACAGAAAGTACCCAGACCTCCAGAATTCACGTACATACTTCAGCGAGAGACAGAGAGAGATGGAGGAGGCAGATGTAGTGATAGTGGGAGCAGGTATAGCTGGTTTGGCAACAGCTTTAGCCCTGAAAAGAGTAGGTATTCGAGCCTTGGTGTTGGAGAAAGCGGAAGCACCAAGAACTACAGGTTCCGCCTTGAGTCTTTCCTCGAACGCTTGGTTGGCCCTTGATTCTCTCGGCATAAATCTCAAGCTCACCACCGCTTATGCCCCTTGCAGAAAGTAACGTTGGACCCTTTTCATTTTAGGAATTTTAAGTGTATTGATTGATTTCATTTGTTAGCTGTAGTAAATTCGTGAGTGGATATAATTAAGTTAGTCCTTCTCTCGAGGATGTTGTACATGTTATTAATTCGCATAAACCTCTTCTATTGCGTCGGTTCATGGACCATAAAACTATTTGAAATTTCTTTTTTCTGCAACAGGGCATACGTAACAGATATCGAAACTGGAGCAATTCAAGAACTCACTCTCTCCAAATCTGACGTGTATGCATGCTACTTAAATTTCATGTTTATTTGTATTTACCACATATTTTATTTAGCACAAATATATTATTAATTCCCAATCTGATATCCTCTCCTCTTTATACTATATATCCAACCTTTAACATATTATATCCGAAGTGCAAATATAGATATATATTTTTGTACACTACGTACGTTGATATTTCTTCGGTCACATATATTCTTCATATCTTGTCCTAGAGTTTATATAAAAACATATTGGAAATTTATAGTGGAATGTTCAAAGTTTGTAAGTTTAAGAGATATTATAAATTTAATTAATGACAATTTGCAGTTAAACTTTTAATTTTAATTTTTATAGTGGAATGTTCATGGAATTTTCTTTCGAACATAACTACCTCTGGTGAAATTGAGGTTATCTAAAAATAAAGACAAAAACTGTCTCTGGTGATGCAGGGGTGGACTGGTGTTATGATCCACCTTGATTTAAACCGTATCAAATTGGTGAGTTATTGACTCAGGAAGAAAAAAACTACATATTGTGATGCAGGGGTGGACATGTCTTTAGAGGGGTACATCGTAAGGCTTTACTGGAAGCTCTGGCAGAAGAATTGTCAACTGACACCATCCGTTTCTGTTCCAAGCTCAAGTCCATTGAAAACCAAGCACAAGAAGGCTCATCCTGTGCTGTCATTCATATGGATGATGGAGCTAGCATCAAAGCAAAGGTACGTAGGAACGACATCTAAATACG
This sequence comes from Myrica gale, assembly GCA_963930655.1. Classification (NCBI taxonomy): domain Eukaryota; kingdom Viridiplantae; phylum Streptophyta; class Magnoliopsida; order Fagales; family Myricaceae; genus Myrica; species Myrica gale. The sequence goes on along the minus strand of OZ005604.1, from coordinate 20,516,339 downwards.
CAGATGTTGAAGCCCGATTCTCCATATGAAATTACTATTACAACTCTATAATTTTAATAGTAATTACTCTGAATTGTCGTGCTTCGATTTCAAACTTTATTGTATCATATTTCTGCATCTTACAGGCTCTGATAGGGTGTGATGGAGTGCACTCTGTGGTAGCACATTGGTTAGGACTCAGGGCACCAATCAATTCAGGCCGATGGGCAGTGCGTGGTTTAGCAGTATATCCTGAAGGTCATGGGCTGAACCTTGAAGTCCAACAATTTGTAACTTCTGGAAAAAGGGCCGGTTTTATTCCTCTCAATGATAAAGAGGTCTACTGGTTTCTAACCTGCAAATTCTCCTCTAAAGGTTCAGCTTTTTTCCTCGCCTTGTCTTAATATTTTCAGTTGTAGTCTCAGAGGTTTCCGAATTTCCAAACCCTTTTGAGCTCCTGTAGTTGAGGTATTATCTGAATCTTTCTTCATTATAAATTAGGATAGTCCTGTTCAGCCTTTAGCCGTTGTCCTTTTCCCAAGACTCTTTCCCATTGTTGTTAGAACTAAAATTTCGTTCTTTTGGTAAGCAATTAAAGAGTTTAGGAGCTAATTTGTAAACACCTCCCATCTGATAGAGGAGAGATAATCAGGTCAAGATCAAGGCTACCCCACCTTTAAATAAAATAAACGTACTATATTGTTGAAACTAAATTCACCTCACATTCGTGGATACCAATAGCAGGGCAGGCCAAGAACCGGATATCCTTAATTCTATAGCTACTTATGCACTTACCAAAACAAAACAAAACAAAAATAGTGCCCTGATCGGCCATTTCAATTAGATTCATAGACTTTGATATGGCAATGGAGGTTTTTTTTTTAAAAGCATATGGCAATGTGTTTCATGTATAGCTTTACATCCCGGCATACATTAGCTTGTCACTTAAAGCAGTGGAATTTTTGTTATCATTCCAGGTAAGGATCACATGGCACGTGACCCTGAGCTAATAATAAAAGAAGTTACTGATAACTTTGCCAAAGACTTTCCCCCGCAGTACTTGAAGGTAGTCCAGCGTTCAGATCTTTCAACACTCACATGGGCTCCGCTGATGTTTAGGCCTCCATGGGACATGATATTTGGAAAGTTGAGCAAAGGGAATGTTACGGTTGCAGGCGATGCCATGCATCCTATGACACCAGATATGGGACAAGGTGGTTGCTCAGCTTTGGAAGACGCTGTTGTTTTAGGCAGGCACATTGGGGACTCAATTATCCGAAACAAAAGACTTGTGGGAGGAGATCAGATGGCCGGTGTCTTGGAAAGATATGTCAAGGAAAGGAGGTGGCGTGCTGCTGGCTTGATCACGGGCTCGTATCTATCAGGGTGGGTACAACAAGTAGGGTCTGGATGGTTCACGAAATTCCTTAGGGATGTGATATTCTACAAGCTTCTTTTCATTGTACTATTTAGTGTACGTGATTATAATTGTGGGAAGCTGCCCTCTGTTACATCAAACGGTACTCCACGATTGGAGAACAACCCAAGGAAGGTTGACTAGCAATAAGGACCCTGGCCCAGGCCCAGCGGAAAATTAGTAGTGCAAATCTGCAAGAAGTGTATTCATATCTATAGTTTGTTGCCTATCCTATTGAAGGAGGCAAAGGGAGTTCATGAATATTATATATTTGGTCTTCTATCAAATATATATATAGTCGCAGGCTAGTACGTGCTCAGTTCGTTAGTAGGTTTGTCATAACGGCGGATAGTAATCCCAGTTAGTGTATTTTTGTTATTGACAAAATTTCGTGTTAAAATATGAATTGTAATTGTTAATGTTTTAATGTTGGCATAATTTCGTGTCAAAATTTAAATTCAAATTAAGTTGTATTTTAAATTCAAACGAGTCTTTCAAAGTTTGAAAGGATAAGACGTCATCAAGATGAAGAGCTAAAAATAAGGAGCTGGTGATGTAAAGTCTCTAAAACTATTTCAAAATTTGGATTTTGAAATATTTGATTTCTTTTATAATTCTTTTGGAAATAGAACTCAACCAACTCTATAAATACATAGAGAGATCGACCAAGAAAATTTAAGGAGAGCATTCCAAGCTTTATTCAATTTCAAGGCTCCTCCCTAGATAGAAAATTCTTTAGATATCTCTGCTCATAAACAGTTTAGATTTTCTCCAGTTATCTAAATTCAATCACTATTGAAACCAATCTTCTTGTGAGAGTTTGGCTGTCGGAGTTCCCGGTATTGAAGAACAAGGACGTTCATGAAGAGTTCATAAGAAGAACCTTAGAGAGCTGAGAGTTAACCGCAGGAAGTGGGTCTAGATTAGATTACTTAGATTATTACATCGGGGTAGTCAGAGTCAAGCAACTGGATGTTGTCCGTGTCTGAATCACCGTTGTAAGGTTTTACTTCTTAGTGAATTTTTGGTGGCTGCTAGCCCGGAGTGGTTTTTCCTTTGAAAGGTAAGTTCAAAAGTTTCCACTTCGTCAACAAAATCAAAATCCTTGTCTCCTGTGATTGATATTCATTTTATTATTTCGCTGCATATATATTTTGTTGATTGATTATTCAAATATAGTCAACAATTTTATGACATGTTCTAAAATTGTTATTGAATTTTTAAATAGTGGAGAAACACATATTCTACCCCTATAAGTGTTAATAGGGTCTAAACAAGATTTTTCAGTAATTATTTTATTTTAAGTTTGTCTCGTAGTTCAAGAGTTTTGGAAGCTTCTCATGTTGTTATGAAGGTAAGTAGAGTTCGTGCCTTCTTGATGTTTGACTAATGTCCTCTTGAGATTTGATTGATGCCCTCTTAAGGTTTAACCCCTGCTTGACCCATATTTCTCAATAGATCTATGAGATACAGAGTTTACGCTCGACTAAGCTTGACCTATGCTTAAGTGATAACCTCTGGATTTCAAAAAACCTTAATTTTCAGAGCCTTATATATGAACAAACTGTATCTTTGATTTCTCTTTGGTAGGCCGTCTCAAACTCTATAGAGGTTGTTCTTGAGTTTCCTAGTGCCTCCATTTGAAAGAGAAAAACTCCTAGAGATTCGCGACCTAAATCAATTAGTTTTTCTCTTATAAAATTATCATCAAATTCATTCTTCCTTAATGGAGCCTTTGGAATGCTGAATGAATATTTTGTTGTTCGCGAAGAGTTCACAAGAAGAACCTCGTAGGTTTGAGGTGAAATCTAAGTATAAATATGTAGGTTATTATATCAGAGTTGTCAGAGTCAACAAGAGAGTTGTCCGTGTTTAAATCGTTGTTTATAAAATTTTCTTCTTAGTAGATTTCAAGTAGCTGCTAGTCTAGATTGATTTTTCCTTTGAATGATTTTTCAAAGGTTTTATGTTTTGTCAACAGAATCCTTGTCTATTTATGTGATTGAAGTTTGATTTGATTTTTCGCTACCTATTTTATTGATTGAATTGATTATAATGCATATTTAGACTTATCAAATTTAAAAACGTGTTTTAAAATTATTATTAAATTTTTAATTAGAGAAAAAAATACATATTCACCCTCCTAATTGTTTTCAGGTCTAAACATAAAAGTCTAAACATAAAACATGATTTTTCATAAATAATTTAGATATGTCTTCGTGTTTTCTTTTTGTCACTCGAGTTTTTCTAAAACACCCCTGATCTCCATTCAGTCACGATTTTACCTTTATTTATCTTAATTCTTTTTACTGGGTCACGCTTTCCAAACTTTGGGGCTCCACTAAGTTTGGTCCTGCCCATTTGTTCGTCTAGTAAGGGTCCTAAAGGCCCAAAGTACAACTACATGTAAGAAAAATCACTATTGTTCGAGTCAAATACCCACTTACCAATTATTGACGCGACCCTAAAATGAAAGGTGTTGTACGGGATGAATGACGAAAGATATGGGAAAGAGAAACAAATTCAGTACTTGAGATGTTCATATCAATGCTTGGTTTCTTTCCTCTATTTAGTTTTTTTGTTGGTTTTTGGGCAATTTTGCATTATATTTTATATGTAACCATAAACAACAAAATGCCACATCCAACATAAAGAACTGCAAATATCGCCGTGAAAGGGACCAAAGATTTTATGGACACGAGCTGCAGGGGTTCAGGATAAGACTTGCGCTACGGGGAACGGATTGCTCTCTCGCAGAAGAGTATATAGAGAAGTTCTGACCGACCTCATTGGTACGCCCGCTACATCTAAAGACGACATCTATATGCTCTCATGGCAGTCCTGGGTGTTGCGTCAATAATGCCAATTAAATTGACAGGTCACTGGGCAGCATCCTGATTGGGCTCTCTCTGTCCCTACCCGCAACCTGTGCAAAGTGAATGTCTCTATTTTTCCTTTTCAACTTTCTTTAGAATATACTTAGAAAAAAAAAAGTTTCTTTGGAATTCTCTATCGGGTCACATATTGTCTTTCGCATGCGTGATCCCATTAGGCAGTAGATTTTCGTACTGTTATTTTTATTTTTTTCCTTGTTTGCCCTTTGCTTGTCATATTGTTATGCCAGCTCTACGGAACTATTAGGCCTTGTTTGTCATGTAGCTTAGGATTAGGAGACAGGACTCAGAACCGGTTTTATCATGATTCATGATTCCTGATCTTCTTGTCCCCAATGAATCGCCTTTAGAGTTGGGTCCTAGACTTCTAGGGATGAATATCTATCTATACATGTACTTGATCGATTTTGAAAAGTACAAAAAAAAGAAGAAGAAAAGAATTGCTATATTTGTAGGACGCGGCATCTCTCACATCCACATGCATATATATTCGGCTCCGTTGAATTACTCACAACCAAAGCGTCCATAATAAAATTCTCTCAGGGTTACCGACACTTCTTGGAGCTTTTCTTTCACATGATCACACCTTTTATGAATTTGATGTACCTTATTTTTTGATCGACTAATTTCCAACAGCCTCCCCGCTTATTCTTTTCTTTTCCGACTCACTCTAGAGTCGGCATGGAATAAACGTCTATAAATGTAGAACACCCAGACGTCCCGCGATCACATTTTTCTCTTGGGAGATAGAGAAAGAGAGATGGAGGAGGCAGACGTGGTGATAGTGGGAGCAGGTATAGCGGGTTTGGCAGCAGCGTTAGCCTTGAAGATAGTAGGGGTTCAGGCCTTGGTGTTAGAGAGAGGGGAAGGACTAAGAACAACAGGTGCAGCCTTAGGCCTGTCCAAAAACGCTTGGGTCGCCCTTGATGTTCTCGGCGTAGGTCACAAGCTCACGGCCATTTATGCCTCTTGCTCAAAGTAATGCAGGACCTTTTTCATCTCAGACATTTGGGTGTCTCCTGATTTCATTTCTTAGTCTTAACTTGTAAATTCTTGAGTGGATATATTATCGTTTTTTTTCTTCAGTGCGATGTGTTTAATTATTTGAATTACCTCTTGTATTGGGCCAGTTATCATGGACTATGATAAATCTCTTTCTTGAGATGTTTAATTTGTTCATAAACCTATTATGTGTAGGTAAATTTTCTTAATTAGTATGCTTTCAGTAGATATGGATAGAACAACCTAAAACCACTTTTTTTTACCTCTATTTATAATTTTCCCCTTGGTTCCTATATATAACAGGGCAATTATAACAAATGTTGAGAATAGATCAATTCAAGAGGTCTCTTTCGCCACGTCTGACAAGTATGCTAACTCGCACACTATCTTTCTTGTTTTGTTTTCGTTTCCTTCTGATTTAGATCCGACTTCCCAAATCCACGATTTCAGCAGTCTCGACTCCTTTTTCGGATCGTTTAAAATTCATTTGTTCTTAATTTCGAGCCACGGCTGTTTCTTTCAAACTTAACTACCTATGTTGATGCAGGCGTGGACGTCAATTTTCAGTTGTACATCGTAAAGCCTTACTGGAAGCTTTGGCAGAAGACTTGCCTAGCGGCACCATCCGTTTCTCTTCCAAGGTCAATTCCATTGAAAACCAATTACAAGAAGGCTCAGAATTTGCTGTCATTCGAATGGACAATGGAGCTAGCATCAAAGCAAAGGTACATCGGAAGGATTAGCGTACTAGGCTCATACTGACCAAGCCCGGCGCTCACATTGACGTTCCTATTTTTTACTGTAGAGAATAGAAACAGTGAGCTTTAAAGTTGACAGGCTTCGTTTTCAAATTCATTTATCACTCTGGATATTACAGGCTTTAATAGGGTGTGATGGTGTGCACTCACTGGTGGCACGTTGGTTAGGACTCCGCCCAGCGGTCGATGCAGGCCGATGGGCAGTGCGTGGATTGGCCTTATTTCCTGAAGGTCATGGGCAGAATCCGGTAATGCGACAATTTGTCTCCGCTGGAGAAAGGGCTGGTTTTGTTCCTCTCAATGATAAAGAGCTCTACTGGTTTCTAACCTACGTATTCTCATCTAAAGGTTAGGCTTTTTCCCCCACCTTTTTCTCACGTAGTTTCTTGTCTTATCAAAAAATTTGGAGTATTCAGTTTGTCTAGCTAATAAAGCATGAAGGCTGACTATCCTAGGCATGACCTTAATTCAGAAGTACTGCGTCTGGCCGTTCTCTTTACAACGAAAAGTGATGCTGATGGACCACATCTATTTGGTTTATAGAATTAGAATAGGCATGCACTTAGGGTTTTGTATAGCGTTATTAGCAATCCTGCAGCAGTCTGTCACTAATAGCAGTGCAAATTTTCTATCGTTCCAGGTGAGGACATTACACATGATCCTGAGCTAATAAAAAGAGAAGTTATTGATCACTTAGCCAAGGACCTGCCTCCAGAGTACTTGTCGATGGTCGAGCATTCAGAGCTTTCAACGGTGACATGGTCTGAGCTTCTGTATAGGCGTCCTTGGGACGTAATATTTGGAAACTTGAGCAAAGGGAACGTTACAGTAGCAGGGGATGCCATGCATGCTATGACACCGGATCTCGGACAAGGTGGCTGCTCAGCATTGGAAGATGCTGTTGTTTTAGGCAGGCACATTGGGGACTTAATTATCCGGAACAAAAGACTAGTGGCAGGAGATCAGTTGGCCGAGGCCTTCCGAAGATATGCCAATGAAAGGAGGTGGCGTGTTTCTGGCTTGATCACGGCCTCGTATCTTTCCGGGTGGGTGCAAGTAAATAACTCTGGTTGGTTGATGAAATTCCTCAGGGATATGATATTCTATAAGTTCCTTTACAAGGTAGTACTTAGTTTTAGAGAGTACGATTGTGGAAAGCTGCCCAGTGTTCCATCAAACAGTACTGAATCGGAGAAAAACCAAAGGAAGATTGACTAGCCAGATCCTAGGCCCAAAATGTTGGTCTTTTCAATGAGATGGAGGAGGATATGGCTCGTATGGTGCCCCAATAAAGTCCTCAAAAATTGACAGGTAGGTGGGCAAAATATGGAACAGGATGTCCTTATCTGCAAGTGGGGAAAGTGATTGTATCCTCATTTTCTTCACCTTTGAGAAAGTTCCCCTGTCCATATAATGGTGTCTCCTCTTCGTTTTCAACTTCCATTTGATAGTTTAAACTTTAATTAAAATCGCATCGGTAACGCCAAGCAAAAAAATGGCATTTTCTTCCTAAGAATCCTTTAGCACCGCGTTTGCAAACTTAGCTGCATGTATGTTTTGGTAAAATTGTAAGATTTTTGAGTATGGTGTGAATGTTTAGGTGATGTTGGAGTTTAATGGTATTTGTGTAAAAGTTGTTGAGTTGTATTGATGTTTGTAAAAAATAATAATATTGAGTTGTATTGGTATTTGTGTATAAGTAATGTTGAGTTTGTAATTTTAAGGGTTGAATTCAAATTTTAAAAATTTCACCAAAACTAACATGTCCCATAATTAGTGAAAATTAAAGAGATTGAAATTTTATTGAATTTTGTGAGTTTGGTAATTAGTGAAAATATTTAAGGAAAGTTGTAAAAAAAAAAAATGGAGTTTTATTTAGTTGATTTCGTTAGAATGTAGTGAAAGAAATAAAATTTTACATGAGTTAGTGAAAAGTGAAGAAAGATGGTTTGAATGAAATTTTATATTTATTATAATATAAAATAGATGATTTTACGGAAATATAAAATATTTTGAATTTTTTTTAACCTCTTAATTTGTGTGAAAATTTTTAAAAAAATTTAGTGATAAAATTCACGTTTGAATCTAAAAATTCTTAACCATTCAAAATTTTTCACACATTTTAACTTGCAAACTCGCCCATATCAGAGAGAAATCAATTGAGCTGACGGGTTTCCATTTTGTCGATTCTCCTATTTTCCACTTGGGTAGGGTTGTGTAAAATCGGTGTCTGTGGCGGTTATGGCCTCTACCGACATTGTTATGGGCGGTTCTCCAAAAATAGGAACCGTCCCTGCCACCGTAAGGGGAATTACCGTCACCTAACGGTGACAGATTTGGCGGTGGCGGTAACCACCACAATCACCGAAAATTCAAAAAATTCTGGAAAAAATTTACAAACCACACATCGAAACAAAATCGCACAAATCAAACTAAATCGCAGATTTCAAATCACAAGAAACTATAAATTTTTTTCAAAAAATACAACGAAATAATCAATATTATATTATCAAATCGCAATGAAAGGGGGAGAGAGAGAGCGAGAGAGTTACAGATGTGGGCGAAGCAGCGACTTCGCTGAGCGGTTGAGAGAAGAATCGGGCAAAGAGGGAGAGGGGAGGGGGAGTGAGAGAAGAAGAAATAACGGGGAGGGGAGGGATGTAGGGTTAAGAAGGAAAACTTGAAACAACGTCGTTTCATATATATGTAAAAAAAAACGGTGAAAGTAGTGAAATCGCCCAGCGGGAGCGGTTTCATCGCTACTGGCAAAATCTCCGTTACTTGAAAATTTTGCTCATCGACACCGGTGCCGCTTGACATTGGTACACGGTGTGCCGGTTAACCGGCCCACCTTCGGTACCTGTGCACAGCCCTACACTTCGAAGCAACTTTTAAGGAAAAAAACTAACTCCTTTCGCTCGACAGCGGTCTCACCAGTGTTAACAAACCACCATGGGAACTATTCCCGTCAATCTAGCCGTAGGCCTCAGGGTAGTTTTTCCTTTGATGGTGCGCACGAAACTGACATGAGAGTGTCGTACGCATTTAATGTGAGATTCATCCAATAACAAGAGAGCATAAATTTCACGACCACTCAAAATATAATAAAATTTAACAAAATAAACATCTAAAATTTCAAAAATATTTATACAAACATCAATATATTTTACACAATTTTAATAATTTTTTTATATCAAATACAATATTTTTTTAAAAAAAGTAATAAAAAATATTTTTTTTCATATTTTCACCTAATTCTAATATTTTATTATTAAACAATTATATTAAATCATCAATCTATATAGTTCTCTAATAAAAATTAAATCTTTTAATAACCTTTACATAAAAATTATAAAATTCAATTTATTTAAATATATATGATTATATTAAAATATTAAAAATCTTACCCCTTTTCTTTTTGAACCAAACATTTTTAAAGTCAGTAAGTCTAGCTCGACTAAGGAGATATTTGTTTGGAAGAAAATAGTAAAATTTTGATAAAATTGTGAATATTTAATTGATGTTAAAATTATTTTGGTATGCATGCAGAAGTTGTTAAAATAGATTGATGTTTGTAAAAAAGATAATAAAATATTATATTAAAATGTGTATTTTTTATATTTAAATAATAAATATAAAAATAGAATGTAAATTTTAAAAATTTAATGTAAATGAACCATATTCCAAAGAAAAAAAGAAAAATAGTACGTCTCGGTCTAGCTCGTAAAAAACAAACGACACCAAAGTGGTCGAGCTAGCGGTCCAAGGGCCGGTTTACACGCTTAGTAGATTCAACCAAAGTCATCATTTGATGTGAGCCTCGTGAGATAAGTGGAATAAATTGTCCTTCCAGATCATGATAAGATGTCACGTACATCGGGAATGGGTGAGATTGATCATCGATGGGATAATGGCAGGTATGGTGGAGGCGTGGAGCACTACTGCTTCCTTTTCTTGAATTTAATACCCTTTTCCTTCGGGCACGCTTCACGAAAGCAAAAGCAACACTCCAAAATATGAAACCTAGATGCTGTTTGTTAAAAACTGTATTATTTTGTTTAAATTATGAATATTTATATACATTAAAATTTTATATTTTTGTGTAAATATTATTAATTTTTAAAAAAAATATTTATTTTTTATTAAAAATTATAAAAAGTATAACGTAAAAATATATTAGAATTAGGTAAAAAAAGTATATAGAGAATATTTTTTATATTTTTTTAAAAAAAATGTATTGAAGTTTGTGTAAAAGTTAGTTAAAGATTGTGGGTGCAATTTTACTCCCTCTAAAATTTTAACACAATTAAATATTACAATATAATCTCTCTCTCCCCATCAAATCATTACTATTTACTACAAAAAAATATAAAAAATTACCTCTCTCTTCACTTTTTCACTAAACCCAATACCTAAAATTTTAACAACACTAAAATTTTACAACACAAACACAACCTGTGTAAAATGTATTGATATTTGTGTATAAAATTTTTAGATTTTAAATGTTAATTTTGTAAGTTTTATTAAATTATTTATATTTTAAAATAATTTTGAAAACTCCTAGATCTGGGTAATGTTAGTTTTTCAACTTTTCTAGGATTCAAATTCATTCATAAAACCACATCTTAAGAATTCAAACACAAACACCAATACATTTAACACAATCTCCAACAACTTTTTACTTTTTAATTTAACACAATTTTTCTCTCTATATTTTTTCACATAACTCTAATATTTTTTTATTAAACAATTACCTCAAATTATTTCTCTCTCCATTATATAAAAAACTTATAAAATACTATTTAGCATAAATATTCACAATTTTTTTAAATACTATTTTTTTTTATCAAAACGAACACTACCCTGCTTATGTAACCTCAGAAGCCCGGATCTTTTACAAAATTTCTGGTTGGATTTATGAAACAGATTTCCTCTTACCGTCCTGACAAAAATAGACAATGCAGGGAATGATGCATTTGGATTAAAAGCACAAATCAAAAAGTTGTGAGACGCTACTTTGATGCTGCAACAAGTTATATCCTCATCTCCATTTTTACTCATTAAGGCTTCCTAGTCGCCATCACCATGGCTTCGTTTTATACCCAGCGGCTCACTCCATTAGGGGCATTGATTGCTCTCAGACGTTTCTGTTCGCCTTGCCAATTACTGGAGCTTAGCGAGTCATCTACGCATCTTTCCTGAAACCTATCTACCTTTTCTTCCAACTCAATGGCCTGAGTTGGAAGAATATGTTTCTTTCCTATTTGCGTTTCCATCTGGCATGCTACTAGCTAGTGAATGCTGAGCAAGCAAAGAGTTGAGTATCTAGAAGTGCGTATGATCCCAAAAGCACCAAAACAGCAAAAACAGAGAAGAAAAATCTTAAAAGCTTACAGGGATATCATTTCCAAGATCGACTCAAATGATGCAAATGATGTTGACGACCAAACTCACATTGGTGGTTAATAAGACTGCTCTGATATCATTTGTAACGATCTAAAGATAAGCACTAGTCACATCTGTGCTTTGACTTCAAAATGATTAGTCAAGGTTGCTCTTTAAGCCTCTTGGATCATTATAAAGCTCAGTTCAACCTAGTAATGTACCAATGTGAAACTTGATCTTTATAAAACTCATCTCTTATTCATTCTCATCTTCAATTCCATGTGGGATTCAGGGCATCACATAGGCTCTAACATGTTACTAATTTGAACCTTTCAACGTATAAGATCTTTGCTCAGAATGAATGTCATCGAACACTTTTTGTGTAATTCTTTTGATAGGCAATTAATCAACCACTTGTTTACGTACACAAATTGACATAGTATTCCTAGAATTTTGCTTAGTTCAGTTGCGTTGGGTTTCTTGGGTAAGTTCAATTCCTTTGGGATTACTTTCTACCCAACATGATTGATTGCTCTGTTTTCGGGGAAGGTTGATTAGGGTGGTATTTTGAAAATCTTATAGGGGTGGAGATTAATACGTTGCTCCCCGCAGCTATATATGGTACTGATACGAAGCTATCTACTCTTCAGGTCGTGGGGTTGGGGGTGAGGATGGGCCTTTCCCAACAAAATAGTAAAAAAACTACACTTCAGCCCATAGAATTCTTTCTGTTACAAGTAGGAATCTGCTCTGCTTTGAGAGACCCTCTCAAATGCTTTTCAGAATACACAAGTTGCCTTTCACAAGATTGATGAAAAGCTGAAATATTGTGCACTACCAAACAAGACTAGTTCTATCCTCTATTTTTCAGTACTTTTTTCTCTTTAGATAATGTGGTCAATAATCAAGGAGCGTCTAAGTCCTCGTATACAAGCTCACATGATGAGAACCCAACCCTCATTCTCAGAGACGGCAACCCAACGAGCAACTTGGTTAAAAGACCTTATAGGACATAGAGGCCCGAGCCCTAACAGGCTGAGAGACCCAATACCTAATGAGCTCAAATGCTCACATTGATGAGATGGAGGCAGGTGGTCAGGAGTTTAAAAGTAAGATGAAAAATTGAAAAATTTTGTACCCCTAAACAATATTAATTATATTTTTCAATACCATATTTTTTTTTCTAAATAAAAGAGTGCGATCAAGCGTGACAAATATAATTATAAATCACCCACTACCACATGTATGGATTGAACAATAACTCCTAAACCGAAAGATTTAGACCTTTGAGTTTTTCACTGGCCTTTTGGTCGATTTCTGTTTTGTACTGCGGTATTCTTCTCAATTTTTAATTAATTTTCTTTGCCTATAAAAAACCCGAAATATTTAGACCATTATCACAGTTCCACTAAAGTTTGAAAAAAATTAAAAAATATAATATTAGTAAAGATGTTACGAGTACTGATGATAGTGATTGGTCAGATTCTATGTTAAAGATATCACATGAGTATTGATGATCAAGTACACTGTTAGAACAAAATGTTGTTGGAAGATGATTAATGGTATTATTTGAATCCACAATATTAGTTGTAACATTTTTTGGCAATAATGTTTGATGTTGAGCAATAGGGTAGAATGCTGATTGTTTTATCTGAAATTAAACACATGTCCAAAGTTAAAAGATAACTCAGATGAAGATCATATAAATAGGTATAATTTGTAGTTTGTTCTTTCTTATTTATTTATTTATTTATAAAATTCGCCAATGCCCATCCTGATCTATTTTCTTAAATGTTCTATTTTTCCGTGCAACGACCAACCTGTTCGGACAGAACCTTTATAGTTGTTCATACGGTCACACTGGCGGTGTAAATGGTGGTAGCCCCGAGCCTTAAAAACTATATTTATGTTTCCAACTGTCGCCTCCCATGCGGATCGATGGCAACCAATTTTATTTTATTTTTTGTCACAGCATTCACTAGTAGCTTGCCAGACTAAAGAAAGTGCCCGCATAAAGAAAGTGACCCGCCAAATTAAAGCAAATACAAACGCAATAGAAACTTCCAAAGTGACATCACAATTAAAGGTAGAATAAGCACGATTCTCTACTAGGGAATTTGCGAATTGAGAAGGAAATTGGACCAGTTATTTTCTTTCCATTCAAGTTTTTTGTTTTGTTTTTGATTTTGCACTAGCAGAAAAAAAAACAAAATTTCCATACTGTTCCCATTTCCTATTTACATGTAAGCTCAGTGCTGTACCGTCATCATTCGTTCAGAACCAGCATAACAGAGATTTGCGTAGTGGAGGGGAGTGAGAGAATGGCGAAATCACCAGAGGAAGAGCACCCACAAAAAGTTTTTGGTTGGGCTGCCAGAGATTCTTCTGGGGTTCTTTCTCCCTTCCATTTCTCCAGAAGGCAACTTCTTGTCATCCCTTCTGTTTTGTTATTAGACTGCAGTTTCGCCTTCGCTTTCTTGTGAAGCGTTAAAAAGAAAAAAAGAAGTTTTCATCAGGGCTTTCAGTAGAATCAGTACCCTGAAATGCTTCGATCACTCATAGCTCTATTAGCCATTTAGCTATCTTTGTACTAAGTAGGTGACATGTTAATGTGTGGCTTTGCATTTGCGTTTGTGTATATTATTCTGCATGCCTTTCGCCTTTGATTTGTTAAAAGAAAAGGTTCGTTGAATACGACAATGTATTTGCCTTGTCATTGAAATAATGGGTTACCCGATATTTTAGGGCTGATCAGGTACGAAATTTTATGCCTTCTTGCTGGTTCTCTGGTTATGGTACCAGGATAGTTCTATTTGCAGCTTCATTATAATCAAATCTGGTGCCAAACATAGGGTTTCATTGTCTTGAGATCTGCTGCGGCATGCGGACCCATCATATTTGGAAATATAGTAAGAACCAATATACAATGAAGCATAAAGTTCAATTACGCGAATGCCCCTGTTTTGATGCAAATGACGAGAGCTCTTCTCTAAATGTACTTGTGCACAACGATTGTTCTTGTGGTGGGTACCCTGATACAGAAATTTAGATCACGACATTAATGTGTCTTCAGAAATTTTGTGGTGGATAATATAAGGTGGACTTTGTGCTAACGCTAGTATTACTTTAAGCTGATGTTTTCGTCTTTTTTATTTACTCTCTTTTTCTATGCTGAGAGTTATATAACGACAGGGAAAATGGTGATGATGATGTCACGGTAAAAGTACAGTACTGCGGGGTTTGCCACTCTGACTTGCATACCGTCAAGAACGATTGGGGGTTCACGAGGTATCCTGTTGTTCCCGGGTATGTCTCTTGGCTCACAAAAATCCGCAAGATACAATTTGGGGGACGCATTGGGTGTAACTATCCAATATGCTTGACTGTGGTGCAAAATTTTCTGATATGATGTATTAATAACACTTGTGATAGGGGCAATGGAGGTTAAGTTAGGTTATTACGGAGATGTTTCCAATCAAAAGTCTTAGATGATAAAAATGTTTTAGCGGTTGTCTAAATAAAAAGTAAATTCAGTAAAGAGAGCGGGAAGAGATTTTAGCAAGTGAAGTCTCTAGGAGTTTTACAGTTGACTGATTATGGAATAATTTTGTACTTCTAGAATGTGGTGAACCACTTTCTTCATTTTCTTTTTTGTTTTATTTAAAGACCAATATTTCTATGAAAATATCTTGTGAGATGAAAATATTTGACAAACATGATGGTGTCTAATGATGCACTTTATTGGAGTTTAATCTGTGTTTATAGTTTTTGCTCCTTTTAATGTGACACACCTTCATCAGACTCTTCAGGATAGCTGGTAAGAAATTATTGGTATGCTCTAGTTAATAGTGTATTCCATTCAGTGTTATGTCATATAATTATAACTCAAACGCCAAAGCTCTACGAGGTTGTATTTATGAAATTCCTCCGCAAAGTAGAATCTTTTACCAAGAATCCTTGATGTCTGTCAAAGTTGCTAAAGTCCTTCAAGCAGAGCGTACAGGACTTATGCCCTGGGCGACACACGTCCTGGCAAGATGCCCAGGGCCAACACGATTGTATCCCCAATATAATTGGATTCTTGCCAGCTTCTTATACTATCATGCATCCACCGATCAAAAGAAGCAAGGCGTTTTAAGTAATGTGCTCACTGATCATATATCGACACACAAAAAGACTTCCTCACTTGTCTAGTTGTAATCTTTGTTTGTTTAGCAGTTAGCTCACATCCTTTGCTGGCATATAGATCTTCACATCGTTTTCTTATTAAAAAAAAAAAAGATCTTCACATCGTTTGACTGTCCAATGAAACATTATGTCAGCCTTGATCTTCAGTTTCTTTATTAATTGTTGAAGTCTTCCATGAATCTGCTTCAATTCTTTTCGATTCATTTTCATCTCCAAATAACTGGAATCCAAACACTGAGTATGTTTTCCCCTGCTTTTTTTACAAAGCCAGTCATGGTGGAGAACCTACATAGATAGTCTTTGTGATTGGTATTTTGCAGGCATGAAATTGTTGGTGTTGTTACCAAAACTGGGAAGAATGTGAACAAATTCAAAGTGGGTGACAGAGTTGGAATTGGCGTCCTAGTAGGTTCATGCAAGACATGCGAGAGTTGCCAACAGGAATTGGAGAATTACTGTCCTCGAATGATATTTACATATAACGCCCGTTACCATGATGGGACAAGAACTTATGGTGGTTATTCTGATATGATGATTGTGGAGGAGCGCTATGTGCTGCGTTTTCCTGATAAATTGCCCTCTGATGCGGGTGCTCCCCTGCTGTGTGCTGGGATCACCATATACAGCCCTATGAAATATTATGGAATGACTGAACCTGGCAAGCATTTGGGTGTCTCAGGACTTGGTGGGCTTGGTCATGTTGCTGTGAAGTTTGGTAAGGCCTTTGGGTTGAAAGTTACTGTCATTAGTACCTCCCCAAGGAAGGAGGAAGAGGCGATCGACAAACTTGGGGCTGATTCTTTTCTTGTTTCTAGTGACCCTGCGAAAATGAAGGTACACAATAATTACTTTCGAAAGAGTAAATGAAATAAACTCTTTGGGTTATTTTAAGTTGCGATTCAGGTATCGCTGACCTCTATGAAGGTGGGGATTGATCCCAGGTTTCAACTATTTGGATTGAATCGATGATATAGCTTACGACATCTTTTGAATCCATCTGCAAATTGATGTAATAATGATGATCTTATTGCACCACACAAATTAGTGTATGAAAACTGAATTACACGGAATCCAAATTACCTAAAATATGCTGTTATTGTGTGCTTCTGCTTTGCAGGCAGCTATGGGTACTATGGATTACATCATTGATACGGTGTCTGCAGTTCACCCTCTGGCTCCACTTCTTGGTCTACTGAAGCTGAATGGGAAGTTGATCATGCTGGGTTTGCCCGAGAAGCCCCTAGAGCTTCCCATCTTTCCTTTAGTTTTTGGTAAGGCATGCCAAGCCCTCATCGCAGAGCACTAATGAGAATGGCAAACCCTCTTTTGAGGCGTTCTCTATTTGGTAGTTAGTAACCATGAAATTAACACGGCACGTGGAGTTCAATATATCCTAACCAGGTTGTGCTTACAGGGCGCAAACTTGTTGGAGGAAGTGATGTAGGAGGGATGAAAGAGACGCAGGAGATGCTAGACTTCTGTGCAGAGCACGGTATTACTGCTGACATTGAGCTAATCAGAATGGAAGAGATCAACACAGCCATGGAAAGGCTTGCCAAATCTGATGTGAGGTACCGATTTGTTATTGATATGACAAACTCTCTGTCACAGTAGCTTACTCGTAACACCTTGGCTGCTGGCCCCAGTTGAACTGAGTCATCCATATCAGAATAAGTTCAGAATGTATTAACTTGTCTATGCAACATTAAGGAGAGTCTTCTTGTCTTGTGGACACATAGTGGTGTCTTCTATGGTTAAATGGAGAGCATTTCCTTTTTCGTTATGGCTTTCTCTATCCAATATGGCATCCATTCGACCCATGGCTATTGAAGTCCATCCACTACACAATTGATTTATTTCCATGAATATGGTGTACTCCTTATCATAATATACTTATAGGAAATAGATTTAGACACATTCATCAACAATATTATATGATGTTCCAGCTTTTTCAAGTAAATAGTATATGTATATACTTTGCCCTCCCATATAATATAGCACAATAATTATTAGCGTTACGATTTCTTCTTTTTCTTTTGAGGTTGTCTATTATTAGGAATTTTTTGTATCGTCTATATTTCCTTCTCACCATCTCGCGTAGGCTAATCTACATATACATAGTATGCTTGTAAAGCTATCTATTGAATTAGACTCAAACCACTTAATTCCGGCTCCATATATGATTCATTCTGTAACCAAGAGATAGATATGGGTCACAAAGGCTATCTTGATCAATGGCCTCATATCAAGGGTCGGAACCCCCTGGTGTAGTGACTCTGTAATCAAGGGCCGGAACCCCCTGATGTAGTGACTCTGTAATGACCTCTTTTTGTAATGAATGCAGGTAGTATGTGGTTTTAATTAATAAAAAAAAGGTGACGAGGAGAGTAAGGCAGCAGGTGACTTTGGAGATGTGGGTTGTGTGCTCTCTAATTTTCCAGGGATTCTGCGTGGTATTTAACAGTCTCAAAAACAGATGATTGTGATTGGTTAATTATTTCTTGTCCTTTTGCCTGCCTGGCCTATTTGGAATTCAATGTCCCTTCACGGAAGCATAGAATGATATGCCGGAAAGGGTGGGTTGGTGGGTGGATCCCTTGCTGGGCTCCACGATATGCCCCACTTAAGTGACTCACCGCACAGCGGCACAGGCACCTCCAGCAAGGTGGACAGGGCTTCTCCAGTTGTTACCAGGGATGAATGTTATCTTCGCCAATAGGATCTCGCACTTAGTTACCACAACAAATGACAGTCGATGGTTGATCATCAATGACGATCGAGTCCTTGGCAAATGCAAACAAATGAGTTGAGCAACAAGTTTTGACCATGTTTAGAGAAAAAAAAATCAAGTTTTGACCAAGAAAGGTACGAATATTTGCCCTCTTTTGTATTCGACAGAAACCCGATACCTACCATTCTAATTATGCTCCCAACCAAAATACTATAAACAAAGACCCAACACACCACCGTATTTTTCACGTACGTTTTCTCTGAACCCTTGATATCTTCCATTTTCCTGCAAAAATGGCCTTGAGGGTTCGGTTTGCGCTTATATCTTTGGGCCTTTTTTTTTTATCATAGGCCGAGCCTGTGCATCGAATACCACTGATCTCACAGAGGGGTTAATTTCCCTCCCACTCGACCAATCTAGTTTCGTCATCCAAAGCCCCTACAACGTCCCCCAATATCAGAGATACAGTTTAATCGACGGGAGTTCACAGACTCTGGGTGTACTCTACAGACAAGCCTCACACTCCTGCCAGCAAAACTAGCCCTCGCACGGAGATCCGCATAAATGTAAGCAAATATGAAAAAGCATCAAACTTATGGCAGAATTTTTACGTTAGATTGCATATTGTGCTTAAATCTTATTGTTTTTTTCCCCATGGAGAAGACTAAGAAAATATACAGAATGATGATTTAGTCAATATTTCAGAAGTAAATTTTCTATGAATCTGTTGTTATGGGCCAAATTTTCTATGTAGTTGCCTCATATATATATACATCTCCCTGATCAGTAATTCTCTAATCTCTTTCAGGGATATGACTATTCTTCTGGGGTTTGGCAATTCGAGGGATATGGGTAAGTGCCACAGGGGACATCAGGGGTGTGCATCATGCAAGTGTTTGGTGCAAGCACTCATGCCACTACCCTTATGCTGAGAGGATAAAATGGTTCGCTCTATTACTATACCGGTCCAGTCCTAGTCCCCAACATCTATGACCGATGGTTCAGCTAAATGTAATCCATGACGTCGACGGCTCGAATGTGAAGGTCTGCATCGATGACATTCTACAGCACGAGGCAGCTGGCCGCGGGGGAGACTTGCATTACTTCAAATGTGGAGTCTATGCACAGAATGATGATTCCTACTACATGGAGTCCCGCTGGAAGCTAGGAATTAAAGTTCTTCAAAAAATGTGATGGATCCTGCATATTGGATTCTTTTGTTCACGTGATTACAAGTCTTTTGCATTAATCTTTCATTTGGTTACAATATTATGTATGTTTTCTTATTTCTTTACCATTTGTGTCATGGAGTTTTGTCTTTTGTTATAAATCTATATAGTTCCACTTACTGGAACACGGTTGATATAATTTAAATAAGATAATTTTTCTTAAAAAATTATGAAAATTTGGTTGAATTAAGTCCACCAGTGGGCTAAGTAAAATTTCGGAGATATTTATTCCAAAAAAAAAATGGAGATAAATATGTTTACTTATTACGGTAATTAATAAATGCTGCCGTCCCAGCCCAGCCCAAGCTTTATTTCGGCCCAATGTCTGGGAGTGAAAAAAAACACAAAATAGCACAGGAGTCCATAGAACAAGCTAGCAATAGCAGTCGTCTCAAATTTAAGAGATACTTGATAGTCATAATTGCACGTACATTTTGATGGATAACGCTTGCTCCAACCATCACTCACATATATGACTTAAAAACTCTCAGACAATAATGCCCAAAACATTTGGTGGATATTATTTTTCTCTTATTAAGGATATAAAACTAAAGTAACTAATTAGGTAGTGGAACTAGGGGATTGATTTCATAGAAATGGTCTCTGCAACACCCTCATCTGATGGTGGTGCTGGTGTTGGTCGCAGTAGTGTGAGCTGGTCCCCTTCGTCAGCAGCGTCGCAATAGCCACGGAGAATATCACCTTCTTGTTCAGTGAACCCGAGGGTGCAAATCATGGCGGGCCAGCACTCATGCTCTACGATCCGGATGGCGCGGCAGCAGCTTGGGCCCAGATAGGTCTCTCCATTGAGGAAGAACATGACGACCTCGCCCGTGCAGGATTGGAGCTCGAACAAGGAGTTCCAGCAGTTGGACTGGGCGTCCAACTGTAAGCGAGCAGGGAGTGTCGAGGCGGGGTTTAGTGTTCTTGCTGTGGCGCCCGTTGAGGTCACTGTCCATGCTAGGAGAAGTGTGGCAAGAAGCTTGAAAAAGGAGACCATGATGATGATGATCAGATTAGACAGATGAGGAGCTCTTCAGTGTGCGAGAGGATGTGTTATGCCTCAGAAGGGTCAGGAATGGCTTTCTTATATACACGAAAAGTTTGTGCGCAGGAAAGTCCAAAAGAATTGAACGGAGCATAAGTGGGGAGGCCAAGAGATAGAAGAGAACTGGAATTTTAACAGTCAAGCCATTTGATCTAGTAGATGTAAAGTCCATCTACGCTTATATGCCCTGTGCCTGTTTTTGTGACTGAAGAAATGGAATTAATCTAGTATTTATACCGATCGACATGTAATTGTGTTCCCCACCTCCACGCATTCCCGTAGTACTGAAACGGCACATATAATAATCGAGTTTAGAACCAATCTGGGAATTCCTCGATCATGTAATTAACCAGGATGGTTAATTTGGATCATTGTCCACTACTTACACGTTATGATAAAACCCCATTTGAGTTTAAACGTTTAACTTAAATAGTTAGAGACCTTTAATTTGATTCCATCAAGTATATGTCGGATAAAATTACACTGAATATTATGATTAATTTACATAACCTTTTTGCATATGTGTTTCCCCCGTGCTAAGCCCACGATTGAGTACTCATGAAATTACTCTCGAAACTTTTGCTCTAGAAACCAAATTCACCTTTTACCCTTAAAATTCAGAATAAATACGTACATTGAAGAGATCACACATGCAGATACCGGCTTTTTCTAAGACCATTAATATTTTAGCCCGAAAAGTGTACTTCTTTTTCTTTCTTTGTTAATGGAGTGCCCATATTCACTAGCTAGCTAGCTATGTGCTTAACAATATAACATATTATATAATATACCGTCTTTAATTAAGAGCTTACAAAAAACATATATATATATATACATACACCGTCTTTAAGACTATGGATTTCAGATACGTTACAAAATGAGTTACTAAATTTGGCCATCTTCATTAAATTAAAAGAAAGGAAGTACATTTTTCCAAGCATCGGTTATATATATATATATATTTATGTTTTTTGTAATAACTTGGTGTCTTCAAATGTAATACCGAAGCAAATGAGCGGGGTGGGCCAACACTTCTCAGCAACGGTGGAAATAGTACGACAACAGCCAGGTCCGATATTTGACTGCCCCATGAGGAGGAAACCAACAACTGGCTTTATGCAGGATTTCATCTCCATGCTTTCGACTGAGCAATCGAGTACCGATTTCAAGCCGTTCTTCAAGTGCAAAGCCTCCGACATGTGTAAATGTATTTTAAATGGCGTAAATACTTTATGACGTGTCTTAGTTTTCTGAGATTCATGTTTAATGAAGTCCCGCTCAAGACCAGCTGTTCAACATGATTGGTGATTGCCAGGGAATAGTTATAGTATGATTGAAGTCTGCATGTAGTCTAAACCCAGAGTTGGAGCGCTGATATTTGTGAAGCACTCGAAGTTTGATCAGAGTTCACTTACAGTTTGATCAAGACTTGAGAAAGGCAGTTACACGATTTTAACATAAGCGTGCAAAAAGCAAGAATTTTGAAACATTCGTGAGAACCTTCTTCCGACCCTCCAGAAAATAAAAGACAATTCTCTTCTCATATTCTGTAGTAGACACACAATTGAATAGTCATTCCTGGAGAGAGATTCTTGCTTCCATACCTTTCATTCTACGTACATTCTCTGAAAAGTTTTCTGTAGTTTGTTGTGTGTGAATTGAGATTGAACCCAGTGAGATTACTCATTTCCACATTATCTCAGATTTGATTGTGATCACCAAGATAATACAAAGATTGTTTGTTCCTAGTGTGAAAGATCTGACTGCATGTGGATGTGTGGAAAGATCGACTTGGCTGTAGAATTTGGTTTTTGGGAATCAAGATCTTCAAATGGAAGATGAGTTCCTCATTCCTTGCATGGTGCAGAGCTGGATGTTGTATTCCAGGTAAAGTACAAGTTGTGTTAGACTAGCAACAAAGTGTTTGGTAGTTTATAGATCACTGTGTACTGAGTTTGAAGTTTCTTGTAGATTCGCTTAAACCGGCTTACGAGTCCGGAGAGTTTTTTCATCTTGAAAGAATTCTTTCAAGTGGTTTTTCTCTTCGTCATCAATCTTAGTGTCATTGTGTGTGACTGTGGTTGTTTAGAGAATTTAGTAATTGTTGTGATTGTTATCTATTTATTTCTTTGATTAAGAAATAAATTCTTGAGTATATTGTAGAATTGATAATCTGCAATAACCTGACCATATTGAGTTGTTATTCCGCATAATATACTGAAATTTGCTGATAAGCTTGTGAGATTGTGCAACAGTAGATTTAAAAAAGAGACAGAATTTTTAGAACCTATTCAACCTCCCTTCTAGGTTCGACTACTGTATATTAAGTCTTAAACCACCTTGTTCAACATGGATGGGAAAATCAATTGTTGCAACTGCATTTTCCAATAGGAAAGCAAGGACAAGGAATTTAAATATAGTCTTGGTTCCGATTATCATGGTATGTGCTTGCGAATTTGATAATGGTTCAGTTAAGGAGGGAAAGCAAAGCGATGAAGAAAAGCCAAGGCTCAAGAGCCTTATATAGAGGAGATAAGCTATAGAAGCAATTTTCAATCGAGAAACAACTAGGAGCTGATATGTATTGGCCAGTTATTATTCGTTTAATTGATCATCTGAGCCACTTGAGTTGAGACAAGATGACGAGTTCCCCTGAACTTGTTGGAGATCAAACAAGTCTTCTGGGAAGCCAAAGGTTAATGACATTTGTATGCAATTAATTATATATTACGTCCAAAGTGGTGACACCAAAAGAAAATGTGCAGAAAGACGTTTTGACCTTATAAGCTGGTGAAAGCAATTCTATATCACCTTAAGCAACCCCAAAAGTGAAAAATGGCCGTATTTATAAATAAACATTATCATTGGTGGGCGACAACCATGTCTATCAGATGGTAATTGGTCGCCATAGCATTGTGAAGCTAACGCGATAGGTTTTTGCCCTCACGTACAACTTGAAAAAATAAGAATAAAAAAGCTTGCCGAGAGAAGAAAAATGTGAAAATGAAGAAGGGAGAAAAATAGTAACAAGAGACAAGAGATTTTAAGTTGTTCGGTCTAGAAGATCTACATCCACTGTAAAAGCCCTCTGTGGCTGTATTTTGTATTATAAGTTCATACAGATTACAATTGAAGATCTCTATTTATAGAGATAATACAAAGCATAATAGGAGAATATCCTATATTTAAATTTAAATCTCTACATTTGAATTTGAATTTAAATCTTCATAATAATATCAAAAATTTGATATTGTGATAATCATAATATCATATCAAATTTTTAAGATTTGATTATGATATTATCTCTAACACCGACTATAATTAGAAAAGGAAAAAAAAGGAAAAAGAAAAGGAATGAAGAAATAAAAAGAAATTTATAGAGAAAAGAAGTCTAAAATTTGTAATCTTGCAGCCATGTTAAAGGGAATCGTTTATAGAATTAATGCATATATATATTTGGTTATTAAGGCCATACTATATATATATATATAATTATAACGTCTATATATATTATATCGCAGAGTAACCGTGCGACGTTGGCAAACTAAGGTTAGTTTGTTCCACTAATTGGAAGAGATGCTTAGGCCATATGCCGAATTAATCACACGTAATGACGAGGAGTAGGTCTCACCAACAAATAAGCAGAATTAGAACACGAGTTCTATATACATTAATATCTGGTAGAACTCGCAAAGAACTTTCACAACCAATCAAGGAACACGCACACACGCACTGAGGTTAAGTTTTATGATCTCTTCAATCCCTCGTCTCCCCATCGGGGAGAGGAGAGGAACCCCCCGCCCAAAAAAAAACCACATTCCCAAGAGGTACGATACGATGCGCCGATGCGGATGAGGTGCATGGTATTCTATGCCATATCATGAATGAACTTTTTCATTTTGGTTTGAGTTGGACCAAGACACATTTTAAGTGAGCCAATCCTGTGACCCATGCATGTCACCTCCACCAAATCTCCTAATTAGGACAACTACTGCAAGCAGTTGCTAGCACAAATCAAGCGCTAGCCCCCCGGCAATTTTTGACAATTATCTAAAGGAAAAGGCTTAATCGTAATTATGTTCAATAGACTTTTTGTTGCAGCAACCTTTTTCAATATAAGTCTATATAATGGTGTCGCAAAATGCAATAGTCCCGCTTAAGTGCATAGCTAGGCATCTTCTTCACAAATCTTTCAACCAAATTCCTCAGCAGCTAGCAAAGGATGACAAAAGTTATTGTGTGAGTGAACGGCGAGATTAGAAGTTGAGAAATCTAATGGCTGAAAAATGTCACGTCATTTAATGAACCCGACCCGTTTTCATTAAATGATGTGACATTTTTCAGCCATTAGATTTTTCAACTTCTAATTTCACTTGTCCACTCACACACTCACACAATAACCCGTTCCAACAAAGGAGCTGTCAATTAGAAAGCCAATGTCAGTTAACAGAAACTGTGCGAACCCAATCTCTCAAAGATGAGATCGAATTGATCGAGTCACCTGCTCATAATCTTCTAGTCTACACATTTTTTTTCCTTTCGAAAGAGTCAGCGAACTCACTGCCTCTGTTTTTATTTTATGGGTCTTAATTTGTTACATAACAGACTAAACACCAAAAACTTAGACAACGTGGAAGAAGACAGACAAATAGAACTATTATCCAGAGCAAATCGCAACCCAAAATAAAGCAATAGAGTATATGAGCCAGCCAGCAGTACAATGACTAGGCCCGAGGCGCAGATGAGCCAGCAAGAGGAGCTGCAGCAGGAACTGAGGCTGCGTCGCAATAGCCACGTAGAATATTGCCTTCTTCGACTGTAAAACCAAGGGAAGTGAGCATGGCAGGCCAGCAGTGATGGGTTATGATAGAAATGGCAAGGCAACAGTCTGGGCCAATATCGGTCTGACCATTGAGGAAGAACACGACAATCTCATTTGAGCAGGATTTGAGTTCCATAAGCGAGTTCCAGCAACGGACTAGGCCTCCATTCGTTTCAAGCCTCGCGGCAAGATTGTATCCGGGCTTAGGGATCAACAAATCCCTTGTTGCAGTAACACTTGTCATTGCCAATAGGAATGCAAGCGGCAGTAACACGAGCACGTTTCGGGCAGCCATGGAACTAAGCTCGATCGATATAAGTGTTTGTCAGATAGAGAGATATGGGAAATTTTGGGCTCGAAGTGTACTTATAGAGCAGCAGGTGAGGGAGAGGAGAGCACTACTAGGAAACTAAAGCTAATTCATTAATTAGCTACCGTTATTATTATGGGCTTTAAATGCAGAATATAAAAAAGTTAAATAGAAGATGATTGGTCTCTGTAACTGTTCTTTTACCAAACAACAACTCAGGAAGCCCGAATTTGCATGAAGTTTCAAGGAATTTATGTCCCATGAGTTGTGGCCCATTATTGGTAACCTAAGGCAACTAATTGATCTTCTACCATTATTCCCCGTTTCCGGGTTCAGAATTCAGATAAGCCGATATTCTTAAGCTCCCGAACTCGTAACGCACATCTCTTGCCTTCCCTTTATGCCTTTCGGTAGGAAGGATTATAGGAACAGCGCTTGGAATGCTCCAAAACCGTTTTGAAGCAGCTAATTGGACAAAATAGATGGAGTAACAACTCCCATTATATTGATTCCTTTGTATTGCTTAATTTTTAAACGCAAAAAGTCCGATGAGTTTCAATATCTACCGTGGTTCGTGGACGCAAACTATACATAAAGCCTTTCAAGAAAATTAATTAAAAACTAAAAGATGCAGGATACTGAAGCTGGGGCCATACTTGGAGTCTTATCACGTCCAGAAGTCTCTCTCCACATTTATCTCTTGATAATTATTTTTGCACTTCAAACTCTTTCATCAGAATCAACTTCAACAGCAATATATAATTTGATTTATTTCTCTAAACTCAATTTATCAAATTTGAATGCCTTTGTATATATAATTGGGGTTTCTATAATAAAACCAGCTCAGTAGAGTATACCAGTTCTTCAACAAATTAAATATCCAAAACTGACACGCACACATCACTCATATAAATAGTACGACGTATGAATATCCTGTCTTCTCCTTTGTCATTATTTATGATGCAAATTCATTTATCTTAATAAAAGCTCATACAATATTTGATAATTTCCGGACATGGAATTTACCGAATATTGACAAAATCCATTTTTTGCGAACTCTAAAGATCTCACCATATAATATAGTGCGCGCATTATGCAGAAATAGCATAATGTATAGACATCTCACGGAATTTATGGAAGCAAAAGGGGAAATATGTTTTATTCTTTATGTAAATATAGAAGTAGTACTCTTACACTACGAGATCAAGCCCATGGGCATTATCATTTCATTGACACTAACAAACCCAAACGAAGGAGAAAGAAAAGAGATGATCAGTACTTATTGGACGCAGTCTTCCTAACCGAAACATAACTGCATGCTTTAGCTGAATCAAGCATATTGGCTCACAGCACCACAGTAACCTCGCAGTAAGTTGCCCTTGTTAGCTGAGAAACCGAGGGAAGTGAGCATGGAATAAGGCCAGCACTTGTCTGTCACGGTGGCAATGACATGGCAACAGTCGGGGCTGAGATTGTCTTGGGCTTTGACAGCGATAAGAAGAATCTCAGTTGAACAGTAGTTCAACCCCATGAGTGCAGCCCCGCAATCGAATAGAGCTCCAAATGTATCGCACCCCGACCGAACGTTGTCGTCTTCTGACTCGATGGCGAGGTCCCTTCTTGCAGTTGCGTTTGCCAAGAGGCATGAGAGGAGCAGTAAGATGACAATTTTGTTGGCGGTCATGGTGAATTTGATCGTGTATGTGTGTGCTTCTGTGAGCTATTGTGGTAGAGATGGTAAGAGTAAATCAACAGCAGGGGCTCTTTTATAGGAAAGTAAGGTCTAGAGGAATTTTAATAAGAAGATGATTAGGATTTAATTGCTAATATAATAATTACAACGTTTTGGCAGGTAAAGCAAACGAGGTTTCTGTGATGCCATTGATCAAAACAAGTCACTTTTAGCGCCTAAAGTTCGAAATACGCATGCAATTTGAGTCCAGTGACACAATGGAAATGGAATTGGCCAATGATTCTTCTGGTGCTGAAAAGCACAAATTTAACTGGTTGGGATGTACGTACACAGCATTTGCCACGAAAATCACTCCGGATTAGAAATGCATGCCATTGGTAATCCACCTGTGTTTCGGATTAGTGATTGGTAACTACAACAATAACTACTAACTAGGCAATGTGATAGGTTAAATCTTTTTTTTTTTTGCTAAAACATTTTTAAACATTTCTATAAGAAATTTTAAATAGAGATGAAATTACGGAATTATGAAGGGACACTAAGGCCTGTTGGTATAGACTACAATGACATCAAGAACACGACTTGAACTCGTCTCACCATTTATTAACATGGGAAACGTTTTATGTTTGGTTTAGATCTCAAAACAGTTTTTGTGTTCGTGTTTTTTTTAAAGTAATGTAGATTCTCTTAGGATTGGTGAAAAATGTGTTAAAAATCGTTGAAATTTGTAAATGTTATTTGAATTGGTGAAAAGTAATTGAAATTGAAGAAAAAAGTAACTGAAAATTTTTAGAAAACGTTTTGAGATCTAAAACGAGCATGGAGTTTGTGTTTGAATTATTTGTTAGAATAACGCTCTTTGACTAATGTTTTTTTACACCACCCGGCCAAAATCATTTGATTCTCGTTATGTCCTAGTGATGACACGTTGGAATTAAAGATGTGCCCAACAAAACATCTTCAATATTTTTAAGGAATTACAGGAATGTTGGCAACCAATTATTTTTATGTTTACATTTATATTTATAAAGAGGACTTATTACTACGTCAAAAAAAAATTAAAAATTACTGCCTAAGTTTTAATAATTTTTTTAAAGAGCTGCCTAAATTTTTAGAATCGATAATTAATTACTATATAGTTTAGGCTACTTTTATAAAATCATTCCTTCTGATGATGTTGCATTCCAATTGTTTAAAAAAATAAAAATTATAATTATAACAATAAATAAAATAAAAAATAAAACTCTCAATATTCATTAATTAAATAAAAAATATATATAAATATAGTCTAATTCTTTTTGTAAGATACCTAAAATGTCATATGACTATATATATATTCATACATGACGTGTTAGGTTATCAATTTCGTTAGAAATATAAACGAAATTGTGACCAATAACGTGGTTCTATAAAAATGAATTAAAGTGAGAAAGTAATTTTTTAATTTTAAAAATAAATGCATGTTTTTAAAATTCTATAAAAATTTAGACAATACTTTTTAAATTTTTCAGTAAGAAAATCAAAACCAATC
This sequence comes from Myrica gale, assembly GCA_963930655.1. Classification (NCBI taxonomy): domain Eukaryota; kingdom Viridiplantae; phylum Streptophyta; class Magnoliopsida; order Fagales; family Myricaceae; genus Myrica; species Myrica gale. The sequence goes on along the minus strand of OZ005604.1, from coordinate 20,487,352 downwards.
AGATTATCCGAGCATGCCCAAATCACTGTAGCACTTAGAGCCTTGGGAGTTGGGGGTTGGAATACATTCCCTAAGAGCCGTTGGATCTGCTGTCTATGATGAAAACTGCAACGACGAGTCGTTTGCTTCACAAAGTGGGGCGTCCTCTGCGGCTTGTATCCCACACCGAGACCACCTCCTGTAAGTGCTTTGCCGTAGGCTCACACCGGTGTACGAGAGCGTCCCGCCTAAAGTAGAAAGGGCACGGAGGAAAGGGGAAAATGAGCGTCTCCGACCTGCCACGGAAGGAGGTTAACGTGCTCAAGGGGCACGAGGGCGCAGTTCTAGCCGCGAGGTTCAACAGCGACGGCAACTACTGCCTGAGCTGCGGCAAAGACCGCAACATATGCCTCTGGAACCCCCACCGTGGGATCCTCATCAAGACTTACAAATCCCACGGCCGTGAAGTTCGCGACGTCCATGTCACCCCGTATAACATCTCTCTCTCTCTCTCTCTCTCTGGGCTGTTAATACCCAATGTAGCACCAGATAATGTTAGTTCTCATTCCTCTTACCTAATTCAGCTACCAATGGGTGATTGTATTTAGGGACAACTCAAAGTTATGTTCTTGTGGTGGTGACCGACAAATATTTTATTGGGATGTATCAACAGGTCGTGTAATTCGAAAATTCCGTGGCCATGATGGAGAGGTTTGTTTTTTTTTTTTTAAGACTATTTTCTTCTCATGCTCAGCTTCTTTATTGGATTTTTAAATTTTTTCCCATGGCGTGTGGTAATTATGTGAAGTCATGATCTTTTCAAACCAACTTTATTATCTAGACTAGCATTGCCATTGACCTTAACAATATTCCGTGTGGAGATTCTGGAAAATGCTCTTTCTTTCTTGAAATGCCTCCTGCTTTTTTTCTTTTTTCCCTATACCAGCAAATTACATAGATCTTGGAATCATTTTCTTGGGTGGCAGACAAGAGCATAACAACGTTCTTCATGGTCATAGAATTACAGTCATGAAAATTTGTAAAACTGTTGATAGTAAATCCATCCAACTATTGCATATTGTTTTTCCCTTCATTTCTAACTTTCACTGTGGTTTCTTTTTATTGTATTTTTTTTCTTTTCCCCCCTCTTTTTTCAGGTGAATGCTGTCAAATTCAATGAGTATTCATCTGTTATTGTCTCAGCAGGCTATGATCAATCATTGCGTGCTTGGGACTGCAGATCTCACAGCACGGAGCCAATTCAGGTTTACTCTTTGTTGTTCAGAATTTCTTCATGGAGGCCCTTATTAGTTTTTGTTGGCTTATCATGCTGGTTGATTTGCAGATAATTGACACATTTTTAGACAGCGTGATGTCTGTTTGTCTAACAAAAAGTGAAATTATTGCTGGAAGCGTTGATGGAACTGTTCGAACATTTGACATACGTATCGGTAGGTATGTAGCACTCTAGAGGAAAGTTTGCCAAATCAACAGGTTGTTGTGTGTTCAATAAGTTGTTCTTGTTTTTTTTTTTGATAATTAAGCCAATCTTATTAAAAAAGAAGAAAAAACAAAGTACACGCGACAACGGAGTCAACAGTACAAGAGAAAATACTGAAGACTCTCCCGAGAAGCAAACTAGAGAAGCCAACAAGACTCTCCCAAGAAACAAAAACACCCTCAACCCACTAGCCAACTAGAGTCTCCCAAGAACTCCCACCCGCCCTCAAAGCCAACATGACGCCACAAATGAGTCCCCTAGCAGTCCAGCCCATAGCTTATAGTCTTCTTAGCGAGCGCAAAGGACCCTTCATAATTAACCGAAGACTTCAACCCCTTCAACTCCCTGAGCATCCTCCCCCCTGACTTTCTGGACTTTTGCGAAATAAGCGGCACCCGATTATGTTCCAACGCTGCAAAGAGATCCCTCAGTTTTTCCTATTGACCACCACACGACACCCCAACCATCTGACCCACAAAGGAAACCATGTCCAAGACCCACGCCGGAGATTCCCCCCCCCCCCCACAGCTTTACCAGGGAAGCTGACCGTCAAGGGTTGAGATTCGAGAACTGGTTCTACCACCTCCACCAAAGACAACTCCCCTCCTACTGTGCCCGCTGCTTCTAGCACTTCCACCTCGGGAACTCCAACCTCCAACTCTAGAGAGTGTGAACTCTCAACACAAGCCAGAGGATCCAACACTGCCCGAGAACATTCCCCCTCCAAACCACCGAAAATAGCCCCCGCTGAAGGATCCAACACTGCCCGCCCCTTCTTGGCAACACAACTCCCCGGAGCTTGGAACTCCTCCGTTGGGACCCCACGCTGGAACATCCCAGCCTGAAGATCGGCCAGATCTGGCTCCAAAAAGGAGCCCCCCGTCGTCTCCGGCATGCCAAGAGAGAAACGGGTAAAATCAGCTCCAATTGCTTGTGACTGTTTCGGCGCCGGCGAGTCGCCGGAACCCATCCCTGTCACCACAGACAAGGTCACCGGAGGAAAGGCTTCCACTGTTGTAGAGATCCAGTTAGCACCCGAGAAATTCTCCAAGGGAACAGAGATGGCGCTACGCTCCGCCTGCAAGGGAACATCTCGGCACCCGACACCCAACTTGGTCGATGGGCCGGACTCACAAAACCCAGACCCACTGCCCAACTCAAGAGAACCCAGGTCGGCCCACCCACCCGGCCTCTCCCCCTCCACACCAGCGAAAGGCTTTGAGACAACATTAACGAGACCCAACTTGGTCGATGGGTTGGACTCACAGAACCCAGACCCACGACCTAACTCAAGAGAACCACATGCCAAACAGCTCAAAACCTTCCTTGGTTCCTTCCGTTGTTCCACAACGAGATTGATGAGGCTTTCCAGCTCATCACGCATGCGCATTAAATGCGCCCAAAGCTCCCCATCAGTCCCAGCCGACACAGCAGACCCCCCAACATCAACATTTTGAATGGAATTCACGTGTCTTGTCAGGTTTCCGTTGCCAACGTAAGGCACACGAAACTCCCCCCCTCCCTCCTCCTTCATCTCCAGCGAGCCACCCCTCACCAGCTGGGCAAAGGAAACACCCTTCCTAACCTCTGGCACTGCATGCCCCACGCTTGAACGACGCATCTCCCCAAACACAGAAATCATCTCCTCACAAGACTGAGCGAATGCCTGCCAGCCAAAGCCAGACCGCCCCTCTGGGATCCTTACTGCCCCCCTCCGCCGGCTGTCCCCAAACTCCACCAACACAACGAATCTACCATGCTCATTCGAGCATATCTGGGCAAGAAACGCACGCGAAGATTCATTGTACTTAACCTGAAGATCCTTGTCTTCGTTCCCCTCCACCAGTTTACCAAAGAGGTTGGCAAGCCAAACCACCCCATATCTGCCAATACGAACGAAGCTCTGCGATTTCCGACTCGACTCCGATAACGTAACGAGACCCAACTTGCTAACCGAGAAATGAAACGTCTTCGCCTCAATCACTAAACTACGAAAAAAACCATCTCAAACCACTAACTCAGGACACTAACACAACTGGATGAACGTACGGGGAGGAGAACGAGGAGAGAGAACGGAGAAAAAGATGTGCCATCTTTTTTTCCTCTTCTGGGCTACTAAAATTTTGTCTAAGTCAGATTATACACTTCTTCTAATGTGATTTTTTTTTTCTGTGTGCTTTATCGTATAGAGAATTATCTGATAACTTGGGTCAACCAGTAAACTGTATTGCAATCTCCAACGATAGTAACTGCATATTAGCCAGTTGCTTAGACTCTACTTTACGTCTTCTGGACAGGTAAATTCTTGCAAGTTTATTGATAATTCCTGCAATTATCTTATCTGCTTTGCCTGGCCTTTTACTGGTTCGTTCTTTTGACAGATCCAGTGGTGAACTATTGCAAGAATATAAAGGCCACACTTGTAAGGTTAGCCTACAGATGCTTATTTCTTGTTTCTTACTCTTGATCATGGTGACTTTTTAGATTTACATAATTGAGAGGTTCAGTGATTTTTTAATATAATGGTTATTTACTAAACTTAGGTACAAGTTCTATATATCTATATCCTATCTGTTCTAATAAGAAAGTCCATTTATTCTCAAAAGTTTTCCACTGCTAAAGCATCTTGTGCCTACATATGTAATGAGCTTTGTAAGTCCCAATTATTGAGTATTGATGAGCCCTTGGCATTCTTATTGGGTGCTCTCATATCAGTCTTACAAACTGGATTGCTGTCTTACCAACACTGATGCTCATGTTACTGGTGGATCTGAGGATGGCTTCATTTACTTCTGGGATCTGGTAGATGCATCAGTGGTATCGAGTTTCCGAGCTCATTCCTCTGTGGTAAGTCCTCTTTCTTTCTAAGAAATGCCCTTCCTTAATAAGATGATGCTGAATGGTCATGGCATATCCTGTACTTAAACTACTGATGTTTTTAAAAGGGTTTTGCCTTAATCAGAATTTTCAATCATTCTAATGAGAATGATATAGATCAGCTTATGGAAATGCTTTGGAATCAAATATGTGCTCTTCGTATTAATCGTTATGGCTGTGATGCCTACTGGGTTGAAGCAGATTGCCAAGCGTTATTGATCCTAGAGTAGGCATATAGATCTAAGTTGTGTTAACAGCTTAATGTTAAAACAATTAAATCAGAAACTTAGATTTATTATGGCATTATCAAGAACATTGCAACAACGACAGACCTTTTCTGCATCACCTCAGATAATTTAAATGGATAAATACCAATTTCGTTCTTATGGTTTACCCATTTTATCTGATTAGTCATTAGGGGTTTGAGGAATAGGCAAATTTGATGGATTTTAAACCCCATGGACTAATTTGATGGATTTAAACTCAGGGACTAATAAGATAAAATGCTAAACCACAGACAAATTTTGGATTTAATCCGTAATTTAAAAAAGACATAATCCAAAATTTGTCATAATCACTGGCTTCCTGAGTCTTGAATTTCCACTTTGAGCTCATGTATTGTGTGTTTGTAGTGTTAGCATTAGCTTAAATATCATCCGACTCTTATTCATAAGTAGGCCTTTTTTTTTTCTTTTTCCATTTGCTAAGGGATTACTGGATGAACCTCATAAGTGTAAGCCCCAGGCCATTATCATTCTGTTGTGCCCACAAAGGAACTCCCTATGCGTATTTTTTCCAACCCAAACTTCTTAGTTCTGAAAAGGACTACTCAACTCCTACTGTAGTTTGTCAATCCTTTGGTTATTTCGAAATTGAGAAATCATGTAGGTTTTTTGGGACTCCAGGACATGTGATGTGATATATAGCAGACACAAACCATTTTTTATTTTATTTTTTCCTCCATATCTGAGTGAATTTCCTCTGGAGCCCTTGGGTGCATCCTTTGACGGGAACCGAAAATACAATAGTATTGCTGGCAAAGATTTGTTATCTCGTGGCTTTTAGTTTCTCATGGCCGCATATTGTTTTTCCTTCCGTAATAATAAACTATGTTTTCACTGGTCCATACCTTGTAGAAGACCTCCTTCAACACTGTCAGTGGTCTTATGAATTAAATTTTGTTCTAGGTCATATTCCAATGGGTAAATGCTGCAGCGTGCAGCTTTGTTTTATCCGTCGTGCTGAATGTCAATAATGGAAGTGTTAAGTTGTGGGCTGATGCATATGGGTTTCATTTTGCAGGTGACGAGTGTGAGTTATCACCCAAAGGAGAACTGCATGATAACGGCCTCTGTCGATGGCACCATTCGTGTTTGGAAGACATGAAGCAAAAGCAGTCAGCTCTCTCAACTTGTGCTAGCTAGCAATTTGGATTTGACAACTTTCTTGTGCGAATACTTTCCAGAAAATGTTTCCATGGCTGAACTTGAGTTCTGTGCGAGTTCGAATCCAGGTTGGAAAATTCAGGCAATCTGAAATTGTACATGCATATATGTTGAGAGATTGTTTTGATTATCACCAGAGTAATCTGATGCTTTGAAACTTGTATGTTGGCAGAGACGTACATATGGGGATTTTTGAATGTTGTGTTACTCATGTGTTGGTTTTCCTATGAAATCTACATTCATGCAAGTATAATAAATGATCCGATGAAATGTTAGACCTAGAAAACTAATCTATGTTGAGGATAAGGTTTGGTTAAACTGAGCTGTTGAGGAGTTGTCCCAAATAAATAAAGGTCATTGTGGGATCCGATATTGTTTGATATGTAGGTTCTTTAGACTTTGAGGTTAGGCTAAATATTTTAAGTTCAGACGATCTCGGTAGCAGCCAGCAGGAATTGATCACCTAACACTGGACTTTGTCCCTGAGAGTTGCACGAATCTAAGCAAATAAGAATATAATATTTACGAATGACAGCGTGTTTTGTTAGTTTTTTTTAAACACATTTTTCATTCACAAACTACCACTTGTTTTGCAATCAGGTTTGAGAGATTACACTAACAAGCTACTCATTCTTAATACATTGTAATTTTCGTCTTTTTTTTTTTGTTAAATTGAACAGAAATTGAGTTTTTTTAATATGAAATGTTCATTATGCTCTTAAAGAAGTTAAATAGGTTACATTTAAGAGTATAATCATCATTTCGTTTTTTTATATAAAAATGAGTCAATTTCTGTCCAATGTGACGGAAAAAATAGACGGAGAGTGTAATGTATTGGGGATTGATGTAAAGCGCAAAACATATAGTACTTGTAGGTGAAAAATTATATTTTTCCCTAATTTTTTTTACATGTAATGAGCAAAGGGCTGCGCATCTCTTCTGTAAATTCTGTCATGCAATAATTCATACTGTTATGACTTATGAATAGATGAAACCTAGGACTAATACAAGTTACTCCGACCATAGGAGTCCACACTTTATTATCACGACTGCTTAATTTGGTCGATTTTATAAGTACGCATGCTAGACAGAAGTGTCATTAGGCTGCCTTGGATACGAGATATTCACATGTGCACTTCGTACTGCCGCAGGGTATTATTTCGCGCGCGAGTCGTACCTTGGTTGCATTCGAGTGAATGGGTCAGGGGAAAGCCCAAAAGACCAAAAGAATGGGCCAGTGTAGAATCCTTGTCATTTAATAGCTTTTTCTTAATACGAGGGAGCACAATTTATTTTGATAAAGAAAAATACAGTGTACACAGAAAGTTTTGCTAAGCTGTATCCCAATTGCATGACGTTAAAGGTATTTTTCTTTAACTTGCCGTGCCCACTGGGCTTCGGACCAAAACTTTCATTTGCTTATTTATTCTAGTTTTACTTGTTAAAAGGTAAATAAAATTTAAAAATAGATTATTTAATTCTTCAATAATTATCCGAACAATTTCCATAGAAGTGAGAAATATTAAAAAATCATGATTTTCCTAAACTTCATCTTCGATGTGTTTTTAGAAATGAGATTTATTTTAATCATAATTTGACTTTAACTTATCCTAAAAATAAAAATAAGGGATAAATGCAAAATCAGTCCCTGTGCTATACGCAAAAATCGATTTAGTCCCTGTGATATGAAAAACATCGATTTAGTCCCTGTGATCAGTGGCGGAAGGAAGGGGTAGCGGCCCTGGGCGGCCGCTACCCCTCACGCCAGAAAAAAAAAATTTACATTAGGCAATTTTTTTTTTAAATAAGTTGGCCTGGGCCTGATACCCCTGAGGCCCAGGCCAATTATATACCTGTTTATAACATAAAGCCTGGGCCGGATACCCCTGGCCCAGGCCCGTTTTATTTTTTTTAAACAGCAGAGGGTGAAACGACGTCGTTTCACCCTCTGCAGAATTAAAAAATAAAAATATTAATTTTTTTAAAAAAATAAATTTAAATTAAAAAAAAAAAGGGCAGAAACGCGTGGTCTGCGTCCCCCCCCACTCCCAGTTTTTTTCCTCCTTTACGTTTCTTCAGCAAGAGCCAAAAGCCTTTTACTCTCACTCCTCTCACTCACTCACTCAGCCACTGCTGACTGCCGCACCACCAGCCGCCGCCACACCAGCCGGCAGCCACCGTCGCAGGTCTGGTCCTGATACTTAGCCATGATTTAATTATTTTTACAAATTAAATTTTTGAATTAGAGATTTGATGAATTTTATAAATTAGGGATATGTGAATTAGGGATTTTATGAATTTTGTGGAATAGAGATGTGTGAATTTTGTGGGTTGTTATGTTGTGGGCAAGACATGTGTGAACTTTCAGCTCAGGCAGCTCCTGCTAGCTATTTGCACAGAAAATATTCAAAGAAAAAAGAGAACAAAGAAATAAAAACCGAAGGAAATCAATCAATGTAAGGCACCAATACATAGTCTTCTATGATGCAGTTCCAACATAGGAAAATCAACTAATAAAGTATCCTTCAAGCAGGGGACAACATAGTCGTGATGTTCCCTCCTTCAAGACATGATGTTCCTCGTTTTAACTTAACCATATCAATTTCTCAATTACTAGGCTTATACATTGGGTTGTGTCAAAGCTGTCAGAATCTTATCTTGCAATTGGAGGTATTTTGTTTGAGATGTTTACATGCTCGTATCATTAGTCCAGCTTCTGGGGAGTTTGAAGTCATGCCGTAGAAAGTCTCATGATTCGTTAGGTTAGTGGCCAGAACCAGAAGGATGTATGTGTAGGAGTATTACAGGGTCTGTTTTGTACCTTTGGTATGTATCCATAGAGGTGAGGGTCGGCACTGTTGGCATTTAGATTGATACACGGGGGCTTCTATGCAGAGTTGGTTAATTATCTTTTAATAATTGGCTATGCTTATCCCCTGTTTAGGCATTCTTGTGGTCAATATCCCGAATGTGATATTCTTAGTTACTCTTTGTGAAAGATAAGTGCTTAGGGATACCAGAGACATATTATCTGAATGGGCTAATTTCTTGCACTTTCTTTCCAAAGAGAGGTTAGAGGTGGCTATTATGCAGTTCTGTATTTCCAACAGCTTTCTGGTAATTGTACCTTCAAGATATTAAAGGGGCCCACCTTCTTCATTTCATGACCCAGCTAAGTTTTTCTGATTTGCATTTGAACATTTTGTATATCCATTTGTTAGTTCCTTAGATATTCAAACTACTACTATTTGCACAACAAGAACAAATCCTCAAACTTCAATGGTTTCGGTCCTTACTTCTGCTCCAATGAAAGCTTGATTTTTGCTGTAAAAAATTTGTTGTATGATGACTTGATTTTTCTGATATGGCATGTCCACATGTATATGCATCTTCACATGACTTTTAGTCTCTGAAATATAATATATTGATACATTCACTTTGTTTTATTTTATTTAGATAATGGATAAGTTTGTCACAAGAACGTCACGCAGCGTGGAGTCGTCTAACACTCCTAACGTGACTACTAGTCCGAAACGGATATTAATTCAAAGAGACCTCGCATTACGTTTAGTCAGGATGATATTGTTGCTGATCCAAGATTACGTAAACCCATTGAAGAATATGATGTTGGGATTAGAGATCAGGTCCGTAGGGAATTTTTGATTAAAGGCCCTTTTCAACCGCTAGGCCATGATTTTCCCAAGAAGCAATACGGACAAGAAAAGAGGGGTTTTAGGGAGGTATGGTTTAAAGATTTCGATTGGTTGGAATATAGTGTATCAAAGGATGAAGCATATTGTCTGTGGTGTTATCTGTTTAGGCGACGTAGAGGAGGGCAGGCCGGGGGAGATAAGTTTACATCCGTTGGATTTAGTAACTGGAAAAAGGCATATGAGGTATTTGGTCAACATGTTGGTGTACATGATAGTGCTCACAATGAAGCTAGAAGACTATGTGAAGCACTCGTAAATCAGCGACAAAGTGTGTCGCATATGTTATCAGCACACGGGCGCGAGGAAGAGAATGCTTATCGCATTCGTTTAACAGCGGTTCTAGATGTCATTCGTTATCTTTTGGGGCAAGGATTAGCTTTTCGTGGTCATGACGAGTCCAGGAGTTCAAGAAAGAAGGGCAATTTCCTTGAGCTTTTGAACGTGTTTTGCGAACGTGAAGAAAAGGTTGCTAAGACACTTAAGACTAATGCTCCTGGAAACAACCAAATGACTTCTCCAAAAGTGCAAAAGGAAATGATGAGTGCTTGTGCAGCTAAGACCACACTTGCTATCCTTGAAGAAATTGGAGATGCTTGTTATTCTATTATGGTTGATGAATCTCGAGACAATTCAGTCAAGGAGCAAATGACAGTGGTTTTGAGATTTGTAAACAAGCGTGGACAGGTGATTGAAAGGTTTCTTGGCGTGGAACATGTTTCTAATACTTGCTCTGAAACTTTGAAAAAAACTATAGAGAAGTTGTTTGCAAGACATGAGTTGTCAATATCCAGATTGAGAGGTCAAGGGTATGATGGAGCATCAAACATGCGAGGCGAGTTCAATGGCTTGAAGTCGCTCATTTTGAAGGATAATCCTTCTGCTATCTACATCCATTGTTTTGCTCACCAACTTCAATTGGCTATTGTGACTATTGCACGAGATAACTTGCAAGTTGATGCTTTTTTTACTCATATTTCCCTGATTGTGAATATGGTTGGAGCTTCATGTAAAAGAAAAGATGCTCTTCGGGAAAGCTTTCATGAGAAGATAGTGGAACGGTTGGAAAATGGAGAGATTTCTAGTGGAAGGGGCAAAAATCAAGAAACTAGTCTTGCACGACCAGATGATTACTATATTTCATTACAATACTAATAAATTTATTGTTTTTTTCTTTGTTTATAAGTTTATAAATTATAATTCTTATAATATTGCAGGTGACACTCGTTGGGGTTCGTACCACCTTACAATAATCTGTCTCTTTACTATGTGGTCATCAGTATTGGAAGTGCTTGAAGACATAAAAAATGATGGTACTCACCACGAAAATAGGTCCAATGCTATGGGTTTGATGGATAAGATGCTAAGTTATGAGTTTGTATTCACTATGCATTTATTGAAGAATATAATGAGAATTACAAACGAACTGTCACAGGCCTTACAACGAAGGGATCAAGACATAGTTAATGCTATGGGTTTGGTTGAAGTTGTGAAGGAACAGTTGTTAGAATTGTTGTTGGAATTCAGAGAAAGAGATTGAGATATATTTTTGGAAGAAGTCAATACTTTTTGTGTGGATAATTGTGTTAGTGTGCCTAACATGAAATACATTGTACTAACTCGTAGTCGCAATTGGAAAAATTTGTCCTTTCCGCGGTTGAACCAGCAGCTCACTTATGAACCACCGAAACTGCAACCTTTTTGCCAACTTCGTTGGCCTTTGGAGGGGCCACACATAGCCTAAAGGCTATAGATTTCCAGCTTTAGAATCCAGCTCATCGCAGACTACATAATGGTCCGTACAGTAAAGGTGATTTATGACTGTGAACTGTGAACTGGCGCTAGGTTGGAACTGGTGAGCGGTACTCCACTCCACACCCCACCCTGCCCACTTCTCCAGTATCTGGGACAACTCTTCTGTGTGCCCCTGCCCGACGAATCCTTACCCGAATTTTGTCTCTAGATTTTTCTCGGGGGGATCTTGGTGGTTTCCAGTTCACTTTCCATCCAAGCAAACACGGGCGCCAGCTGTGTCCTCTGTTTCACAAAAGTATCTGTCCACTGTCATTGAATTTAGCTTCAAAGAATCAAAGGGAACCCACGAAAGAGGGATAGAGAGAGGAAAGTTGTGCTCCAAGTACAAGTAAAAGGACTTAAATGGGCAGGTCCCCACTTGACCCACATGGTTAACCACGTGGCTTGTTTCAATTAGGGAGGCTTTCTAAGCAATAATTAGGTCCTATGTTTAGGGATAATGATCGATATTAAATTATTAGTAGATCATTGTAGATACACGTAGCGGAAGTTGGAAAACGACCACGACCAAGGTAGGACAACCCTAAACTATCTTTTCATATACTCTTTTAGTCATATTCTCACGTAATTTGTTTCATCGTTTTCCCCAGATCACAAGTCGTGTAGGTTTTTTTTTTGTTTAAATATTTTTTATGCAGAAAAATTAAAGGCATGTTCGTTTTAGTGAAAATTTTAAAATTTTTAGTGTTTTAAAAATTTTTAAGTGATATTTGAACTTTATTGACATGAGTGTAGAATGTGTTGACTTATATTTATGTGTGAAAAAAAATAAGATGTTGAGATTGTAATGTTAAAAAATAAGATGCAAATCTTATAAAAATGTTGAAAATGAACCGTGTCCAATAATCAACGACGGATGTTATAAGGAACTAATTTTCATTCATTTGGAGTACTTGTTCATGACATTATTATACTTAAAACATTAAAGTATATATATAACAGATCATATATTTACGTGTGAGGATTTATTCATTCTTTATTAAAAAAATTATTAGACTTAGTCGAAGTCTTTTTTTTTTTTTTGCTAGATGACTTAGTCTAAGTCGTCTTCAATGAATTTATGTGTGGAAATTCATATACCCAAATTCGACTATTCTATCATGTATAAAATGACGTCGTTGTAAGGACCCGACTCTGAAAACAAGCGCTTGCTCCGACTGTCCCTACATCTGACGTCCCAGACTCTCGATAGGCGTGTGTTTTCAGAAAAAAATAGCAGAAGGTGGCGTTCTAGAATGCATGCTCGCATAGTCGCATGCATCATATATTCCTATTCATAGCCGTCTCTGCTTAGAATTCAAGTCGTTGAAAAGTAGAGCAAGATGAAGGAGACGGAACCCTATAGCATCAGCATGTTAACGCGTCTCCAAGACGATAGTAATTGTGGATTGTCAGGTGCAATGTAGAAGGCAATCGATTACTATCAAAAAAAGCCATTTGGCAGCGTGCATTGATGGCGTAATCATGGAAGTTAACAACCACCGCTAAAAGAAAACCATTCTTTTGGGTTTGGATTATAAAATTTTAATATAATAAAATATTAGAATATATTTTTTATTAAATTATTATTTTTTACTATAAAAATATAAAAAATTACACTTCTTTTCACTTTTTTTATTCTTAATATCTAAAATTGTACCGATACTAAAATTTTACAAAATAAACGCACCCTCCGAGTCCGCGAGGAAAGTGACAAAATTTGTGGCAAAAGTTGTTCACCCACCGACGCTCGGATGCAGATGTGGCAAAGAGTCAAAAGGAGTTTGCAGCCATGCACCGTATAATAATACAACTTAATTTGGCAGTATTTAGAAGAAAAACAAATCAGAAAAAAAGACGTTTGACGCGTGGTTGCCTGTGAAGAAAAAGGTGAAAATTAAGGAAGTTTAAAGGAAGGAATATGTTACATATATCATGCACGCAACATTAATTAAGACACAATATAAGTAGAACACGAAAAATAACCTAGAAATATAAATCTGAGTTAACTTTATAAGTAGGGCTGTACAGCAGACCCTACGGCTCGGGAATTTTTTTTTTGACACCCGACCCGTGTATATCGGAATACTTAGAATTCTTCCGAGGCGAGCCAAAATTAGTGTGTATTCAGAGCCGAATTGTATTCCGAAATTGGGTCGAAATTCGGATGGGTCGAAAGCCCAAAACCAGCCTAACTTTACCGATTTTCTAGTCCAATTCTGTTTGAAACTTCCCAAAATTGACCCACAATTTTTAAGCCCAATTTTTAATTTTGAAGCCCAAAACCATTTCATATTTTCATTTCATCAACCCATTCTAGACACCATTCTCTTCTTATTTTTTTGGTTTTGGTAACTCGATCTGCTAGAAGTTCTTTCACATTCGCAAATCGCAATTGTCAATTCCTGCGTCTACAATGACTCTACACCAACCAAATCGCAATTGTCAATTCGTCTACACTCTACAATTTGCAATTGACTTCAATAGAAAAAATTAAAGCTCATCCACTAGCAACAATCCAATATTCCAAAAAAATTCAATATGCACAAAATAATTTTCCAACATCCACCGGCAATAGTCCAATATGCACAAAATAATTTTCCAGCATCCACCAACAACAATCCAATATTCCAAAAAATAACATGTTTATAAGCAAGCAAACCAACTCCGAAACAAGAACATCTACATCTACAAGTCCACACCAGAAGCTAGCACAAATGCAGATCTAACATATAAAAAAATAAACAAGTTACAACAACAAAGACAAATATGAAATGAATACAACTATAAATTCAAATAAACAAGTTACAACAACACCAACAAATTACAAAATATAGAAACATCTCCCCATCTTTCCATCACCCATAACCTACATGCACAAAATAGAAGAAAGTGAGATACTTATAAATTTATAATCATGCAACTTCATAGAAAAGACAACAAATAATAGAGAAAAATACGCGTACCAAGTTACTAACTCGTATTCTTCATGCACCTCAAAATCTTCAAGAACTCACAATGTTACAATATACCCATGCTTGAAACTCACCTCCACAATAACATTAAGTGAAGAAAAGTTAGAATATAAAAAGATTAAACATGACACCAGATTTGAGTTGCTGGAAACATCTATCACGAGAGTATAGTAGACAAGTTGATTCAAGAATCGAGAGATAGGAACACCTAAACGCATGTGTGAGGACAAAAGGTCTGAAGGAAAAAATAGGCTAATTAATTGGTTTGATCTTTCCCAATTCTCCTTAGCCCTCCACTTTTTTAGGGGAAATAATTAATAAAACGTGTGGCCGATCGATGCACCACATGATGGCAATTGCCAGTGACTCAAGTTGCACTGCGAGGATTCAAAGCAACTCATGAAATAATTAATATTTGGGCATCAATATTGCTTAGAATGTGCATTGCGATAAAATCAATATTAACATTGTATTGGCACCTGTAAGAACCCTTATCAACCCAGTTTCAACATGAAATAACATAGGATTCTACTCTAATCCAACATCCTATAGCTGAACTATAGAACAAAATAGTAGTTTTCTCCCTTTTTTTTTTTGGCACCGGGAACAACCAAATGGCTTATACTGCTCTGCCAACACAAAAGAATAGGTAGTGATAGAAATTAGTACTTGATGAATGAAGAGTCGAACACTGAATATTTGAGATCTTGATTCTTGATGACGTGCGGCGCAGTGGTGGGCTAACAACATTTTCCTGTGAAGCCTAGAGAGTGTGACTGTGAACAGTGGAGACCAAAGACTTGGAGATTTTGGGAGGCAGAGAGACTCGGGAGACGGGGGAGAGTGGTTTTCGGTCACTAGCAGAGGGCGGAGGAGGGGAGACAGAAGCTCACCGGAGAGGAGTGGAGAATGGAGACCAGAGACGTGGAGATTTTTGGAGGCAAGGAGACTCGGGAGACGGGGAGAGTGGTCTTCGGTCACTCGAGCAAAGGGCGGAGGAGGGGAGACAGAAGCTCACCGGAGAGGGGGGCAGGAGGCGGGGAGACTCGGGAGAGACAGAGAGTGTTCTTCGAGAGTAGGGGGTGGAGGCGCTATGGGCTAGGGCAAAATCGCAAAAGAGTTTTAAGAAAGTTAGTATGACAAAACGACGTAGTTTTGATGCTCATATATATATATATTATGTATATATATTCTGGGTCAGGTCGGAAATTTTGAAAAAAAAATTATGTATTCTGACACCCTACCCGTAATTTACGGAAATGTTAAAAGTATTCCGACACCCGAACCGGTATATCGGAAGGTCGACCGGAATTTTGTCGGTTCGATTCGGAAGACTGGGTCGGGTCGAGTCGGGTATCGTCATTCCGTGAACACCCCTATTTATAAGACAGATCTCCTGATAACTATGCTTCGAAAGCCATGTTGAATCCACGTTCTGTGGTTAAAAGGTTCATAATGCTCATAGCCATTTGTGTCTTCGTATATAAAAGGTTTCGGCCTAGTAACCTTCCTCAAAACCAACTATATATGTGCAGTGTCGACCGCATATCCATCAAAGACGAAACTGTCGTTCTTTCCTGTTGCCAACAGGTTCACCATTTAGCAGATCAATCGTGTTAACCCACGGCCTCAAATGAATGGGGCACTGACTTCCCTGGCCATTGGTCCAACCATATGCTTGATGATAGACAGCTAGTTGCATATTTAATGTCATTTTGCAGTGTATTTGTTTTTTCTTGTGAAATATAAGATTTTACATGCAACATTTAAGCGTTATGACCCTTGAGAAAATTCACTAGTTTTCGGGCAAATTAAAAAAAAAAAAAAAAAGATACCAACACAAACTCACTTTTTCTAATATCATACGACCGACCCATCACACGCCGATATGGGCGTTACGTTTTATACAGTTGTGAAAACGGCTTATTATATTGTTCTGGAAACTGGAAAGATAGGAGCTACAAACTCAAACCAATGGACCATAGCCCCACGATTGTCGGGTTGGACCCGAGACCCAGATCTTACGAAACACGAAAGGGTAAATGAGTCATTAAATAACGCAATAGTCAACACTTTTTACAGTCGACAAAACTCCGTACAGAAAACGCTCCGGCTTACGAACAAGTTGATCTCGAGAAAAAAAAAGGAGAAGCAAAAAAATCTCAGACGGAGACAGAGAGGGAGAGAGAGCACAGTAAAAAAAGGCGACGCGTTAAGCGTAGAGCATATAACAAAACAGGGAAGAGTACAAAGAAAGAGAAAGTAAAGACACGAACTTCGCCGCGTGAGCAGATCTTTGCCTCTTAAGGTCCTCGCTCTCTCCCTCTCTCTCTCGGAACTCTTATCTCACTCAAACACACACACAGCCACACACTTCTTAGCTTCCACACCAAAACCGTGAGTGGGAGAGACCGAAAGTTCCAACAAGAAAACACCACCAAATCCAAATCCTAATTCCTAAACAACCTATTAGACACGGATCACGGTCACACGGCAAAGCAACACAAAGAATACAGAAGTATTAATTTCCGGCTCACCAGAGAAAAGGGGAAAAGCCCCCTGCATTTTTTTCATTTTCAAGTTTTTCTTTACACCAACTCCTCCGGTGGGACAAAGCCCAGAGCCACCACCACCATCTGGGCCCCACACACTTCACGATTTCTCCATCTCCCTCCGCGTCCCATCTCCTTCTCTCTTACGCGTCCACATTTTCATACACATGCTCATTACTCTTTCTCTCTCTATCTATGACTCTCTCTCTCTAAAAGCATTCGTTGAGTTTTAATTTTCAGACCAGCCGGGTTACAGAGGAGACTTGGCTTGCTTAGAATCAACATCAAGGACTTTTTTTTTCTAAGTCTTTCTTCATATTAGAAGTAACCACTTACTTTTTGCAACTCTGTTTAGTTCTCTCTGTCCCTCTCTGTTCTTTTGCCTATTTTGTATGCGGGATTTGGGTTTCTTGTGATGGGTGCTGAGCTGAGTGGTGTGGAGCGCAAAGTTGAACCTTTTGGACAAGTTGGGGCTAGCAGACACGGTGCCAGATCGATTTCCCGATTGAGGCTTTCGATTTGATAAGCTGGGCTTTGTGTTCTTTGCTTGGTCTAGAATTTGCCGGATTTTGCTTTAAGCCTGATGGACACCAAGGGTCGACTCGTTGCTGGGTCTCACAACAGGAATGAGTTCGTTGTGATCAATGCGGATGAGAACGGAAGGGTAAGAGGTTAAGCGAACTCCTGCTTCGATTCAGTTTTTGGTTTTAGGGATATACCATTTGTGCATTTTCATAAGAGTACCTGGTTTCGATTTGTTCTTTGGTTTGAGGGATACCCCGTTTGCGTACTTTGCTTTTTATTCTGGGGATTATTAGAAATGTGGAAAAAATTTGGGGCCTTCGATCGTCCTTTCATGCAATTTGGGAGCCTTTGCTTCTGATTTGCTATGCTTGGAAATTGATGGCTGCTTTTGTGGGTGTTGGTTTTCTTGCTCACATTTTGACTGTGGTTGGTTATGTGTATTTGGGAGAATGTTTCGGTCTCATACAAACTCAATTCCCCGAAGAATTTCTTAGAATATCTCGGGCCATTCATGTTGATTTGCTGTTTGTATCCCATCAGGAGCGTCTAATTTGAAGTGCTAGGGGTTTCTGTAGTTAAATTGTTTGCTTTTCTGTATCTCGCCTAGAATAAAGCTGCGAGTTTAAAGGTTCCATCCTTTTGATTAGATTCTTCGAATTTGGTGAGGTTGGGGAAACAGTTAGATTATCATTGGGGTGAACTGTTCGACCCTCGCGACTGTCAAGGTTTTCTAGGTATCTCCAACATTTTTGGAAACTGTTAGATATGTTGTGGGCTATGCATTGTGAAACATTTGGAATGATGTGGGCTTTCTGCATAAGTTGTAATTACTTATTGGCGTTTATTACAAATTGGCATGTAGGAGACTTTCGGTGATTTTTCCTCAAGGATCTACAGCCTAACTTTAATATATTTCGCGTAGAAAGGCTATATAAAAAATTGGAAAGGAAGTTGATGTTATTAGTTTTGCTGGACTGAGATGAAATATTTTCTGGTAAATTTCCAATCTTATTCAGGAGCATGTTAATTCAATGAAATTCAGCAAAGTGAACGTATTTAGTTTTTGTTGTTGTTGTTTGAGTTGGTAAGCAGCAAGTTGGGCTTTTAACACATTCATTAATTATTTACTTTATTCTCCTGGAGTAAAACTCTCTCTGTCAGGTGCTTATAGCACTGATCCTATGGTTTCTGGGTCATTGCAGATTAAGTCAGTGAAGGAATTGAGTGCACAAATATGTCAGATTTGTGGAGATGAGGTGGAGATTACAGTGGATGGAGAGCTCTTCGTTGCCTGCAATGAATGTGCTTTCCCTGTGTGCAGGCCTTGCTATGAATATGAGAGAAGAGAGGGTAATCAGGCTTGCCCTCAGTGTAAAACCAGATACAAGCGCATTAAAGGTGAGATTGCTTATTGACTCTTCAGTTTGTTTATCTTTTGAATACTTCTAAAACTTCTGTAACTACTGATGTAAATTGCAGGTAGCCCTAGAGTTGAAGGTGATGAGGAAGAAGATGGCATTGATGATCTGGAGAATGAGTTTGATTATGGAAACTTTAATGGTCTTGGCTTTCAAGAAGTTCAAGGGGCAATGCTTGCTGCACGCCATAAGGCAGGTCGTGGTTACCACTCTGAATCATCTGGAATCTCCACACCCTCAGAACGTGAGACCTCTCACCTCAGTTCTGAGTTCCCTCTGTTGACTTATGGCCAGGAGGTAAGTCAGTTTGAAGTCCTCCTCTTATTCCTCTCTATTGAACGTGCATATAGGATAATATACCTGATGTGGTGAACACATTGTAATGGTGCTTTCTCCTGTTTCAGGACTCTGAGATTTCTTCTGATCGGCATGCTCTTATTGTACCCCCATTTATGGGTCATGGAAACAGAATCCATCCAGTGCCCTCTCCTGATTCATCAATACCATGTTAGTCTTTTTGCTGACATAGCATCATATTTTTTGTTTGCTGGTTAGAATTATTTTTGCTTAGAGACAGTGAGCTTAGACCTCTTTTGTCTCCCTGCCATAGTGCAACCCAGACCAATGGTTCCTAAGAAAGATATTGCATTATATGGATATGGGAGTGTGGCTTGGAAGGATCGGATGGAGGATTGGAAGAAAAAGCAGAATGATAAACTTCAGGTGGTAAAGCACCAAGGAGACAATGATGGTGGAAACTCTGGTGGAAATGACCAGGATGAGGATACTGATTTGCCCACGTAAGCGACTCCTCTTTCCCCCTTACATTGTTGTGCTGTCATTTAACCAAAGACCAAAAACCGTTCTCTTAAATTATGGGCTTTTTTCTGCAAGAAGAAAGTTGATAAACTACTAAAGAGAAACATCCTCTTCTCTGAATGTTCATAGATACGACAAGACGGATGGGATTTTGCTAAAACTTCCTTAACAAGAATACAAGAGTTTACTGGAATACAATAGCCTTGGAATGCTTCTGGTAAAGTTAGATCTCAAATTTTCAAGATGTTTAGATGTTTTGAGATCTTCTTGACTCCCTCCGTTCCCTGCCAATGGATAATTGAAAGAGGGTAAAGCCCTTAAAATTTTTGTTGCTTAGTCTGTTGCCTTAGTGGTAACAGATGGTCTTTGGAGCTAGTTGCATTCCTCGCAATTGTCCTTGCAAAAATGCCTCCTTTAAGTCAAGATTATTTACCTAGGTGCTCAGGCGTGTGCCTTTAAACTACCGTAGTGCGTTTGTTTGCTTATGATCTTATTCTATACCTTTCTTGGCTTTTGGGGATGGACCTGTGCTTACGATTCAGACTTCTCTTTATAACATTTTTCTTGAATCCTATGTTTCTTGATTAATGATCACTTTATTCAACACTGCTGAGATATCAGGACTTCTGGGTTAATTTAAGCAACAACTTCTCTAAGAATATAACGATGTATCTTTTTCTTCTGTTCCTTTTTTTTTGTTTTTTTTTTGCTTTTTTTGGGGGGGGATCCTTTGTATCCTTTAATTATCACTATGTACACGCACTTTTACAAAAGATACGTAGCACTCGGTGCAGGTACATGTTGAAACTAATTCAAGAATGAGAGATATATTGTTTATGTTTCCTTCTGTACTGTGCATTCTCCATTTATTAATTAATTTTTTGAACTATTCACAAACTTTTGTGATGTATGTACCAGGATGGATGAAGGCAGGCAGCCACTTTCGAGGAAGTTACCCATCCCTTCAAGCAAGATAAATCCATACCGGATGATTGTGATAATTCGCCTTGTAATCCTGGGCTTATTTTTTCATTATAGACTTCTCCACCCAGTTAAGGATGCATATGGCTTGTGGTTGACATCAGTTATATGCGAAATATGGTTTGCTGTATCCTGGATTCTGGATCAGTTCCCAAAGTGGTACCCGATAGAACGCGAAACATATCTTGACAGGCTATCATTGAGGTAAAGGAAGCTAGTATAGTTTTTCTTGTGCCTTGTGTCATGTGCCCTCCTGAACATCAGGCTTGGGGTTTGAACTGTACATATTGAATTTGTCGACTGACTATTCTTTTCTTATGCTCTCAGGTATGAAAAAGAACAAAAGCCATCTGAACTGGCCAGTGTGGACATCTTCGTGAGTACTGTTGATCCTTTGAAAGAGCCTCCTTTAATTACTGCAAACACGGTTCTTTCCATCCTCGCTGTTGATTACCCAGCCGATAAGGTTGCTTGCTACGTCTCGGATGATGGTGCTGCCATGCTTACTTTTGAAGCGCTTTCTGAGACATCAGTATTTGCAAAGAAATGGGTTCCTTTCTGTAAAGAGTTTAACATCGAGCCAAGGGCCCCCGAGTGGTATTTTTCACAGAAGATTGACTATCTGAAGAACAAAGTTCATCCAAAATTTGTCGGAGAGAGGCGTGCAATGAAGGTATTGATTATCTGAATGAAGTTTATTATGCAGAAATATTGTGGTGGTCACAATTATAGAGTAGCAGATGATTTTAAGGCCTTTGTTTTACCACTTGGGTAATTTGCTTGTCTTAATATTCTCGTTTGAAAATAAGATACAATTAAATTATGATGAATGGAGATATTTGATCATTTGTTGTTTGTTCAGAGAGAATATGAAGAATTTAAAGTTAAAATAAATGCGTTGGTAGCCACGGCACAAAAGGTTCCAGAGGATGGCTGGACAATGCAGGATGGGACTCCTTGGCCTGGAAACAATGTCCGCGACCATCCTGGCATGATTCAGGTGAGGCTTCTGCAAATACTAACAGTAATTTTTTTTGACAGAATCAAAAAATGGGTCCTTGATGAAATGTCGCTTCCAATATGCTTTGTATTCGTGGATTTCGTTTGATCTTTATGCTTTGATTACTCGGTTGGTCGTTTGAGGTATACAATCTAAATCCTCAAAATTGCCACTTCTAGTGACACCATCCCTTTTTTGACATAAGATTAGTAAATGCAATAAAAATGGAAGAGGTCAGATTTAGCTGAGATGCAGTTGAGTGCTAATTATTTGTGTAATTCCGTTGCATGGTCCTTATGCGAGTTGTCCTTGTTTCTTAACCTTTTTTTTTTTGTGAATGCTTTCAGACTGTTGACTTGCTAGTCCAATGGTACTTGGTAGCTTCCCAGCTAAAAACACCGTCATAAGATGTTGGGATTTCAAACAATTCTCCAAGTTACCTTGGCTAAAAGGATAGGATGAGACATTATACAGTGTTCTGATGTACATGTACCGATTAAAAGCAAAATCTCTGTTTTTGTAGGTTTTCCTCAGTGAGGATGATGATTGTGATCGGCAAGGAAATGAATTACCTCGTCTGATTTATGTTTCTCGTGAAAAGAGACCAGGGTTTGAACATCATAAGAAGGCTGGGGCCATGAATGCTCTGGTAAGGCTGAAGTCTGTCTATAATAATGCCTTGAGATCACTCTTCTGGTTTTTTCTTCCTGCAATTTCTAGACAATGAATGCATGATCCATGATTTTGATCTTCACTCATCGTAATATGTGAAGGTACGGGTCTCGGCAATAATCTCAAATGCTCCTTACCTTCTGAATGTTGACTGTGATCATTACATCAACAATAGCAAGGCACTTAGAGAAGCCATGTGTTTCATGATGGACCCCACATCAGGGAAGAAGGTTTGCTACGTGCAGTTTCCTCAAAGATTTGATGGAATTGATCATCATGATAGATATTCAAACCGGAATGTTGTATTCTTTGATGTATGTGTACTCTTCTTTTTTGGTGTATTATATATTTACCCATCTATTTAATTACATAAATTAATCTCATATGCACTTCTTTTGCTAATGCAAGTTCTAATTTCCCAATTGAAAACAGATCAACATGAAAGGTTTGGATGGTATACAAGGACCCATATATGTTGGAACTGGATGTGTGTTTAGAAGGCGAGCACTTTACGGATATGATGCACCTATCAAGAAGAAGCCTCCCAGCAGAACCTGCAACTGTTGGCCAAAATGGTGCTCTCTGTGTTGTTGCTCTAGAAAGAACAAGAGTGTGAAGACAAAGAAGGAGAAAAAGAAGAAACCTAAACATAGGGAAGCATCAAAGCAGATACATGCACTTGAAAATATTGAGGAGGGAATAATTGGTAAGGATTCATTGATGGAGCTAGTTGCCAACCTGAGTGTTACATTTGTTATGTAGTAAAGAAAAATCCCAGGATAGTATGGCTAAAACCCTGTTGCAATTGCAGAATCTAGCACTGAGAAATTGTCCAATATGTCGCAAATGAAATTGGAGAAGAAGTTTGGGCAGTCTCCAGTGTTTACAGCCTCCACTCTTCTGGAAAATGGTGGAGTTCCTCAGATTGTCGGTCCTGCATCAGTCTTGAAAGAATCCATCCTAGTCATCAGCTGTGGTTACGAGGATAAATCAGAATGGGGAAAGGAGGTAAGCAAAACATGAAGCACTCCAACAGATTTTCGGAACTTATCTTCTCTAAATTCTCCATTTGTCACCATAATGCCCTTTTAATTGTATGAACATTTTGACCAGGTTGGCTGGATATATGGTTCTGTAACTGAGGATATCCTGACTGGATTTAAGATGCACTGCCATGGCTGGCGGTCTGTGTATTGCATACCCAAGAGGCCAGCATTTAAGGGATCAGCTCCTATCAACCTCTCTGATCGTTTACACCAGGTTCTTCGATGGGCCCTTGGCTCTGTTGAAATTTTCTTTAGCAGGCATTGTCCAATCTGGTATGGTTACGGCAGCGGGTTGAAATGGTTGGAACGATTTTCCTACATAAATTCTGTTGTGTATCCTTGGACGTCCATCCCTTTGATTGTTTACTGCACTCTGCCAGCCATCTGTCTTCTCACTGGAAAGTTCATTGTTCCTGAGGTAATACCCCTGCACATCATGTTATTAACTTTGTTTTTCTCAGCTTATCTTTGTCCTTACTGTTGACTATTAAAAAAATGTGCAGCTAAAGACTATGATTAGTAGAATTTGGGTTACATTAAGGCTCCGCTAGTTTCGGCATAAAAGTTCTTTTGAGTAATGCCTTTCTTTGTTTCTTAATAACTGAAATGTTCAGTCAAAGTGACTAAGGATCGACCATTTTTGGGAAACGTAGCTTCTATTTTCTTCATCACTCAACATTCTCTCATCTGCATGATCTACTCCCTCATTTTTGGGAATCAACACCTTCCTCCGTCCTTATAATTCTTTCTTTGCACTTCTATCCTCATGTTTCATCCCTTCCCTTCCCTTCGCTCCCTCCTTACTAATTCTGCCACCGCCACTTCCCCTCCTCTCCTATCCACACTTCTCTACACTGCCACCACCACCACATCCTCCTCTTTGTCCTCCTATCCTTTGCTCTGTCAGCACCACTTCCTTCCCCTGCCTGTCCCCTTGCCTCTCCTGTGCACTGCCACCACCACCTTCCCCCTTCCTCCCCTTGAATTTTCTGTACCATGGACTGCTTTGAAGCTGCAATCCGCCTGGGCTCCATATTTGCTGCGTTTTCACCTCTTGGGCTTCGTTGTTATTGGCATTTGTGGCTTTTAGCATGCAAATTTTTTACACGAACAAAAATTAGGAATCATGTTTAGGTCTCAACCAAACTGTAGTAAATAAACCTCCTTTAAAAAAAATGTTTCTTCTTTTTTTAAGCATCATGCAAGAACTTATAGGCAATGAGTTTTCCATCTGGTACTCGCCATTATATGGCTCATGTGATTTTCTGTGCCATAAGATGAAATGTTCTAGATGTATGTTCGGTTGCAAAAAATCCTTGAAATTTGTAGAAAATTTGATAATGATGTGAGCATTTAGGTAGATTGGAGTTTTATTGGTATTTGTGAAAAGTTGGTGAAATTTTTTAAAGATATTTGATTGTAGATTGATTTTTATTGGAGTCTGTAAAAAGGTGTAAAGAGAGATGCATGGTTTATTTAACTACTAGTTTTCTACTTGGCTTTGTGCTAACTCGGGATCCTTAATACAGATAAGCAATTATGCAAGTCTCGTATTCATGGCTCTCTTCATATCTATAGCAGCAACTGGTATCCTCGAGATGCAGTGGGGTGGCGTTAGGATAGATGACTGGTGGAGAAATGAGCAATTCTGGGTGATTGGGGGTGTTTCATCACATCTATTTGCGCTCATCCAGGGTCTACTCAAGGTGTTGGCCGGTGTCAGCACAAACTTCACAGTTACCTCCAAAGCAGCAGATGATGGAGAATTTTCGGAGCTCTACATCTTCAAGTGGACAGCATTGTTGATCCCTCCCACAACACTGCTGATCATGAATATAGTTGGGGTGGTGGTTGGCGTCTCAGATGCCATCAATAATGGGTATGATTCTTGGGGCCCACTTTTTGGTAGGCTATTTTTTGCCTTTTGGGTCATTATCCACCTCTACCCCTTCCTCAAGGGATTGCTGGGAAAACAAGATCGGATGCCAACCATTGTTGTGGTCTGGTCTATTCTGCTGGCATCCATCTTAACTCTTATGTGGGTTCGAATCAACCCGTTTGTGTCAAGAGATGGTCCCGTGCTAGAAGTTTGTGGGTTGAACTGTGACGACTAGGATACATGAATAAAGCTATAGTTGCCTCCGAGTAACTACAATTTTCTGGGATATGATGATGGTGATATGTAGAAGAGATTTGTCTTTTGAATTGAGATTTCGCCCAGCTGCGCGATTTTGTTGGATGAAAGTTCTGGTCTTGCGGTATGTAGATACAAAAGGGCTCAGGGCTGTCACAATATTGTTTTGTTCTATAGGAGTTCATCAATTCTTTTATTACATTCCTGTGAGTTCTTTTAGGATAAATTGTTCAGTATCTGTATTAAAAAGAGTACTGAATGATAATTTATTCCCGTAACTCGGGATGTCTCTCATAGGTGTCTCTAGATTAGTTCAAATTTTCTGTATTGTTTGTCGGCTACTCAGCCTGGACTCTATGTATGTTCTTAATTTGGAGTTCTCAAGTATTGTGGAATTTACTCATTGCTTTTCTTCAGTTCGTCGTTGTAAAGCTATTCGTGTAGTCTTCTAAATTTCCTCGTAAACTCTTGCTTCATGTGGACGAACAGAACTTAGATAAAACCATTACACGACGTGGATCGACATTTGCAGCAACTATGAAACTTTGAAGTCAGAGAGTCTAAACGTTGATCTTGTGCCGTCTTTGCCGACAGACCAAATTGAAAATCGCATGCTGCTTACTGTGACTGCCCATGATATGTTCAACGGTGATTACGTGTACCTGGGGGCAGGCGCGAACAATTTGTGCATCTTCTTGCTAGGCACTCAAAACACTTTTCGAGTAGGCCCCTGTATAAAATTCTCGAGGGCTCCGATCTGGTTTATTCGTGAGCTTCACTACCTTCTTGCAGCTTGGCGAGACAAATTCAATGCCATGCAGAGAGAGCTGTGGAAGGGAAGGGCTCATCATGTAACCAACTAAGTTTAGATTACCTTAGTTTTAGATTACCTTGGGCCTAGTGGACGGACTGCAGCTCAGTTGATACTAACCATTGTTCACTATCTCCAATTTCAAGAGTTTGAGTCTGGACGTAAATTGAAATCGCTTACAAAAGTCAAGTCTGACCTTGAGCTTAGTGGAAGGGTTGTGACCTTCTGGTGACCTTGCTGGTGCTGTGGTGATGGACTTGCTCATTGGACAGTAGCTATGACTCAAACTAAACATTTTGCAGCGGGGAAACTTCTATGGTCACGCTCAAGGAGAGTTGCTACGTTGGTCGCCTCATTCCCCTTCCTTGCTTAAACTAACTTTAGATTATGTTAGAAATAAAAATTTTAACTAAAAAAATTATTTATACTGATAAGTGAGACATCTACTATGAGAATGCTCAATTGGGCTTATTGGTTTTCTCACTTATGTTTGATGATATTACATAAGACTTTATTTATAAGTCATTGAATACAATAGTCTACATTGCTTTAGCAATGTGAGACTCTAAATTTAATACTCCCGCAAATTCAAGGTGAACACCTTGAGTTTGGAGTTACAAAAATAATTCAAGGGAAAAAGATAACGCCGGAAGAATGCCGGGAGGTCGCCGGTCTAATGCCGAAAGGTTGTCGGTCTTATGCTGAATGGTCGCCGGACTGATGCCGGGAAGTGCCAGAAGGTCACCGGACTAATGTCGAAAACCTTACTCCGATACCATGTTAGAAATAAAAATTTAAACTGAAGAAAAATTATTTATACTGATAAGTGAGACATCCACTATGAGAATATCCAATTGGACTTATTAATTTTTCTCATTTATATTTGATAAGGTTACATAAAAATTTTATTTATAAGCTATTGAATATAATAATTCACATTACTTTAGCAACGTGTGATTCTTAACTGATAGATTACAAAGACAACAAAATATTGAGATATCTAACCGGAGAGAAAAATGAAAATGGCGGGCTGCCTTGGTAACTAAGTTAAGACGAATTGACCTTTTTAAGTCAATTCTACTTTTGACTGCCCATGGAAGAGGTGAAAGTTGTGGAAAAAACGGGGAAGGGTCCTGTGTTGACTGGTCAAACAATCTTCTGGGTTCGGGAGAAGCAGCCTATGCTTCTTCACTTGTGCGAATTGCATAAAGTTTTTGTCTGAAAAATCTAACGCACGTGATATTCTTTTGCACTATTTTCTCTGCGGGGTTTCCCATTAACGCTCCTGAAATCTAGATGTAGTATAATTCCCATTAATATTCAAATTGAAGATGGAATCAAACGAATCCCACGGAAGGGGGATCGCATACATTTTTCTTCTCGGAAATACCTGAAGCTCGTTACTTTCCCCCTGAAAATGTTGCTTAGGAAATTAAAATGAAAATTAGAAAAAATGAAGATAAATTCAGTTGGCCTAAACCAAAGTTACATAGCGTGAGTGGGTTGGGATCAAAATCTTCTCTCCTCGAATTGAATGATTCAAAGAGAGATTTAACTTTTTAGGTCATAGAAATAGTATTAAATGTGGTAGGATTTACCTTATATGTTTATATCTCTTCATTCAATTTAGACAGTAAATTAAAAAAAATATTTATATCTTAAACATGATTTTATAGAGGCAACTGAAGGCGAGAGTAAATCTTTTTCTTCATCACAATGACCTTCTCTACTCAACCACCAGCCTTGAATGCGAAGCTATGCAAGGATTGCTTGACACCCGATCCCAAGCGCACGAGACAAATCTCGACCACATCATTGAGCTAAAACCATATATTTATAATTATTTTATGGGAAAAATTCACTTTGCACCCTTAAACTTTAGGGTCATTTCTATGTTGCACACACTTTTATCGATTTCGTTAGATTAGTACTTCAAATTCATTTCTAAGTTGATTTCCACTTTAGACGTCAAATTGCAGTTACTTCTAACGACAAACCAACCACTTGCCTTCCACGTAAGAACTTAATTTCTCATTTTCCGTTTTGCCCTCCCCTCACGTGGACCTCCGCAACTGTTGGCCCTCTTCTTCACGTGGACCTCCGCACGACACTATGGCAAATGCGCCTCTCTCTTCCTCCTGACAACATCGACTCCCTCCACGACGGGGTTCTGCGCAAGTTCCGCAAGAAGCTCCTCCGCAACTACAACTCCTGGTGCTCCCACCACGGAAAGAAGTCCAACTCTACGTCTCTGATCGTAGACGTTCAGGAGTTTTGGAACAGAGGTCGTTTTGGAACAGAAGTCAAACTCTAGGATAACTTTCGCACTGTGAGTGCTCCATCTTTCCTAGTGGTGCTGCCAAAGCCTGCTCTGCTGTCGATGGTGACTATATTATATGTTGCAACAAATGGAGGCAGTGGTGACAAGCTCAAGCCCATCCTCTTCTTGAGCACGATACTCCCTCACTGGTGGCCATAATAGTGTTGAAGGTCTTTCAAGGATGGCAGAGGCGGCGGCTGCGCGAATGCTACCTGGTTTGGGTGGCTTGATCTTTGAGTCGCAAGAGTTCTTGGCTCTGTCAGTGGGTAAGATTACAAATGACTCATGGGTTGCATGGGCTTGTGCCAATTATGATAAAGCAAAAGCAATTAAGAGTAGTCTTAGCTGACTTGGCATCCGAGCTACGTTGAGTTACAATACGTGCATGATTGTTACTTACTTTCTCTATATAAGTTGAATACAACAGAAATACATTCTTCCAAATTGTCTCATAGCCTTTTTCTCTCGCACTCTGTTCTTCTTATCATAATTTACAAGTAGCGTACAAAATAAGCACGACATTTGTTCTTTGACCAAGCTCTCTAAGCTTTTTAGAAAACAGTTTATTGTTCTGAAACAAGGTTGTTTAGAGATGCTTTAGGAGGGGAAGGGAAGTGATTGATTCTGCAATATGTGGTGGTATCCCAAATAGTTTATTTAAATTGGACACACGTTTAAAGATGAGCCATATCAGTTACTTGTTGCTGAGCAGAAGTGATGAGCAACTGAAATGGTAATAGGTGTAAGGAAAAGCAAAGATGCATAGTGCGAGAGGTGAAGTGTTGCTCGAAGTTGTGGATGCAGGTTGTTTGACGTTTTCAGTTTTCACCAAAGGCTGGAAACAGAGGCCAAACCGACGCCAGCAAAGTGTACTATCTTTGGGTAGAAAACTTCCCTCACGTGTAACCTATATTGATGTTTTCAGCTTTTTTTTACCAATTACTTTATTTAGCTAGGTTCATATTTGTTGTACCCCTGTAGGTGGTGAAACCCGGGTTTCTTATCCTATCTCCGAAGTTAAATGAGTTGTTTGCCCTTGATCAGTTCTTTGGGACCTCTTTCTACGATATTAACAATTCCACTCACATAGAGCACATCATCGGAACCGTTCATACATAGGATAAAGACACTTTAGAGTAATATGAGGACAGAGACAATTTTATTTGTCTTTTAGGATTGGAACGATGATGAACATTGGAGCAAAAGAAAAGCAATTAAAAGCAAAAGTTTGTATCTCTCCGTACAGAGAGTTATAATGCAAGTACAACCCCGTCAATATTGCAGGGTCCAAAGCTACTTTCACGTCCATGAGTGCTCTGAGCTCTGGGTATGCACAGACCCAAGTTGTCTTCGCTAGCAAAAATAAGAGAGAGAACATAAATGCCGAGAAACCCATTAAAGATGTTGGTGCAAAGTAGTAGACGCAGCTCCGGTTTGAAACTCTCTCTCAGGTTCTTGTTCTTATTTTTCTCTCACCTCCAATCTCCCTTTGGTTCCGTACGAGGACGAGGTGCTCCCACTGGGTGCTGGCGAGGTGGAGGACTAGGTGCTCCACTGGTTCTGTACTTGTCCAGCAGTCGAGGAGATCCACGTGAGGGGAGGGAAAAACTGGAAATGAGAAGTAAAATGAATTTTCCCCTTATTTTATTTTAAAAATGACCTTAATTTTCTCCTTATTTTATTTTATTTTCGAACAAGTTTGAGCACGAGACAAGCTCACAAACTATTTTGTTTCTTCCTATAAGAGAAACACGTCAGTACTGAATTTCACTAAGTTTTTGTGAATTAGTGTTACTACGATATTCTTCAGTGAAGATTTTGAATAAAATTTAGAGGTACCACCTTCCATAGTGAAAAAAACCTTTCATAAATTGATGTTGACAATTAGTTTTTTATTTTATTTTTTTTTTTCATAAATTGTATTAATCAAATGAATAAGACAAATTATATCTATGTACTTATCCATAGCAACAATATCCACCACCGTTGGGAAGGGTTTAATAGCAACAGATCAGGACCGTCAATCCAATGCCGGTTCAAGGGTAAACTAATTTAGGCGATAGTCTAAGGTCTCATCCTAAGCAAGGCCTCATATATATATGTGTGGGTGAGTGTGCGCGCGCTAAAGAAATAAAAAGACAACTGAACTAAGAAAAAAAAGAATGATAAGATGTAATCTTTTTCATATTTTTTATTCTGAGTTGACTGTCTTTTTGCACATCGAGTAATATGTTTCTTTCAGTCTTTGCAATCCTTTTTTAGATTTCGGAACTTTGTTCAAAGAGAAAAAAACGTTCTATAAATTTTTTAACTACGTAAGTAATAGGACCTTGATGTCATATATGAGAACCCTATATAAAATAATCATGGCAGCTTTTGAATATTTTATATTAAATTTAATAATTCTCGGATAATTTTTAAGTAATTTATATTAAAATTCATTTAAAAAGCCTACTCATTTATACTGTCGTATGCCTCCATTTGGCTTGAGCCGACCCTGCTTGGGTCTCACGCGTAACTGAATTTGTCAATGAACAACTCGATTTGTTTACACTCTTTACATATTATATCGGATTTAAGAGTTGAATTGCTCTGTAGCGTCATAATAATTAATGTTCGTCTTTTGCTCGTCCCTGCGTACAACTTTCGAACCTTCCCGACCAACAACAAAAAATGTGACAAGATTTTCTGGCATTTCTCTGTGGAATTATGGTTGTATAAAGTAAAGCCAAGGGATCAAATATACCATATACTATGCAATCCACAAAACGAAGACTTGTTGAAAAAGAGAAGAATATAAAGTACCATAGCTATCTCAATTAGCCCTGTCAACCCTAGTTTTTGTTGACCGTTTCCTTTTACTTGGCACGAAACCTGGCTCAACCCAGACAAAGTGAGAAAAAGCACGAAACCTGTCCCCTACAGATTCATCCACGAAGAACATTGCCTGGATCGAACGGCTTATAATCGAGACTAGATTTGTGGAGCCCACTGTTGTGTGCGGCTGATGTAAGCGATGATTTCTAGTTTAAGGGCCATGGTCAATCTGGTGGTACCCCATTAAGGCGTGTTATGACGGAAAGTATTTTATATGACGCCCCCGTAAAAAAAAAAACTGAAGAAATGACAAAATGTTTGGTTCCTGAGAAAGCTAGACACGCAAGCAACAACGACAACGTTCTGAAGCCGTTTGATTTGTTATCTAATATCAAGGAAGAAATGATTGGTGAATCTACAGACTAAAATGCTAGTGAGTACTGGAAAAACGTAGGACTGAAGGCTTGTGATTAATGAGATGCAAAAGTAAACACACATTAATGAATTATTTAATCCATCTTCCAGCCATCTTCAAAGAACCAGCGTTGCAGTTTCTTTCTTTTCTCTTTCTCTCTCTACCTGTCTCCGTCTCTCTCTCCCTCTCTAAACTCAAACAACACGTACCTCAAAACGCGCTCTACGCCAAACCCTTTTTAAGGAAGGATAAACCGTCCAAAACCATAAGGGAGAAGCAACGCAACTGAGAAGCGAAGACGAGAGAAGAGAGAGAAAGAAAGAGAGGGACTTGATCCAATCCTAGCTCTCTCTCACCCTTTCTTATACAATATCTTCAGCATTTCCAATGGCTGAATCTTTATCTTCTGCACGTAAAAGTAATCCCCGGAAGTTCCTGACTGAGTTGGAAATGGCCGCGGCCCAGCAGCTCATGCAGCTCAGCGACGAAGATAGCAACAATAACAACAAGAAGACGGACACAGATGATGAAGAGGTTGAACAGAGCCGAACCGACGTCACTTCAGCGATGATTGAAGAGATTTTCGGGAAAGAAGAGGTTTACCGGCCGAAGAAGCGGAGGTATAGGACGATTGATAGCATTTACAAGGAGACGAAACCGATGAACGCTAGACACTGGAAGAAGGTGAGATCTTACAGGAACGTCCTTAATCGGGTTTTAGCTTAGGAGGTTGATTAATCTAGCAATGAAGCTGTGTAAACAGGTTTTTAGTAGTACTCTTTTTGTAGGAAAATTGGAGGCTGTATGGAATCCTTTTCCATTTCTCTTTGCCTCATTAATAACAGTTGAGCGCTCTTATATGATTTTATGGGAGCGGGATTCGGTCCCGGCAGTACGGGTCTGGATACGTCTGGACCCACGGTTGGGATCGAATCCCGCGAGAATGGTGGATGACCCGTACTGTCGGGACCGAATTCGAATCCGATTTTATGTTACATGATTTGGGATGATGACATATATGAAGCTTAATTTCATTTGGGGTTTTAGTCTATACCAGACTTTTCCAGAGGTTTTGCTTTCGTGAATGATGTTATAATATGCAAAAATTGAGGGTTCCTTATTCTTGCGAGGTTCTCAGTTTTTCTAGTCCAAGTTTAAGTTATCCTGGGTATGGATTTTTTCTCCTATCCTTTCGGGATGTGAAATTTTTTGTTTAGTTTTATTGATTTCAAGGGGTATGGCATCCTAGTAATTGCCATTGTGGTAACGCTAAGGATTCAAATTATATATATAAGATTTGAGACAGTAAAGTGCGTAGTCTGTTTTGTGCGTTTGTGTTTAGATTGGGTGACCTTATGTCATGCGTGATAGGAGGAGAAGAAGGCAGGCCGCATTTGATTCAATAGTGTGAATGGACAAGGAAGTAACAAATATGCATTTATTTGGGCATCAATTATCTTTTCAACAAGGTTTCCATATCGCGTCACGTATTTATCGAAAAGAGCGTCATTCGAGCGTAAGATGACTTACGCCCCTGAAGAAGTGCATGCAAGCCATTTTCCGCTTGTTAATTTTCTCCCTTCCCTCGCTGATCCGAGCCATATGTTATATGAATGTGTACCCACTTATCTCATAGTTAACCCAGCCACCCTATGTTGGTGTCACCATCTCCACCTACACAACTCTTCATCGTCTGGCATCCAACCACGAGAATAGATTTTGTGCAAAGATAAAATGTGTAAAGCTCTACAAAGTGACAGTATGTGATTTAAAGATACAAATAGAACGTTTCGAAGTTGACCACGTAATTTAATGAGGCAAGGAGACAAGATGACATGACCAATCTTGACTTGACTCATTAAATAATATGAACAATTTTTAAACGTTGAATTTGTATCTTCAAATCACAGTCTTCGCTTTGCACAGTTTGTCTTTGTACAAGATCCTTTCTCTCCCACCACCTCCACCTAGATGGATATATCCTAGATGATTTCTCACTTCTCAATCATCTAGTGGCGGAACCAGGATCAAAATTTAGGGGGGTCGAATTCTAAAGACGAAATGACAATAATTTTTTTCCCTTTATAATGCTAAAAATTTTCATACAATTACAATATCAAAAAATAAAGACTAAAAGCATTAAAAATATTACAATACATGTACCGTGCTATGTACTGCGACCGATTGGCTCATTACTTACTGCTTGATCTGTATACAAACCTCATAATATAACTATGGCCACAAGAAGATCTATGGGACACATTAAGTGGCGATTGATCCTACGCTCCTATTGCTCTCGAAACAGGTTCTTAGTTAAAGAAGATCTTCTTGACCTTATCACGTTCTAAATTTCGTGCAAGCAACACTTGATAAACTGTGCTTTCAAGTGGCAATTGATCCTTTCAGTTCTCAACTGATTGGCTCATTACTTACTGCTTGACTTGCCAATGGGCATACCAAATATTGTATGATACTTGGGTTTGTCCTTTGAAATGACACTCTGTGTTTGTTCGCATCATAAATGTTTTGGTTTTGAAGAGGTTAAGGTAGGAAGAAATGGTGGAATGAAAAGAATAGGGAAGTAGTTGAGCTGTTACAGACAGTTGGAAGTAATGAAATAGCTAGTTAGCACGTAAATGTCCTACGCTCCTATTGCTCTCGAAACAGGTTCTTGGTTAAACGCTTCCTTTTTTTTCTTAGTTGGTCGAATGCTTTCAACTGTACTTGCTTGTAATTGATAAGGTCAAGAAGATCTATGAGACACATTAACTTATTGTTAAAGCGGTCAAGAAGAAGAGGCAAGCCGCCACATTTTCTTTGACAAAGAGGCCTGCCTTGTTAAAAAAAATTAAAAGGGCCTGGGCCAGGGGTATCGGGCCCAGGATTTTATGTATAAAACATGTATATAGTTAGCATGTGCCTGAGTCTCAAGGGTATCGAACTCAGGCCAACTTATTTAAAAAAGAAAAGTAATGTATTTTTTTTTGGTGGCGTGAGGGGTAGCGGCCGCCCAGGGTCGCTACCCCTTCCTTCCGCCATTGAACCATCATGTGCCGTGAGATACTCTCCCTCTTGCGCAAGAGTCAAGAAGCTGCTTCCATTACCCGACCTCCCTCTAGCGAGTTGCGTGTGCAAAGTGGAAAAGCTCGATCATCTCCAACCACGAACTTTTCTCCATAGCCTTTAAGGAGCTACAGAAGTGGAAGGCCATTGCCGCAAAGCCCCCTTCTAGGGCTTCTTGCTCAACGGACAATGGCGTCCAGAAGTGTGCCTTTTCGCATCATGAAGTACCGTTTGGAGGTTAAATGAATTAGGGCCTCAAGCGCGGGTGTGTGTATATGGACAATTGACTGGTGGTGGTATATATACAGTTGATTTCAAAGCCAACCAAACACGAGTATATTTTTGGCAACATTTTTCGAAATTTACTTTAATCACAAGCCTTTTCATAATCTTCTTGTAAACTTAAGATTTACAAAAAAATAATTTGTCACATATAGGTATTTTAGCACCTTATTTAACCCTTTTTCACTTAATCACACCCCAACTAACTTTTTGCTAGTCTCTAGCAAATCAAGTGATGAAAAAAAATGTCAACTAAATATCTGTTGAGTTTTTTAGTACAAAGTAATGTGTGCATTAAATTTAAATATATCAAATTGATCTGCACCATTCAAATAAAAATAAGTGATCTCCTAATTTGTGGCTATTACATGCATCTGCCATAGTCATCAAGGTTCGACTCTATGGGCCCGGTCTGAAATCTTTCTCCGAATGTCACCATTCAAGGCGGAGCTCTTGACCATTCGAATGGTTGCTGGAGAAGCTCAAGCTCGGGGTTGGAGCAAGTGATTTTTTAATGCAATTCTCTACCTTCTATTGATGGAATAAGGGATCCCACTTTACAGTTTGACGATGATCTTGGTAGTATTATTGAAGACATTAGGAAGATGACGCCGCCTTATCCATCTTGGAGCTTTCTTAAAGTTTCACGCCAAGCGGATGCTCATGCAGATTTTTTGGCAAAGTGGGTTGCAGCTAGAAAGTTTGTTGGTTTTGTTCCTTTTAAGTATTTACCTACTTTTCTACTAACGCAATCCTTGGTGTTTGATCCTCCCTAAGGTGCGGTGTTTTATCCTCCCTGAGGTGAGTTTTCTTTAGCTTAATGAAATACCGTTGTTTAGAAGAAGAAAAAAGAAATGATTCCTCATGAAAAGAAAAAATATGTCTTTAGAAAGTGGGTATGTATGGCTCACTCAACCCCCGAAATTAAATCTGTTAGATCTTTTAGGGTTTTATTTTTCTATGAATCCGAACAGTTGATATACATATAATATATTATATTTACAAATTAATTTATGTAAGAGTATTAATCACAAAACTAGTTTAATGTATTTTATTACCTTTATCTGGAAACATTATATAATTAGTACTACTCAGGGGTTGGAGCAGGTGATTTTTTAGGGCGATTCTCTACCTTTCATTGATGGAATAAGGGATCCTACACTGCTGTTTGATGATGATCTTGGTAGTATTATTGAAGCCATTAGGGAGATGGTGTTGCCTTGTCTATCGTGGAGCTTTCTTAATGTTTCATGCCAAACGCATGCTCATCCAGATTTCTTGACAAAGTGGGCTGCGGACAGAAAGTTCGTTGGTTGTGTTCCTTTTAAGTATTTACCTGCTTTTTTTGCTAACACGGTCCTTGGTGTTTGATCCTCCCTGAGGTGCGGTATTTGATCCTCCTTGAGGTGCGGTATTTGATCCTCCCTAAGGTGAGTTTTCTTTAGCTTATAAATGAAGTCTCGTAGTTTAGAAAAAAAAAAAGAGTGATTTCCTTATGAAATGAAAAAAAAATGTATCTTTAGAAGGAAGTGGGTATGTATGGCTCACTCAACCCTCGAAATTAAATCTGTTAGCTCTTTAGGGTTTTATTTTTCTATGAATCCAGACAGTTGATATACATATAACATATTGTATTTACAAATTAATTTCGTAAGAGTATTAATCACAAAATTAGTTTAATGTATTTTATTACCTTTATCTGGAAACTTTATATATATATATATATATATATATATATATATACCAAAACTAGTACTACTCACGTGTTGCATGTAACTGAATTAGTCTTCTGCTCTTTTGTCACTAATTAAGTTACTGATGTTGTTCTAATTTTGCTGTTACTTTTTTGGCTGATCTGTTCTGCTGTCCTCTTGCCAGTCTGACTTGCTTTGTTGGATTCTAATGTTCTCTAGCTATAGATGTGTTTTGTAAAAGTGTAAGGTTAATTGTGCTGTGTATATAGATTTTGGATGGGTGTATATATAGCTGTCATAGATCCTAAAATACATCCCTTGGGTTTTAATTAACATGTAGTCCTAATCTCCAAAATAAACTTTAATTTTCAGTCAGCTTTCGGTTTATACCCATGAAAATCTCCTTTTACCTTCTATATATGAGTTGAAACTCTATAGACTAATTTGATGGATTTTAAAGCCCACATGAACGAAATTGGTATTTATCCCTTAAGTTTATGTGGATATTTAATATTCCTAGAAAGTACAGAACAGACGCTTAATTGATAATCCTATAACTTCAAAATAATTCGAGTAAGTAAATCCGTACTGTATTGCAGGTGCTTCAGGTGTTCTTTACTTGGTTCTAGCTAGACAATATTAATTCGAGATATTGACTGAGAATTTGGTGCTAATTAAAATTATCTTTTAATTAATTGTCTCTTGAAATTAAACTTTTGCCGCGGCTCTGGCCAGGACCGCATGTTTTTGACTTTGACCCTACTTTTTGTAAAATGAGGCATGGCAGTATAACCATTTCAATTGGTCTTGATCAACACTCATTGGAAAGACTTTTGTGTACGATCAATCGTCACATCCATAAAAGTATATGCGATCTGATCATCTTTGGATTAAACGTCTGTCCTATATATGAAATCGTGAATTAATTTCCCAGAAGCCCTTTCATAATTCGACAATTGACCTTTGAAGTCAAGTCCACTTTTTTTATTTTTTGGACTGAAATATAAGGAAAATTAATTAGGTTTTTTTGACTGGGTCAAAGTATATGTCATCAATTAATGAAAGACTAACTTTGCACATGCGTGCACCGATCGGACATCACGTGATTCCATTGTAATTGTACGTTAACTGGTTGTGCCGTTATTATAAATTGTAAGACGTCGTGCTATAGAAGCTGTTGTGTAACCTGCTTTTACATTTTGCGACGAACACAAAATTGTCACAAATAGTCTCTTATTAGCGACAAAACAAAAAAGATGGTCGCCAATATCACTTTTAGCAATCATATAATATAGTCGCTATAATTGGGGAGAAGAATATTGTTAGCGGCGTGAGTTATAATGTAACAACAAGACTATCGACGTCGGATAAGGATATTAGCGGAGAAGAATTTTGTTGTCGCAAATCCTGACATTTAGGGACGAGATAAACATGTGGTCGCAAAATGCAATAAGAACAGAAAGTAAGAACAACTCAACCACTGAAAGTAAAAATTAAAGGGGAAGAGAAGAAAATAAAGACCGATATATATTGTCATATGATCAGTTATCAACCAATATATGTAGTCGAGAAAGGGAAGCTATAGCGACAAAATCCACTTCGTCCACAATATTTAATAACAGCAACATTTCGTCAATAAATATATTTTCCACAAGTATACGTGGTCGAGAAAGGAGAAGCTAGACCATGTAAACATCGGAATAAAGTTGATCACCATCTCTACTTACAACAAATTTAGTTGGAATATATTCCGACGGGCCTTTTTATGGTCACTAAATACTGTTCTACGCGAAAGTATTCTCACATATGCCCCACCACTCCCCATGGTCACAGCACACTTCTTGCGACGAGATATATCACTTCTTGTGACAAGTAGATTCGTCATTCAAAGTAGAGTTTGTTGTAGTGCGGAGTTGTCTGATCAAAATTTTTACGCGGGAGATTAATTATGGCGGGTTCAATAGGACCGGAAGCCCTTTAGGATCAGGTTAAGGAAATGCCATGAAGGACCACAGCATTATATCCTAGTCGTGATCTACCATTAATATTACACCATAGGTCCAGATATATGTTGAGAGATCTTCAGAAAGTGAGATATAAACACAAGCAATAAAGGGACAGACTCAAGTCGTTGGATTGAGATTATCCAAAGAGATACATATAATCAATGATGTCATATTAACAAATCAATGCATTTTAAGTACTGCGTTTATTGTGTATAAGTTTGAGGATTTGAGACCGTAGGATCGAAGAAGCGTGATAAATACAATCTCTTATGTGTGCATATAGCAACTTCCAGCCATCTTCACAGAACCAGGATAAAGCATTTGCAGTTTCTCTGCTCCCCCTATCTCTCAAAACCCACGCAACACGTACCTTCAAACCACTCGACGCCAAACCATTTAAAGCAAAACCTGTCCAAAAGAAACAATAGAAGAGAGAGAAAACAGAAAAGAGAAAGAGAGAGAGACAGAGAGTCGATCCAATCCAGTCTCCCTGTCTTGTCCATTTTCTTCAGCATTCCCATGGCAGATTCACCAGCTTCTCCATGTAAAAGTCATCCCCAGAAGGCGCCGATGGAGATAGACATGACCACCAATGAGCATCGGGTTCAGCTCACTGACCAAGAAGCTGATATAAACAGTAACAACCAAAACAGCAACAACGAGAAGAGCATAAACAAGGTTGGGGATGAACGGGTTCATGGAAGCGCAGGAGGAATGACTTCAGCAAATATTGATGAAGAATTCGACGAAGATGAATCGTACCGGCCGAAGAAACTGAGATATCGCTCTGTTAACAGTTTTTACGTCTCGACGACAAAGCCGGAGATGGCCATCAAGGGAAAGAAGGTGAAATCCTAAAGAAACCCTCGATCCCTGATAGATGTTTTAAATTAGGGGTTCAATCGAATGTAGTACTGTGAGGGCTTTCCATGAATAATTTTCCGTTGTAGGGGAAATTAGTAGACTTCAATTTTCTTTATTTGCATGTTCTTAGAAACAGTTGAGCTTTTTTCAATGGGAATAGATTACCTCCAAAGGCAATCCGTTCCGGATGTCCAGATGGACTGCTGGATGTCGTCCATTCGGACATCCTACAGTTGGGAGCTCGGGAGCAGCGTGGGTCCCACCCGGGACTGGCGGGACCCACGCCTGGCCGGGCAGCACCCTGTCTGGCTCCCAACCATTGGATGAACACATCCAACCGTCCATTCGGAGCGGATTGCCTTCGGAGGCAATCCGCTCACTTTTCGAATTACTATAGCTTGTTGCATGGTTGGTGCTGATTGTGAATATTAAGTTCTTTTTCTCTTTATTTCCTTCCTCCCGCCCCCCGATTAGTAAATCTTTGGAACGGGTTCAGGATGATCGGATTTCTGGACACGAAGGAGAAACAACTTCAGTAAGTATTGAAGAAGCATACGACGAAGATGAATCGTATCGGCCGAAAAAACTAAGACATCGCTCTCTTAACAGTATTTACAAGTCGGCGACATAGCTGAAGTAGGCTATCAAGGGAAAGAAGAGGTGAAATCCTAAACGCGATCCCTGATAGAGGTTATCCATTAGGGTTTAATCTACTTTACATGAATAATTCTCCTTTGGTCAGGGGAAAAAAAGTGGACCTCAATTTCTTTATTTTCATGTTCTATAGTTGACCTTTTTCAAATTACTTTAGCTTGTTTCGTGGTTGGTGCTAATGATGAATATTAATTAGTTCTTTTCTTTCTTCCTTTCCTAATTCCTCCTGATTAGTAATAACTATAATAATAACTATTAATTAATACCATTAGAAGAGAGACAACCAATGAAGATTTTACTGTCTAAGTTGGAGACATAGAGACATACAGACAGATTTACCTTGCCAAAGACGGGCTCTAGAATCCGCATACATACTCAAATAGATAGATAGATAGAGAAAAATAGAGAGATTGGTTTTTGGATTTTTATATAGGTTGAGATTAATTACTAACAAGATATGAATTATATAGAAAAATAGAGAGATTGGTTTTTGGATTTTTATATAGGTTGAGATTAATTACTAACAAGATATGAATTATTATAAACCATAGAAAGAAAACTCTCCAACTTAATTAAATTTACTAAAATTTCAATTTTGTCAACAAGAAGAACCCTATTATACACAGCTAATTAACCATTTGCAATATGTACGTGTTGTAATAATATGCTAGTACACAAGTCAATAGACTAGAAAACTTGAAGTTGTCCCACACCCTAAGTACCATGTAAGTCCGAGATTCGTACCTCACATAATAAGACCCTACTTGCTAGTTGAGACAGTCGATCCATAGTTATTTCTATAATTTCAAAGAGGTATTCTTAAAGCAAAAACTATTATAGTGGAGAATTCAAATAATCCATTTTCAAGGTCATCCCAAATTTATATCAGTGGCGCTTGCATATCAATGCAAAAGAATTAACCAACTTCATTAATCTCATGAAGGAGAGTAATACCTTATATCCTTTTCGGTCTTGGTCGAAAATTTCAATAATTAATTAACAAGTTGTTGTTTACAAGGTTATATTTCAAGAATCTAGTCTAAAGTTATTTAACTTTTGTTTATGAGTTGATCTTTTTGGATGAGATGAGTGAATATTAATCCAGATATATAAAATATTAAAACATATGATAATGCTCTAATTAACAAGCATTAATACAAAGTTGGTGCTGATGATGTAACTTACTTGCTTTTA
The DNA here is from genome assembly GCA_963930655.1 of Myrica gale. Taxonomy (NCBI): domain Eukaryota; kingdom Viridiplantae; phylum Streptophyta; class Magnoliopsida; order Fagales; family Myricaceae; genus Myrica; species Myrica gale. The sequence continues at coordinate 20,445,804 of OZ005604.1, read as the reverse complement.
AAAGAGAGACATAAATCAGCATGTATAGCTAGCTCAGTGGTTTATTTAAGAAGAGAAGGCCGGGGAACGTACTCCCTTTGGAAGGGGGACAAGAAACTGTGCTATATCCGAGGAGACTAGTTCATGAGTTAATGTGTGGAAAATACAAAGTTCTATGTTTTTCCTGGGTTTTTTGTTTTTGGAGGTTTGGTACCGATTAGAGGCTTCAAATTACGGCATGTGACACAAGCGTGGGTAAAGTGCACCTTTAGAACAAATGTTAGCAACTCAAACTCAATCACAAGAGTGGATAAGAAGTAAGTAACTGATCAGTCCCATTCTAAGTGGCTCATTTCTAACTGCTCCATTAATGTTAATGTTTCCGGCATGTGTGTGTTGGAATCAAACGTAACATAAGTTTCATCAAACAAAACCCGAATGCTCCATATATAAGGAAATTCTTTGTAGTTGTAACTGAAGATTGTAGGATATATAGAATTGCTAGTGTTTTGCATGACATAGGTGCTGGCCGTGGTACATGGAAAAAGGCTTGCTGGTGATGATGGTGGATGATAGAGCTAGAAATGACAAAGAATGGGAGAGAGAAAGAAACTGCCGAGAGATGGTGGGGTTGCCCGGGGTGATGTTTGTGCAGGGGGAACTAGATTCGACGAGAAGCATGAACTAATGCAATCCAAGCCTTGTTTATACGAACTCCTTCTGCCCTATGAACGTCAGCCCGGCCGTTTCAAATTCCCCAAACCCAAGTTGAAAAATATTGTCAAAACGTACGTGGCCAAAGCAACGATTTTTGGCTATATATAAGAGCCCTTAAGCACAGAGGGTTAATGAAAGATAGAAGAAGGCAGGTAAAACCTCCTGAACTAATTTCGGTCATCCATTCTATTCTTTAACTGCAGGTAGCAGGCATTTAGATGCACATATAAGTAGTTCTTGGTGGATTCATTATAGCAGAATGATCTTTTTTTTTGCCACCAGGGGGGGCGGGGCGTGAACTCAATGGAAGGTTAAGCGGATTACGCAAGGCAGATAGCATGTACCGGGACCATGGGGCTCCTATTGGCTTGAGAGACGCTGAACAGTGTTGAGATTTGAGGATCAGATTCTACTAGAAGAGACCGAGTCTACAGATCGAGGAAATCAAGGAATTAGAGTCCTCTAGGCTAACTAAAGTTTGAATAGCAGCCAACGTTAACTAGTACTACAGCTGACTTACGGCTATGAGAAGTTTTGAATTTTATGCGCGCCTTCAATTGTGGAGGCCCTTTTTTTTCTGGGCTTAATTGTATGGAAGTTGTTATGTGTAAGCAACATTAAAAAAAACCCTGTACATAATTTCAGAAATATACAAGAAACTTTCGCAATGGAGTTTCCAGTTTCTCTATAAACCACAACTGGTTTTTCCACAGCTCATATTCTCATTGGACATGTAGTCTGCCGCGAAGTAGTAGTATTGTCACAAGGATAATTTCAAGAAATGTAGCGAGCTCGTAGTTGTTCATTGGCGGATCCGGGAGTGGATTGTGTACTCTATATATGGAGGTTAGCGCAGGTGAGCAAATCGTCGGACGAAGAGTCTCGCAAGGCCAAAAACCAATAGAACGACAAAGCTGCACATACGAACAAATTGGCACCCTAAATTCTTACTGACATGAAGCACTCACATACAGGTACATGTCCACCATATACTCTCGAAGCAAATTCTTAATCAGACACCTCATCCGTACGCTACAAGGAAGAAGACATTTAGCGACACCTCAATCGTTGGATATGTTCGTTTTGAATAAAAATGTAGGATTTTAGAGAAGTTGTGAATATTTATGTTGAATAGTATTTTATTGGTGTTTGTGTAATGTGGAGAGAGAAATGATTTGATGTAATTGTTTGATAAAAAAATATTAGAGTTATGTGAAAAAAGTATAGAGAGAAAATTTATATCGAATAAAAAGGTAAAAAGTTGTTGGAGATTGTGTAAAATGTATTGGTGTTTGTGTTTGAATTCTTAAAATGTTCGGTGGTAGTTTTGTAAATGTATTTGAATCCTGAAAAAAATCAGAAAACGAACATAACCCAGGAAAACGCACAATTACACATTGGCCATCTTGTAGAAGCGCGTCTACATGCATCATGCCGAAGACAGCCTGCCGTTAACGAAGGTGGTGCTGTCATGGAATTATTGTATGCAGTGGCTAGACAAATTTCCAATGGGGGGGTGGTTTTGCAATCTGGTGGTGAATGCAAGTCCATTAGCTGATGAACCATTGTTTGTGAGTCTCCTTCCAAAATGATCATAGAATTGGCATAGTCCGTCGCCAGAGAGAAAGCTAGTCGAGCAGCTCTGAATTTACCTTTAATAACCTGCGAACCATACTACAACAAATATGGGTTTTAGTGACATTGGTAAAGATACAAAATTTTGTTGCTAAAACGCTTAGCGACAATATAAGACCGTCGCTCAATGGTCGCAAATGAAGCGTTGGTAAAGGCTTTTAGAGACGTAAAGTATATTTTGTCATTATTTATTAAATATAGTGACAAAGTATATCGTTGCTGAAGTTCAATCAACTTTGTCGGTAGAGATCCTACATAGCAACAAATAATGTGGTCGCCCAAACTAGCACTAGCCACAAATAGAGCATGTCGCTAAAGTCCATTTTAGCAACCAATAATAATAGTCGATATAATTGAACATGTCGCAAATAATGGTATCTGAAAATAGCAACCTCAAATTTGAGTCACTAAAACAACATATTACAAATAAGCAACCCTATCACCAAAAGGAAATTAGTGACTAATAACTTTTTTGCGATATAGAATGTTTTGCAACAAAAGTAATTTGTAACTAATAATAAAGGCCGTTTTATACCTTTAACTTGAATCATATTTGTAAAAATTCAAATTGGAGCACATTTATACCCCATAATACGAATATCACAATACCAACACATATTTTTGCTGTCTTTAAATATGATTCTCAATACACAAATGAAATGCAAAATAGCAAAGTTTTACACAAGTCCAAAAGCTAAAAAGCTAACAAAGTCTATCCTCCTTGGACCTCGTCCATGAACTGAACCATCTTTGTTATAATGCCGAGCTCCAACAAGCTTCTTTCCTACATCATGTCATTGTTGTCGCAGTGACACAAAGTACACTGCGACAACAGAATAGCACAATTGAACTTTCCTTGTAGAATATACCATCGCAGAACTTAATCCTATGTGCAAATCATCCTCATCCTTCACATCCTGATTAAATGCATGACACACAGGATTTGACGTACCGAAATGTGTTGACTTTATCGGATCCTACATTTAAAGGTTAAAATGTCATACACTACAAGTGAGTTTCTCCTTCTTAGAACCTTGTCCATAGTACTTATGACTTGGTCTGTATGCAGCATTAGCGAGAGGAGAATTGCTCACTAAGTTGCGAGCAATGGATTGATTAGAAATAGATGATCCATGAGAAAAATTGCTGACAAAGGCAGCTGATTCATGATTATGAGACATAGCAAAGACTTCTTTCTATTGTTCCTCCTGTAACACAAGAGCAAAAACTTTGTTCACAGTGGGTAAGGGGTCCATAAGAAGGATCTAGCCACGTATGTGAGAGTATGATTCATCAAAACCCATAAGGAATTGCATTACATGCTTTTCGGACAGATAGGTAGTTGATTGCTGAGGTAAAAAATTCGCAATTTCCTCCCAAAGACCCTTCAGACGGGTATAATATGAAATTATAGATCGATGACTCAGCCATAAAGAGGAAATTGTCTTTTGGAGCTGATAAATCCTAGGACCATTACTTTGACTAAATCTCTCCTTCAGGTCAAGCCAAATCTGACGAACAATGCTCATGTAAATGACATTGGTGCTCATTTCTTTAAGAATAGAATTAATTATCCAAGCAGACACAACCATATTGCATCTTCCCCAGGCAGAGTACTTTGAATCCGTAGGAGGTTCAGAGATAGTGCCATTAAGAAATCCCTCTTTGTTTTTGACACTACGAGCCATAATCATGGATCTACTCCAACTAGAGTAAATCTCTTCATTCAGATTAAGAGAGGCGAGCTGTAAACTTGTGTTATTCCCATGGTGGAGAGAATAAGTACTCGTCCGATCATCTGCAACATTGACAGTGGATACATCACCACTATCGGAAGCCATGGGTAAGGGATCCATAAGAAGGATCTGGCCATGTATGTGAGAGTATGAGTCATCAAAACCCATAAGGAATTGCATTACATGCTCTTTGGAAAGATAGGTAGTTGATTGCTGAGGTCGAAAATTCGCAATTTCCTCCCAAAGACCCTTCAGACGAGTATAATAAGAAATCACAAATCCATGACTCTGCGATAAAGACGAAATGGTCTTTTGGAGCTGATAAATCCTAGGACCATTGCTTTGACTAAATCTCTCCTTCAGATCAAGTTAAATCTGACGAACAGTGCCCAATTAAATGACACTGGTGCTCATTTCTTTAGGAATAGAGATAACTATCCAAGCAAACACAACCATATTGAATCTCCGACAGGCAGAGTACTTTGAATCCGTAGAAGGGGGTTCAGAGATAGTGTCATCAACAAATCCTTCTTTGTTTTTGACACTACGAGCCATAGGCTGTGTTTGAGAAGTAAAATTTTAGGTATTGGGCTTGATGAAAAAGTGAAGAGATATGTAATTTTTTATATCTTTTATAGTGAAAAATAGTGATTTGATGGGGAAAGAGATTATATTGTAATTTTTTATTGTGTTAAAATTTTAGAATGAGTAAAATTTTAGTGTGCAAACAGAGCCATAATCATGGATCTACTCTAACTAGAGTAATTCTCTTCCTTCAGAGTAAGAGAGACAAGCTGTAAACTTGTTTTATCCCCATGGTGGAGATAATAAGGACTCGTAAGGTCATCTGCAACATTGACGGTGGATACATCATCACTACCGGAAGCCGTGAGAGTAAGGAGCTGGCACTATGATAACATGTAGAAAATGAAAAGCTAAGGTGCTCAGTGAATAACAGAGAGAGCAATGATGAGAAGTTCGCAAATGCGAATCTGCTTCAAAAATGAATTGATAAAACAGTAGGTAGCCACCTTATACACGAGCAATAACGGAAAGGAAAGAGAAAAGACTATAACAAACTCTAGCTATACAGAAACATGTGTAAAGCTAAGCTAAATTATTTACCAAAATACAACAACCAGAGGTGAGCCAACTTACAGCAGCGTAATGACTCAATAACCCAGCAGATTAACTCTCGATAGCTTTAACGATAGGCTGTTTATGACCGCTACTATAAGTATTGCCCCACGCAAGGCCTTTCAAGAACATTAATTTGTAAGAATCGAGTTAAATTGGCCGGGCTTGGACTAGAACGTGCTCCAAATTGGTGTATCGAAGGGGAAGTGGAAACTTCTTGCTGATCATGTTGATTGAAAGATTGCATGGATGACTAGAACGTGCTCCAAATTAGATAGATGGAGCTTGGACTATGTAGTGTCTGGGGAGATCCAACACAGTAATACACATAATGATATTGTACTTTGCGATGGCCCTTACTTTGTTGAGTGGGGGTGATTATCAATGAAGGTTTCATGTTGCGTAGTGAAAAAAAAAAAAAAAGTAGTTCTATTTTCGAATTGGTCTCCGTAGACTGTACCATAAAAACTACAAAAATCTAGGTGGTGTTTCGTGTTGGGAAAAATGTAAGATTTTAGAAAAAAAATTGTGAATATTTATGTTGACTAGTATTTTATAAGTGTCTGTATAAAGTGAAGAGAGAAATGATTTGATGTAATTGTTTAATAAAAAAAAGTATTGGAGTTACGTGAAAAAATATAGAGAGAAAATTTGTGTTAAATTAAAAAGTAAAAAGTTGTTGGAGATTGTATTAAATGTATTGGTGTTTATGTTTGAATTCTAGGGCATGTTTGAGCCCCAATTAATTGGGCTCAAAATTTTAGGTTTACTATTAAAAAATTCACCACATAATTTATTATTATTATAATATTTATTAAAAATTTCTCTCTCTTCACTTTTTCACCAACTCCCGTAAATTTTCTTTACTTTATAATATTTCTCAAACTCCAATACCCAAAATTTTCACCCTCAAACATACCCTTAAGATATTCGGTTGTAATTTTGTAAATTGATTTGAATCCTAGAAAAAGGTTGAAAACGAACATTACCCAGATTTTAATATACCTCAGACATCTTGAATAACACCACCTCCTCCCATAAGCTCTTGGGTTTCCTCTACATATGTTTGATTGCCAAATTGTTGGCACTTCAAAATTTCGAGCCCCATTAAAAAAAAAACTACAAAATAATCTTTCTCCCCCTTCAAATAATTCTTTTTTACTGTAATATTCGTTCAAATATTTTCTCTTCACTTTTTCATCAACTCCCATAAACTCTCATAAACTATCTTCATTTTATCACCAACTCTCGTGCCCCAAAATTTTCACAATCAAACACCATCCGATCCATCCACGTTGAGTTTACACCAACCTCTATCCGGCTTCTTCCAATAAATCACTCTCAGCTACATGTGGTGTTGGCTCACAATAGGAACCAACAAATACTTCAACACATGGTCTATCTCAGATCTCCTAATTGCATATTTTCCAATTCTCGAGCCCGTTGGGTTCCTTACAATTCTCCTCCGTGTGGTTAAGTTCCCCCCAAAAAGAAGAAACCCCTCCCAGACCCTAGGAATATAAACTTTGGATGCTGCGTAGACATTCAAAAGCTAGGCAGGGGCTGCAAGTTTCCCCTGCAAACTAGGATCCATGTGGTCCCACTCAAGCAAGCGGACCCAAAAACCCATAGCTTAAAAGGTCCGTATGAGGCAAGTGAGCTTGCAGCTTAGTTGGCGCATGGAGGGTCTGAACTGGGGTCGAATCCCCCGACCCCTTTTCCTCCAAGTTACCTTAAAAAAAAGGGAAAATGACAAATAGCCCACTAGGTTTTAGTGACTTTTTAAATAACTCACTGGGTTTTCAAAAGTTTCAAAAAGCTCACTTAACTTGTCTAAAGTTTACAAAACCTCACTGCACTCGACGACGTTAAGAGAGTTAACGGAGCCCCTTTCACCTCACTTAAATCACCCAATCAGACTTGCACACGTGTTCAAGTTTACAAAACCTCACCGCACTCTTCGCGTTGTTTTCCCACATTTGCTTTGTCCAAGCACCTTCCATATTCCCCAAATTCCTAACACCATTATCCCTGTTTCTTTCAACAGAAACGGCCCTCGTCTCCTCCTTCCTCGCCGACAGGAAATGCGTTTAAGATGTTGACATGCATCAGGAGACAACTTTCGTTTTTGTTTGAAAGAAATAATACTGTTGGAGAATTCCGGTGTTAGTGGCCTCTAGTGGCAAAAACACAGAAGTCTCTCTTACGAACTTGAGGATGAAGGTACCAAGCCAAGACCAGAAAGTTCAAAACTGTTTTTCTGTCTCGGTACATGCAGTTGGGCTTCATATCAGCGCACCTACCCGCCCATCCCCCCCACCCCCTCCTCTCTTTTCTCCTTCTCCTCCTGGCCACTACCCTTCTCTTTTACCAAAAAGAAAGGATCAATTAAGTAGCGTCCAGGCAGAAACTTCTTTTGGGGCTACTCAGGTCTGCATTGCTCACCCAACTATTAGGCCCTACAAGGTTTTTGTAGCCACATATCTGAGATAACAACTTAAGCTAGAAGCTTTACGTGTATGAAAGCATAGTATAGCTATCTAAAGAATGTTGAAATAGATAACAATCTATTTCAAATGGAAGTCACTGCCAAATGCACCATAAGTTGGAGAATTTGCGAAGACTCTCTCTACTTTACGACTGCTTGAACAGGCAGCAAAGTGACAGAGGCCTCACCTCAAATTCCACATAAGCAACAGAATTTGCAGAATCCAAGAGAAAGTTGGACGTGCCGCAGTTGCAGAAAGCAAGCGCTTCTTGCAGTTGATCTGAGCTAATATCCTGAGCCAATTGTTTAATTTTCACTGTTCTAGTGGGATTTTTAACTAGTGCAGCAGGAACATCAGGCCGACGCTGTGGTGTTCTTGAATGGTGCGAAGGAGGTGGTCGTGTGGGGGACGGGTAGTCCCCTGAGGGAGTTCCTGCACGTCGACGATTTGGCCGACGCTGTGGTGTTCTTGATGGAGAAGTACAGTGGGTTGGGGCACCTCAATGTGGGCAATGGGAAGGAGGTGACCATCAAGGAGTTAGCTGAGCTGGTGAAGGAGGTGGTTGGTTTCGAGGGGGAGCTCGTTTGGGATTCGTCTAAGCCCGACGGGACTCCCAGGAAGCTCATGGACAGCTCAAAGCTCGCTGGGTTGGGTTGGAAGTCTGACTTATCATTTTGAACACGTGTGCAAGTCTGATTGGGTGATTTAAATGAGGTGAAAGGGGCTCCGTTAACTCTCTTAACGTCGTCGAGTACGGTGAGGTTTTATAAACTTTAGACAAGTTAAGTGAGTTTTTTGAAACTTTTGAAAACTCAGTGAATTATTTAAAAAGTCACTAAAACCCAGTGGGCTATTTGTCATTTTCCCTAAAAAAAAAAGAAATGGGTCCGTATGAGTACCTTCTATCAAGAATCCCCTGACCCCTTCCCGCCTACCCCTCCCCTCACCACCCTCAACCGCGGTGCTGCTCCTCCCACCTCCCTCCCATTAATATGCTGCTCTCCTATGGCCGAATACTTAAACAAACTCAAAACTCATCTTTCCGGTCTCTTTTCTTAAAAAAAAAAAAAAAAAACTATTTTGCCTTCTTGGAGGTTTTTGGAGCACACGACTAGCAAGGATGGCTTCTCCAACGCCTGGTGTCCACCGTCGACTGGAGGCTCACGCGCTCGTCCTTTCCTCTTTCATTTTGAGCTGTATATGTTTCTGATGCTCTCCAGTTTGCACGCATTGTACATCAAGCCCCTAGGTTCACCGCCAATACATTCTACATCGATTGAAAGTTGATCGGCTGGCGCATGGACCCCGCGTGCATCTCACGCACTATGCCATTTTCCTCCTTGGCCGACTCTCCTCTTGCCACTTTGATTGGCTGGCGCATGGGCCCCCACGCACCCAAATGCATCTCACACACTGCCTTTTTCCTCCGTGAATCAATTAGTTGCACTGTTATGATGGATGGTCCGCATATAGGGCACCAATTTAAATAAGTTAAAGATGATTTTCCCTGAAGAAATATAAACAAGAATCACAAACGTTTTGAAATCAAGAACTATAACCCAAATTATCTATTGATTTTTAGCATGCAACCTCTGTTAATAGTTAAGAATGAAAAAATGAACAATCCTATCCAAAAAATCTGCATTAGCAATGACTAAGAAAATGCTACAATTCCTATGCAAGAAAAAGAAAAGGAGAATAATATACCATCTTTTCCATAAAACATTGTTCAGCAATAACTAAGAAGATTTTCCTACCCCCACAAACAACTAGAACTAAACTGCAAGCATCACGGCCACCACGCTTCAAAACTTGAAAACAAGATACAACTAAACTGCAAGCAAACTTCCTCGAAAGCCAAGTAGAGCAGCTAACCACATCATTCTTCAACTGCGCACCAAATATTTTGCTTCGGCAACACTACCAGCTGCTACTTGGACCGGGGCACCAGATTTAGAATTCCAACCATACCCACGGCCCCTTCCCCTGCCACGACCTGGCCCTGCAAAAACACGAGAAGATAGGAATTAACAGAGTACTCATCTGCAAGAGTTCCATCGACTCTCCAAGCCTACCAAGTAACAAATAAGACAAATTAGTACCAATACCTCGCAACAAGTCATTCTAGCTCTAAGAAGTTCTAATAAAGCCCTTTAAAATAACAATGCAGCAGTTTAGCAAGGGTTTCAATGCTTCATCATTTGAAATTGTATTAGTTGCTTATTAACGAAACTTTATGAAAAGCCTCTAATCCGTAACTATATGCAGTGTGATATCTGAATGAGACGGTTCAGCTAGATTCACTTCACATGAAAGCCAAGCATCAACTCCTGTTCCACTAATTATTTGTGGTTACCAAAATTTTTATCCAGTGAAATTTTCTTCTTCATTAACTATCTTTTAAGAGCATTTAGCACAAAGCATCACTATAAAAAGAGCTTCATCACAGATTATATGACAGAAGTAGAGTGAGATTTAATACGGCTGGCACATATACCAGAAAGAAGGAAGAATCGCAGGAATGAACAATCCCCTGCCCCACCCAAAGAGAAAAAGACTGTTTACTTTAATATTTCTATCAAGAGATGAACTCTCTCCTCTGTAATAACTGGATGCCATATGAAAAAACAATCCAACCTATGCACAAAGCTTTATCAGGAGCAACAACAGAAAGGGAAATACAACATGAAGCATAAACTCAATTACTCCAAAAGCTTACCACGTCCTTGGGCAGGTGGTGCCTCTGATTCACCATAGTCATTATATCCACCAGACTGTCTGCCATAGCCCCGTCCTTGTCCTCGGAAAATACGGCCCCTTGAATGGCCACGACCTCTGCCACCAAAACTTGGTTCAGCATCCCAACCATCTCCCGTATATTCCCCAGGCCCATTGTAACTTCCTGCATGTAACAACCATGAAACAGATCACAAACCAAAAATCAACTTTAGAAATTTGCACAGATGTCAGGATTCATAATAAGTTTTGAATTACTAAAGTCAAACAGTAGTTAATATTACCTCTACCTCTACCTCTACCCCTACCCCTACCCCCACCCCTACCCCTTCCACGACCACGTGCCCTGCCTCGCATCCAAGGTGAGCCCTCTGCAATATACCAAACAGAATACAAAATCAATATATCGGGAACAAAGACTTTATAACCTACAAAATTTTAACATAGAAACAAAACACATCGCCCCACCTCCGTCGTCTTCATATTCATTTAATGGTTTCACTTGGTCAACTGGAAGAGGAGATTGGTACCTACATTAAAGGAGATAACCAAATTAAGTATTATCCAAGTGTTACGATAAAAAATATAGAATAAAACTCCATTACAAAGAATAAGAGAGTTTTATATTATATTTTTCATTCTATATGCTTATATGCCTCAAATTGGCCATAATCTGTAATAGATATAAATAAAAGCGCAATTGAAATTCCTGGCGACTCTAGTTTTTGTTATTCTGTATGTTGAAACAGCCTTTCTTTGTCCATGGGCAATAAGTTTAAGTAAATTGGGTATACCCAGGACTGAGAGCACCAAGTCAGAAAGAATCAAGCACGTGTCGTCTGCAAGTGTGGCTAGATGTAAACCAAAGACAGCTAATACAGTGCACTTAAAACCCTGTGAAAGTATATGTTAGATTTCACATTGTAGGAAAAATTAGAAGAGACGGTATACGTACATAAACCATAGCAATTCAATTGGTTCTCTATTTCATTGTTTTTTCCTTTGAGGAAAATGAAATGAAACAAGTCTAGTATGACTTTGAATGCTATCAGTCAAGCTTTGCTTGCCTCACAACAAAAAAATGATAGATCTCATACAACCCAAAAGGAATAACAGCTCTTCTTGTGACCCCGCCCAAACAAAGAGACACATGGAGAACTTCCAGTGCTAAGATAGCTGCTGCATTACTTAATATTCATCCAACACATTTCCCATTCTAGGCATCAAATTTTCTATTCACACAACAATCATTTGAGCCAAAATGATCGGATGGGCTCATGTAACTCCCTAAAAGAATTCATCTACACATTGCCCCTTCTACATACCATCAGATAGCAAAGAGCGGATCCTAGACCAAAACAAGAAAGAACCATCTATCTGTTTTAACGTAAACTAGGTAAACAAATAAATGGCCAACACTTCTTCTACCAGTTTGGCAAACAATTTGAATCCCAGCGCAAGAGTTTTAAACATCTCAAATTGGTTAATATGGTATTCCATTTTTAAAACATCTAAGACCGTATAGAAGAGTTAGTTACATATCTAGGCACCACTAGTAATATGTGTCATTTCTTTCATGCAAAAGTCTCAATTATGGCAGAAACATTAGAAACAAGGGTTAAATAGATACCTCAAGAGTTCATCCTAAAAACTACAGAGCAAAAACAAGCCAGATCAAGCAGTCGGTTGCTCAAACAAAAGAAGTAATTGATCAATGGCAAGTTTCTCAAGAAGGAGAGCAAAACTAAAAAAAATGGATGGGCTCTAAGGGATATAAAGCTTATAAAGCTTGGCAAGTTTAACTAGTGACTCATACTGAATGAGATCTTTTACTGGTTAACTTAAGCCATGCCCAAGCAAGTTGATTCATTAATAGGAATCTAAAAACGCTCCATGGCTTGGTATTACCTATTGATTACAATAATAGTCACAAACATGCATTCCTAATGCACCAGGGACATTTATTATTTGATAATCTGCAAAGAAGAAAATAGTTTCGTAATATTAAAGAAAGATCCAGTCCTAAATCCACTTACCCAGTGGAGGAAGTATCCAGGTCCTCCTTTGAAAAAGCAATTGTAATCATTGAAACAAGGCGGGTAGTCTCCAGACTGTATCAAAGCAGAAAATCCATCATTCCATTTAACCAGAAAACTATAGCATTTGCATGAGTTTAATAACTAAAAAAGAGTCTACTGTGACATACGGAAGAAGGCCTTCTTCTAGTGGCTCCCACGTATCAGTTATATCAATTGATCCAATGGAAGTATTTTGATGAAGACCAGCAATCCTTCTCTGAAAGGGGGGAATTTGATGAATAAAAGGACCGGAGAGGAAGGAGAGAGAGAGACAGACAGACAGAGAAGGCCAACCACTGTAATCCCACCTTAATTAGTTCAGCAATCATCACAGTCTTATTAATTGCTCTCCCCATTGCTTTGAGGACGATTTCATTGGACCCTTTATCCTACATAAAATACAGGCATCAATTAGAGAGAGAGAGAGATAGAGACAGAGAGTGAATAGAAGAACACATATCTAGGAATGATTGGTCAAATTGTGTCCGCTTATAGGGCATTCAAAAACTATCAAGAGTTGAAGATCAGGCAGCTCAAGCCCACTTTCTTGAGGAAAAAAGCAAACACATGTCCACTGGGAGATCAAGCCTACAATGTGGAGGCGCGTTGCAACAGGAGAGGTATAATACAAAAGAGGAGTCAAAGGAAGGCATCAAATTACTATTGAGACTTAATTCGCCAAATTCAACACACACAAAAAAAGACTTAATTCTCCAATAATCTCACGACAATAAATTATAATAGCAAAATTGTTGTACAGAATCGTGATCTGTGGCTGGGGAATGATAGCAAAGTGAAATATGCATCAAAAACATGAGTCAGCATCAAGCACCAATGACAGATTTTAAGACTGCAATTGCCAGTAATGCCACCATGTATTTTCTCCTTTGACCTTGTTCAATAAGCAATGAAACAGCCTTATTTTGAAACCAAATAAGAGACTTGTCCCTCAAAAAATGAATACCCTTAAATCTGAAACTATGTGAATTTTGCAACCGGGCTTTTCAGTGACGTCCTAATACATAATGCAATACAAATGAGATGTGGACTTCTCAGCCGGAGCCGCAGCACCAAGATCTAAAAAACTGTCACAAATATAACTTCTGCCAACAAATTATACTAATAGATGCAGTTTCACCTTGGAAACGAAGAAATCCATTTCCCAACAAACTTTTTATTTGACAATATTCTACAGTTACAACGCTGAGCTCTTCAACTATATGTGTGTGCGCGCGCGCGCGCGAATTGAGAGAGAAAGAACCTGGAGGAGAGTGGTGGCGTAGGTAATGTAGTTCCGCATTCTGCCCTGAGTGGTGATTCGAATCTCGTTCTCATTTATCGGCGTCTCGCCTTTCGGCTTCTCTACTCTCTGGTACCTATCCATCTGCTTCCAAAGATGCACGAACCATAACAGATATTATTCCTACATTTCACACTCCAAAACACGTTTTCTTTCGCTTCTCCAATAATAGGAAACAGAAATGACACAACTACGAAAACAAAGTTCAAAACTCGTACAGCAACAAATCCTAACGTGCTATAAGGTTAGGCTTACGGTTTTGGAGGCTACCTGCCTTCTCTATCTTGCTCACAGCGTCTGTGAGAGTTGGAAGCGTATCTTAAAGACGCTTCTGTCTCTGCACCACTCTCTCTCTCTCTCTCTCTCTCCTCTGTGTTTCTCTCCGCGTCGCAGGTTCTCTCTATGATTTTGAATTTAGGGACCGAGAGGATCAGGTCTGGCAGTTTCAGTGGGTTTTATACATGAGGTGGAGAGGAAAAAGGCTAGCCAAGTTACGCGAGGGAAAGTAGGGCTTTAGGGTCCCGGTCCTGTCGCCGCCGAAACCGCCTTCTATTTGAATGCGCATGGGCCCAGCTCTCGTCAGCCTCGGCCCAATACAGCACTTTTGGAACCTAACGTGATGGGCCCATTTAGGAAGTTCCCACTTCCCAGAGGAATGGAGCCGATGCCCAAGCCCAAATGTAGGTGTTTATGCAAAACTTCAAAAGAGAAAATCCACCGAATTTTTAATATTTCTGTGTGGAAAAATTAGGTGCTGTTCGGTTTTATAGTATTTTAAGGATTTTTTGTGTTTTGAGAATTTTTATGTGATGTTAACTTTATTGGTATGCGTGTTGTAGTTATTTTTATGTAGGGTTAAAAATGATGTTTGGTTGTGAATATTTTGTATTCAAAAAAATCTTAAAAATTTTTTGTAGCCGAACATACTCCTAGTAAGACACTTATTTTTATCTATCCATTCCAAAAATTTATAGCATAACTATTTAATATTTATATCTCTAGTTATTTCTTTATAACTATAACCAAGAGTTTCCAATATCCATTAATAACAATGATGAATCAATCGTACAAGCTATTCTTGCGTGCTCAATTTGCATACCGTTAAGATTTGACCATTAAAATTAATTTAATTATCATTTATAAATACATGAAAGAACTTAGAAATCTATTAATAGTTTTGAGTTACAATGGGTCGTGTGTTATAATTCGGGTGTATTATTATAAATGATGCCGATTATTATTTTTATTTTTATTTTGTTGTTGCAAGATTTCTCGCGGTTTTTTGTTCCTGATTTTACCACAATGTTTTTTATTTTTATTTTTCAAATTACGAGGAAACGCATAAATTACGTCATTGAACAAACATAGGTTGCGGAAAAAAATGGGTACGATTCCCTCCTAACGAGGGAATTTCGAAGCCTTCAGAGAGCAGGGTAGAGATTGCAAGAAAACAATCTAATAATTACTATGCGTACACCTTATTTCCAAGCCGATTCACAAAGAAATATTAGCCTTTACCTCGTTAAATGAGGTAGACACACAGTAACCGTTAGATTATTTTCTTGCAATCTCGACCCTGCCTTGTGAAATGCTTCGGAGGAGGGAATTCGTTCCCGGGTTTACCGACCACAACGTACTTTTTGTACGAACAACGTTAAAATCCGAAGCTACTTAGGGCTCCTGGCGTCTCTCTGTTTCTCTCTATTCCTGTGTCTCTCTCGGAGGCACACAAGCCCCCCGTGCTGCTATCAAATACATATAGTTCAAAGAGATCAGATTCAAAACTCTCAAGCCCGCCATCTTCACTGTAAGCTATTTTGTTCAGCTTCCCCCCCCCCCCTCTCTCTTTCCCCAAGACGTTATTTTGGCGCGCCATCGAGGCTTCAATTTGCGTTTCATCGGTTCCTTCTGAGATTATTATGCCCGTTCCCACCAAAATTTTGGGTTTCCTTTGTCTTTATCCAGTTTTTCCATCCGGTTATTCCGTGTCAGATAAATTTCGTTTATGTTTTATGGACAGATAGTTTGGCTGGTGAGAAAATATAGAAAAGAGAAGCGAGCTTTAAGTTTCAAATCAACCAAAGTTCCAAAATAATGAAAATGCAATATTCAGTCTTTTCCTCCGTTTTCGGCGTAGCCAAACATTATCATTTTCTTTGTAGAGTTCTGTTAGCGTAGTTCTATTGATTTTGTTTTCTTTCAGTCATTAGAGATGCTTGAATATTTAGTGCGTTCTGTGGTTGTCGCAGTAATTGGTTAAGATGACAGAGCCTTCGAAAGTTCTTCATGTTCGTAACGTAGGTTACGAAATAACCGAGGTACACTCCTTTTGCTCTCTGCTTTTGAATTCTTTTGTGTATCATGTTCCTCATTGCATCTTTTGAATTTACCAGAATGATTTGCTTCAACTGGTTAATCCATTTGGGGTCGTCACTAAGTCAGTGATGCTTCGTGCTAAGAACCAGGTTATTATTTTATGTTCCGTTTTGTGTTAGTTTCAACTTTCAAGAAGCGTTGTGCTTCTCTGCATATTGTCTTATAACGCTATGCCAATCGAACAACATTTTTTTTATCTTACCATTGTGGAACAGGCTCTTATCCAGATGCAGGATGTGGGATCCGCTGTCAATGTAGTGCAATACTACACCAATATTCAGCCTAGTGTTCGGTAGGATGTTTTACTTGACAATTTCTGTTTTTCTTGTATGCATGGCTGTGACAACAGGAGACTCCTGTAGTGGAAACCCCTTTGTCAGGTCATGTGGTTGGGTGGCATGGAGATTAAACCATCAATTTGTTAACTAAGATCTTTTTCTCTTCCTTTTTTTTTAAAAAAAATATGTTAAGCGGAAAATTTAAACATCTGTTTGATTATATTAGGGGGAGAAATGTTTACATCCAGTTCTCTTCACACCAAGAATTGACTACTGTGGATCAAAACACTCAAGGTCGCAACCAGGTTAGTGGTGGGATTTGATTATCCTTCTATTTTTGGGGCTGCTCTTAGATCAGCGATATTTTTCTCTATTGCTCTTGCTCCCGTGTTTATGAGACATTTGAATCACGTACATTATAGGTGAGAATATAATAAAAGCATGCACTCAACCTCACACAATGGGTATACACGGCATCGTACATGCTTGTATTGGTATTAATGACCATGAAGTGTGAAAGTAGAAATTATACCTTTGTTAGGAGAGAGCTCTTGCTAACTTCTTGGTTGTTTTTCCATAACCATCTATCTATTAAATAGGTTTATTACTTGGTATAGGTTTATTATTTGGTTCATTAAAGATGTTCAATTGCTCAGAGATAGATTAAAAGGGGAAAAATACTCACCTAAAGGTAGTAACTTATATTTATTTTGCTTTTTCTCATATGGAAGTCCTGATGCGCGCAGGATGTACGCAGAGAACTTTACCCTCAAATTTTGAAAACAATCGAGTAATTCTAAAATGAAGAATCACATATACTGTCAAAAGCAAGCTTCCACTCATAAAGATCTCAATAGTAAAGATTTAAGTCTAGTACAGTGTCTGTTTATTTCCAAATAGTCCACATGAAACAAAGAGGATGATGGAGGCTGACAGAAAATTGCTGGCAAACCTTTTTTTTTATAAGTAAGAAAATTGCTGGCAAACTAAAAGGACAATGGAGAGGAGAAAAGATAGACAAACTAAGCATCACACCTATAGTTTCTCTGCATCCCTCCTTTTATAGGGTTGCATGTCACAATTCTCAAGTGCAATTTTTCGGTACATTCTCCTAGAGGCATTGCTAGTTGAATAGCAACTAATACTTCCACATATAGATATTTCTTTAATGACTGAAGCTAATATGACTCGGACTCACTATCCTTTGACTATGAAGGCAAAAAAAAACAAGGTTGTAAAGCCTGTGAATAAAAATGTATAATGCAGTAAAACTCAATATAAGACCTAGAGGGCCAACATTGAATTCCATAGCTTTAATCTGAAAGATAAAAAAAGTAACTCTTAAAACTGAAGAAAACTTAAATAATATGACAGAAATCTTCCTCACGTAAATGAACTCGAAACTAACACTCAGCAGCAACAAAAGTAGCCGATAGAGGGTAATGATTAGGCCCTACATCAAAATTAGACCATAATTCTAAACTATTATGGAATTTAAGTTGCTCTTTCAGGATCCTATAGTTGCCTGCATCTGAGGAGTTGTTTCTTTTTTAGGTTTATAGATCCTATGATTTTTGTAAGGGTATATTTTTTGTGTGCTCTGTCTACATAAAGTTTCTGCTTTGTTTTTAACAAAATTTATTGTCGGTTACCAACAAAAAATAAGGCAATGAATATTCTTTGCCCGTCTGTGAATGGTATACAATGACAAGACATTACGTGGTAAGATCTAATGAAAAATACATTTATGGGCAGACTAAGGTTTTTTACATCTTAAAGCAGATAAAATGAAGTGATCAAACGGTTGCCCCAATAGAAATTGTAAATGTTAAGATATCATTGCAGAGATGAATTACAGAACTCATAATAAACTTTCTGTCAGAGTAGGTGTGTGTTTCAGAAAGAGAGAGCATATCATTTTTGTATTTGCATGTTGGAGAATATATAACGTATTTTAAAATATGGGTGTATTCTTATGCAAATGGAGTTTTTCCTCCCTCCAACCCACACTGTTTTGGTTGACTTCAATGTGCTTGCAGTACAATCCATTTTTATGCATTGGATCACTGTAACTTTTCTCCAAAAAGACCGACTTTCTAGCCATAGGTGCACAACAACTGTCCAGCAAACATATCAAACAATCCTAAATATATGCTTTATTGCAGATTTTCTTTGTTTTATATTTATTCATTTCTTTTGCAAATGCTGAATTACTCGGCAGTAAAACAACTTATAACATCTCTTACAATTTTCTCAATTGCTATTTCCGTATTTATTTATTTATTTCTCTCTCTATCTCTCTACATTCTCTCCTGTCGCTGCTGGTATATCACCTGGAAATCTCAGGATGCGCCACCTAATCGAATTCTCTTAGTCACAATTCATCACATGCTATATCCAATAACCGTGGAAGTTCTTCACCAAGTGTTTTCTCCTTATGGTTTTGTGGAGAAGATTGTCATGTTTCAGAAGTCAGCCGGTCAGCTTCTTCAAGTCTTCTCCCCTCTCTCTCTCTCTCTCTCTCTCAAACATGAATATATAATATAGTTGGACATTTGTTGAGTTTAGTGCAGATGGTAATTTCACTTTTTGTTTCTTCGTCTTTCTTAATGCTTTGGATAATAGAGGATTTGAATTGTAACACATTGATTGTGTTGGTTAAGCATACTATTAGGATATCTCTGACATTGTGCAAGGTCTCATAACAGAAAAGGTTTTTCAGAAATGCATGAAATTATTCTCCATTCTCCTACAAATTTGTAGGTTTTCAAGCCCTTATCCAGTATCAGTCACGCCAGAGTGCTCTTTCTGCATTAGATGCACTTCAGGTGGGTGGTTGTTGGGTGGTTGTATGTGAATGTTTCTTGAAAGTTCAGAGTTTGTTCTGAGAAAATATTTGCAATTGCTTTGTAGGCACGAAATATTTACGATGGCTGTTGTCAGCTTGATATTCAATTCTCCAAGTAAGTTTCACCACTTTAACATTCTCGCCTCGTGGGTTTGCTTATGTGTGAAGTATTATGTCCTATTTTGATTTTTTGATTACCAAATCAGCCTCTCTGAGCTACAAGTGAACTACAATAATGAGCGCTCCAGGTGTGTGCAAAGCACCTGAACTTCCCTTTGCTTTGTTAACCCCATTTGCTCTGGGTGAACTTCCCTTTACTCTGATACATCCTATGTGTAGGGATTTCACAAACCCAAATTTACCTTCAGAACAAAAAGGCAGATCCTCTCAAGTATGTCTTTCTGGGCTTGATATTTTTTTTAAATGTATATTTCTTCATCATTGCTTAAACACTAGGGTTCTACAACTTTTGTCTCTGTAATTCTGACGTCTGTATTTGTACTGTTTATCTGATAACAGTGTGGGTATGGTGATGTGGGGAGCATGTTTGGTCTTCAAGCTCCTGGAACTAGTGCAGGTGCATTTTGTTCTAGCCTTTGTTTTTTCTTTTGCCAGATATAAATAATATGTAATTGACCAATTACTGATTAGTGTAATGTATCTTATCCGTTGCAGTGGCATTTCCACAGGTTTGTGTTGCTCAAGCTTTTCTGTGAGTCTTGTCCAGGTTGTTGTGTTCATATCCTAGTGGTTTATTAACTAATTACTTTCTTTAAGAGTATGCACACTCAATATTTTCAGACAATGACCCTTTTTTGTCCAGCAACTTATAAACTAATGGTTTATTAACTAATTACTTTGTTTAAGAGTCAGTTAACTGCTTAGTATCACAGTAAAAAGTTATCTACACGACACAGTTGTTGGATGCCATTCCCAGTGTATCTTCAGATCTTCTTTCATTAATCATTTCTGTTTTCATTTTTTTGTTGCTCATAACCGCTCAGAGTCTAGAGAAAATATGTAATTTCAGTATTTGGAAAGTAGTCACACCAGTGTGTGGAGCGCTCTCATTTTTTCTAGGTTATTAGTGTTTGATGTACACAGGGTTCAATCAGGCTGTGTCCTCTATTCAATAAGTCTCCTGACAAGGATAGGTGTAGTTGTGTGCTCATTAACTAACAAACCCCAAAATCCATTGTTCATTTTGTTATAGTGACTTCTTGTCGGTACGCTTGTTAAGGGACTATTTGAAAGGTCAATTGGGATAGGATTGCCTGGTAATTTCATTGATCTAGGAACAAATGAGTGTGGATTACCTCGTCATTTTACATTCTGATACTTATATGCCCGTCACTTTCATTGGTTTCGCAGAACATGTTGGAAATGTGATTTTATTTCTGTTTAGTTGGTATTTATGAGTAAACTTTTTGCATTGTATTATTGCAGATGGGAGATGCTGCAGCCATCATGGCTGCCTTTGGTGGGGGCCTGCCTCCTGGTATAAGTGGCACAAATGACAGGTGCACTGTTTTGGTCTCTAATCTAAATCCTGATGTAAGTGATGTTTCTATATGGGTTTCATCTCCATTTCCTCTTTTAAAGTTCCTTGATGCTATGTTTCATTGTTCAGAGCATTGATGAGGACAAGCTGTTCAATTTATTTTCCCTTTATGGGAATATTGTGAGGATCAAGCTTCTCCGTAGTAAACCGGACCATGCCCTCATTCAGATGGGAGATGGATTCCAGGCAGAGTTGGCTGTGCACTTCTTGAAGGTTATATTTCTTTTCCCAAGCATTTGTTGTGATCCTAAGTGGAATCATAATTATAAACACATTAAAGGTTTTCCTACAGCATTGATATGGTACTATTGTAGTTGTTGATAAATTTTCTTTCAGAAGAAGGAAATCTGAGCATCTTCACCTTAGTAATAGCTGACCTCCCTATTCATTTGCACAAGCATATTTTGCGCTAGAGAATATGTGAAATTCCAATTTGGTCTCTGAAAATTAAAATGCTACAATCTAGTACCTAAGGAATGTTTGCAAAATGTGAAATCAGGAAAAAAGTGAAAGTTTTAGCAAAATCCATATGCAAACAAAAAAGTGTCATCAGTTTTCCCCTCAACATAATTACAGTGAATATCTTCACCTCTGCTTGATCAACTCCTCGGAGAACTGAAGTTGTAATGCTAAAGTTTGGTTTGGGTAATTAATTGGTCACAGGAAATTTTAGTACCTCCCAACCCCACCAAAAGATAGAGTACTTATTTTAACTAATGGATTTTACTTTTCTATTTATTTTCTAATGTTGAAGACAGCTTCTCAAAAAAGTACCAAGTAGAGTGTACATTAATGTTTAAGTTGATTACTATTATGTTCTGTTATGCATTGCAGTTATGTTTTTCATGGATCTTTGTTAAATATATGCTCATTTTAATTATGGGACTTTAGGGTTTATAAGAGCATTTATGACATCATCTCACTGTTATCTCTTCAGATTGGTTTGCCAACAAAAGTTCCTACTTGAAGACGACAATTCTTCTTCTTTTTTTCTTTTTTTTTTCAAGGACAAAAAATAACAACCCCTTCAATGGGTAAATTTCCAGATGGGTAGGCATTGAATTGGTGCTTTCTATTTTCACACAGGGAGCCTTGCTGTTTGGGAAACGGCTGGAGGTGAACTTCTCCAAGTATCCGAATATAACACCGGCCCCAGACACACATGATTACTCAAATTCAAACCTTAACCGCTTTAACCGTAATGCAGCCAAAAACTATCGCTATTGCTGTTCGCCAACCAAGATGATCCACCTGTCCACCCTTCCCGAGGAACTTACAGAAGAAGAAATAGTGACCCACCTTGCAGAGCACGGTAATATTGTAGACGCCAAACTCTTTGAGGCAAACGGGAAGAAACAAGCCTTAGTCCTGTTTGAGACAGAAGAGCAAGCTGCTGAGGTACTTGTCTGCAAGCATGCCACCTCTATTGATGGATCAATCATCCGAATCTCCTTCTCCCAATTGCAGTCTATTTAGGAATACTGCATGAAGCGGGGGAGCTTCGTCAGAGGACAGTTACATACAATTATCTGGTCTTTGTAGTCTCTCCACATTTAATATAGCTGTCACCTAACAACGTACGAAAGTTGGAATGATGTTTGCCTTTTCTTTTCTTCTTCCTTTATTTTTCAACATTTTTTCAAGTTTATATTTTTTGTTCCTTGTGTATGTGTTCATCTCCGGCTTTGTTGTGGGGATTTGAGTAGCCATTTCTTCTCTAATTTGTGGGTAAGGCGGAGAGTAAGTCTCCTTGGTCAAGGTAAGCCAGCTTATAGCATCAAGATGAACACCAAAGTAAATACAAAAACCATTTTGAGTACTTGGATTGCAATCCATCGTACAATTAGGCGAGTTATTCCCATGCGGACTTGTACGGGCATGTTTGCATTTAGAAATTTTTAGTGATATGAAAACTGAGTTAGATTAGAATTTCATTGGATTTTTAGTGATAAATACTATCAGCTCGGCAACCAACTATTTTCTTCCCCCCCCCCAAAGCCATTCATCTTATTCTTGTCCCTCTACACATTGTTAACAAGAGGTTTGAACTTCAAATAGCAACTGTTGGAATGAAGAACAATGGCCATATTTCTAGAACACTAAATCTCACAATAAAATGTCAGTTGCTAAACAGATTGTAGGTAAAGCATCACTGGATAAAGGTATCACTATTATCGTACGTCCGATGCATTGTACATGAATTAAACTGTATCGTCCTAGAACTAAAGGTAGCCGAGTAATCTTCCAGCTTAAAACACAAAAAAGCACCAATGCAGAAATATTGAGGCAATGCCACTTGTACGCACGCCTTCATGCTCCATCCTTAAACGTGGCTTCATATACATGAGGTTGCTGCAAAACAGAGCATAATGTTTGTAAAAATCTAATGTATCATTGGATGCAACTAATTACACACAAAAGCAGGGGCAGTAAGACATGATTGAAAAGTTAACAATCCAGAGGTCCCTGATTCTCATCATTTTTTGAGGTCAGCTTCCGGAGAAGCCATTTCACTTCGTAAGAACCACGTAATCAATAAAGCACCAAGTAAGATGTCTATTGAATTCTTCTACTGAAAAAAGAATGGGAAGCACCTAATATCTAGCTTCCTCAAAACCTACAGGGATCCGTCAGATAGTTTTGGAAATCTTATATTAACAGAAGCAGCACTACAATAAAATACATTTAGATATATCAATAAAAAGTAGATAAATACTGACATGAGGAACCGAACAACATCGTGGGCCTGCAGGAGTATAAATACTTTACCATAAACAAGGCCGAAATCAACCGGCGAGCAAACCATCTCATATGCATTGCATGTTGAGCAGCCATTGCAGCTTCCACAGTTTCAAACCTCAAATACACAAAACCAGCACTGTTCCTGTACGCCACATAAAACACACCAGGAAGAAAAACTATAGTAAATCATATTCAAAGAATTTGCTTGAAGCATATGAAGATATGTACATAAAAAATACATACAAATTAGGATTGCTACATGCATGTCTCTCTCTCCATCTATAAGCTAATGTGTGCAAGGAGATAAGCACACATATGTACACATGCATTTATACGCACATGTATATAGTATGCGTGATTATAAGCACACACGTACATAGATAAGCATGCTTACTATAAGCACACGTATACACATGCCATACCTCAGCACTAATACCTACAAACACGCGTGCGCATACATATATGCATAGTATGCATGTTCATGTATTTGATAAACTTGCACATATAAACAAAAAGATTTTGAATAACAGCGCTAAGATTTGAAACGTGTAAAACGATGACAAATATTGTTGTTTGGAATGCATAGCATCTGCATCCAACAATCTAAGGGCATGTTCGTTTACAAATGTATTCAACAAAATTTGCAAAACGAACATCTAAAATCTCAAAAATTCCTACACAAACACCAATATTTTTTATATGATATCCAACAACTTTTCACACAAACTCCAATACCTTTTCAAAAATAATTATAACAAATCTTCTCTCTATACTTTTTCACCTAACTCCGATACTTTTTTATTAAACAATTATATCAAATCAACTCTCTCTACACTTTCTACAAACTCCAACAAAAATAAAATATCTCTAAAACTTTTCACCAACCTTTACACAAAAACCTATAAAACTCCAATCTACATAAATATTCACAATTCTATCAAAATTCTAAACATCTTACAATTTTTTAGAAAACGAAAATCCCCTAAATTTTTAGGAAACCAGCTTGTTTGTTATGCTAAAACACTTCAAGGGACTTGACTCTGTGTCTTCACTTACCACTCCCATTCTTAATGGGGAGTAGTGTCACTTAATTACTGACACAAGGAACTCAAAATTACACGACAAAAGTAGCGTTCACATATCTTAATCCAGTGAATGGTTCCTTCCAATTTTCATTTGCTAGAATATCTCTTTTGGTTGGTTTTGGGGTCGGGCGGGGATGGGGTGTTCCTCTAAGCTTGATTGACCAACCATGATGAATGGTTGAGTACCATAATCAAAAAACAGTTCATTCCCCTTTGTGATGGTATATGCTTTCTATTTTTCCTTTTTTATTATCATATTTATATATGGGCAATGATGTTATACTTCATTTGAATACTATAAAAGCCTGCACACGGGCAAACTTAACATTATGTGGAAGAACCAATGATTGGAGTATCCAGTAAACCTACATAAATATGGTTCAGATGCCAAAGTAATTTATAGTTCTCACTAAATAATTACTACAAATATGAACATAAAGCTACAAAATAATATAAACAAGAAACATTCATAATAGCCATGACCTTTACAAATTTGCATGCTTACTTGTCCACATAAATATGTCTCACTCGGCCATATTTAGAACATTCTTCTTCCACATCATCTTTGATATCCATATCAAAATCTGGTTCGGTCTGCAAAAAAAAGTTGATACATTAATACTTTGTGAGATTGAGCACCTATAAAACAAGAAAATCACCGACCTCAGTTGCTGGGTCAAACATATTCTTCAATAGTAAGCACTCGCTGGGGGTTCCAACAGGCTCTGCAGCAGGGATTGGAATAGCTTGCACTGGGAGAGCTGGCATAGAAACTGCTGCTTGCCCATTGACAGGCAAAGTAATAGCTTGTGGATTAGAAGATGCCCCGTTCAGCCCAGGAACTCCAAGAGACCCCGCCATACTGCAAAATATATTAGATTTAAGCATATGATCAGATTATCAAGAAATGAAATAAGAATAGATGAAAGACAAACCTTGTGGCAATTCCAGAGCGATCCAGCTTCTGCATAAGCAGTGCTCTTGATTGAGCATTCAAAGACTGCATGGACAAATGATTTACATCAGCAAGGAACCCTTCTGCAAAATCTTTGACCATCCAAAGACATTACAGGTATCATAGCAAAAGTTCAAAAAAAAAAACAGAAAAGACCTAGTTAGCACTCTGGGAGAGCACCTCAGCTTTCTAATGATCTAATCTTTAAAATCTACCACCATCACCATTCCAAAGAATATTTATTTGTATGAGACGATGACACTTCAGTCAGACTTCAACGTACACATAACAGATTTTAATGATGAGTTTGGTGTAAGTATCTGTCTGACACTTCAGTCAGACTTCAACGTACCCATAACAGATTTTAATGAAGAGTTTGGTGCATCTGTCTGACCCATGAAAAATCAATTATTATGGCTAAGAATGAAATCTTTCGCAAAAGACAATCCCCTTACTATGTTGGCACAAAAAATTCAAATAACCATATCCTAACTAGATTATGCTGCAATCTGCTTACAGCAAATACGTACGATCATGGTCTACTGATCCAAACTAAATAGGCAACCAAAATTTATGGGGAACTAATGCCCCCCACATAGTGATGAAAATTTTTTAACTCACCAAACCACCCCCATCATCATCATCAAAGTCTGCAGTCTTTGCTCCAGTATCTTGCGCTCCAACATGGTCTGTAACAGATGAAACCTTTACATACAGACACAGGATTAGTCCCAAACATATAGACACAGCCCTTCAAAATCCGTACTGATAGGCACAGAACTATATACGCAGATAATTAACAATATCAAATGCAGTATGGTCAGATTGCTAGGGAGACTTGAATAATCCACACAAAAGCTTCTCAAGTACAATACTACCTTGATAGTTCGGCCAGCAAGTTCCAATTTCCCATTCAGAGATTGAGCTGCCTTTGCATCTTCAAGTTTAGCAAACTGTAAAGCACAGAACAAATAACTGCTCGTATACCAATTAATCTAAGCACAATATTTGCATACTATCAACTAGAATCATTACTGACTTGCACAAACCCAAAACCCTTGCAGTGTCCTGTCTCAAGGTCAAGGGGCAGTTGCACGAGCTCTACGGGACCAAAAGGTTCGAAAATCTGAGTAAAGCACCATAAAGAAAATACAACTACAAGTATTAGTAACATGCAACACAGAAAGAATT
The DNA here is from genome assembly GCA_963930655.1 of Myrica gale. NCBI lineage: Eukaryota > Viridiplantae > Streptophyta > Magnoliopsida > Fagales > Myricaceae > Myrica > Myrica gale. Next base: position 20,418,961 of record OZ005604.1, on the reverse strand, counting down.
CAAAAGTGCATAGATGACAGTTTACTCCACACTTAAAAAGCAAATTGAAGAAAAAAAAGTTAAGAAAAAACTATGTAAATGACAAAAAGAATCATGAATGCAATTGCAGTACCGCTCTAAGTTGGCTTTCTGTCATATTGAAGTGTAAGTTGCCCACATACAGTTTTCTATCAACTGCTCCATAAGGACCTGCAAGACCACCTGAACCCCCACCAGAAGCATTAGATTGAACAAGGTTCTTTTCGGCTTCAGAAGGTTTAACCATAACAGGTTGTCCAAGAAGTAGTTGTCCAGAGAGAGCAATTGCCATTGGCACAGACATTGCGTCATAAAATTCAATATACCTGCAGTATCAGGGCTTAAATGAGTTTTTGAAACATAGTAGACTGGAAAAATTGCAACCAAAACTTACAAAGCATATAGCTAAGAGATGTAGGGAAACAAAAACTCTAGTGCAGAGAGCTCAAGCTGAGTTTCTTTTGATGAATCTGAGGGACTCATGTAAAAGAAAAAGTTAGCTCATAACAGCAAAATAGAAAACTAGAATGAATATTACATAAAACAAGAGAAAAGCATCTTAGAAGAGGTGGATCAAAAGGATCCATGCAATAGCCCAAGGGGGAAAAAAACAAAAGGGAAGGGGGAGGGAGTAATGACAATGATCATCTCGTTGCCTAGACATGAGTGTGACTGTGTTGAAAATCTGGAACAAATGATCAAAACAGAAAAAGTTTCCACCTGAAGTTTAAACGTCCCTGATAGAGGATTTATCTATCAAGGAGATGCTTTTGATCCATAATGGGATGCTGTAAGAGGAAGGGCACATGAATAGAGAGTACATTCTAACCATAAAAAAAATGTAGCTAAAGAAAATTACAAAGACCCGAAGAAGTTTAAAAACTCAGGTTTATGTCATCTACCTTGGGTACGCAGCATGAATTGATTAAACATGAGTGCAAGGTATTCCCATCATCCCTCATCATTATCGCAATGCTAGTCCATTTAAGAATACAGTTAAACTTGATTCTTGTGAACCAATATCCTAATAATTATTTTCCAACATACATTCATTAAAATATAATATGATCCAACAAAAAGGGACATACCCAACTCCCTTAGACCGTCTTGAATTCCTGTCCATGATCAGTCGGACATCCCTCACCTGAAAATAAGGAAAATTTTAAATAAAAAGAAAAAGAGCTAACACCAAATAGGAATACATTCTAAATGTGCACGGAAAATACAAAGAGGGAGAACCAGACAACCACATTACACACAGAAACACCAACATCAGGGTGCTCACAAGATCGTGACACAACTTGCATGTTTTCACTCACCCCATATATACAGAATGTTGAGACACAAGTTAGTCAATATACTAGTCGTAACTGAAGGCAGGGGAGCATCTACTGCAACAGCAACTAATATATCTCAATTACATGCACTTGTAATGTTTGAAGCAGTGACTCATGCAACAAGAATGGAATTATTCCCCAAAATGTAAGACATGAGAAAGCCATTAAGACATCACAAAATGAAAATATGGGAATATCCTTCTGAGATTAAATACAGTTTGAATACATGAAGCCCAGCTAATATCTGAAAACTACGAAGAAGGAGAAAAGGCACCAACCTTGCCAGCTCTTGAGAAGAACTCATATGCATCCCTCTCAGTCGCCTTGAGAGGCATCTGCCATTACCAGATTCATAACACCAGGGAGAACAAATAAAATAGATGAGTAGATGTTGAGCCCAATAGCATTGTAAAAACTTAAGAATACACAGTATCTACCTGGTATGCAAAAACAGTCCTCTGATCCCTTTCTGGATCTGCTTCTGGCTCCACTACTTCTTTCTTATCTTTAAATCTCCTGCCACCAATACAAGTTTCAAAATCATAAGAAAAAGAAGGAAACAAATTGTAAAGGTAAAACAACATTGTTCCTTTCGAAAATTGAAAACAGAAAATTAAGGTGCTGGTGATAATCAAACACACAAATAGATAAAGGCTGAATAAGATCAGAGTAGTTATTTTGCATAACCTCTGTATCAACATGTACGCTGGTGAAAACTTTCAAAATACAAAGGATCACACAGATTTTGGGAGTTTCTTTTATCTCATCTTGTCGAACACCTAATTCTCTCTCTGTCCTCGTCATGTAAGCTTATAGATAGAGTAACACTTCTGCCAATGCAACAAACACACGAACATGTACCAAGAAGTTCCAACTGCATACTGTTATGTTGCAGCATCTCCATCATCTATAATTTAGCTTAATGAACTTTCAATGTCCCCCTGGACTTTTTCCGTGCTTCATCTGATCGTTCCACTAGTGATCCTCCGGTTGAAAAATAAAATATCAGTCCCATGATTGTCACATGACTAAATGTAACATTTTAATACGATTTCATCGTCCTATAATGGTAAGAATCTACAGGAGCTGGGCCTAAATAAGCTTATCAGATTCTGCCAATGTCATGACGAACATTCAACAGCTAAGAGTCTTCCTTTGCATCTCCTTCTTTAAAACTAAATTCTTCTTCATTTCCCACCCTAGCTGCCCTCGATATCCATCCTTTACAGGCTCTACAATCCACATATTTCGGCCCTTGGGCACCTGAAATGCTCCATAAAATTTAGACCTAGTCTCTGCAAAAGGAAGCTCTTAACAGGTATACCCTAAGCCATAGCTCCTACTATCCAATCTTTTAACCCACAACAATCACTCACCTGTCCTCATCGATCCCAAGAATTAAGAAACCAGTGACCTCAAAAGAAACCTAGTTTTACATATTTGCCCTCTTTACCTCCAGCTTATAACCTCTACATACATGCTGCCCTCAACATCTTAAATCCTTCCTAAACCTAGGCCCTTGCAAAAGGAAACTCTGATTCATCTCCCAAACAGAGACCACCAAAGCCCTAGTTAATCAACTATCAATCTTTCAACCACAAGTAATTGCTCACATTATATTAAAAGGACTAATAACCCAGCGCTCATACTATTACTTCAATAAACACCAACCGTGATATGATGAAGAAACACTGGTTGAAGGGAAGCTTAGGATGGAGCAGTCTCCAATATTGTTGATTAATTTTCCCGTTGAACATTTGCTGAAATTCTATTGGTCGATATTTTTGTTTACATTATTGTCAATTCTGACTTAGCGATGTTAGAGGAAAAACATATAAAGGTCATTCATCATCTTAGAAAATACAAAGTGGCATTCAAAGTATAAATTTGTCACATGATTGTGAGGTGCCAATTTCTGTTATTTCAGTCAGTAGTATACTAGTCAAAAGGGATTACTACACAAATAACCAGAGCTGAGGGGAATGTTCGCAGATGTAAGAAGTGAAAAGAGGAGGGGGAGGTACAAATTGAGCTAAAACCTAAGGATTGTGAAGTGCACTTTACCCTAACTTCCTACATAAAATAATGAATTCAACCCACACAACCAAGCCCCATTCTGAATCAATCTAAAGAGAGAAAGAACAAGTGAGTCCCATGCAAGAAAGTCCTTTCCAAGACTAAGGAAGAAACCAGAAACAAAATCACTATCACAGATAGTTCATTTGGTAAGTTAAAACTGACAATCCCTCAGATATCCCCAGGATGTCATTCCACGAATTTCTACATGAACTTCACTCTTCTAGAAATGACAACAACGCGTAAACAAGCAGCACGGAATCGTACCTCCAAAGTAGAATAAACCAAAACAAAAGAGGGAAAACATCTAAGAGAAACAATAACCTGTTATCTCTCATCTCTAGGTCTCTGTCCCTCTCTTTGTCGCGCTCCGACCGACTCCTGCTTCTCCGTGACCTTTCTTTCTCTTCCTTCTCCCTACGCTCCCTTTCTCTTTCCTTCTCCCTTTCCTTCTCTCTCCTCTCTCTCTCCTTCTCCTTATCCTTATCCTTGTCTCTCTCCCTTCTTTCTCTCTCCTTCTCCTTCTCTCTACTACCCCGTTCTCGCTCGCGCTCGCGATCCTTTTCCCTCTCGGAATCTCTGTGATGCCGATCCTTATCGCGATGACTAGACCGCTCTCTCTCGCGGTCGCGGTCGCGCTTGTCGCTGCCGTTCTCCTCGTCAGCTCTAGACCTCTTGCTCTTTCGGTCCTCTCCATCAGCGAGTGCACGATCGTCATCATCGACATCTCTCTTCCTATAGCTCCTCTCGCTGCTCTCCTTGCTCACGTTCTTCCTCTTCGAGTCTCGGTCTTCGTTCTCTTCCACCGTCTTCTCCAAATACTCGTAAGCGTCGAAGTCCATGGGTTCGTCCTCTTCGAGGCTTTAGTGAATCCCTAGATTTGCAGAGTGTGAGGAGAGATGAAATGGTGCGAATTAGTGGATAGCAATGGGATTTTTTTGGGTATGTCTAGGGTTTTGGGAGGGCTTGGGTGATGTGGTTAATCGAAGATCTGCAAAAAGGACCCAGATGTAATTTTGTCAAAAGGTATAGACCTTGAGGGGAGATGAGGAAGCCTGACCTAGAGGAGCGGAATAGGATGGATGGGACGGGTTTGGACATCCTAACCCGAACTTGACCCGATTCTAATTAACAAGATACACCCATGTGATCCGGAACCATTAATTTTCTCCAACGATTAATAAAATATTATTCATGAAATTTTAGCGCTGCGTATAAATCTTATAATATCACGCCCATAAACTGTGGCCACGGAGGAGGGGAAAAATATTATAAAGTAAAGATATATTATAGGATTTAGTGAAAAAGTGAAGAGAGAAGATTTTTAATAAATATTATAATAATAAAAAATTATGTGATGAATTTTTTATTATTAAACCTAAATTTTTGAGCCTAAATTATTGGGGCTCAAATAATACTCTTATAAAATTTGGTGCGAATGCACTTGATTAACGCATTCACCCTAAATCTTGTGCATTTAGGTTTCCAAATATAATAATTATTCTTCAAGAGACTTTGATGTTTGGTTGCAGAACATTTTTTACTGCATGCAATTAAGGTGCACACATTAAACCTTATGCACTTAGTTAAGTTGTCCCATATAACAATGACCAATGTTGGTGTTTGATTATTAAAATTTTAGATTATGACAGTTGGAGAAAAATTGAAAATAGCTTATGTAAGTTAGTAAACAAATAAAATAATACTAATGAATATATTATAATAAAAATGAATAATTTAATAAAAAAGCGATATTATTTTATAAATTTTGTAATCAAATAATTTGTTATCTAATTATTAGCTGTAAAAAAAAACTACACAAAAAAACGAAAGAAAAGGGAATCAGTTCATTAAAAGGAATCGGTTCATCTACCAACACCAATCGGTTCCCATTGCCGTACACATCGGCAAGTTTCCAATATTTTTTTCTAATCCCTTCGCCATCTTAAAAAAAAGATAAATGTATGAAGTAATAAATGAACAAAGTAGAGATAGCTACAGTAAAAACAGGGAACGTACCTATGCCTTCTCTAATAGAAAGATTTGGTCTAATGATCTCTTTAGAGTTCACTAGAAATATATCACCAATAAATAGATGGTTTGTTGGGACAAAAACACTACATAGCTCTTCATCTTCGTTATCCCTCTGCAATATAAAACCAACCAACAAAAAGAATTTGTACAACACTAAACAGGAAGCCAATATGATGCATGTAAATACATGCCTTAACCTATGAAAATCACATTTCAGTCAGTTACCTTAGCATTGGAACATAAAAAGAGATGGCTGTAGAACCTTAGATCAGATTCTATTTCCATAAAGAAATAGAAAATTTTGAATCAGAATGATTTGTCATCTTTTAATTTTATACTTTTTGGTCTGATCAAATGAAACTTTATTGCAACATCTTACAACTTATATCAATAAACAGCATAATAATTCCTCTGAAAGTGATTCAAGTTCCATGGTTCAACATTTTCAAGCAAACTTTTGTTTCCTGGGAGTAGTTTCACAATATAAAAAGGAGAGACAAGGAGTACCTGAAGGGTGACACTTGATGTTATAAAACCAAAGGCATATTCACCAACAGGCGGGTGACGAATAATTGCAACCTCTTTAAAAGCTGTGGTATTTTGGTCTGCAGAGAAGGTAAAAGGGATTATGCTGGTTTAAACATACTAGTAGGGTTGTCATAATGCGGCCAAAAACATCAAACTTCAGGGCCAAATACCGGTATCTCCTATATGACCACTCAAACACCAAGTGAAAGGCAAACACATGCATAATACATTTAAATCACCAGCAATACTAGTTGTACTAGCTGCTGTTTCCTCTGGTTGTTGTCTGCCGGTTGATGGCTTCTCTTTCTGGCTGGACTGGTATCATTGACTGTGCTATTCAGGTTCGTTATCAATTAGGTATCAGTGGGAACATAAAGATAAAAGAGTTGACTAAGGGGCTATGGATTACGTGGCTTTTTTCTATGTTCTTGGTGTTAGTCACTGCTTTGGTGTTGCTGCTCTGTTTTGTCAAAATGTCTTCTGTATTTTGGGAGGTATGTCTGGCTTATTGGTCGGTTTTGCTGTATGTTGGGTGGCTCTACTGGTTGAGGCCTTACTTCCATGTTGTTTGTCCAGGAGGGTTCTTTGTGATTAGCTATACAGGGGCTTTGGTTATGGTGGTGCTTTACTTATGGCCATAGGAAATTACTGTCATTTTGGTTTCTAGTCTAGGCAGTCCTTGTCTCTGCTATTATACAGGATTTATAGCTAATTTGTGTTCCTTATGAGAGATGTAAATTTATGTATCAGACGGTTGTTATAAATTAGGGGATATGATGTATGTAAACTGGTGCACATAACTGGCCATGGTGCTAGTAATATCTATTTTGCAATTAGTGTATTATTTCCGCTTTGTGTCCAGTTGTAAATTGTAATAGAGGATACTGGCTTTTCACCATTTAGAAATAAAATTTCTTAATTATACAGCAAAAAGATCAAAAGTAGCTGTGAAACAAATCACCACATGTAGTTACCCTCCTAGATATTCTAAGCCAGATATGCACCATGATTGCGTTGTGAATGCATGCTGAGGAAGTATTCTTGTTTTAGGTGACATAATTACTGATAAATTGATACAATGGCCTGCCATGACATCTCTTGCTAAACAAAGCATGACTGATCCAGCAACTCTCACAGGGACTGATGTTTGTGCATTTTAATTACACTGTCCCAGCTAGATATTTAGTAAAGAAAGCAAACATAAATAGAAATCAAACTTTATATTACCAGGAGAAATCGCCGAACTAACTTGTTTGGAGGCTGAATATATGTGTCTAATGAAAGGCATTCTCTTTATTAACCATTCTCCAAGTGACAGAAGAGTGCCACCGATCCATGATGAAACAAAAACACCAACAAAGAATACTAAAAGCAAAGATGTGATAAACCCAACTCCTGCACCATAAACCAAGTGTTTTCAGGCACATAATCAAAGATGTAGAATGCAAAGGCAAGTTGAAGAATTGCCAATTGCATAATAACGAGTTAGAAGTCCACCTAAAAATTGTGTTAAGCCGAAAAATCCCATAACATGATGCAGCAAGTTTCTACATTTAGGAAATGACTATAATGTGACAGTAAACACTCTTTCACAAGAGTTACTATCTTTTGAGACCTGATAAAAGCTATAGGCAAGTCAAGCCATGCTAATCAACAACCAACGATAGGGATCGACAGAATCCACATCATCATTGGTTCTCTACTGCCTACCAAGGATGCCAAAAAACTGGCGATTCCCACCAAACATTATTATGTCCTAGACAACTTCACTTATTTCCACTAAACTGAACGATTGGTTCTTGCAATCCATCAGGTCTGCTAATTAAAACGTAAGAGTAATACTGTAAGGGTAAGGGGTTAGTCGACTTGCTTATGCAACAAATAAAGCAATGTAGAGTAGACCTAGCTTTATCCTTGCATTTTCAAAAGTTATTTTCAACTGTTTTTAGTTGAGGTTCTTCATTCATGTTTGGAAGTATCTCCATTTGGCATGACTTACAAAAGATTAGCAATTATTTAAATTTTGTTGAAGTGGAGCTATATACGCTTCCTATACTCTTAAAAGACAGCATTTATAGAAGTAACTAAGAGTGTGTCCAAAACTGACCAAAAATGTCAATGCCAAGCTGGGCATATATTGGACTGAAGAAACCATCCACAAATTGGATAAACCACCATGTAATGAAGAACGTAACTGCAACCGGGAAAAGAACAACACTGCAGTTTCACAATTAAGCATGACATTAGTCTTGGAAATAAAAGATTGGTAAGTAATAAGAGCATCAAGGGCAACAATTGAGCTTATTACCATCCAGTCATAAACTTCTTTGAGACCCAACTCTGAAGAACAAAACAGCATGCCTAAAAAAGCTAATGGGACAAGAAATCAGAAGTGAAAACATGGCATAATCCCCCCCCCCCCTCCCCTTCCAATTAGAACAAAACTATCCAAGCATGACTATGTAAATTCAAACATTTTCCAGACAAACAGTACCAATAGGATTAAGCAAGCTTAAAAGGTACATGTTTAAAATGCAAATATTCTAACTGGGAGAAGACTAGGTTCAGCCTAGGTAATTTGGTACTCAATACAAGAAATAGGGTGATCCAGATTATTGTCTTAAATAGTACTTAAAACTGAGTTTAAGAGATATTTCGAATCCAACTAGGGAAAGAGAGAAAAAAATCTTATAGGCATCCTTCTGCAAATAGCTTCTTTAGTATTCCAATTATTTGAATATGCGCCTGTACAAAACATCTCCTTCACAGTCAATTATTCCATAAGGAGAAAGTAATTATTATTTTATTCACGTGCCTATTTGCTAGATGTGCTCCAGCAAAATAGGAATAAGGTCAATCACAATGGTTCTGCCAGAACATTTCAAATTAAGCAAAAAGCTACAGGTCACCAAAGTCAGCTCTGCTGTACTCTCCAACCGTCCATGGCAATTAAGTTTCTTTCACACACAACAACGGTTCAATGCATGTTCCAAGTCTCCAACAAGCAAGTGGTTTCACTCTAATTCTGCCATCCTTAAGATTCTGGTATCAAAATGGAATTACAAAAGAAAGTACACATCACTGATTCACTTGTATACTTTATGCAAGTCTGTTACCAAGAAGTACCTCCCTCTTCCAGAAATGCCTTTAGCAAACACACAAATTTTTATTATGATAATTAATCATTTCCCATGCGTGTACCAGATCACTGTCAGACCATCTTTCTATATCCAAGTAGGCGGCAGACCACCATTCCACATTCAAGCGTGCTACCCACAGGGTGCCAGATGACATACTCACATTAAACTCAGATACTCCAAGGGTGCGAACCCACCTTTCGTACTGAGTCACTGACCAGCGATATCTAGAGGATCAAGAGATTCATTGTTGATTTGTTGTACTACAAGAACATAGTTGTTTTTTACAGACTCTTTTCTTAACAATCTTCTAGCGGCTCAGTTAATTCTATATGTAATACTAAATTATCCTCAAAGTCCCTGAATTCGCGAACCCACATCTGTTAAACGTTGCAGTTGAAATGGAAATTGAGTCGTTACCAGTAACACCATGTTTAAATAGAGTAGGACAGAATGTATCATCCAATTCTCAACTTTAGACTCGCACTAATTCTAATCCGTTTATTGCCAAAATATGATTAGATTATCCAATCAGTCCTTACATGATGATACTTTAATCTATACAACGTCACTACCTATCAAAGTTCGGAGAGCCAGGATCCAGTAGATCCAGCTGGAAGTCAAAGAAATTAGTTGGAGGACAGAGAGGGAAGAATGGCGGACCTGGCGAGTGGGGGAGTTGGGGTAGCTAGGGGGATCTTGGCAGGATCCTGTTGGAGTCCACACGAGATAGACTTGGAATAGAAGTAGACTTATAGTGAAAGTCTACTTGCTCCCTACTTCTAGTTTATCTAGGATTCTCTTAGAGTTTTCTCTCTGTATTTTTCCTTATAAATAAGAGGTTTATGTTATAGGAGAAGATGCACGTGAGCATGTGAGAGCGTGTGTATTGGACAGAGAGAGGAAGAGAAAGAGGGTGGTGTGACTATTGTATTGGGGTTGGGGCGGACAGAGTTATTTTCTTAAGTTTTCTTAATAAAATTGCTCTGGAGTGGACGTAGGCCGGATTGGAGCCGAACCACGTAAATCTGGTGTTCCTTTCTTTAAATTTTCGTGACGCTTTTTCCAACAGATCCTCGCCAACATTTTCAGCTTGTCTCCAGAGGAATTGAGGTCGATTCCTTTTTCTTCCGCCATTTTTTTCTTTTTATTCTTTTTTTCACTTTTCAGTTGCTCAGCTACTTTCTCCGACTCAGATGACAGAGTTCTTGAACTCGCTAGGGGCGACTGGCGAAGATTCTGCTCTTTTCCGGAGAGAGAAAAATTATAGACGATGGAATTTGGGGACCTTAAGCTTAAGGCAGACTTTGGATATTAATTAAGCATTTAGTTTTAATTTGAATATGGTGTTGAAACTGGAAAATTGCACCGGAAGCAATGCCATGCGGCACGTGTAGCCCTTTCCTTTCTTTCAACGAAATTTTTCTCTCTCGTTGTTTCTTGATAATGTTGACTTCCCGCTCTTCGAAATGATTTCAATTAATTCTTTTTTTCTGATAATATTTCAATTTATGCTATTTCTTGTTCAGTAAACTATAAAACTAACAGGATTTAGCATAAAGTGGAGCCCACTCAGACACGCGATTCGCTCGGCTGTTAAGATTTGAATCCGGCCCTCCAGACAATATTTGGGCTCGGACCCAAAAGAAGAAGCAACTACTTCCCTTCGTCATAAGGGCCCATAAGAACCGCCCAACTGCCAGCCCCAAACCCGGGACGCGACTCGCCCAGTCCTGACGTTTACAGCTGCCACACAACGCATTGTTTGTTTTTCGCACCGAGCGCGCTGAAAGAAAAAGCCCGCCAATTTGCATTTCGCGTTGCCAATTATTCAAACCCGAACCCAATAGGTGCATCGTTCCTTCAACAACCTTTTCTAAAGTGCCAGTAAACATTGACAAAGAGGTCCCCACCGCAGGCGCAACTACAGCTCCACCAAGCCTCCCCCTCTCCTATTTACTCGCCACCGCACTCAAGAGTCCAATCTTTATACAAACACCCAGCATTAAACGCTACCCGAAGTTTAGCGCGAAGATTTCAAATTCCCAAAATCCCTCGTGGAGGGAAACCAGACCAAAACCTTATTTCCATTTTTTGAAACCCACCCTCTTTGTATATAATCCCGTGTTGTCTCTCTCTCTCTCTGAAACAGACCTGTTCGACGAAATTCCTCACAAGACGCAGAGAGAACAGACTGGTTTTAGCAAATGTATGTGGTCAAGAGGGATGGGCGGCAGGAAGCGGTGCATTTCGACAAGATCACCGCGCGGTTGAAGAAGCTGAGTTATGGGTTGAACATGGAGCACTGCGACCCGGTGCTGGTATCCCAGAAGGTCTGTGCCGGGGTCTACAAGGGCGTCACCACCAGCCAGCTCGATGAATTGGCTGCAGAAACTGCGGCTGCCATGACAGCCAATCACCCCGACTATGCCTCCGTTAGTTTTGCAACCATCTTGTTGTTGATTTTTCATTGCTTTTTTGGACTCTGAGTCTCTTCTATGTTTTCTATGGACTAGGTTTGGTTGTGAAAGAAGTCTTTACGTCTTGATGACTTGCTTTGTCTATATCCGTTTATTGTTTAATGTGGGTTTTGTTTGATGAGTCAGACCGGTAAAAACGATGACCAATTTTTTTGGTAGAGGTTTTGTGATTTTCGGTTCTGGATTGAATTTAGTTTCTAGGATTATCTTGTGTGTTTTTTTTCCTTTTTACCTCAGTGGTTCGCTCTTCCTGCAGATTGTAAACTTTAGTCTCTCGTATGACACGGTGAAGTATGTTGTTTTGGTTAGATTGATGCTTGGTATGTTTTGATCTGCTCATTTTTATGATATTTTGTATCTTGCAGTTGGCTGCACGAATTGTTGTCTCAAATCTTCACAAGAACACAAAGAAGTCATTTTCAGAGACGTAAGAGTCATTTGCTTTTTTAATTTCAACTAGCGGATTGGTGGGACAGTTTAGAACAGAAAATGCTACTTCAGTCTGACTTAGTTGAACTGTCAATGCAGGATCAAGGACATGTACAGCCATTTTAATGAGAGGGCCGGGCAGAAGGCTCCTCTGATTGCTGATGATGTTTATGAAATAATCATGAAAGTAAGTTTTTCTGTCGATTGGCCTGAGTGACAGGCATGTTGCTTTCTAAACAAGTATGATGTTGGTTTGGTAAATCACTTTGCAATTTGAAAGTACATGTGAATTGATAATGATTTGCTTGAAATTCAAATTAGTGAAGATAAGTTTATTTATGTGACTTTGTTGGTGATGTGATTTATATTATGCCTTGGATCTAAACTCTGCATTCTAGAGTTTTACTTTTGTAATGTGTGCCTTGTCATTGTTTTATGTTGTGTTGTTATTGATGGTATTTTTTTCCCAAGTTGTGTATGATTTGATATTAGATGATCCTATAGTTTTTAATTAGAGTTCCTTTTAAGGCTTATAAGAGTTGTAACTGGTTCTTGAGCAATTACCCTTGACTACAAATAAGGATTGTTCTTATATTGACATAGATAGATAGTGGCCATTATGTTCCTAGAATAATTGACTTTAAGTAGAAACAAAAGAGAAAAATAATCATCCTTCTCTTCCACCCTTATGATTAGGACTTGGCTTAATTTTGGTTTGAATCGAGAGATTGTATGGCAAAAGGATGACTATAAAAGGATGATATCAGCCATCTAATTTGATGCTCTATTTGAGATGCTGATGTAAGTACTTAAGCAACATTTATTCTAAGAACAAGCATGAGGAAGATTTTTTTGGGTAATAAATTATATTATATCTTTTATGGCATTGTGTTTTGGATATAATACTTGAGAGCCTCATGAGTCAAGCAGCTCATTAATGTCTATCTCCTCTGTTTTAGAAAGGTTATGCCTTAGTTTGTGTTATTGTCTATAAAAGAGAAGGAAGAAGCATATAGAAATCCTTGACATTTGAGGTATTGAATAGGTTGCATTTATTTAGTGATGTGCTTTCTCACCAATTCTATTTGTCTCAGAATGCTGCTCGCTTGGACAGTGAGATCATCTATGACAGAGATTTTGATTTTGATTATTTTGGTTTCAAAACCCTTGAGCGGTCCTACCTGTTGAAGGTCCAAGGGAAGGTTGTAGAAAGGCCTCAACATATGTTGATGAGGGTTGCTGTTGGAATTCATAATGATGATATTGACTCTGCTATCAAAACATATCATATGATGTCCCAGCGGTGGTTCACTCATGCTTCTCCCACCCTTTTCAATGCTGGGACTCCAAGGCCTCAAGTATGTTTAGTGTATGTGTTTGTGAATAATCATTTATTTTTCTTGTAATTGCAATATGACTGGGTGGTGATGCAGTTGTTGAGACTTTCGTTTATTTTTTATGTAATTTGGCAGTTGAGTAGCTGCTTCCTTGTGTGCATGAAGGATGATAGTATTGAAGGTATATATGACACCTTGAAGGAATGTGCTGTTATCAGCAAATCAGCTGGAGGAATTGGTGTCTCCATCCACAACATTCGTGCCACTGGCAGTTATATTCGCGGAACAAATGGGACATCCAATGGCATTGTCCCAATGCTACGTGTATTCAATGACACCGCACGTTATGTTGATCAAGGGGGAGGCAAGAGGAAAGGTATACATATAATGGTTTTTCGTATATGCTGATTGAAGGATATCTTTTTCTAATATAGTAGCATCCTGTATGTAGGTGCATTTGCTGTGTACTTGGAGCCATGGCATGCGGACATATTTGAGTTTCTAGATTTGAGAAAGAATCATGGGAAGGTATGGCTAAAGGGCATTGTCTAACTAGCCTTGAAGAGTAGTGTTCCTCCATTAGCTGCAAATTGATCTTCATGTCTATGATGTTCTTTCTTTTTAGTTGAGTTGTGTATATCTTGTGTTTGTTTGTCAAGTCATTGAAGTGCTTATCAAGTTACAAAAATTTGTTATTGTAGGAAGAGAATCGTGCCCGGGATCTCTTTTTTGCTCTCTGGGTGCCTGATCTCTTCATGGAAAGGGTCCAGAGCAATGAGAATTGGTCATTGTTTTGTCCTAGTGAGGCTCTGGGTTTGGCAGATTGTTGGGGTGAGGAATTTGACAAATTGTACACCCAATACGAAAGAGAGGTATTTCAAAGGCTTTATTTTGATTTTGTTAAATATGTTTTGGGGCTTACTTGGTTTTAGTTATTTGAACGTGCTATCATTTTTTATAGGGGAAGGCAAAAAAGGTTGTCCAGGCTCAGAGTCTCTGGTTTGAAATTTTGACGTCCCAGATAGAAACCGGAACTCCGTACATGCTTTTCAAGGTCATACTGAAACCTACCTGACTTTTATTCTGTCCTTTCTTTTATCTTTTCCTGAGCATTTAATTTGTGCAAAATTTTCTCAGATTCTTTTTTTTAATTGTTCTTCCAGGACTCTTGCAACAAGAAAAGCAACCAGCAAAATCTTGGTACCATCAAATCTTCAAACTTATGCACAGAGATAATTGAGTATACAAGTCCAACAGAGACTGCTGTATGCAATCTGGCATCAATTGCTCTTCCACGATATGTTAGAGAGAAGGTGTGGCATACCTGGCAAACACATTAACAAAGTTGCCGAGTTTGTTTTGAAGTTATTGATTATTATTGATTTGGTATTCATTATTATTTCTCTATTGATAGGGGTTGCCCATGGATTCACATCCATCAAAGCTTGTTGGTAGCAGAGGCTCCAAGAATCGGTTCTTTGACTTTGACAAACTAGCAGAGGTTTGAGTTCTTGTTGATGCCAAATTGGCTACCCTATTAGAATGACAATGGTTCAAGGATCTGGCTTGTAACTTAATTCCCTTTGTGCTGTTGGGACAGGTCACCGCAATTGTTACTTATAATCTTAATAAAATAATTGATGTTAACTACTATCCTGTGGAAACTGCGAAAAGGTCAAATTTCCGAAATAGACCTGTTGGTATTGGAGTTCAGGGTCTTGCCGATACTTTCATCTTGCTTGGCATGGCATTTGATTCACCTGAGGTAAGACTTATATAAAGCTTTTGGTACCCTTAACTGAACAATTTAGATTTGATGGTTGATTTTGACTTTGGACTGCAGGCTCAACAGCTGAACAAAGACATATTTGAGACTATATACTACCATGCTCTCAAAACTTCGTCTGAGTTAGCTGCAAAAGAAGGACCCTATGAAACATATATTGGAAGTCCTGTGAGCAAGGTATTACCGTTGGAAGTTACTGTTTGGGGGGGGGGATGGGGTGCTTCTTTCAGAGGCATCTGTTGCTCTGATTATGTTATTTTTGGAAATGAATAAAATTCCATGCTTAGATGGTCTCTGTATTGCACAGGGAATTCTTCAACCAGACATGTGGGATGTAACACCTTCGGATCGATGGGATTGGAATGATCTTAGGGAGATGATATCCAAAAATGGTGTTAGAAATTCACTTCTTGTAGCCCCTATGCCTACTGCATCCACCAGCCAGATTCTTGGGAACAATGAATGCTTTGAACCATATACCTCCAACATATACAATCGCAGAGTTCTAAGGTTTGGTTTGCCATCCTGTATGGTTCAGCTTTTTCAGTACAACCCATGGTTGTCTGATAACTCATCTCTTCCAACGCAGTGGTGAGTTTGTTGTAGTGAACAAACATCTTCTTCATGACTTAACAGAGATGGGTCTGTGGTCTCCTGCAATTAAGAACAAAATTATTTATGAGGATGGCTCTGTGCAGAAGATATCAGAAATCTCTGATGAGCTAAAAGCTATTTACAGGTATGAAATGGCATTTTAATGTTTTTTCCCCAATGTAGATTTAATCATTAATTTTTATTTGTACTAAGACAAATTGTTGGAACCAGGACTGTTTGGGAGATCAAGCAAAAGACGTTAGTTGATATGGCTGTTGATCGCGGGTGCTACATAGATCAGAGCCAGAGCCTCAATATACATATGGACCAACCCAGTTTTGGGAAACTTACCTCCTTGCACTTCTATGCATGGTCCAAGGTATTAATTTTAATTCTGTAGAAAGATTTGTTCTGGAATAAGAGGGAAAACATTGAGCCTTTGTTCACAAGATGCTTTATGTGCTCCGGTTGTGTTGAATAGCTTCATAATTAGGCATAATGCAGATGGTTTTATGGTTAGTTTAAACTTTTCTCGAGTGTTAAATCCTGTTGGACCCTTCAGATAATAAGAAAATGGATTTACTACACAATGGCCAATGATATTTGTTGTTGTCTTGAGGTTAAAGTTGCCTAGTTTTGACTATCAGAAAGTAGATGTTTTGTTTCTGGTGCATAACAGGACTGGTTAAAGCAACTTGTACTGATTGCTTTTCTTTTCCTGTTCTTGAAAGGGTTTGAAGACAGGGATGTATTATCTGCGATCACGAGCGGCAGCTGATGCAATCAAGTTCACTGTTGATACTGCCCTTCTTAAAGTAATGATTATTGTTTATTGCATCAGCTTCCCTTTTGCAGTTGTTTACCTGGGATAACTGTTAATAAATTATATCTTTGATAATGCAGGAAAAGCCGAAGGTCGTGAACCAAGATGATGATGATGATACCAAGATGGCACAGATGGTATGCTCTCTCACGAACCGTGAAGAGTGTTTGGCATGTGGAAGTTGAAGGGTTCAGCATGGAGTGGCGAAACATGTGCGTGTTCTGGTTGAGGTTCCCTCTTGAAGAGTTTCCAAAAGTTCTTTGCGATATGGGTTTCAGATGTGAACTAATCAACACACTACAACGCATAAGTTTGAATGGCATGAATGTATTATGTATAGCTATATTATTGGTTCTGGTTACACGTATTTTTTTCGAGCACCCGCTTAAACACTGGAGCTGGATTGTAAATGGACGGAAATCAGCTTTACTCCAATGCGTTTGATGGGAGAATTTAGAAATCTGATGCAGCTCTGACAAGGAGGCTGTAAGTTCTCTCGAGTGATTATGCATCAAACTTTTGCCAGCATAACGTCCTGAAACCCATGGATTCTGACCCCCCAGCGGTTACGGGGTCAGTTTTTGGACCTTAATTTCCTCAACTTAATATGCTGCTTAGTTTTCCCATATCTAATGCGCCGTAAATTGGCTTGGCCTGATTTTGGTCAGACGAACTTTTGGCAGAGACTAAGAGGCCGGAAAATTCTGAAATTTCAAGAATTCTCAAGACAAAACAATTGGGTTGTCGTCCAATTTCAAGAAACGTTCGAGTATTTGCTTAGAAAGCTTTTTTTTCAAGAATTTTCATGACAGAAGTGTATCTAAATGTCACTTCGAAGAAGACAATCGGTGGCTAAGTGTCTTAATTCAACATTGTCTGTGGTGTTATAATAAGCCTGAGATGGATATTCTCTTCAAGGTCGTTGAAGTTTAGTAGTGCAGGCAATTGGGATGGAGAGATGGGTCAAAAACAGAAGGCTTAAAGTGGTAAAAATAAAGCATGTGTCGGAAGGGTCTGCTTAGTCTTACTTGGAATTTTCAGAAAATTACATGTTTCTGGGTCAAAAGCCTTGTATATTTTTACCTCTTTATACGGATGCATCACAGTGCCATGAAAGGACCGTTTACAGGTCAGATTTGTTTTTCAACAAACCCGCACGAACTTTATTCTTCGCTTTCTAGATGCATGTCCAGTTCTTTGCCTTACCATTCCATAAAGCAGAAGCGTTCTTTTTAGGGTAGCGGAGTTGGATTTTTAAAACCGGTAGAACAACAGTACGGTCATGGGAAGTAGCTGCAGTAACTGGCCAAACTTCTTGAATCGACCACATCGATGACTTGTTTTTTTTTGCGAAGGTCAGAAAGACTGCAAAGCAAGTTGTGCCTTCTGTCGAACAAGTGGTACCCAATTGTTGCTTTCTTTATCAGGACATGTGCTCCACACGGGACCATGTGGCTTTTGAACGGATCAAACTTTCTGGATCAGGATATTGTAGGGAGAAGATCCTGGTTTTGGTTGTTGGGTCAAAATTTCTTGAAGCCTTCTAGCACTTAGTCTTACTACCGGTCGTTACATCATAATAACTGAAGAACATTATTTTGCAAGTAGAGTTCCGAACTTTTAACCTAAACTCAAACTATTATATGCTGGTTTTGCCTATTTGTATCTCAAAATTTTGGCTAATCCTGATTTGGTCGTTGGAATTTGTAAAAATATATTGATAGAAAGACTTTAGATGCAAATCACGTTGAACCGCTTTATGGGGTGTTCAAGTGTCAACTCGAAGAACTACAAGTTGGTGATAAAAACAAAGTCAAAGATTCAAAAGTTTAATTTGTTGGGAGCTCAATAGGGGGTGTATTCAAGGTTGACGTCTCCACCATCTTTGTCGCCTTCAATAATCAATACTCTGTTTTCCACTCTCCAGTCTCCATCACTCCTGATCCACAACCACAACTGAAGTAGAAAATGGGGTTGCTTTTTTGCTCTATTTTAATCTTTTTGATTTTTTTTTTCGAACTTTAAAGCTCGATAGATATTTTCTACTGCCAAGCCATTTAATAAACAGTATTGTGAGGTTTGAAATCAAATGCTTCCTTTGTTTAAACATGTATATCGTTCACTAACAAACAGTTATAGCTGCCAATTCCATTAAAATATTGATTATAATATTTTTTTTAAACGTGGGTTTTCTCCCTTTAACGGTTGACCTTCAAGTACAGCGAGTTCAATAAAAAGAAAAGGTGTGGGCCGTGAGGCGTGCAAGTAGTAGCATATAAAAGAACCAATCTCTTCTCCCTTTAACGGTTCCCATGTTTTGGCTGTATGGATATATATATATATATATATAAGGAAAAGTATACTTTGTAACCCTAAAATATCAAACTTAACAAATTACATCTCAAACTACTCCAAACTTGGCACATTACCCTCTAGACTATCAACTAATTCACACTTTGCACCTTATATTACAATTCAATTGTGAAAAATTGTGTCTCGTGCTCTATTTTCTATTGATTTTTAAGGTGAGATATTCACATGGTGTGTAAAGTGTGCAAGCATGTTAATACTTTAGGGTGCATTGTATCAATGTCGGCTTTAGGCATAGGCAGCCTAGGTAGTTGTCTAAGGCTCCTAAATTTTAAATTTTATTTAATAGGTTATTTTAAAATTTTATTTAATTTTAACTAAAAAAAACAACATAAAAAGTTTATAATTGTTAAAAAACTAAGGAATGATACGATCTAGAAAGTGTAGCAAAGAGAAAAAGAGAAAGATAATTATTTAGAAACTATGATGTATTTTGAATCTTGTTGTGTGTCTGTAATACATTTCAAGACTCATTTATATAGGCAGGTTTATACGTAGAATTAAAAGGAATTAAAATGGTACATAATAGTGAGAAAACCAATGGGTGAGGATAATAAAAAGGTGTAAGAGTCATCCATAATAACTCATAATTATAATATTCATAACACTCCCTCTTGGATGATCATACACAATAAATATGCCTCGTTAAAACCTTGCCAAAGAAAAACTCGGTGGGAAAAAAACCAATGGCGAAGGAAACCTATCACTTATAAAGCCTCCTTAATTAAAAGATTTGCTAAATTATTCCGTATGTCCCCGAGGTTTGACATTTTCTCAGTTTGGTCCTCAGGGTTCAATTTTTCCTAAATCTATCCATGGAGTTTGGATTCATTCCCAAATAGATCATGCCATCAACTTAGTGGACGGAAATGCACACGTGGCAAACGGCTTACACGTGGAAATGGACAACTCGATTTTTTTAAATCACAATGTGACACGTGTCACTAAAATAAATAAAAAATAAACAATATTTTAAAATTTTAAAATTTTAAAATTAATTAAAAAAACATAAAATTTTTATTTTTATTTTTTTAAAAATGAAAGGATCGGATCCCCTTTCCCGGTGGAGGCCCCATCCATCGACCGCCAAGGGAGGCTGGCCGCCCAGATCGCGGAGGAAGGAGGAGACCCTCCTCCACCCCGAGCGGTGCTCTGGGGCGGCCGGGGGGCCTCCCTCATCCCACCGCAACCACTGTTGCGGGATAAGTACTTAATAAGTATGATAAGTGTTTTCAATTAAAATTTATATATTAACAACTCTTGAATATATAATTTTGATAGGTAATTTTGCATCTCAAAAAGTTAGAAAATAAGTTTTAATTACAATTTATTAATATTTATATTTAAATTTTGATTTTGATTTTGTAACTTATTACAAAAGAGTACCCCATTTTGGATTTTCGCCTAAAACCCGGATTACCTTAGAACCAACCTTGCATTATATCAAGTTTAGTAGTTCGAGATGCAAATCGATTACAAATTGTGTTGTAGTTAAAGGATGCATGCAAAGTGTACAATTTTGTTTTAATTAATATGTGGTTGATAAGTTGTTGTTATCACCTGTGCATATATACCAAACATCATTGAGCTGCAGCTCATGTGCATGGATGTGAACATTGGGTATATATACTAATGAACACCAAAATTCTCCTTTTTTTTATGAAATTAATATTTTAGACTTAAACCATCTTTGCGCCCTCTTAGCAAAACTACGGCATAAGTCATGGATAGTTCTAAACACGAGCCGCGAAAAATGATTTCAAAAAAACGGGATAAAGGACTAAAAGAATAGTAAATTATCAGCACGCAGCATCTCTCTATAAAATGAAGGGAAACCATACGAATTGAAGGAGACCGTACACAAAACTACATATATTTTTTTCTCTAAAAAGAAATCCTAAATTATGTGCTTAACAACCACACAAAACCATATATATTGGCCAATGGTGCAAAAGTAACAAATAACTCTCGAGCTCGGTGACCCTTTTAATTATTTAGAAGGGCACTTATTCCTTGGGTTTCTATTTTTTTAAAAGACTGATGCTGCCTCTAAAGGACATGAGAAGTAGTTCTCTCTTTTAATATTTTCTGATCTCTCGTCATAATAAAAAACAAGAGTCAAAACAGAGATATAAGGATGACTGAAATCACATGTTTTCATTGTGTATACACTCAGGACTACTATTTTTGTCATATTTCACACATCAACTATTAATTTCAAATACTTTAAAATGTCGCTGTAAAAAAATGTCAGACAAAATTGAGATTTCACGTGTGAAAAAAATAACTTTTTGTTTAAATTGAAGTAAAATTTTAACGAAAGATGATGTAGAGGGTTTAAAAATAATAGTTAGTAGATACAATATATATATATAAAAAAATAGTTTGGAATGTTAAGTGCTAAAAGTTCCTAGTTGAAGGTTACATAATGTATTTATCTATTTATTTAAATAATACGAATATGTTTGAATATTGGTGGAACCTTTGAGCTAGCCCCAATTCCCCAACCTTTAATTTAATAATTCATACCAACTATAAAGAGTCATCAACCTTTAATTTAGTAATTCTTAACACACGTAATGGAAACGAAATGCTTTTATAAAATCAAACAATTAAAGTGAAAGAGATCACTTCCTTCCTTATGTGGTGGCCGAAGCAAGGCCATGCAAAATATTATATTCCCCCACATAACTGTGTACCCACACAAACACAAACTACATCTCGACTTTTCATATGTTTGGTACTGTTTGAACGGGAAGCATATAGATAGGAAGAGAAGAGATCACTTCATGACAGAGCTATTAAACTAGGTTTTAACAACTATAATTTGCTTCGTGGTCCTCCTGTTCAGACGTACGTCGGCATGCGCTGGAGACAGATCCTAGATAGATAGGACGAGAACGAACGAGCAATATCGGGCACGCCTACTGAGCAAAAACGCGTTAATAGATCAGTGTTAACGTTTGTGCTTTGACTCAAGTCATCCTGTATCCCCGTCCGTTAGAAGAAAGAAGAAATATCGATATTCGTCAACTTGGATTTCATAAGCATCGTTCCGTGAACGAATCAGGGCTGTCCACATCAACCCACGTTACGACAAGAAAATATCACACCTAATTGGTATCTTTCTTGCGGTACTTGGTTGGATGCTTGAGAGGGAAAATTAGCTAATGCTACCTACGTAGTACGTACCATCGTTGGATTTGAACCACATACTAAATACGAGGCGGTCGTGGGATGGAGACCTAACGAAAATATCATCGACAGGGATAAACTCCTGGATGCTACTATCGTCACTAATTACCAATGTCCCATTTGCCAACTTGTCTTAAAATTAAAAGACAAGTTGTAATATACTGTGCGTGGAGACACAAATTAAAAGACATCTAGTCTTAAAATTTGTCACGAGGCCATAATCCTGTGGGATTAGGTTGTGGAAAATGATCCTGTATTGGATAGGTTCATAAAATTTGTCACGAGCCCATAATCATATGGGATTAGGTTGTGGAAAAGTATACTGCATTGGATAGGTTCCAAACCCGCATTTCTTCGATATTATATATATGGTAAACGGGAAATCTATTTATATGTATAAACTTTGGATAGACCTAACTCAGTATCCGCACGAATTGGGTTCAACTTCATGGTAAATTTTGAAGAGATTGATCGGCTCAACCACCCATATTAATTGCAAATTTTGTTAGACAAATGATAATTTGAACATCTGAATGTGCGCCTTAATCCACACTTTTAAGTAGGGGTGAATAGCATACTAGTCGGAAGCGGAATTTAACATTCCGACATCCGATTCGCTAACTAGCGGATGGCCAAAATAGATTTTGTTTTCGCTTCCGACTCTTAGCGGACTTAGTGGAAGCGAATAGCGGAATTTTGACAATATGTTGGGTCATATTTTTTGGCCCATTTAAGAATTTTTTAAAAAAAAATAAAGATGTTATTCATTCATCACAATTCACAAATACAAATATATCTGATATATCATAAAATTAAAATATATAACCCGAACTTCATAAGAACATTTCTCAATTCATTACAAATATCTCAATTATATAAATAATCACAACAAATATACAAATTAAAATTAAAAATTGACATTGCACTTGCACCACATCAACTAACCAAGACACCAAGTTATTAGAGTTGAATTTCAGAGTAAAATGTTGGCCTCCTTTAAATTTTAAATTAATACAACCATATCATATTATAATCATATTAGTTTTGATGGTCATTTTATTTAGCCCATAATATTTAAAAACCAATAACTCATTGTTGATCTTTTGAAAACTGAAAACAACATCCTAGCAATCTATTTTAAAAACTGAAAACAACAATAACATAAATTCTTAACATAATATCCATATTCACAACAAAATCTTAAAACATGCAATTCACAAACAAGTGTAAAAATAAATCTAAAAATCATGCAATTCACAAAATCCATATTCAGTAAATCCCAAAATGCAAATAACAAAATTCAGATTCAATAAATCTCAAAACAACATGTAATTCACAAAATCCATAACCGTATATTCACAAAGTCACCTAGTAAATAGTAACCTAAACATCATCACAATTCCTAAATAGCTAAAGAAATATTATGGGCTTAATAATAAAAGTGGTCAAGACTCAATGGAAACAATAATCGAAAAACATAATGTATGCAGACATAACTAGAAATAGAAGAATATTACAATACAAACTTAAAAGTTAAAAGCATCAACTCAAGTAAGAAATTAATAACATAACCAAATGTCAATCAATCACGAATCCACGATGAATGTAGCATTAGAAATCATCTTTACAAAAAAAAATTATTAACAAGAAGCTCATAAAATTTTTTAATTAAGTGAAAGTATGAACGTAAAATTTTGTATATATCTATGTTCATCATATAACTAGCGAGAACTTTCATCCCTTCAATAACTTCAGGTTCCTTATCCTCATCATCATCTGCAGAATATGTGATCTTGGATTTCAACCAATTTTGAGCACAAATGAGTCATTCAGCCGTTTTTGGTGCCAACAAACTCCGAAAATGATCTAATACCCGACCCCTCGTGCTGAAGACAGACTCTGAAGGCACTGTAGTAATAGGGATGGCAAGAACATCTCGAGAAATTTGTATAAGAACGGAAAATTTTGGTACATTCACTCTCCACCAATTGAGGATATCAAAATTAGGATCTTTAGGTTCAATATCCTCCATTAAATATCTTTTCACTTCAGACTTGCTATCCAACAAATTTCGTTGGGCCTTAAATTGTGTGAATTTCAAGTGAAGATGATCATCTAAAGGTGCACTAGATGACCCAATCATTTCAAGCTGGCCTTGATTTACAAATACACTCTCACTATTAGATGACTCATCCACATTACTATACTCTGTAAACAACTGATCCAAGGTCTCTATCACTGGACTAGTTGTCTCTGCACCTAACTCATCCCTAAAGCCTTTTTGAACCAAAAGTTAAGTATATAATCTTGTATTGTGGATCAAGTACCGTTGCAACAAACAACAATTTGTTAACCTTAGCCAAATCACCCAAGTATTATGATACTTCACTTGCATTTTTTTTGCCATGTCTGCCAAGAAAAAGTCCTCACTTCCTATATATTTTCTCAAATGCATATGAATTTTGGCAAGTTTCCCAAAAAATAAGTTTGTCGTCACCGTATTTGAAGCAGATATTCGAACCGTCACCTTCTAGAAGAGTGCAAAAATTTTGATAAAATGTCTCACACACTCTCAAT
This sequence comes from Myrica gale, assembly GCA_963930655.1. NCBI lineage: Eukaryota > Viridiplantae > Streptophyta > Magnoliopsida > Fagales > Myricaceae > Myrica > Myrica gale. The sequence continues at coordinate 20,394,240 of OZ005604.1, read as the reverse complement.
CCTCAAATTTAGGGGGCCCAATCCCTTCCTCTCATACTCCTCTTCACGCAGAAAACTTATCAAAATCTCATCTTCCGCCAACATATCCTCAAAAACTCTATGATATTTATCAGTTGCATCTAACATAATATACGTTGAATTCCAACGAGTAGGAACATCAAGCTGCAAAAATTCTTCAATGGGAAACTTCCTCTTCGCTACACATTGCTTAAACTCATCCATTCGACCAGAAGATGACTTAACTTGACCAAGTTCCTTACCTTGGCCACAGAATCATCCAGCTTCTTCAACCCATCTTGCACAATTAAATTCAAAACATGTGCGCAACATCTCACATGCAAAAAATCATGGTCACAAAAATACCTTTTCAGGCTGAATCTTCAAATGCAATTGTCTACTCTTCACATGCTCAATGGTTGTATCATTAGAGGATGCATTATCGACAGTGATTCTAAGGATTTTATCAATCTCTCATTCCAACATGCAATCCTCCAACTTCATCCCAATTGTAGAACCATTATAATCTAACATCTTGCAGAGGCAAGTATCTTTTTGCGCAATTGCCAAGTACTATCAATAAAGTGTGCAGTGACAAACATATAATTCATGTTTTGGACTAACGTTCATGTGTCCGTGGTCAAGCAAACTCGTGGTCTATTAAGTAAGATACTAGCCTTCAGTCTACACTTCTCTTCCAAGTAAAGTTTCATATAATCCTTCATTACTGTGATTCGAGATGGTACTTTTAAATCGGGGATTGAGGGTATGAATCATGTCCTTGAATCCATCATTGCTTACTATTCTAAAAGGAAGCTCATCCACAATAATAAACTTGAAAATAAAAGCTCTAATAGCCTTGGAATCATATAAGTATATCTTCATCACCCCCACTGATTCACTACTTGCCCCCTTGATATCAAAAGTCAATTTTTGTTGAGAGCCATCCAATTTACTTTTCGTTCTCGTATACATTACACAACCCTTCAAGTGGGAGATCATAGCCAAGGTCCCTTGATCTTTGTGGTGAACCTCAGCTTTATTATCACAATGATTGCACTTGACCAAGGGTTTGTTTGGGTCAACTACTGGTAGTATCCTAGTAAAATGTTTCTACATCGGGAACGGATTGGAAATCTTCCTTCTTTTTGGGGTATGGTCTATTGTCCCTTAGTTTTTTGTGTCTCAGCTTCTACATATATAATTGGTATTATATTTTTTTTTCAATCGAAACTAATTTCCGCTGAATCGGTAGAAACTTCTGCTTCGGGTTCTGATTCTGGAAAAAATCCAAATCCACCTCCGATTCTGATTTTTTGAAAGATCAGTCCTCGACTTCTCGAAATCAGAACCGGAGTTTCGCCGAAGGCCGAACATAACTTACACCCCTTCTTTTAAGATCCTCTACTAGAAACCACTTGAGTAGGCTACGGGAGTGTGTTAATCGAAGTATAGCTAAAAAGATACTGATTTCAAAAAAGTTGACTTATAAGAAGTACAAAATGGATCTCTTGTGCACGTGAAATATGATTGAAGCTAACTTTTTCTGGGGATTGCTAAATACTCCCAAATTGTGGGACCTATTTTTGGGATTTTTTAAAAAAAAAAACCTATTATTGGTTTCACACGCGCGCGATGATGACAACATGGGTCTTACTATGGCTGCATTCACTTACAAAATTTTACTAAAAATATTCTCTCACTCCTAATAAAATAATTCAATATAATATCTCTCTCCCATCAAAAAATATAAAAAATTACCTATCTCCTCACCTTTTCACTAAAGCCAATACCAACACATATTCTCATACCAAAAATATTACAACACAAACACAACCTATACCGGTCGTCTTGCGCGGCCCACCCCAATTGTCAACTCTCACCACCAATATTTTACCATTTAAAGAAAGCGGTGCCCCTTATCTTTTGTGTTTGTGTTAAAATATTTTTGGTATTGAGTTTTATGTTGGTATTGAATTTAATGAAAAAGTAAAGAGAGAGGTAATTTTTTATATTTTTTGTAATTTTTTATATTTTTTTATGGGAGAGAGAGATTATATTGTAGTATTTTATTAGGAGAAAGAGAAAAAATATTGATAATATTTTGGGTGCAAACGCCAAAATTTACAAACTGATCTAAAGGGCTTAAAGAAAGGAAATTGATATTTTTGTTTTGAAGTATGAAAGCAAGCTGTGTAAAGTTTAAACCACGCCGTTTCCCTATGGATAAATTCGCCCTTAAAAACTAGATTCGCCTGCAGCCTGCTGTCTAAGATGATGTCGGCTTTCTTTTTTGTTTTTTTGGGCAAACGATGATGTCGGCTTCTCTCTCTTTCAACACCGACTTGAGGCTTGAGCTGCCTCTCCGAAGCCGTCAAGTTAAGTCGCACTTTGACGTTCACACCACGTTTTGACCCTATAACAGCATGATCTACCTCCATGCTCCGAGTGGCAACTTCTTGGTATCGTGTATAGTATTATAATAATTAAGTTCATCGTTAAAACTACAATTAGAGCTTTATATATATTTCTGTCATCTATTAATTATAATTGATTTTCAAATTTACAATCTTAACAGTAAAATTCTAATAGGGTCATAATAAACCATTCTTATTAAGCTATCGAATTAATTAATGCATTTTATCAGTAACTCAAATTAAGTTAATTAGTCCATTAAAAATCTATATACTTTTATTTTTTATTTATAAATAATATGATGTAGACAATCCATAAAAATCGGCGACTAAATGTGAACCAATTTACCATTATTTGTACAACCGCCAAAGCAACAAAGTTATAATTAAGTGCCGTACTGTTATCCGAGTCTGCAATACATATCTAGTTAATTGCACATGTTACTTCGGGTTGAAGAATTTGGTGGAGACCCCGCCGACTTCATTTTTCTTGGCGGCGCTAAACAATGTGTTTCACACGGTAACCTGCATATATTACATGTGTATATATATGTATGGCTTTCTTCGAAACAAAAAAAGCTTTGTTTGCCCGCTGATTGTCTACTCTGTATTTGAGAAGCCAATACACGTAAAATAAAGTCGTAAGATTCTTAGGAGGGAGGGTTACATGTGTATGCCAAAGGTGGCGCATCCAAGAGATCAACGCGCCCATACAACTTCGTGGGTTGACGTTGATGATGAGAGAGAGGTCGACGAATGGCTTCTCTATCAAACTCAGCAGAGGGCGCAGAGCGGAAGTGCAGACCCGGCAATGATGGCGATATTTTCGGGGCTTGGTAGGGAGAGGGAGATGTCGGCGATGGTTTCGGCTTTGACACACGTCGTGTCTGGAGAGGTGCCCGGTAGTTTGGTTGATGACTTGGGTTTGACAACGGGCGTGGCTTCTGTTTCTGGAACTTCTTCATCGTATGTTGGAGTTGGACAGAAGAGAGGAAGAGAAGAGGAGGGTGGTGAGTTGTATAAACCAGATACAAGGCGTTCTCGAGCTTCCGGTGACTTTACACGTGCAGGTTCATCCGCTGGTGTGACAGGTTAGCTCTATCTCTAGCTCTCTCTCGAACTCTCTGTCTTTGGTCACCCTCCCTGCAACATCAACAAAAAGCATCTCTCTGTAGTTTCGAATGGTTTAAGTCTTTTTATAGTCTTTTCTTTTTTTCTCTCTGCTCCCCCATTTCTTGTGCTAATTTATCTGTAATATGTTGTTTTCAAAGCATAGTTTCCCCTTACCTTGATCACTGTCATTCACTTCTGCATATCACATATGCATATTCAACCTCTAGAAGCTAGCTACCAGCCCACCTCCAACTAACAAGTAGAAAACATATACAATCAGAAATATATTGGCAAATCGAAAAAACAGGAAAACAATGAATAAAAAGTTTCAATGTTCTGTGTTAAATAGCATGAGCGTTTTTGTTTAAAAAGAAAAATGTTCTGCGCCCACCCTGACTTATCATTTTTCCTACTTCTTTGATGTCCCCGCATTTCCTTTATTAAATTGCGGATTCGGGAAAAAAGAAACCCAAGATCTAAATAAGCCACCCCATTTTGCTGATCTTCTATCATTTACAGCTGCAGAAGACTCGAACACGACGACAAGCATCGCAACACCAACACAAACAGCATTAGCTCCAATATATGAATACAAGAAAGGAAACTATACAGAAGAACCAAGAACAAGATACAGGGGAGTAAGACAGAGGCCATGGGGCAAATGGGCAGCCGAAATAAGGGACCCATTCAAAGCCGCCAGAGTCTGGCTAGGAACATTCGACACAGCCGAATCCGCTGCACGAGCCTACGATGAAGCCGCCCTCCGGTTCAGAGGCAGCAAGGCCAAACTCAACTTCCCCGAGAATGTCACACTCCGGATGCCATTAGCCCATTCTCCATCTACCCAATTTACCATTTCCGATTCCTCCAACTCCCCTGCCATTACAACATCCTCTGAGTCCATCGTTCACCCTCGGGCACTTCACCATTGGCATGGCTCTCCAGCTTCAAATAATGTTTTGGACCATCCCCATCAGTTGTTTGATCTTCAGAGGCACCCCATGAGTCTATATGATCAGATGGTTTTGTCATCCTCGATGGCTTCTCATCCATCAATCTCATCTTCATCTGTTTCTTCGTCTTCTTCGTCACCACCCCCTTCACTTCCTCTGTTTTTTTCAGTTCAGCCGCCTCTTCACCTTGGACCGGTCAATAGTCATAGCGCCGGCCCAGATTTTCCAGCACCTGGTCACCAAGCTTCTCCATCCTCTGAATGATATTTGTTTCCTTTCTTTTAGTATTTTTCTTTAACTGTATTCTGAATTTTTTTGCTATTTTTCCCCCTAGTCAATAGCCAGTATTAAATAGTCATGATTTTTGGTTTAGACTTGTACTGGTACAAATAAAAGTTTATCCAAACCAAGATTGAGGACAAGTAAGAAGTATTAGAGTAGTCGTCTCTTTTTTCAGCTAATAGACATACAGGAGCGCCGGTCTCATTTAGAAAATGAAGTTCGTCAAAATCGACTTCTAAAATATATTTTGACATTGTCATTGATTAAGCTATTATATTAAAGAGAATGGCGAATTGAAACTTTGGACCCAGCAATTAACCAATCAAAACATTGGAAGGGATCGAGTGGGTAATTTCCATACAGCTCGACAAACAAAAAGTCTGTGCCTTGCTCACTTTCCGGAATCCGCAGAATGAAACTCCCATATCGATGTATCGGAGTGGGATTGAAGTGTAAACGGAAATTCCCAAAAGCCCTTGTGAGGCAGTTGTTGTTTCCGTCGAAGCGAAGTAGTTTCCTTTTCTGTCATGGAGAGGTTCTAATATCTTTTCACGTCTTTGAATCGAAGAAGAAGACGTGAGAGCGCACGTGACTTCAGTCTTCATACTCCACGATAAAAGGTTGAGGACGAGACACGTGTTCGATATTCTCCTAAAACAAGGAGCTAAATTGCTTCGACGCAGTGATCTCTTGGCTGATGTAAAGCATGCGCACTAAAATTGGAAAAGAGAAAATAAAACGGTCATCACATGTCCTCTCATGGTATCTGTTATTATCATTGGACAGAAATATTCGTGCCCTGTGAGTTTTGAATGCACATCTTCGTGCTTCACCTCATTTTTATTGAGGGGCTGAGAAAGGATTAAACAGCTCAAATGGGCCAGGACGAAACAAAAACTTCCTCCTCCGAGCATCTTTCTTGCTCAGTGTGTCAAGAAGAATTCGTACAAATTTGGCTTACGGGATTCGTTTTGCTTGAATCTCAGGTAATTGAGACGCGAAGTGCAATATGTTGGGACAAAGTGCTTGATTGCATGGCAACTTTAAATACCGTGTTGGACATCAGACTGAGACAATGATTTCCTCGGGCTGAAATCTCAGTTAAATGAATCAAATAGTCGCCAATATTCCATACTTCTGCCTTTTCTCGGCTAGGGAGTTGAGATATGAGAAAGAGATATACTCCGAGCCACAACCATCAATCTATAGATCGTACGGTAAATATTAATCAAAACGTGGAAACACAGTCTGACTTTGGCTGGAAATAATGTTAAAAAGGGGATATAAGGAACAGCACTCAATTTCTTCCCACCACTACAAACAAGTTCATGTAGGTTCCTGCCATTAGTCAGTGGCAAGGTGTTGCCGGAAAAGTATACAACCAACCATGTTACTTTTAGTTCCAGAAGGATATCTCAGTTCCCCATTTCTGACCTGACCGAGCGAGAGAGAAAAAAAAAACCTACTGTGAAGAAAGCCTGATAAATGCATGTCTGACCAAAGAAGTCAGCAAAGATGACAATCAATATTGGTCTGCGCACTTCAGTTCTCAAAATGAAAGCTTGATTTGAGCAACCTGCAACAAGGATTAATATCAATGGCGTCACCTGAAAGAAATAAGCACTCCTTTTCTTTCGCTTCCTAATGCAGGCAAAGATGGGGGAGAAGAGAGAGAGAGGGGTTCTACCCATTAATTGGTGAAGTGTCGTTCTCAAACTTTCAGAGCAGCTTTGTGGACCATAGTTTCTTTGTGTATTTGGTGGCAACTCTTCTCAACGAGATCAAGCAGCTTTTCCAAGTTCATTGACCATGAGTTGAGGATGTCATTACTATCCTTTGCTGATTGGAAACAGACTATTCCCATTGGCCTATCTATTTTTGCTACCAGTGCCTTGGACACAACCATCTCTGAAAGATGCTTCTCAGCTTCCTGATTGGAAAAGGACAAAACATTATGATGGCTTGAACTAATAGATAAACTATGATTGAAGAGGTGCAAATCTTGAATCTCTAGAATCCAGGTTGCCATGTTAATCAAACAGGAAGGGGGATGGAAACAGTCTAGAAACAGCACGGGAGGTGAACTTTACCAGTTAATACACAAAGCATATTAAAAACACAACCACAACCCACCCACCCCCTTTCTTTCCCTTCTTGAAATACAAAATGAAGGCATCTGGCAGATATGCAATCACAAGGAGGGCCGGAAGTCATAAATCCATATGTACTTAAGTACTAAAGAATAAATTGTAACTAAGGACTTGACAAAAGTACATCCATAATTGAATTAACAAACCTGGATACTAAGACACAAAAGCTCTGCAAGTCTCTTCAAGGTAATCCTTGAATAATACTTTGAGACAACGAGAATATTCTGAACAAGCATTAAAAAAAATGCTGTTAATGAATTGAAGGATTGCCAACAACTATAAGTGAAACCTGTCTGTCTTGGCAGCTACAGAAGACTTACATGTTCAATTATCCTCTGTCTAAGGTCTTCTGCTGCTTTGTCACCTAAATGGCCTCCAAGCATGCTCTTTTCATTCTCAAACTCCTCCTGGTATGTATTCCAAAGAGATGTCCATTGGATGACCTCCATAGTAACCAGTTGTTTTAACAGCAATCTATAGCACAACATCAATGGCAAACCCTCGGGCATCAGTAGATACTAACAGCACATATCAAACAAGTAAAGCAGACAGCAATGCAAACGACAATATCATAAGTGAAAAAACATACCTGAAATTCGGAATCTCGGAGAGATTCTTATCTTCCAATGTGGAGTTAAGAAGGCTTGACTGCATTGGGTCGTGGGGTGAGAGAACCAAGTACCAACAGATTTTCCTTAGGACCTACATAGATAAAAATATCAGAGGAAGTTCAACAATGCTACCGGAGGGATTTAATGTAAAGGAGCTTTACCGGAATCCACTGCTCCGGGTTTTCTTTCACAGATGGAATGTCGTAAATTGGCTTGTAGCAGCGACAAATTTCAAGGTAATCATTGCTATGTGTATAATATCTACAAAGACCGTTGTCAAGAATCAATTCCGAGAAAAGGAAAGAATACTGATATTATCACAATGACTGCCCAAGACATCAGCTTTGACACGGTTTGTGGAGAAGTCTGATCATAGAGTGGGCCATTATATGAAACTGACACAGTTACTCGATAGTTAGCCCAACTTCGGAGAGAGTATAACAATATATGTGGTAGTAGTGGTGGTGGTGGTAGGAGATGAACATGCACTAAGCTAATTTTTTACAGGAGTAGTAATGCCCACCATAAAAGTTATCACCAAAAGAATTCATGCATTCCATTTTCTACCTCCAACATCCTGAAATATGCAACACATGAAATTTCAATAGCTCACAATCATTATCAGTTGTTGTTCACACCCTAAATCAATCAAGCACTGATTAAACACTTCTGCCCTATAAAAGTGGCCACAAATTATCATTAAGACAATGTTGGTGGCATGAAACATTACAAATTTGAATTAGAAACTATGCCACGGTAGTCAATGTAGGTAGGTAGGACAGCTAAAACCAACTTGACTGCCAGCCAAGCCAGATGATGGGATCTAACAACAACAAAAAATCGATGAAAGCATTAAGGAACCTATGAGCATTGGAATTATTCACAATTAGCCCTCTATCCAGCCTGTTTTAAAAAGAGTAATCATACACAAGGGGAAAGAACCTGATTCACCATCATATGAAGCTCCATAAAAACTAAAAGGGAAGAAGCAAAAAGTAGAAACTAGTGTACCTTATCATTAATTCATAGTAGATTCGCTTCAACTCCAACAAAGATGGTATATCGGCAGGAGCCTCTTCGACCATGTTGTCACCTTCCTTAGGCTTTTTCTTTTCTTTTGACGTATCAGCATTAAAAACCCTTGGACTAATCTTCCTTGACAATATTTGAGCACGAACATAATCCTGGCGGTCTAAGCATAGACGTACCTGAGAAATTTAATTTCAAACCAAGTATGCATATAATTAGCACCATTTTTGTAACATCCGCAACCCCCCCTCTCCCACTCCCCAAAATAAACAAAAGGTGGTCCTTTTAACCACTGGTTCCGAATTAAATATACAACAACAACAAAAAGGCACGTACTTGTTCAAGAATGAATGCAGTTTTCTCAGTTTTTGCCATGGCACCAAAAGTTTCCACCTGCAAAGATTGATAATAAAAATCGTGCACAAGGAAAAAGAACACAAATCTGGCAACTCAACCATAGGTGGGTTTCTTATACATATAAGAAAGTTACACCAAATAAGACCACCTGAACTTACCGCAATTTCTTGCATCAAATCCGCAGCTTCAGCTATAAGCCCCTGTTCTTCCTTAATCTTTGCAAGTTTCTTGATCAACCGGGCTCTTTCAATTTCAACATATATCTAGAGAACAACGACTATTATGCAAACAAAATACAAGAAGACATCTAGTATTAAGCTAGATAGCTGGTTACGGGGGGAACTTATCAGCATATGTTTTTACCTTTCCGGCAGACACACTATTTAGTGTTTTAATTAGCTCTATACGACTTTCAAGATCTGGTGTCTCATCTATATACTGCATTGCTTGCTGGACCATTGCAGTTACAGCCTGTTTAAAAATAGAAAGCTCCATGAACACAGTGTTGATAAAAGCATCTTCTGTGTCGAAAGCAATAACAAAAAGAAGGCGGGGGAGAGAGAGAGAGAGAGAGCGAGTGTGAAGGGGGTATAAAATTCAAATAACTCTTAGCCATTGTTGAAAAAAAATGATTCAACACTCAACAATTATTTTCGAAATAGTGCATAAATAATTGAAACTATGAGAAACCATGACAAATTAAATGCAGCCCAGAGAGCAGTCTATAACAATGCTTTACTTGGATCTATGTCATACATAAGCATAAATCCACACAAAATGAGATAATGAGTGCACGCAAAAGTATGTCCATATACATCATCCTAATTTCTTGATTAGGTCAATAGTCCCAGTCCCTAATTCCGTTAATTTACAATACCGACATTCTCTTCTAACCAATATTGCAGTCTAAGATCATATAAATTTTGATCCATTACAGCACAGTGTACAAAACTTCCCAACTAAAATATCACTGTTTAAATCGTTGATTCATAATGTCATTGTTCAAGTTGATTAGCACAGTCACGCCAACTTTTATTTACAACACGGACATACAAGTAAGGGCATTCAACCACTTAGTGTCGAGATGTTTTATCCAACCGACATAGTCAGAATTCCAAATTTTTCAAAGAAAATGCAGAATGCTATACAATTTCAAGTACAGAGGTGGCAAAAAATAACTTGAATCAGAAAGTAGGATCAATCAAACGCACAGCCAAAATGCTAATTGACAGGCTTATTATTTTGTGCACAACATCCATTCTCCTACTACACTCAACTCAAAAAACACTAAATAACAAGAAGCTAGTAAGACAATTAGGATACATAGAATCGTTGAGTAAGCCTATAGCATCCACAAATCAACTTTCATTCTCATGCCGTAGTTTTTAGAAAAACGACCAGATTTCTTCACCGGTAGCCAACTTTGAACAATTCCCTACAAAGTAAACACTCTTAAAGAACCCAGAACCGCATATCACACATACAAGATTCAAGCAAACTACCACTTAATTACCTATTGCCCCAACCACAAAACAGACAGAGATTTAGACCAAATCAATAAATCAACAGCAAATCCGAGTCTCCAAAATCCGTGAGGTACCTGCTTAAGCTGACCTCGGCGCTTCGACAAAAGAACAATCTGATCGTTGAGTGTCTTCCAGGCTCGTGCTTCGAAGCAGAGCTGAAGAATGTCGGTGACGGCCTTCTTGGTGCCCCCGACATCGCCGGCCAGCCTCATCTGCTTCTCCACATTCAGCAATTGCTCTATGGCCGCCTCTAGATTGCCTCCCCCTTCCTGAGAATTTTCAAAGATTCGTGAGAAAACATAAGCTTCAGAATAAATGCCAGAGTTCGAGCAAGATTGGCAATTCAAATCTTTGAGACAAGGATTACCATTGAATTCGTTCTGAAATTCGATCCAAACCCTAACAGAGAGAGAGTGAGAGAGTGACGGAAACGTCGGAAAGGCCGAGTAAAAAAAAGCTACTGTTTGAAGACACGCAAGGCTTTTTTGTTTAAAGCATTTTTGCAACAATGTCCTTATAGTTCAACATATTTGTGGTGTCACCCAATAGCTTTGCTTATATTCCCGTTCAAGTTCATACGGATTTCAGAGAAAAATGCAACGACTGCGTAGTAATTTTTATAAACTCTAAATAATTCGAGTATCGGTTAAGTGAAGAATTCACTCATAAATAAATTTAGAACTTATGTTCATCCATTCAATACGATTCATTTAAAAATTAAATATCTATACTTTGAATTATTGAGTTATGTGGTGGTTCCTTTCTTTTATAGGTTACGAATGACATACGCACATTCATTTATGTGCATCGAGCTTAGATGAACTTGGTACAGTATCCGCTTAAATTTAGTTCAACAGGACATCAAACTCCATATGGTGTAGCCCCAAAGTCACACATGATAAGTCCAACATTACTGTGGAGGTGGTCCTAAGCAAAGGCGGCTCAGGTAGGTAGGCAGATGCGGCAATCACGTCCCCTTAATTATGGGCTCTCTATTATAGCAAAATTAAAATTAAGAATAACAAAAAGCCTAAAAATTTTGAAATAGAACTTAATAAATGCCTACAAAATATAAACATTTAAAATTAGTTTACAAAAATAAAATTTAAAATAAAAAGTTGGACATTCTAGAAACTTGCACTATCATCCAATAATAATTTGACTCAATCAGTTTTTACTTCTCTTTTCAAAACAATAGCACCCTTCACAATAAAACTTATTTCCCTAAAACCTAGCATCGCAACTGGCTGCTCTATTGTTAATTAACTTAACTTAAGTTTTTTAAAAATGAATTTATAACTCATTTATGTCTAAAATGATGAGATGGTGAAGTTAGCAGATGATTCTTTTAAAATTAATTATTTTTATTATATGGTAGATCAATCAATATCTTTAGAAAAAAAATGTATGAAGTTGTATTAGATTGTTTTCCAAATTGTTTAGTGCATATAGAATACTACTTATTATATTTGTTTTGCATCTACAGTCAAAACCAAAGATTATAAAATTATGGGTTAATGTCCTTTTTAGTCCCTAGGTTTTTAGGCGGGGTTCTTTTTAATCCCTAGGTTTTATTTTTGTTCAAAAAAGTCCCTAGGTTATTTACGTTTGTCTTTTTACTCCTTCCGTCCAATTTCGTCACTCCCGAACCCAGTCAGCTAACGGTGTGACACGTCACACCCAATAGAATATTGCCACGTGTACTAACTTTTTTAAAAATAATAAAAATGTCCACATGGGCAAAACGTTAAAAAAAAACAAGGGAGAGGTACCCGTGGCCACCACCGAACGGGGAGCCCAGATCTGGGCTCCCGCTCGCCGGTGGCCAGACGGGAGCCCAGATTTGGGCTCCCCGTCGACGGGGTGGCCGGGGGCACTCACCTCGGCGACGGGGGTGGTCGGGGGCACTCAGACGACGGGAAGCCCAAATCTGGGCTCCCTGTTCGGTGGTGGCCACGGGTACCTCTCCCTTATGTATTTTTTTTTATTTTTTTTTATTTTTTTTACGTTTTGCCCATGTGGACATTTTTATTATTTTTAAAAAAGTTAGTACACGTGGCAATATTCTATTGGGTGTGACATGTCACACCGTTAGCTGACTGGGTTCGGGAGTGACGAAATTGGACTGAAGGAGTAAAAAGACAAACGTAAATAACCTAGGGACTTTTTTGAACAAAAATAAAACCTAGGGATTAAAAAGAACCCCGCCCCAAAACCTAGGGACTAAAAAGGACATTAACCCTAAAATTATTTAAGAACAACTATGTCTTAAGACAGATTAAATGTTTAACAATTTTATCTATTGAAACTTATTTATTAGTTGAACTTTAATTAGTAATTTTGCATCTAAAAAATACAAAAAAAATAAATTTATAGTTAAATTTTTTTAAAAAAGGTCTCATTTTTACAACTTGCCTAAGGTCCCCAAAAATATTGAGCTGCTCCTAGTCCTAAGAAATTGTCTTTTTTTTTCTTGGCAATAGTGAAAATTCATTTCACACAGGATATTACATGATGGCTGCATACGGACAGGCCTTCGGGGCCGGTTACAACGCACAGGGGCGTGACGCCCATTACAACAACATTTAGGACTCAAAGGGTCATACAATAAACGACCTTAAAGGTCTCAATCCAAACGGTCATATATGTCTCAATCCAAATGGTCATATAGGCCTCATACAACCGGGCCATAAGGCCCATAAATTCTACTCGAGTCTAAACACCCGGATCTAATATAATTCATGCCGAGAACGGCGATACAAGTCGTCGAGAATAAGGGGTGGACAAGTATCATGCTTCCGCGTCTCGGAATGAGAGACTGAACCAGTAGAAGGGGACTATGTACAGGTGGTTCCCAACAAAAATGGTTGAGGAACAATTAAAGTCCTGAAAGATCTGTGGGCATGAGATATGGATGCCCGCAAAATTGAAGATCTGGTACACCTAAACCGACCTTGAAGAGCGCATCCACTAGAGAGAGCCATAAAGAAAAGGTTAGTGTTCGCTCCTTCTCAAAACATACCCTTACCAAAAGAAAACAAAATCCGAAGAAACAATTTTGAAGTATTTGTTTTTGCTCAAAATTTTCATACTCTAAAATATTGGATAAACATAAATTTTAGTGCAAGCCAAACCTTACAGCCGCCTATATACTACTTTTCAAATTATTTTGAGTGTAAGCCAAACATCAAAAATTATTTGCATATGCGTTAGAGAAACACTACAAAAATAATTAATTTTTCTCATAAATATTGACATCAGCAATTTTTTTTCAGTATTTTTTGTTGAAACAAACACAACCTAAGTATCGAATTGTTATAGGAATAGCAAAACCGTAATTAATTAAGAGATTTTACAAAATATTTCTCTAGGTAAAAAACAATTGCTTAGTATTCAAACGACGTCATTGTTTTATTTATACGGTTTGTGTCTGAATAAAAATTCTTCCTCTTTATTTTGTTATAATATACATGCAATAAATATAGATATTGTGAAAATGGAAAAAAAAAACATTTCTTACCTTTAGGGGATTACCTTGTTGTGATTCTTAGGATTTTGGGTGGAGTATTGACTATGGTAAGAAATATAATTCTAGACCGAACGGTTTGGATATTTGTTCATATGCATGGGTGGATCTAGGGGGTGCGGGCGGGGGCGGCCGCCCTCACTGGCTTCAAAAATTCTTTGTAAATTTTTTTTTTGTTATTAAGAAGCAGACCCGTCCCCACTGACCCAGCCGCCCCGGCCTGCTTCCAAGGCCAGTGGGGCGGGACTAGGCCAGCGGGGGCATACCCACTGGCCCAGTCCGTGTGACCTAATTGCTTAATTTTTAAAAAAAATCAAAGGGTAAAATTACGTCGTTTCACCCTCTGATTTTTTTTAAAAAAATTACTCACGCCTCTCTCTCTCACTCTGCAATCTCTCCGTGTCTCCCTCAGCCCTCACTCCTCAGCAGTCCCTCTCACTGGTTCATTATCACTTTAACTGCACTAATACATAAATTATGTAGGTCATCACTAATTTATCATTTGCCAATTAGAAAGGAAAACACATAAATATTATTTTTGATTAATCTAATTTATTACTAAGGTTATTTTTTAACGAGAAATAGCTGAGTGCACCAATATTTTTTGACAGAAGAAGATTCCTTATCTTCATATAGGCATCAAACTCCATAATTATTTATGGGTGTTAAGAATTGTCTTCCTCATATGCTGATGAACATTTTGTTTTGTTCTTTTTAGATAATGGATATATTTTTTTATAAAAAAACCACGAAGCATGGAGTCGTCTAATACTCCTAATGTGACTACTACTTCTAATGGAGATGTAGTTCAAAAAGATCTCGCCCTTTGTTGAGTTCGGATGATATTATTTCTGACCTAGGGTTGCGTAAATCTATTGACTTGTGCAGCACAGACCGCACTTGCTATCATTAAAGACATTAGGGATGAATTTTTTTGTCTTATGGTTGATGAGTCTCGAGATAGTTCAGTGAATGAGCAAATGACAGTGATTTTGAGATATGTGAACAAAAGTGGATATATTATTAAACGGTTTCTTGGTGTAGAACATGTTACTGACACATGCTACCAGTCTTTAAAAACTGCTATAAATAAATTGTTTGCAAGACACGGGTTATAAATTGTTTATTGGTATGGATACGTGTATTTCATTATTTTTAATATTTGTAGTTCTTAATTTGTGATATTGTAATTTTAAGACATTTTTTACATTATGTAGAGTTTTTTTTTTGTCATTTTCCCTTAGAAATTCGACCCCTCATTCTATATCCTAGATACACACTGTTCATATGCATGATATGGTTGCACGTATGTGTCTATATATTGTTTTAGTAATCAAATTGAAACAGTTTTTTAAAATGAATAATATATATTTTGTAATCTCTAACTATGGTTTTTTGGACACTTTGCACTCATGTCTATTTTTTTTGTCATATTACATGTATTAATTATCGAGTTCAAACACTTTGCACATTTTGTTAAATTTTGATGAAAATTGATTTTTAACAATTAAATTATGAATTTACACTTATATGATAAATATCAAAAAAATTATGGTGCCAAAATTATTATTTGGCACGTTAAATAATTATTTTTCATTCAAATTGATGAAAAATTAAAACCTGGAGCTATAATAGAGCTAGAAATTTATATTTGGGGGCCTGACTTAGTAAAATAATGATTCAATATTTAATATTCTTGATTTAATTTTAACAAAAATATATATTATAAAGTTATATTTTAATTTAAGACATAATAATGCTATTAGTAACTTACTGACTTAGATGTACTTTCGTGATAATTATGAACAAGGATCATTAATTATAAAATAATGTTTATCTTCTTAAAACCCAAAATTTATAACATCCAATATTTTCTGTAAGTAGGGCAAGTTCGGTTTCCACTTTTTTTTAGGATTTACATCCGATTTTTTACATTATAATCTCAACATCACAAAAACACGCATTCCAATACAATCCAATATTACATTTTTTACAAACATCAATACAATTCAACAACTATTGCACGCAGATCAATATCACTCTAAAATTATCTAAATATTCACAATTATATTAAAATCCTATAATTTTACTTCAAATGAACATCCCCATAATAGATAAAATAAAAAAACATGGATGGAAACAATCTATTGTTAGAAAGGCTTAAAAAAATAAAAGTAAATCATACATTATAAATCTTGTTATTAAATATATTGTCACAAGAAACAAATTTATCTAGAAACTTTGAATTTAGAAAAAATTATAAATGATCAAGATTCAAACTAAAATCTTGAAATTTAATAAAACATTGATTTAATATATTTGAAGGAATCTAAATATTAAATTTTGAATATATATATATATAGGGAGGGTTCTAAAATTTTTGGAGTGCAAAATCTTACATGGAAACAAAATGTTAAAATTTTATAGTGAGTAAAAAGTGAAGTTAGAGAATAAAAAAGTTGGTGAAAAAATGAAAAATTTAATAAAAAATATTAAAAATTGATGATAGAAGTTAGGAGAGAGATGAAAGCAATCTCTTCATAATGATTTTTGTAAAAATTGTGTAAAAAGGAGCAAAGGGCAGAGGAATTTAAAATTTTTGAGTTTTTGGTGTTGGGTTCAGGACTTAAAGCCCAATGTTAGTGGGCATTCTTGTTGTTTTGGGGTAAATTTTTGAGTATTTGGTGTTGGGTTCAGGACTTAAAGCCCAATGTTAGTGGGCATTCTTGTTGTTTTGGGGTAGGTATGTTAACGGGAATTCTTAGGTTGTGTTTGCATAAAAAATTTCACAAATTTTTTAACCCTATCACAATAAAATATTACAATATAATTTATTTTTCCCATCAAATCATAACTTTTCATTACAAAAAATTTAAAAAATTAGCTTTATTCACTTTTTCACTAAAACTAATAACAAAAATTTTAACAACCCAAAAATTTTGCAATACAAACTCACCCTTGACGAGGCCTACGTAGACACATCCGAAAGAGGAAAATTTGCTCCACAAGGCCGAACATGTAGCGGGCTCTAGAATGTTCATTGTTCCATCTCCATATCTGGCAGCGCATATCTTGGCCGTCCATTTCAGAAAACCCTAATTCCCTTCACTTCCCACTATAAAATACTCCATCTTCGCTCCCTTGCATTGAGCCTGTAGTTGTTTGCTACGAAATTTAGAGCTCTGCTTTAAATGAGCGTTGCTTTGCATGCTCGCATGAACCTGTCAAACAGGTTTCCTTTTACTTGTATGTTCTTTTTACTAGGAAGCTCAATGTTTTCAATCTCCCATCTTTTGTTTGTGTAATCGCGTGCGTGGGTATGAATGTTATGATTTTGATAGTGGTCGGTGATGAAAAATATGAAGGCTTGTTTCTCAAAAACATTCGCAGTGGCCGCCTGAGAGCTTTCGCCTTCGCCAGGCTAGAGAGCTTGTGCTGCTTTTATCCTTCCTTGGATGTCTGAGACTGAAAATTTGGTCTAGTTGCTTTCCTTGTTTTTGTTCGCTTTATTACTTCCGGATATGTAATCCTTCAGAAATGGCTGCTCGCGCCTTTTATCTTTTTAGGAGATGCCGAATTTGTTTAAAGCTTTTGGTAATGGTAAGTTTTGATTGAATTATTCGGGGACTTTTCGTCTGCCCCTTTAGCAGTGTTCTGAGTGCTTCAGGGATGAACGGTTCCCTGATATTCATCCATCCGATTCACTTTGTCAGCTGTCTCTTCTGTTGTCTTGCTGATCATTACAGGGTGGTACATTCTTCGTAAGTATAAATTATAATGAATGTGAATGTATCTCAGAGTTCCTTAGTGTAACTGATTTACTTTTTTGTGTGAATTTTGTTCGTTTAATTTGGCTGAAGAAGCTAATGTTTGAAGAATGATCGGAAACGTTGTCTAGAAATTATGTTGTTGTCAGTGCCATCATTTTGATTTACACGGTACTTTACTCGCAGTGTAGACATGGGACAAGGATTCCCTGTTAAGAGGGAATTACCTAATGTGTCCTAACATACCATTGGATGGATGACAATTACCGATGCAGTTTTATCAGATGTGTGAGGCGTCGAACACTGTTTTGCAGTGAATGCTAGTAACTTGAGCTTCAATGCATTTGAAGCTTTTTTTGTTTTGTCTGAAGCTGTTAGATTATAAGCGTGATTTTTCAAGGCCCCTTAGATGTTACAGTGGATACTACGAGCTTCACTTTTCTATGTTCTTAACAAATGTTGATGATGACAAATCCTAAGGCTTGTTTCTCAAAACATTCGCAGTGGCCGCCTAAGAGCTTTCGCCGTCGCCAGGCTTGAGAGCTAGTGCTGCTTGATCCTTCCTTGGATGTCTGAAACTTTTATACCACACTTCTTTAGAGAGAACTGTTGGCATGCTATGTTACTTGGTATCAGTTGAAACAATTTCCTATGTTTTCTAATTTTTGCCTTACCTACAATTTTTCCTAGAGACTGCCGAATCTCATGTTGCATTGAATATGCAATATGAGTACTGTTTGTTTTTTATGTTAATAGTTATGTTAATGTCCGATGATGACAAATCCTAAGGCTTGTTTCTCAAAACATTCGCAGTGGCCGCCTAAGAGCTTTCGCCTTCGCCAGGCTTGAGAGCTAGTGCTGCTTCTATCCTTCCTTGGATGTCTGAGGTCTTCAACCCCTGATATCTACTACTACTTTTTGTTCAGTGGTTTTGTATTTTCCTCGTGCTACTAATTGATTTTCTGTGAAACCCATTTGATTCATTTCTTACATTCGCATATGTTTTTTGGCCACGTTGATATAGGCACTGGTTGAAATGTTCGCTTTCATAATGAAATCAATTTACCTCATACCGGATTCTTTGTAATTTTGTTGTCTTGGATGTGGATATCCTGGGCCATGGCTCCAATTCGAGTTTGCATTCTATGTAAGCTTAGAATTTGCTCTTAGGGGATTTGTAGTGTAATAGGGATAGTTATGGATACATTCATTCAGATTCTTTCAAATGGCTTTTGTTTCCAGTAATTTATGAGTATTAAGAGCCATTAAGGAGCATCCTATATGACTTCTGAAGACTGCTCGATGTAATTGCAAAGCATAGGAGCTTAAGGTTTTCACGAACGTGTCAGTCCTTAGCCTTTCATTGTCTGAGTAAGATAATTTAAACAACAAATAGAGCAGTTGAATCCAAGCACAGATTTTAACTGGGAGATTGGGGACGGACTCTTTGGTGGTTTGAGCCGTGTGTAGCTAGAACTTCCGGGAGTTCGAAGGAGGATAGCGGAGGAATTGAGGGCTGGGGTCTCAATCGCCATATACAGCCTTGCGCGGTGGCCACTGCCTCTGGCCCCGCCATTGAGAGAGAGAGAGAGAGAGAGGGAGTTGCGAGGGCGGCAGTAAAAACTCCTCTGAAACTCGACCTGGACCTTAGTAAAATTATTATTTTTCTATTTTTGATGCCACCATCAACCTAGAGGCTCCATTGCCATAGCCAAAAAAACACCATCCGGGCAAAAATGGAAACCTGCCCTCGGTTATGGGGCAATGACCAGCATTGGTTGTGGTGGCGGTGATCCGCTTTTTGCCGGTTCCAATTTAATCGGCTACCGGGGCTGGCTTGCATAGAGTCCTATGGAGGGTATTTGTATAGATTAATATTTAGGTTGCGTTTGTTTAGCTTGAAAATGTCTTTTTAGGAAATATTTTCAACTTCTCTTATGTTTGGAGGGGCGGAAAATATGGGTTAACAAATAGAGGTTAAAGGAAAATGTGCCAACTAAAATTTTTACTTGTTTAAGTTATTTTTCAAATTTTAACTCTTTGTCAGTCCTCATTTTCAATTTTGAAGAATTCAAATCATTCATACACTTCCTTAATTTAATATAAAAGTTATAGTATATTTTAATTTAATTTTTAATTTTATAGTATCTCATATTATTATTGTTATTTTATTTATCTACATATAAATGACTTAAATTATTATTAGTTTTTTTAAAAAGTCACATACGTAGTTAGTGTGTCTAAAAATGTGTCACATGAATTTTATTTTTTGTCTATATATAGCAGCAAAATAATAAATAAAACCTTACATTCATAAATAGAAGACTACAGGTCCAAAATAGCATTCGAAATTTTTGTCTTTGTATTAAATATATCTATTGAAAGGATAAATTGAAATTGTTATAAAATATAAATTTAAATTTTAAATGACAATCAAATATTATACACTCATTTTTAATTGTAATTATTTTCAGTAAATATTTTCTCATTTTCTTTCGGTTCAGGCACAAACAAACTGTCAATAGTTGCAAATAATTTAACACAATTTAAGGTTCGGACAACTCACAACTATACGCGTTTGTTTAAAAGCTATTCTACTGGGCCGACTAAACTTCGTGCTTTATTGGTACATCTTACTTGCCTTGAAATGCACATGTGAAATGCACGTGATCAATCTGGGGGCGAATGAGAGGGATAACAGGAAAACTATGGCCAAAATGGCAGTGGCGGCGGCGTGGGAACGGGAAAAGGTGATTCGCAGAGGGAAATGGAGGACATTCCACGCTGGAGGAGAAGAACGGGGTTCGAGAGACGAAGGAGCAACCACGCGTGACCATGGACTTCAAGACGCGCCGCTGGTTGAGAACCGGAGAAGATGACCGACTTAGCGCTCTTCGTGCGTAGTCCAACCAGCCGGCGCGCGCAGGTCCAAAGGAGGCGAAAACCGTTGAGCATCGCTTGAAAGCCACCTGCAAGGAAAAATCAAAAAACCACTCAAACAAACACCATCCGACCGGACCAGAGAGAAGGAGAGGGAAGAGGAGGGGATGAATGAGCCGAAGCTCCCCCTCCTCCGTAAGGACTCTTGCTGTCGGGGGTAGGCACTCGGCTGAGAGCGTCTGGGGGGGGCTTCTAACTGCTACTACTAATCTGTTTATCCTTTGTGAATACGCAACTCTTTTTATCCTTTAGTGGTTTCAGATTCATTTTGGTTGATACGTTTATCCCTCATCAAAGATACAAAAACTGACATACTTCAATTAGAATGAAAATTGAAGGAGGCGCAAGGCTTAAAAAGACAATACTCAGAAATCTCAGACGTGGGTTCGGGACTTTGTCTCGCATAAACTGTGTTTCAGCTTTTGGTTTTCACTTGGCTGCTCTTTTGGGCGTTGTTGGTTTGATTTTGGCAATAAGCGATGGTAAAGTGGGCGATTTGTGTAGCCTATCTTGGTTTTCTGTAAGGACGAGTCGGCCGGAGAAGTTGCGTTTGGTACCCGGGTTCAGAGGCGGATGTAGGGGGTGCGGTCCTGGGCGGCCGCCCCCCATTACATCCCAAAAAAAGTTTTTCATTTAGTTTTTATTTTTATTTTTTATTTTATTATTTGTATGTTGGCTGGGCCTATGGGGCCCGACCCCCTTCGTCCAGGCTAATCTAAGTATATTTGATTCTGCAGTTTTTGAGCCTTACAAGGACAGTAAAGTAGATCTTCTGGCACCTAAGTTGATAGCTGGTTCTTTTTCTATGTATCCTTAACGGCAAATGTGTTATGCGTGGTTCAGTTCTTGGGTTGTTGGCTTGCTCGGGCTAGGAAACTAGGTGGAAGGAGATCCAGAGGCGGATGTAGGGGGTGTGGTCCTGGGCGGCCGCCCCCCATTACATCACAAAAAAGATTTTTAATTTAGTTTTTATTTTTATTTTATTATTTGTATGTTGGCTGGGCCTATGGGGCCCGACCCCCTTCGTCCAGGCTAATCTAAGTATATTTGATTATGCAGTTTTTGAGCCTTACAAGGAAGTAAAGTAGATCTTCTGGCACCTAAGTTGGTCTTCATTGCCCTTGATTTAAGACAGGTGAATACTTTTCCACCTGATGCAGCTTTCTATGATGTGGTGAGAGACAATTTGAAATATCCAACATAATTGTTTCACCTATCAATATACCCCGTAAGATATAAAAATTAGACTATTTGGAATTGCAGGTACTGGTTTGGGTATTAATTGTCATTTGATTTTGGTATTAAGAGATTTTTCTCTGTCACATACAGGTACTAGTTTCAAAATCCAGAGGAATGATTAATAAAAGAAATGGTGGAAGTTTTGGAGGAACCATTCAGCATAGGAAAAATGGGAAAGACATTTTCGGGGAGTATGAAACCAAGGATCATATGAAGCGCAAAGCTAGCGAGATTGAGAAAAGCAATGTTTTAAGAACATGTCTAATAGATATTCATTTAAGTAATTACATCTTATTAAAGTACATTCCTAATTTGTAAAGATTCTTGTGTTTGTTGTAAAATATTATTAATCAATAATGAAGTATATTTTGTTTTATTATCCTTGGTCTTTAAATTTTTACATCCAATTAATTATGATTATTAAAATAAATTTGTATACGGATTAAAAAAGCATGTATAGAAAATATAGGAAAAAATTAGTGGTGATTTGGAAATGTAGGAAAAAAAAGCCGCTATAGGTGGCAACTGACCGCCGCTATAGGTCTATAGCGGCGGTCATGTTAGGTCTTTAGCAGCGGTCACCGACCGCCGCTACAGACCTTTAATCCCAAAAAAACCGCAACCACGGTTGGGCCTATAGCGGCGGTCACCCGAACCGCCGCGTTAGATCTATTCCGACAGAGCTATAAGGCGGTCGCGACCGCCGCTAAAAAATCGCTGCTATAGGCCAAAATGACCTATAGCAGCGTTTTTTGGCCTATAGCCGTTTTTTTGTAGTGACAGTTTTTTGCATGGAAAAAAAAATTTCTTATCATTTCGCCTTTAAAATTCGACCCCCATAAATTTTGATCCTGGATCCGCCACTGCCCGGGTTGCAAAATCTTGGTAATAATTGTTTCCTCAATGTAATTTTGCAGGTACGGTTATTTCGTATATACGGGTTTCTCTTGTTTGGTTGCAGATGGAAAATTGGGAAGGAGAAGAGAGAAAAGGGAAAACGCGAGTGGCCTATTTTAGTTTATTGAAGTTTCTATTCTGTCTACATGAAAAATTTAAGAGACTCAAATTTATGTTTCTTTTATCTTTTATTCTTTTTTTCTTAGTATCAGAGCGAGTGTAAAGTCTTCTATCCTTTTATTTTTTAAACTATCCTTTTCTTGTTTGGTTTTTATATCCGGAATATTTGTCAGGCGCTGACTAGCTGTCTATACTTTCAACCTTTTCTCCAAAAAGTTATAGAGGATGGTGAATTATCAGTGGACGAGGGACAAGTTGCAAGCTTGCCGCTTACAGCTGCTTTGGCTACTTTATTAGAAGGTAAAATTAGGTCTATGGAAATTATGCGAACCTTGTTTAAGGGAAGTTTGGCATGCATTTAGTCTAATGTTGCGTTGCCGCTGTTTTTTTTTATGAGTAAATGTATAGCTGTTGCAAATTGCATTCATATGGAAATATGCATACCGTGCAATCATTTGATTGTGAACTATATTTTGAGCACATAGAGAGCTTTTGGCTTTCTAATATATTAGCTCTCATTCATGAAAACAAGTTTCTGAAAATATGCTGATGAAATTATGCCATCTCAGTTTTGATTCCTGGATTATATTAACCTTGAAAATTGGCACTTCATGATGACAATGGTTATTTTTTGTCCTCACTCAGACAATATTTTTGTAATTTTTCCAAACGTTTCTGCCTATTTTTCAAGCATAACCATCAATGCTAGATGATGAATTATTTGTTAGCTGTGAATTTGTTATTAGAAAGTTGTATAGTTGCCTAAACAATATTGACTTGTTGCTCCAGCGTAAGTTGTGAATGGTTCGTATCTGTAGAATTATGTGAAGTTGGTGCAGGAAGAGTTGTTTCAAGTCCAAGGGATCTGATGCGAGATATGGCCCCTTATATTCCAAATTTTAATCTGACAGCCCAGCAGGTACAATGTTGCCTTTCGATTGCTTTAACAGCATGAGCAGATTTTGATCTAGTCTCTACTTTTTTATTTCCATGTCCCTGTAGGATGCAGCAGAAGCTTTTCTTCATCTTTTGTCCTGTTTAAGAGAGGAGTTTTCAGAGTGTTATTTTCCAAATCAATGTTCTTTAGTTGATGTTTCTGCGTCTAGTTGTAGGATTCTCATCCCAAAGATGAGGGAAGATTGGTCTGAGTAGGACAGATGGAAGGAGCACTTCCTTGGACCATTTGATGGCATTCTTGGTAGCATATTAACTTGTCAAAGCTGTTCATCTCAGGTTCACGTGGCTTTAATTAAGAACAAGTCTTAATGAAATGCTTATTGTCAAAGGCTTATTGGATTTTCATTTCTGGCTAAATTTTGCATGCAAAAAGTAAAATGTGATTGGTTGCAAATGATATAACTCTGCTGATTACTTTGCTTCGTGAAATAGAAATTTTCACAGTAATACGTTATTTCAGTCTTTGTTCAATCTTTCATGTTTGTCTTTGGGTTTGGAGAATTATTGGGTCCAAATTTTTCAAGAAATAATTAATTCAGTACACATAAACAGTAGAGGCTATAATTATAATCTTCTGTACCCCCTTTCTCCTCCTTATCTCCCTTGATTTGCCTATTTTTCAATTTTTTTTCTTTGTTAATCTTGCAGATGTCACTGAGTTTTGAATCTTTTCATAGCTTGCCTCTGTCACCCCTGTTCGCCAATGGTGCCTCCGTTGTATGTTCAGTTAACATGTTGCTATTTAATACATTTTGTTTGTTTAAGCCCATCACTTGCTTCTCTGTTCTCGTGGCCATTCCCCCCCCCCCCCCGGTCCCCGGTAACTGAGGGGCTTCTGTTGTTATGCTATTTTCGATTGTCTCATTCCCTTGCCAATTAGATGGCTGGGTGTACTTTGGAGGATTGCCTGAAGCAGTTCAGCGCTGCTGAACATGTTGAGAATTACAACTGCAGCCACTGTTGCCATGTTGCTGGAATAAGTATTTAACTTCACTCTGGGCAAATGAGGTAATTTCCTTTATGTTTCTAGTCTATTTACTCCCTTAGTGTTAAAGTTTAGGGAAAAAGGGGGGGGGGGGGTGAGGGAGCTTTTTTACTGCCTTAGATTATTTTTGTGTTCGTCTAGGTGTGGAACTCGAGTCTTTTTGGACTTTTTACGTCAAACAATTGACTACTATTTATCTACTTTGTGGTTCTTGTGCATTTGTTTCCAGGTGGAGATTGAAAAACTTAGGAGATGTAGTGAGCAGGAAAACTGTGACTGCCGAAGACTGCTTCATCTAGCAACACTACCATGGTCAAATAAATTATCCTACACGCTAAAGCAACTAAGCATTGCTCGTTGTCTGAAGGTAAACATGCTGAACCTTCTCTTGTAGGAATGAAACTTAGAAGTACTTCCCGTTGTCAACTGGACATTGAAATATTTTTAGAGGTGAACAAAAACTTGGTATGGCTTTATGTTTAGGTGGTTGCTATGTGATTGTAGGATGAGTCTGGCAGAAATTCATTGCACTTTAGGGGCTGGATTTTTTTTTAGGTTTTAATGAATTCCTTGTTCCACACCCGTGGATGAATGTGTATGCCAGCAACATTTGCCACAGATGATTACTTTGCGTGATTTTGACATACCAGGGAGATGGTGGACTACTTTTTAGTTTTTAATATTTAAAGTGAAAAAGGCAGCTGGAACCAGCTTATCAAAAGTAATAATGGGAGAGAGAGAGAGAAGATGCTGTTGGAACCAGGCATGATTTCATCCAAGAAACACTGCATAAAAAACTTTCTTTAATAAAAAAAACATTTCATTTTGAAATCATTTTGCAATACTGCATGGAAAAGATAACTGCAAATCCCATACTTTAGTTTTGCAACACATGATAATGAAAGCCAAACTCTGCTCAGAACATGCATTTTAGAATATTTCATTTCATTTCCAAGGGCACCCATCAAACTGATCATCTACGTGCAGATTCTATGCATTCATCTTAAACGAGTATCAATAAATATGTTTGGAGAACCCATCAAACTTCAGGTACTTGAATCTTCTTGCTTCTGTTTTATTTGATCCTTAAGTTTCTCACTGTTTCAGGCAGACCATTGATTTTTACTTCACGTCAATTCTTGAGTGTGGTTACTTCCGTTGGCTCTGTCTGTTTACTTTTACAATGTGTATCTATCTATACGCTCTTCTCTTTCATGGTTCTTGCATCTATTTGATTTGATCCTTCTTGAACATGTTGTCCTTTAGTTCTCGCATACGCTGTGAAATAGCACAGAAGCATTCCTTCTGAAATTTATGCAAAGAAGTTTGAATTCTCTCCTGATGATTGTAGGGACATATTTCTTTTCCATTGTTCTTGTACCTCTACCCATTCATGACAAGTGGAGTGGGAATAAAGAGCTGGGGAGAAAAATTGCAAAAAGAGCAAGTGAAACTACGATGTGAAATTCCAAAAGCTCTTTCCAATCATTTCAGTTTGCAATCCGATGTGAGAAACCTAAATTTCATATATGGACCAAGGAAAAAAGATATACCCTCAAAAGAATTTGCTCCAGTCGAATCGGAGTGCTCTGCAAATGTACAAGCTGTTCAGGAAGGAGCAAATTTGCCCCAAACTGATGGATGCTTAAAATCCCTGCCTGCAATCATGTGTTTGCAATCTGATGAAAAGGTAGGATTAGCTTTGCCGATATTTGTTTGGTCAGAGTTAATTGACTTGTGTTTCTCTAACCTCACGTTCCAAAACCTGTTAGATCAACGGCAAACATGAATGCTATTTTTTAGTCAATGAGTTTCAATCCTTCATGGTCAGTATTTGGCCAAACAAAAACGAGAGCTACTTCAAGGTTGGCTTTTATTGACATCATGTGTTTTGGTGCAGGTGACTGTACCTCCAGAAAGTAATGTGTACCTGCTTGTTTCTGTAGTGGAGCACTTTGGAAAAGCTGGTAGTGGGCACTATACTGTTTACATAAGTGTGGGAGCTGATTTGCTCAAGGAAGACCCTGATGATGAATTTGAGCCTGCCTCGGCACATTGGTTTTTTATTTCAGACACTCAAGTGCACGTTGTTTCAGAAAAAGATGTTCTTGCTGCTGAGGCTAGCCTGCTCTTCTATGAGAAACTTGTCCAAGGCTGAAGAATGCATATTTGAAGTTGTGAAACTTCCATTTTTATACCATGAAGGCCAAATATTGCAGCTCTAATTGAAACTCCCAAGAAGGCATTTGTACCTTGGAGAGGTTTGAAAAATTGACGGTGGGTGTGGAAGATCTCTAATTGGAAGAAAGAGAATTGTATAGGCTCATTTTCAGTCATTGTTGCAGCTTGTACATCCTTCTCCATAAGTTTTTTTTATTTGTATTTTTCACTAAGCTTCTCCCAAGTTGAATTGTAAAAAGCATTTGGTGCTAAACTTGGACTTAGAAAAAAAAACTCTCTCTGATAATTATACAACGACTTTACACGAGAGAGCTTGTTATTTTTAACCCATAAACTTTTTTTTTCTTTTTGATCAACACTACAACTACTTTCCCATCCATCCTGAATCTGAATCTGACAGTCATGAATCCTTGAGAAAAAAAAGAGAACCGTCAAGAATCCGACCAGAGTATGTTTGCCAAAATGTTTGGAAATATTCTCGAAATTTTGGGAATCTTTACTTTATTGAGATTTATTAGGGTTTGTGAAAGGTAAAGAATGTATGTGTAAAAGTTAAAAATGTTGGAGTGTGTTTATTTTGCTAGAATTTTCATGCCCCAAAATGTTTGGGAAACAAACATACCCAATACACGTGTTTGCTACTGATCACGATTACCGGTAATTAACAAAATTTCCACTTTTGAATATTGTTAATTAGTACAAAAGCTCAATATGCTAATGAGTATATGATCAAAACAGAATATTCGTTGTTCTCGCACGTATATAGAGAAAAAAAATCACACGTGTGTACACAGACACGCCCAAAAAACTGTGGAAAAATAGTGAATCCTATTTGAAGACAGCAAAGTCGATCAAGAAGTTTGCTAGCTACGTACACAGCATGAGAAAAGGGATAATTAATCAACAATCTCTCAAACAAACTTACGAATTAATTACAGTGTTTATTGGTTAATTTTTCATGTTTCTTTAAATCTTTTGCCATTTGAAAATCCACATTTTCTTTTATAATTAACGTCGTTGGTTAATTTCCGATTTCAGCTGTGCGTTACGAAGATGCATATTAATTATGGGCTAATTTATTAGTGGATCTGATCATTTGACGAATATTAATTAGGTAACAAAGTTCTGTACGTGTAGCTAGACACAGAAGAATAATCAAAAGATGATCCTGCCTATACATATATAATAATATATGAAGAATATTGCTTAATTAACTTGTCACACTAATTACTGTGGAGCAATATATAGACGTAATTATTCCTGCGGGAGGGACCAGGGTTTCCAAATAATAATAAAAAAAAGGAAAAAAAAACATATTCCTGTTAGACAGACATTAGTATTACTACACCAACGACTGTTCAGGTTGAGGAAACATCTGAGCTTCCGGCTGTGTTTGCTAAGGTTTGCATAAAGGATGGAAACTTTGACAGATCTTCGCGAGGGAATAATATTTTGGCAGCAGATGGGTTCAATGTAGCTGTAGGGTTTTCCATTTATTTAATCACATTTGGATACAAATCCTTTGCAATATGGGGGTTAATTCTGACGGCGTCTGTTTGAGGCCGCATGCATGAGTTTCTTGATTCTAGGGTTTTCTAAGTTTTAAATGTCTTTATGGCGTGGTAATTTTATTAGAAAATATTGATTTCTAACACATATATACACGTTTACAGTCAGCCTATTATTTATTAATTAATCTTTCCATAAACCTAGCTAGTTTACAAAAGAATATCCATGATAGACCAAATACATGCATATAATATATCTATTTCCCGTTTACACTTTCACAACTTTTTTTTAATTTCCATTTTGCCTAATTTATCCGCTCAACCTGTATTAGGGATAATGAGTAACTAATTATAATCCATAGACTGAAGCTTGTCTCGTATGCAATATTTGCATCTCAGTTGTGTATTGGAGGCTTCCTTCTTGCAGGTGTGTAATCTACGGTCACCAAATCATCATTGTATGTCTGTACCCTATCTTCTTTTGGCGAAAACGAATCCTCATGGCTCATCTGAGATATTTCGTTACTAGCCACAGCTCGTAAACTGCGTGCTGCTACCAAAATAAGAACAAAAAACTACTTTTATTAAGAATCAGATCTAGATATCTAGATCATTCAGAGTTGTTGTCATTAATTTAGTTAGGAGAGAAAATTACCTCTGGCAGCGATCGAGAAAAAGCAAAGCATGACAAGAGCTATAAGAACAAGGCGTTTGCATGGAAGTACTGCTGCAGCCATCTCAGCTACTCTCTTATGAAGAGTTGGGTTGTTTTTTTGCATACAGAGCCTCATTTTACTCCCTTATGTAGACAAGAGCGAGTACTTAATTGTCACCTAGACACTTGGACGACTACGTATTCGTAGCGTATTGGGAAATTTGTACGCGACTAGTATGGTCAAACATAGTTCACTTCAATGTCTCCTTCTTCCAAGCATGAAATTGCATGAAAGTGATAGCATGGCGTGCTTAAAGGACAGGTTGCAATGCAAAGACAAGAAAATGCAAGAGGCGTCTGCATATTAACCTGTTGGAGGGGTCTAACTTTGTCTCCCCTTGAAAGGTGCATAATTTGTTGTTATTTCGTTTTTGTTATACTAGTACAGTTCATGCCGCTAAAAAGTACTACTCAGAATTAATTCCCATGTCGTTTAGCTTAAGGGGTGTGATCGCCCTGATGGAGTTTGGGATTTGGTAAAGTTCTTCCATCAATGGGTTTTCTTTCGGTATGAATGATGGGTTTCATTGGCTCTGCTGCAACTAGTAGGCAGTGGAAAAGTACTTATGCACAGACGGAAATTCCAAATTCGAAGAGAGTAAGATAGGGAAATTCTTCACCCTAAAATAAATAAAAGAGTTCATCGACCTTATGAATTGAATCCCATAAAACATCCCTCAAAGTAGAACAGAAGAATTACATGCGCTTTCCTTTTAAGTGCGTTTAAAGACATATTAATTAGGGATCATTTTGATCCAGTGATCCAGGTTATTGCTTCATGTCTCTTCTTGTAGATGTAGGGACCTGGGACAGCTTGCTTCGGGCATGCCGCGGCCGTGTAGGCCTCACTTCATACCTGTTCACTCGCCTGACCAAACCAGCATTAAATTCATGAACCAGTACTGCGAGTCACATGACAATTCCCCTCCTAAACCTAATAGGAAAATACAATTGGAGATCTCTATTTATAGAGACAATACAAAGTATAATAGGAAAATATTCCTATATTTAAATTTGAATCTCTACATTTGAAATTTGAATGTTCATAACAATATCAAAGATTTGATATCGTGGTAATTATAATATCATATCAAATCTTTAAGATTTGATTATGATATTATCTCTAACACAACCATGGCGATCAACAACTTTATGTGCAAATATCACGTGGCATGCACTAAGGGTCATATGCATCGTGGGCCTGCTTTGTCCCTAAACTGCTCATTCTCTAAACATGATATACTTGCTAAATAATGCTTAAAGCTAGCTAGAGACAAAGAATTAGAGAAGCAAACTACGTACAGAGCTCATGAAAATAAATTTCCGATAGGGGTTGTTGATGTGAAAAAATGTTTCCCAGAAAGAAAAGCTGATCAAACTTCAATGATCCCTTGAACAACGTTTGTTTTCCCGAAACTTCTAAGTGCACTTTTTTATTCACATGAAACAAAATCCGATGACGGCGACTCAATTACTTGCACCCCCTAATGATTCATAACTTCAAAATTAGTACTGCTTGTTCCCCATGGAAGTTTAGACTGGTAGAATATTTGCAAGTTTTTACATTACCAAAGATTAAATCCTTCATGATATTTTGCATATTGGACTAACATATAGAGCAGCAGATCAAAGATGTCTTTAAGCTGATCATAGAGTTTTTGCTTAAAGAAATTGTGTAGCTGAGTGGTCACCAGGTTGAATTTCTTCAATCAGCCATGGACAATGGCCCCAGTTTATACTTCATTGTTAAGCTAATTTAGCCTCATGGAGATCCCATGCGTGCATTCCAAATATGAGAATTAATGTTACTGGGCGCGCGATGAGCTTCATCTCAGTAATAATTGGCACATCCTTCCTTCAGGAGGGATTGTTTCCGGCCTAGGGCCGAATCCTCTTGTCCACAGATCTTGGATCTTAGAAAACAAATTGTCCAACAACAAAAAAGCAACCAACAAGGAGGTAGGTTTGAAGAATTGATCTATCTTGGTAGGGACCTTCTCTTAGTGTTTATTGAGGACACAATATTTCTGGGAAAAAATGTGAAAGAAACTAATTACAACTAGCAGGGGCTGGCTCTGTTTGTGTTAATGCAACTGTTTTTCGGGGACAGGACACGGACACGGCTCCTTTTTTATATCTTCTTTGCCAGAGTGTGCCGCTTTAATGACCGTATCATTGGCCTCCCAACGCTTCATAGAGTAGGCCCTATATATGACGGTAAGGATTGCTATATCAAGGCCTCCGATAAGAGAATTTTTTATCATCTATGACCTGAATCCGACCTTTCCATTCGGATATGCATGAATTTTGTCTGAAATATCCCATTCTCAATTACCACTGCTATGAAATCTATAATATAAACCCTTCGAATTAGCGAAGCAATTATGTCGTGTGCATGGTTCCCATTTTCGTTGAGAAGAATATAGGTTACCCACTGGAGTAGTACTGAAAAACCACAAAACATGGAGATCGACATGCATGGAACACAAGGGACACGACACTGGCCCGCGAAATGGTTTCTCTCTAGCAGAGCTTCGTGTCTCTCCCAGGGCCAATGCCATCAGTGTCTTATAACGAAGAAATATCAATCTAGGAGACACGAGTAGAAAATGTCAACACTACGATGTAACTCCTCTTAGGGTTTGTGACTCGCCCGTTTGTGCTCTCAAAAGAAGCCGCGGTGAGCCTAATTTTTTTGCTTGTTAATTGGCGATCTGCACTAGCCTGTCTTTGAGTGCATCAATGCAGGCCGTGTACGATACCGGATGAGGAACTTTAAAAATTCTAGTGGGACGTAGATCAATTTATAAAGAATTTGCAAAACCAACATTAATTCTTTGTGTTTGTGTTTTCGTCATCAGATGTCTATAAATTAATTAAGAAGCATATTATTTTCTTTCTTTTTTCTTCGTACCAATGTCCAAAAAGGCTCTTAATTTATGGATCATGCAAGTGCATCGATATCTTTTGCTTGGGTTCGACTGCGAAACTGAGGTACTTAATCATCACATGTTACAAATTACTCAATTAGGTCATATCCTCCAAATGAGATCAGAGTGTATGCAGGCCACGATCAGCACAATTAGATCTGTCCACATACAAATACAATACAAACCTAATTTTAGTAATTTCAATTCGCATTCCTATACATAAGTAATTTCAAAGGGATCATATATATCGATGCATTAAATTGAAATTAGTTTCCCGCAGGTACGTATAGTGTTATATATAGTAGTTGTCCTTAATTTCCCAATTCTGGCAGCTTCTAAGTAGCAGATGATATATATATAGATCGAGAGCCAGCAGAGCTCAAGTCAAGATGATGTATTTCTGGATTGCACAAGGTTTCTGACGATCTCCCTGTCAACGTTGTCAACGTCGGCTATCAATTACAAACATAACTTACGGTGATCAAGTCTTCCTGGCATTAGTTTCAAGATAAGTTGGCCATCAGTGCTTGTCGTCACTGCAGCTGTAGCATCCATTTTCCATGAAAATTTAATTCATCGTCAGATAATCTAGCTACTAGCTGTTATAATTGTGTGGACGTTCAAACCACTCTTTCTCACAGGCCGGTAGGTATAGATTCTGCATATTTGATCGTAGCTGTACGTACGACAAAGCTAGCATCAGACCTTCGGAATCCGAGGCTTCTGAAGCCGCGGGCGACAGTACCACATAAGAATTGCATGCAGAAAAACCCGGCCGACAACCATAATCTGAACTTCCCTCGTTAATTTTGAAAGGAGTGCTCCTATTTATCTATTGCTCAAAAGAATGATATCCATTAACAATCGTATAGCAGCAGTTTGGAATTCAGTTGAAAGGAGCTGATCATTATATATGTATTTGAGAAAATTATACTTTTACAAACTGACGACAAATCACGCATGTCGATTGAGTGATTGAACTTACATGTGGATAAACATGTTTTTCCCATCCCTACAAAACTTTCCATATCCCTCATGACCCCCTCCAAAATTTTCGTAAACCCCCTCCGGCCTCCCAAAAAACCAAACATATGTTCGCACCCAAAACTAAAGAAAGAGGAACAAAAGAGGAGCTAAACTGGTACTTGCTCAACGAAGTTCGGAGCTTTAGTTATGGATTGGAGGCTTCTTTTTTGTTGGAGTGTAATCCATACCCACTAACTCGTCACTGTCCACCACCACATCTTCGTTTGGGGTAGACAGATCTGCGTATCCCTTAGGAGCTTCATTACCCGACACTAGCAAAGTCCTTGCTGCTGCAGAAAAACCAAAAAGCTGCAAAATATCAAATTTGCGCTTCGGAATGTTGCCATCAGATTGATTACAAATAGGCTATAGCAAGATTTACCTCTAGCACTGACGTTGATGAAGCAAAGCAACACAAAGGCCACAAGAAGAAGGCGCTTGCATGTAGGCATCTTAGACTCTTTTGATATATAATTAAATAATCCCCAGCTTGTCTGCGTAGCATCTTCATCTCAGTTGATGTCTTATATAGCCCGAATTAAGAACAGTTCTTGCTACCTAGATTCTAAGAAATGTGACGCAGGTGGACAGTGACGTAAATTTGTTTCTGCAATTTTAACTTGATCAGAAGAATGAATGGTCTTTTTGAGTCAGCATCGATGTCTTCTACTGTTTTGCATGACAATATTATCCATGACTTGGGGGTATATCGTATAATTGTTTTCTCACCAAAGACGTATTTTCTCTTCCCAATTTTTTTTAGGGCAATTAGCTAGCCTAGGATGAACGGCAGTAGTTTGTCTTTAATTAGAGCGTTGCGGGTGGTGGGTTGGTTGTAGAACAAGGCCAAGAGCTTTGGCTGCAAACGGTGACTATTTCCTCGGCAACTCAAAAATAATTGCTTATAACTCTTCCATTTTTCTTGGAAAATTAGGATCTTTACTCAGTAGATTGTAAGAAAAAAGGAAAGAAAAAGGAACTAGAAAAATCTTCAAGCAAGATCAGTCACGGGGCCTGCTGATCAGATGAACTCTACAGCCAGATTAGTGGAGCATCCATTAATCTTTCCTTCAGCCAAGCACGTACGTGAAAGTATCCCTTCCAGGACCAAATGGCTCATATTCCTTCATCAAACATGGCTATACCGAAAATTGCCCATAAGGAGTACCCACTCTCCTGCCATCAAAGTACCACAGCATGGCATATGCCTTTGGAGGTATTTATATCAGTCCTGTTCGATCAATCATGTATGAAACCGTCCATAAATGATGAAGGGAGATGATCAAGACCGGTGGGGACTAAAATCACTTTCGGATACGGGTACTGATAAATCACATGGGAAGCACGGGTACTGATAAATCCAATCGGTGGCCCTGTTTTGTCCCTCGATGCACAGACATCAAAACTGATTGATCTTGCCAATTAAAGGCTTAATATAAGAGAAAGACATCGATGCTGTGAAATAGAAAAGGAAAAATAGAGAGTAAAGGGACATTTCTTTGGGGGCCTAGATTTGAGAAAAGGTTTGCTAGGAATTAGTAGAATAACCCCCTCTGTTTCTATATCCCCACTTAGAAGTAGTACGTACTTCTTTTCCCGGAAAACTTTTTCCCACTTGGACAATCCTTCTTCGGCCTTTTTACCATTCATTAATTCTTTCTTTCTTTCTCTCTCTCTCTCTTTGTCGTATCTTGCCTTTATTTCAACTAGCACATTTTGGTCATACAGAAATACTTTATCAGCAACTCCAAATCGTAGCCATGTAAATAGTGATCTGACCATAGATTTTCCATTTCACGGCAACGATGAAACAATCTAACTAGATACACTATAAATTACTTTATGGGTCTAATTATCGTAGAGCAAAAGCTTTTCCAAAGAAATACTATTTGTTGTCCAAATGCAATAGGCTCATTGGACACACTACAAATTAATAGGAATTGTAAAACTCATTTTAATCAGAAGATTAGTATGTCCATCGTTTACATGTCAGTAGTTATAGATTGATGATGAAAGTTTCTAAGCCTAAAGGTAGGACTTAGGGTATAAGCCATGTCATTTCCCAAAGAAGAATACAAAACTCAATGATCTAGTTTAAATAGTAAATGGACAACAATACCTCTCCCCCGGCCCCCCTTCTGTGGGGGTAAGGGAAAGTGCCCTAGGGGACCTGGTTGAGTTTGACTTGAGAGTTAAGGATTATCTCATCTCTATCTTGATCACTTTTAAGCCCCGCATACGGCACTAAACGAGTGAGCGATGTTTCTTCAATTCGGGGCCCTAGTGCCTGTGGTAAAGCTAGAGTTAAGGCACCACTAGCTAGTGATGAGCCGCCACATGTCCACGAGTAGTAGATGCTAATTAATTCAGCCACCTCGCCCAAATGTACAGCAGTGAGAGCAGACCAAACCTTGAGCACTTACTCTGATGTAAAGGCGTTTCTTTATGAAACATCATTGTGTTTTCTCGGCCACGTTCACGGCCACCATGCAGTGCTGGAATTTAGGGCCCTGCTGCAAGTGAACTACTAACAACCCACTCGTTGGTGACTTTGGCCCACTTCTGATGGTGATCAGGGAGGTTAATTAACAGAAGAACTTATATCATGTGAAATCACCACCTGTTTCAAAATCTTACCAACGCTAAACAAATTTTTTGCCAAATGATTTGCATGTATTGCTTAAATGGCAGAAGAAATATATTTAACTAGGGCCCTGCTGCGCACTAAAAGATTAGCGGTAGCCTTAATAAATTAACTCTGCAGGAGTTTTAGAATATGCCTAATCGACGGGTAATCCCTTTTAAGATCGACATACGTTGACTCGGACGATCCTTGAGGCGCCCTTGAGCAGGAGGAAGCCACATGATGCACATGAACCCAATAAAAGCAGACATCGACAGACATATAAATCGCCTACATCTATCGACTATGTATCAGTCTGGAAAGGTGGTGGTCGGACTATGTCATGGCCCGCTCTTGTTGGTTCGTATATATGGTTCATGGATGTCATTTCCATGGAGGTTTTTGGACTTGTAATTAAGGGTGTCTTTGGACTCTATGGTGGCGCCAATAACAATAATGTCTTGATGCATGTCTAGTCTTTGGGTTTCCTTTTCAGGAGCTGGAGAGGGCACAAGCTCACGTGAATGTGTTGGTTGTCCTCACCGCTTGCTGTGCACGAGGTCAGGAAGATGCCCTAGCAGCCCTGGTCAAGCACTCGATCTATGTTACAACATTCACATTTTTGTCTCTTTTTTGGCCTACTATTCGCTTTTTCTAATTTCGCTTGGCCGCTAAATGGAGTACTTCGTAATTTTGTTTTTTGTTTTTTTTTGCTTAAGTGACCTGTAGATTGTAATTGTCTCTTCTCATGAAAGCTCTGGGGATGATGACACGTGCGCCGACATGTTCAATCTCACCTCAACACACGATCTTGCAATGTAGGGTTGTTCAAACTCGGTGGCGGTGCCGGTTATTGCCGTAACCAACACCTCTATTGGATAGACCGATTTTCAAATATTGTTCACCGCCATTACCACCGTTAAGGGCAATAATCGGCCCTTGCCGGTGACAGTTTCCGATTAACCTACATTTATATTAGGCCCACTACAAAAAAAAGGACCTATAGCGGCGGTCGGAAACCGCCGCTATAGGTCAAAAAACCTATAGCAGCGGTTTTTTAGCGGCGGTCGCGCCGCCGCTATAGCTCCGTCGGGATAGGTTCTAGCGGCGGTTCGCTCGACTGCTGGTGAAGACCGCCGCTATAGATCTTTTTTTTCGAATTTTTTCAACGTTTTTTGAAAAGCTAAACACCTATACTGACCGCCGCTACAGGTCTGCTCAGTTTTTTTTTTTTTGGGAAGCCAGCATTTCTAAATCACTAAATTTTTTCTTGTATTTTCCTATACATGTTTTTTTATTAGGTAATACAAATTTATTTTAATAATCGTAATTCATTGGATGTAAAAAATTAAAGAACAAAGATAATAAAATAAAATGTAATTCATCATAGATTAAATGACCAAGTCTTACAAGTTTTACAACACAAGAGTCTCTATAAGTTTCTAACACAAAGTAAAAATAACTTTAATCCTAACATTAGCAAAAGCGGCTTGAGAACACCATCAGCACCAACCCAAGACCAACTCTTGCATCTCCACTTTTAGTAACATCAAATCCTTCACCAGCACCACCACCTTTGGAGGAAGGCCTACAACACATAATCACAGATGTTTAAATCGGCTCTCTTAAGAAAAACAACAATAACGAGAACTTGAGAATCTTTACTAGCTATGCAATGTGAAAGAATGATGGAATGGACATGTAAATCCACATCAATGACATTAAAATGTTTCCCAATTGCATATTGAATATCATATATTTCTCTCTGGAACTGCTAATATATTGAGCATGTGGTTACCTGGTGAAGAGTGTCATACGTTGCAATGCCATGATCATATATTTGTGTAGTGGACATCTAAACGAACCTTAATGTCATGCCCTTTGAAACCAAAAACAATTTTAGACGACAAGAAGTCAGTTAGAGAAGATTTGCATATGCAGCTTAACGTTGATTACCCCCTCAAGAATAAAGGCAATAATAGAGCACATACTTCCAGCAATGAACGAGAAAAGAATGCAAGGAAGAAAACAACACGAGAAGGAAATTGCCCAAATGAAATCATCTGTACCTTTCCTCCTCCTTGAGGAAACCGACAATAGTGAATGCTCTCCTCTAATCCATTTGAAACTTTTTCGAAGATTTTGATATAGAACTTCAGTAAAAATTGGTGTGAATGGTGTCATTACTTTACATGACACTAGGAGGACTTGAGATCACATAAACGACCAAAGACAAGTAATTATTATATGGCATCTATCTACACAAAAGCTAAGATCGGCACATTACAAAGAACATGAATGATAACATACAATGCAGAAAGAAAAGACTTGGAAATGTGTAAGAAAATGTCCTTGAGATGACCAAACTGTCCAAATGGTCTCCGAAGGTCCTCTGGCCTGCATAAAACACATCTTAAAAGTAAGCAATGTCAGTTACAATATCACAACCACCTATGAGCAAGGGGTAATACAGCAAAGACAAAGATCCAACCATTGACCTATTTAATTATCACTCTATAAAGTGTACAAAGATCCTCCATTGTCCCATTTCATTATGATTCTATGAAGTGTTTTAGCAAGACTTCATAGCAGCTCTATTCTTCTAAACAAGGTCTTTGATATCATACATCATATGCTACAGAACGAAAAAAAAGCGTTAAATTGCTCATCCCACTGCACAAAAATTGCTCATCACATATTGCCTAAGTTGAGCCTAAAACAAACAAACCAAGGAAATTGCTAATGACACATCTACAAGAAATAACAGGGGCAAAAATGTAGATATTCTATTCATCATGTTGGTGTCACACTGATTAAGCTTTTGTTCTTTTGTTGTTAAGCTCCCTAGTGTGCAACACCATACAATATCCTATAACTTAGAAACCACATATGGTGTTCCCTGTCAGATAAAAGCCATGACGATGCTACTGAGAGAAATCATTGAAATGGTAGTGTTGTGACATTCATATATTCAATAACAGAACAGATTTAAGGTATCTTACAGAATCAGCAGCTGTGTACCCGTGCCCAAGACAGCACAAAACAAGGACAAGTGAGGAGGACATCTAAATACATCGCCGTGAATGTATTTCCAACCAACCTCCCCATTAGCACACCTGAATGTATTGCCGAATAGGAAATTGCACTAAGAGACAATAATCATTAATTTGATTGCTGAAAGTAAGCTTGTGATGTGACTAAATTTGCTAGAATCAGAGGAACTAACCAACAAGATGTTCGGCGGCATTTGGGGTTAGGGGCTCGAGCGAGAGGAGAGTGAAATGATCCCTTAGGTTAGAAATTAAAACTCAAGAGGGGGAGAGAAGCTGAGAGCGGCAGGGAGAGAGAGACGGCAGGAAGACAAGAGTGGGCTGGGGGGACCGGAGGGTGACGGCTGCGGGGAGAAGAATTAGGTCTTTCGAGACCTAATTTCGTTTCAAAGGAGAAGGGGCTGAGGGGACGGCTGCGGAGGTTGGAGGGTGACCTGGTGGGTGGTAAATTACGGCGGGAGACAAGGAGAAGGGGGGGAGGAGGGGACGGCTGCGGGGAGAAGGGGGGCTGAACGAAATTGAAAGGGGGCTGGGGGGACAGCTGCGTTGGAGAAGAAGGGGAAATTGGAAAAGGGCGCGGGTGTGGGTGGGGGGGGAGGCGGGCTTTAATTGAAATACAGAAAACGGTGAGTTTTTGAGTGACAAACTCAAAACTCTCCCTTTTTAAGGCTTTTTTAAAAATAAAAATAAAAATTTTCCTCTTTCATAATAATAAGCTATATCTTAAATTAGGACATTGTAAATTAAAAAATTGAGAGGGCAGCATTAAGAAATAGATTTACTTTAATAATAAGTTGTATTTTGTAGTTACATTTACTTTAATTTTTAACTAGTGTAATAATTTTAATTAAAACAAGTTCAGAGCAAAACTATGATCAGATATCAAGTTATGTACTTTAATTGTATAAGCTAATTAATCTCACAATAAAGAATTCAAAATAATCGTGTATGTCCCAAAAAAAAACCACAAACCGAGCAAAATTAGCTAAAATAGCTAAAACTAGGTTTTTGAGAGGGAAAACAGCGGATTTAGGGCTCAAAACGAGGTGCACCGAAGCATAGATCAGTGCCCACGACGTGCGCGCCGAAAAGAGCTTTCCGAATTGGGGTCATGGGCGCGAATCGGATACTTGTAGCCAAAGTTATGACCAAAAAACCGACACGTGTGCGAAAAGTGCCACAATTCTATATAACAACTTCAATATTCATAACACTCTCTCTAATTTCATATTTTATTAAGTAGGTCTCTTAAAAATTTTTTAAAACATGTGACAAAATAAAATTATGTATAAAAATGAATAAATAGTCAATAAAACAATTTTTAACCTTAAATAACACATAAAATTTTATTTTTCTAATTTTTTTTCATTTTTTTAAAATTATACCTATAGCAGCGGTTTGTATTAAAACCGCTGCTACAGGTGCGAGATTAGTTGACCGCCGCTGTAGACCCTCTTTCTATAGCGGCGGTCTGCAGACCGCCGCTATAGCGACCGTTGCTAAAGGTACAGCCTACAGCCGCGGTCAGCTTGACCGCCGCTGTAGGCACTGACATATAGCCGCGATTTATTCAAAGCCGCGGCTATATTGGGTCTGTAGCCGCGGTAACAAAAATAAATAGCCGCGGTTTCTGTAGCCTCGGTCAGCGACCGCGGCTACAGACCCCCTATAGCCGCGGTCAGTGACCGCGGCTACAGAAACCGCGGCTATAGACCCCATTTAGCCGCGGTTGACTAAAACCGCCGCTAAAAACACCTTGTAGCGGCGATTTTTGTGACCGCCGCTATAGGTGGTTTTTTTTTGTAATGGCCATTTATAATTTTTTTGGTCTCATGTATTTTTTTCTTTTTTTCTTTTGGTCCATTGAACACATATCAATAAAATCTAAACTAACGACGTTAGCTTGCAATATTTGACCCCTTAAATTTTCTCTCTCTATATATATACTAGCTAGTTAATTAAAATATGTTCTTCTGAGTTATATATATACATTACAACTTTTAGACATGAAAATTACTGGACAACGTATGATTTTGTATAAGATTGAGGAACTTGTTTGCTCTTTTCGTGCTGCTTTTAAAGGTCAATCCGCTTAGGCAATACATTGGGTTCCTCGTAGGCTTAACCAGCAGGCTCACTTATTGGCAAAGCGGGCAGCTAGTTCTCAGTTTTATGATTTCTTAGATCCTTGTGTTGTTCATCTTTTCATTCGGATTTGTGATTTTGTTTTTGTTTTACACTAGACTCTGTTTTTGTTTTACGAGATTGGTTGTTTTCAGTGGCGGAAACAGGAATGATTCTGAAGGGGGGCCAACTCCTAAGGAAAAATGGCAGCAAAAAAAATACTACGTAATGTAAAAAAACATTACAAATATATTATATTGAAAATTAAAGACTAAAAATATTAAAAATATATTATATTGAAATACATGTACCGTACTATTTTATGAAACTGAGAGATGACAATTAAATCCTACGGCTATGCATCTTCTGAAAACGTTGCAATATGACTTCGTTATCAATAGTTTCAAAAATTTCCTTCTCAATATATTATCATACTATTATTCATCCATTCATCTCTCATCTTATTAAGCAAGTCAGTCTTAATAATCTTTATCGCAGAGAACACTCTCTCAACGGTTGCAATTGCAACTGGTAAGACTGATGTCAACTAAATAAGGAGATAAACGAAAGGATATAGAGTATGCTTTCGAAGTAACTTAGCATGAACAAATGCTGAAAATGAGTTCCTTGGATCAAGACATGTTATGCAAAAAAGTAACTTCGTACTTCCTTCTGAGAAACGATGATCCATCTCCTGAGCAATCAAATCAATAATTTGGCAAAAAATTTCCACACGAAAACGATGCAAATAAGTAATTGTTTGCCCTCCATGTCGAGCCCAACCGCGAGTCGGAATAATATCTTCCATACTGGGAACATCGATAGAATTATTCAGACAAAAGGTTTTGACTTCTTTAAAAAAAACATAACATTCCATCTCCCTCAAATTATGCAACCGATGTTTCACAATTCCAACCAAAGTCATAGCATTTATAATGTCTTGATCCTTTCGTTGTAAGGCCTGTAACAATTAATTTGTAATTCCCATTATATTTCTGAACGAATACATAGTGAATAATTTTGAATAAAAATTACTTATAAAAAATACTTTTGAATAAAAATTAGTAGTGTTTGTAATTACCTGTGATAATTCATTTGTAATTTCCATGATATTCCTCAACAAATGCATAAGAAATACAAAGTCGAAGTTTTGCATCTTATCCAACAAACCTATAGCCATTGATCTTTGTTCTGAACCAGTGTCATCCTCATGTATGTTTTCAAGCACATCCAACGCTACTGACCACATAGTGAAGAGACAGATTATTGTACCGTGGTATGAACCCCAACGTATCACCTGGTCGTGCGAGACTGGTTTCTTGATTTATGCTCCTTCCACTACAAATGTCTCCCCTATCCAACCGCTCCACTATCTTCTCATGTTGACTTTGCCGAAGAATATCTCTCATTTTACAAGAAGATCCGATTGAATTCACAATCAAATATATGTAATTGAAAAAATCATAAACTTTATCATTACTCTTTGCAATAGCTACAATAACCAATTGAACTTAATGAGCAAAACAATGGATATATGTAGCTGAAGGATTGTCCCTCAAAATGAGCGACTTCAACCCATTGAACTCGCCTCGCATGTTTGATGTCCCATCATACCTTTGACCTCTCAATCTGGATATTGATAACTCGTGTCTTGCAAACAACTTGTCTATAACATTTTTCAAAGATTGAGAGCAAGTGTCGATAACATGTTCTACACCAAGAAACCGTTCTATCACCTGTACAATTTTGTTTACATATCTCAAAACTACTGTCATTTGCTCCTTCACTGACGTATCTCGAGACTCATCAACCATAAGTAAAAAATATAAATCCCCAATATCTTTAAGGATGAAAAGTGTGGTCTCCACTGCAGCAACACTCACCATTTCCTTCTGAATTTTTGGAGAAGTCATTTGGTTGTTTCCAGGAGCATTCAACTGAAGTGTCTTCGTAACCTTTTCATTATGTAAATTGTGCAATTCCAACAGCTCAAGGAAATTGTCCTTCCTCGTCGAACTCTTGGACCCGTCATGACCACAAAAAGCTAATCGTTGTTCCAGAAGAAAATGAATGCAATTTAAAACCACCGTCAAACGAATGCGATAAACATTCTCTACACCGTGCCCATGTGCATATAAAATGTGCGACACACTTTGTTACTAATTTCTGAGTGCTTCACATTATTTTCATATTGCTTCTTGGAAAAATCATGCCCAAGCGGCTGACAATGACCTTTTATCAAATACTCTCTACGAACTTGATCCCTAATCCCAAAATCATATTCTTTAATGAGTTTACGTAACCCTAGGTCAGCAACAATATCATCTGGACTAAATAAAACACGAGATTTTTTCGAACTAACATTCGTCTGAGAAGTAGCAGCCACATTAGGAGTGTTAGACGACCCCACTGATTTTTTTTTTCAAAAAATTATCCATTATGTAAACAAAATTTTTCAATATAATTTCACAAGTCACAACCTAAGGTCCTAATCACAATTTCACAACCTAGTCCTAATCTCAATTTCAAAACTTAATCAATAACCAATAACCACAATAATATGAAAAAGGATTTGGAGTACAACAATCTCAAAATCAAAGAAAGCGGCTGTGAAATATATCATCCTTATATAACCCATGACAGCAAAATTAAGAAACCAATGATATAAAATTGTAAAAGGTGACATGAAATACATTATCCTTATATAAACCATGGCTGCAAAAAAATAAGACACCAAGGAGAAAAGGTTGTAGAAAGATATGATCACTTATCAAATATATCAATTGAAATATAAGCATCTCCCGAATAAGAAAGCTTGAAAAGCCTAAAAGCCATTGGAACATCTGATAGGAAGCAATCGGTGATTGGTTTTCAAATAAACCAACATCTAAATTTTTATCCCCATAAAGTTGATTACTACATGTCTAGCTATGATGCAGCAACAAACCCACAAAAATAAAAGGACGTTAAATACAGTCTAAATGTACCTCATATATTGTTGGGGTTGGTACAATTGGTAGAAGAGACCATATAAAAATAGCAGTTTGGATGTCAATTACTCCTGTCAATATCACAGAAAATAAATTACAATATCAATAAGCCCCTATCAATTTCTCATAGAAAACAAATTAGAAAAACTACTCCTGTCAATACTCAAAAAAATAAAAAGCTACTATCAATTTAATTCCCTCTAACACTGTGCATTTGTGCTTTCAAATAAATAATCTACAAAATAAAGTCTCAAATA
Source organism: Myrica gale (assembly GCA_963930655.1). Classification (NCBI taxonomy): domain Eukaryota; kingdom Viridiplantae; phylum Streptophyta; class Magnoliopsida; order Fagales; family Myricaceae; genus Myrica; species Myrica gale. The sequence continues at coordinate 20,349,973 of OZ005604.1, read as the reverse complement.
ATATTTGATATTCCCTTTTTTGGCAAGATTTACAAAATAATTGAGTGAAACAACCATGAATCATCCATACCTTTCATAGAGAATGTAAAGGACACTTAAAAGGCTCCCACTATTCGGTATAACATACTTCAGATTTGGGCAAATTTGTAAGTTAGAAATTCGTTGCAATTCGCATTAGGATTTAGGGAAAAACAGGTTCGGAGGTTCCTGGCTGAAAAAGGCACACTATAATTGCTTCAAGCATGAGTTTTTGGGCAGCATTTGCTGCATTTATGTAACCTAAATTCTAATCAGTTAAATTTGAAATAGGCAAAACAAATTGAACAATGAAGTGTACCACAAATCAATACCTGGCGCATGACAGTTGAGAGTGAGAAAGAGAGAGTCGGCTGAGAGTCTGAGATAGTTGTGAGACTTGAGAGAGAGAGATCCCGAGAGTCGACAGAGGTAGATAGGGAGAGCCAGAGAGAGAGAGTCGGCGCTGACAGTGCAGCCTGGGCCTTGGAGGTCTGGAGACGAAGAGAGGGAGAGAGAGCTGGCGGTGGAGGCCTAGAGAGTGAGAACTGTGAGACAGGGAGGAGGCCGGAGGGTGGACGAGCAGGAGGCATCGGGAGAAGGTGAGGGAGAAAAATTGAATCAAAGAGGTGAACGTATGGGCTTGGGCTGTGCTCAAAGGGGCCAGCTTAATGAAAAAAGCCATATAAGTTATATATAAAAAAAATTCAACGTTCTGCAGGCCCCGGTCGTTGGCCCACCCTTACATCCGCCACTGGTTGTTTTTTAGGAAAAAAAAAGTATAAGAAACTCGAGATTCTGTGCGATTTGAACTGTGTAGGATTATTGAGAAACTAATTAATATTTCTTTAACCGTTGAAATATGGTATTTTTGTGTGTTTAATTAGCTTTTGGAGTCTTGCTAAGTGCGATCAGTTGTACAATATTAATTCAAACTTTCGCTCTCAAACTATTATTAATTTATAAATAATAATAATCAATATCTCTCTAATGAGTTAGATAATGAAAAGTACCTCAGAAAATTAAGTTACTTCCAAGCAAGACAAATCTTCATTCATCGGCTCTTTTTGTTTTTCTTTCCCCCATTTTTTTCTGTTTTCTAGACAAATATACTTCTTCATAGTCTCCATTTGGCAATTGCACCAGACCATTTGCCATGCATTGGGGCTGTGAAGAGTACCCCAAAATCGACAAAAGGCAGTTTATTTGGTGTCTGGCATAGTTTTTTTTTCTTTTGGATGTGGGCACCTACACCGGATAGGCCGATTTTTAAATAATTTTCACCTACACCTACACTGTTAAGGGCAAAAATTGGCCCTTAGCAGTGGCGGTTTCAGGTTATCCTACAATCATATTGAGCCATTTTTTTAGCATTTTACGCACTTGGCCCAATGTATTTTTTTTTCTTTGCGTCCATTAATAAGACATCAATAAAATTTAAACTAATGAAATACAAAATCAATAAAATTAAAGATCGTCTTAAAAGATAAGATGAGAATTTAAATTTCAAACTAATAAAATTCAAAATCAATAAACTTGGATCAATGTGGATTATTTTTTATCTCTAAAACATGACCATATATAATAAGTTGGATCTAAATTAAGAACTTTGTAATTAAATAAATAAGGGATCAAAAGAAACATTAAAACTTTAACTAGCACTGTAAATAACTAAATATAATAGAACGTCATATGTAGAACTATATTTGAGTCAAATACTTTTTGTTTTCCGACTACACCATTTTTGCAGCAAAAGATTCTAGTTTTACTTCTTACATTTGCTTCTAGCAGTTCATTAATGATTACGTCTCTTGAACATCCAATATGTTGTGTTCTCTTTTGGGAAGTGAAAACTTTCAAATTTTTAGCATTTCACTTTGTTCATTTGTTGTTTTCTTAAATTTTCCAAATTTATTAAATTACAAACCCTAAAACACAACAAATAATGGGAAAAACATTCAACAATAATATATGTCTTAATATTTTCAGTAGAATAACTTAAAATTAACAAATCCATTGATTTTTAACATACCTAAATGAATCTCAATCCTTGGCACTTGAGAGAGATGTGACAGACATCAGAGATGGGAGCTTGACGCGTGAAGGAGGGGACCTGTGGTCGACGACGAGAAGGGCGGCAACTGCAGGCGTGGTGGTCGGGAGGAGAAGGAAGGGAAGGAGGGAGAGAGAGAGAGAGAGGCACGAGTGGGAACTAGGATGGACGCAAAGGCGAGAGGGCCATACTCCAGAGGGGGAAATAGGGGATGCGAGGAGGGTTTGCGAACATAAATGGGTGAGGGGGAATCAGGATATTTCCCCCGGGGGGTATGCGAACAAATGGGGGAAGGGGGTTTAAAACAAAACGATTCGTTTTGTTATTATAAAAATAATAATAAACCCGGTGTCGGGTTACCTGGGAAAGGGGAATAACACCAATTTTTTTGCAAAACTTAAATCGACACCGGGACCGGTGAAGCTGGGTACCGGCAACCTGATGCCGATTCAGTGTCATCGAAAATTTCCTGTGGCACTGAACAGCCCTAAGGTCGGGTACCGAGAACCCGGTGTCGGTGAAACTGAAATTTTCTAGTGTGGTTGAACACCCCTATCGCAATGTGTCTATTTTATTAAAAATGGATTAATTATACTTTTCTTTCTCACTAATTATTAAAGTTCTGACACTTTACACCTCATACTATTATCAAATAACTCAACTATCAACCATTTACATTTTACTCCTTTCCGTTTATTTGCAAAAAAATTATTATTTTAATTCTGTTAAATGAAAATTTTGCACTCATAATTTTTTATCATTATATTTAGGGAAATTGGCATTTTAGTCCTTAGGTTTACACACTTTTACGTTTTAGTCCTTAGGTTTTAAATTTTAAATCTAAAGCCCTTGGGTTTACATTTTTTTACAAAATGGTCATTCCGGATCCGTTAGTTTCCCTAACGGAAGGCCACATCAGCTGACAACTCAGCAGCTGATGTGGCAATGAAAATTGACAGTTTAATCCTTAAGTTTTACGTCGTTTTATGTTTTAGTCCTTAGGTTTAATTTTTTTAAACTTTTAGTTATACAGTTTACATTTTTTGACTAAATGGTCATTCCATAAAAAATTACTGTTCAAATTTTGAAATACAAATTTTGGCTTTGAATATTGAATAATAACATGTCATTTTTAGTTTTGACAATTTTAATAACACATTTAATAGGACTAAAAAAAATTTAAAATTCAATTTAAATCCTCAAAAATCTACAATTTTCATTAAAACTTTATCCCTTGAATAGTAAAAAGTTCTAAAAGTTACAAATATATTTATTTATTTTAAAAGAAAGAGAATATGAGTATTTATTAATTACTGATGTGGCCTTCCGTTAGGGAAACTAACGAATCCCTGACGGAAGGACCATTTTGTAAAAAAAATGCAAACCCAAAGGCTTTAGATTTAAAATTTGAAACCTAAGGACTATAACGTAAAAGTATGTAAACCTAAGGACTAAAATGTCAATTTCCCTTATATTTATACGGAGATAAAAATAAATTATGAAAGTAAAATTGTCATATAGATAGCTGATAGTTGATAAACGAAATATAATGACAGGCGAACCATGCATTCAATGTATTTTTTTCAAATAATAGCCTTTTTCAGTTTTCTGGTTATTTATTGAGATGTAAGAATTTATTCTTTTTGTTTTTGGTCGGATAATTATTGTTGGATCACTTTGGGTTTCTACTTTCTTTTTCTTTTTCTAGGCTTTGGGTTTCTACTTTCTTTCGAACGCTGTTACAGTTGAAAAGCCCACCGAGTCTGCAGGCCCATGGCCTGGATTTAAACTTCAAATGGATCCGTTCCGAAGTTAAAAGAACGAACAAAAATACAAAAAGCGGTGGTCCCTGGGAGGTTTTCCAATAACCAGAATAACCAAGATCATTAAGCGCGCATAACCAAACAAACCCATTTTCTCAAATCATCCCGCGCTTATTCGAAGAAGACGACCGCTGTCTTAACTCTTCCCCATTTGCTCCCTAAACAGTTCCTTCAGCTCCCCGAAATGTTCCAGCCAATCCTCCTCTCCGACGAAGAAGAAGATTTAGGCGACCGCCAAAATGCGCTCTCAACGCCATTTCATATGCCCTCCAAGAAACAACGCCGAACCGAACCGAATCCGGACCCGAACCCTTCGCTTGTGGTTCTTATCGACGACCCGACCCCGCAGAAGTCGGCCTCAGCCTCCACGCCCTCCGTCGTCCCCGAGACCCCTATGTCCGCTTTAAATTCCGATGTTGTAATCGTCAAATGCACAACGAGCTCATCCGATCACCAGATTAGGATTTCGGATACTCTGAACAAGTTCTCAGGTTAGTTCGATTATTCTTCATTTCCTCATTGAATGTATCCTAGAAAATCTTCAAGTTAAGTTAGCTGATTGTTTCAAATGTTCCTTTTCTTTCTTGTTTTTGGTTTATTTCTTAGCAGTCTGTTGAATGTATTCATTCCTTTACTGAATAACTTTGACCGTCAGACATTTGTGCATGTTCTTGAGATTAGTAGTATTTTGGATCTCATGCCTTTGATCTTGTTGCTTAGGAATCTGTGGATTGATCTGCTTGGAGTCCGACAACGAATCTGAAGGTGGTTCTGGAAGGGAAAAGTGGAAGGATATTGAAACTGGGGAGAACAATGTAGCGACGACCTCCGATTGGAGTTCCAGGGATATTGAGTCCACGCATTATCTAGGTATGATAATCTATAATTGTATCAGGCCGTTTCTTGTGATGGTTGTTTTATGCCGTTAATTTTCAACTGTGGTTTTGAAAAGAAAAAAGAATATATATATATATATATATATATATATATATAACGTTTCTGTCATGTGGAGTTCGTTTGCAATTCATTTGTTCAAGTTACTGTGAATACTCATCAGGGAATCATAATTCAGAGCGAATGTCTGGTGACAGTTCCTTGCATTCGACCTCGTTGCTAGAGGATGCTCATCGGGTACTTATTCTTGATGCTGGGTGCTATGGCCTCTATTTTGTTTTTTTTTTCCATTTTTAGTTTCATATGGAAGAGTAATTTTTGAAGTGCCTAATATTTATTACATATTTGCATATACACAGGCATATATGTACACACAAACTGGTCAACTTGCAGTGTGAAACTCTGAAACATCCTTCCCTTAGTGGAAATCACTTTTAGAGCTGAACTGACACCATGGAGTTTATGAGCCATATAGACTCCTTGAAATTACCAAGCCATTCCATGTTTTGACTTTTTGATTTGGAGATTGACTTGGAAGATTGGAATATATCCTTCTTAGGCATATACAACTGACATTAGCAAGTTCCACAACAAGATTTTTACTTAGAAATAGATCCATACATGAACCAAACCATTATATCTAAAGCTGAAGAAGTTGAGAGAAATCAATGCAGAGAAGCTGCATAAGAACTAGACGTGATTAACCCCCAAGGGCGATAGCTCAGTGGTTAGGAGGGACATCCTCTTTGGGACTCGACATACCAAGTTCGAGTCTCAAGGGTGTGGGATAGATTTTCCTGCTGCTGATCGAGTTCTTGACTTATCTGCTCCCTGGGTTGTGGGGTCGGTCCAGTGGGCAGTGGTTTGTACTTCAGGGTTGGGCCAAACGGGTCCGTCTTTGGGGTATTTCCACATTATCAAAAAAAAAACTAGACGTGATTAATATCTACCTTTGGGGAGTTTCAAAGGGGATCCATTTTTAAAAAAAAAAATTGAAAAGGATGAGACGACAAGACAGTGAGAGAGCAACAACGTGCTAGGCTTTGCAATGAGTGATTGCAAGAGTCAAGAGTGGGAGAGGAAGGACAGATGTTCTTTGTTAAGACCACAAGTACATCAGTGATTCACTTATGGAAGTAATTTTTTTTTCTCTGGCTAACCTTCATGTATGGAATGATCAAGTGCACCATTTCTTATGATGCTAAATTGTGCCGTTTCATAGGAAAATAGATAGGATGTTGGATGCAGCTGGATGGTTGGAATTCAATCGACCCTGTTTCAACTTTCGACCTAATATGCGTCAGAGATCCACTTGGCCTTCCAACCATCGATCTAACATGTTTAGGAAGCTGACATGCTGGTCAGCTTAGATTGGGATGTTCCGCTACTTGAACACTCCTAGTACCTAGGTAGTAGTACAATTATATGTTGCGAAATTTGGAAGGTAGGGAGAGATTATACATGCATTCTCAGTGGTCTGAAAGAAGTACATTAAATTTTTTAATCTTTCTGCAGCTGAAAGCTTTTGAGATTTGTAATTCTGTTTGAAAGTGTTATAGAATATTCTTGTTTTCAGCCAGCCATGATTTTTTCTGCAGAGTGTAGATTATTTCATTTCAAGGTGTGCTAGCAATAATCTGTTAACTAATATGTTAGTTTTGGCACTAATTGGGGTGCTCAGAATGACATTGCAAAGAAACAATGAATTAGGGTGTTGTTGAACAAATTTGTTATTGATAGAGGATGTTGCAAATGATCCATATGGAGATACCTGCAATTAGCCCTACACTTTAACAGCCTTATCGACGTTCCTTTCCTCTTCAAAATGTTTAATTGAGGTCTTGGTGCACCACTAATTTGATGCATGTCAATTTTACTTTGGACATTCAATGACTTTGTTGACTTACGAACAGATACTTGATTATCCTGACAAAGAAAACGTTAGCATGGAGCAGATCAATAAGATCGTAAATCAGGGAAGAAGTAAAGTCAATGATGGGAAGAAAAATGTTACAGACAAAGATGTTGGAAGGAAGAAGATGACAAAGGAGGAAAGGATTCACTTAATGGAAGTTAAGAAACAAAAGAAGGAAGTAAGTTCCAGTGATATGTATATTTAACAGACAAGTAACTAACTATATTTATCAAAGGACTAGTAGCTGACTGAAATCAATTACACAGCAAGAGAAGTTGCAAAAAGCAGCTCAGAAGGCTGAAGCTGCTGAGGTGAAAAGACTGCAGAAAGAAAGGCAAAAGTGGGAGAAAGGGAAGTTTGCATTAAAATCCATCGTGGCTGAAATTGATGCTAAAGTAGTTGAACTGGGGTCAATTGGAGGTGAGTTCTCCCCACCCCCTCCTTATTCCTTTCAAGTAGATGACCGTGTTAGACTGGCTTATGTGTTAGACTGTCAGTATAAGCCAGTTAATTTCCAAACCTGTTGTGCTGAGTTTTACCTCATCACTTTAGGACATCTGCTAACAAGGTTTGCTGAAAAGGGGCTTACATATCGTATAACTTCAAATCCAATCGAAAGATCAATCGTGTGGAGTATGTCAGTTCCAGACCATGTATCTCAGGTATAAATTATCTGGAAATTGCCCCAAAATCAACATGTTTACAGATAGAAGACAGTATTATATTCTTAGCAGAACTCTTGACACAAGAAGAGACCCTTTACTCTTATCCTCTATTTAATTCTCTCCGTTTGACAGAGCCCTTCCACCTCTTTGGATTGCATAAACTGCATCGGTCTGGACTCACAGCAAATTAGAACTGTGTTTGGGTTTCAGTTTCTCAAGTAGAAAACTATCTACTTCTTTGGGTTGAATAAAGCAGATAGCCATGGGTCTCAGCAAGTTAAAATCTTGTAAATTGTACATAATGGGATTTATGGTGCACTTGTAGCCTGCATGTAGTTAACATTTCTACTTGACTACAGCTTGCAAATGGCATGGAGATTCTGTATGTATTGCTTGTATATGAGGCGGACCAATTCTGTGATCTTGTAGTCAATGAAGCTCTTCTGGATCATGTCGTCTGTGTTCGAAGTCTTTACCCAACTTCCACAATATGTTTCCTCACCAATAGGTTGATGGCATATATTAATAAAAGGTGCAACTGAATTCAACTGTCATTTTGCAGTTCATTCCTTGTTCTGTTATTTTCAATGTAGCATAACTACTGTACGAAATAATCTTTCATCTTCCTGACCTTTAATGGTGATCATAATTTTAAGAGTTGAGATAGTGCAGTGTAAACACGACTTGTGCTTTTATATTTTAGGAGATGAAGGGAATGCAGAACAGCAGTGTATTGCATCAATCATGATGTTTCTATTATATGAGCTATAATGAAATAGTTGTTTTGAATGGAAAGGGTGAGAAATCGAAATTATTAAAACTAATTATACCAGTGCTGTATTCAATGTTTGGAGAATAATATGAAGGAAATAAAACTTGGAGAAAATGTTATTATTTTCTGCCATGAGACTTCTACACAAATATTCCATTTGAATTAGAAGGCAAAGGAAAAACTCTAGTCGGTATGCTTGGTCCCCATCCTCCACTCAATCCTTCCCATGGGTTATGTCACAGCAAATAAAGAATTCAAGTATAAATCGTAATATACTTTTTTAAAATGTGAGAGCAGTAAAATCCACTCAGTTCTGTGTTCCCAAGAATTTTTTGTCTTCTCAAATGGCAGAATGTATAACTCAAATTTGGATTTCAATGTACAGCGTCTTTCTTCCTAAATCTGTTTTCTGTGGGATGAGTTGAGAACATGTAGATGCACAATCAGCAACAATTTTTTTTCCCATACCAAGGTTTCCATGTATAGGCATAGCCCTGCTTTCTGTTTGTGTTTTTTTCCCTTGTTTCTTTTTGTGTAATTCCACTTTGTTTTTTCACCTGCCAAGAAGAGAAGGCTATCCTTAGAAGGTAATTTCGTCCTTTTTTGTGGTCAAGTTGTATTATCCTAGTTGTATGCTTTCAATTAAAATACGCAACAATTGCCAAAATTGTGACCTGGGATCTTACTATATTGCTGTTGTACATTCTTTATGTTTGGTTGAGGATCTTGTGCAATTCTTTTTCTCCAGGGCTTATGCTGGACAAGGTTGTAATTCCATTTGAAACATTGGTTTGTCATTATGATAGGGAACAGGAACAGTACAAGAACCCGTCAAATAATATTGGTTGGAGACGTCCACCTGTTGAGGAGGTTGAACTGCTTCCTCCTATGTTCTAAAGAATGGTTAAAGGCTTTTAGAGTCTTTTCAAGGAGTTGATCTTTATTTGTTTATTCTGTATCCAAAAATTGTCTTGCAGGCGCTGGCAAAATTGACCACTCATTTCGATAAAGTACATTCCAGGCAATGCGTCGATGAAGCAGAACTAGCTGAACATGTTGCTGGTTTGACCTCCAGCCTGGCGTCCTGCCAATTTAGGTACTGAGTGCCTGTATGTATCTTTGCATTGAATCTGGAATCTTTAACAGTTCCAATTGTACATAATAAGAATTGATATGCTTAATACACTATAGTGCTCTGCTACCGCATCGGCTATAAGCATTAATACAAAATTCTCTCTATGTTATGAATATTTGGGATGCTTTATTACATTTGTTTTATTTATTTTCATTTGACATAGACTTACTATGTAAACTGGGTGATATAATAATTATATATGGTTCTTTGTTTGATAAGTTTTGAAGTCACTAGCTCCATAATATTTTCTACACCTACATCCCGTTTTATTGATATTTGGTAATGTCTAATTTCTCTCTCTCTCTCTGTCTCACAGTTATATTGATGATTGCAGCTGATCAATATTCTGACTCTAATTTGTTTGATTGTAATAAACTGCAGAAAGAAGTTGACGCGCCTATCTGTAAATGCCAATGGATCCCTGGTTCCTAAGGACACTACTGATAAGAATATAATTAAGAAAAGCTTATGGTGAGTCATGTTTTCTCCGATCATATTGATGACCACCTTATTCCAACATATTCTAGGTTAACATATCCAATGTGGCATGTTCTCTGTTCTTGTTGTCTAAGAATTGCTATGAAAAAAGTACAAAGTGCTAATGCCCCTTATTGAAAACCAAATTAAAGCAAGAAGCACATGCCACTTTGTTGCATTTATATGAGTTCCTTTACAAATGAAAATTTATCTTCCTCATTTGCTTCTGCGTAATATAGTTTATGAGGCTTTATTTGTTATATATGCAAGAATCTTCTTTTTGTGTTTCTGATTGTTCTTTGAAACTTCAGGTTGAAATCTTTGATCTCAGTTCCAAAGGTACAGCCACGATTTGCTATTGCTATATCAAAGAAATACCGCACGATGAAATCTCTTCTAAGTGTCTACATGGACCCAAGTAAATCTGTAAGTACTTTTCAACCTCTTTTTCTCTCAATTGTCCTTGTGACAGATAAGCCGAGCCCTCTGATTGAAGTATGTTCTGCAGGGCCACATTTCATTGTTCATAAGGGGTGCCTTTGGTCATTCCCTGGAATTGAATTGCCCTTTTCTACTTCGTAGTTGAAGGAACTGAGTCATGTCTTAATCAAACTAGATAAATAAATCATAAATCCAAGATATTTGGCATTAGATTTAATTTTCTGGAGGCTGTTAGTAGATTTTGATCAGTCTCTTATTTTGTATTCGATTAGAACGACGATATCTCTAAATGCACTTTATGTTGAATTCCATCCATTAATATAGGAAAGCACCTAGTACCAAAATACAGGTACGATAGCCTTTGTAAGGACCAGACTTTAAGCTATCTGCCCCCCATTATGGCCACCTGAACTCTAGTGTTCTCACATAGCCTTGCAAAGTTGTGCCCGGAGATGACATTGCAAAATATTCAGGTCACCGACTGGAAATATTTGTTCACTAACCAATAAAAATGCTTGCCCCTTTTGTAGCCAAATGGTGCAGCTCCGTGGCTTCACTGGATTCTTCCTATTTCATAATTTTAGCTTGTGTTCTGTTGGCTGCCAAGAAGATGACCCCAAAATTCTTGTTTTGTTTTCTCCAATTAAAGAAAAATTAGGAGCTTCAGTTGGATCCTGTATCAAATGGCAGGTGCATGAAAAGGAATTTCTTCTGAAGGACTTGACAACAAAAGGGCTGCTTGGGGAGGACAGAAGACTCGGTGAGGTTTGTTCAAAGAGAGTGTACAGAATACTTATGGCACAAAGCGGCAATGTCAGAACTGATGATATTGAGGATGGTGCCGATTTTTTCAGACGTCAATCATCTTGAAATCTCTAGATTCTCTGCATTGTATTCATTGCCAATTCTCCGCAATTATATACACAGAAAATCAGAGGTTTGTGCATACCCCAGCACTCGTCATCTGCAATTTCTCTTTCATTATATGTTATACAGAAGTAACACAAAGATATTTAGGATGTTCCTGAGGTGGTGGACGATGATGATAAAGATATGAAAAGTCTCGACCTGATGAGGTATATCAGGAAACCGAATCATTTAAACTCTTCGTCGAACCTAGGGGACTATGATTTGAGGCATAGAAATGACATGAGCCTTGTCAAGATTTCTAGGATTCTCGACACTTGTTACAGCTGGAGTTCATTCTCGCAGGTGGCATTATGATCGATCTGTGCCCTCAGCCTCGTTGCATAGGCCTCATGACATTCTGAGGTGGATCTAATATATTACCAGTATGCATGCCAGTGGTACGTATTGATTTTCATCATATGTACACATTTATTGCAGAGCCTAATTCAACAGTTCATGTTACAACTTGACGAGTATCCAAGGAGTAAATATTTCTGATTGCTTGAGGCGGGGGGTTGTATTTTCATTTATAACAAAAATGGAATGGATGAATTCGTCAAAATCAAGCGACGAACAGTCTTTCCATCACATCATGCGAAGTGTAGGGAATTTTTTAAATCCTTGTGTTGATTTCTTCATATGCATAAAGAATGCAATATTCCTTTTTTTCTATTGATTTAAAAAAAAAACTCAATTCAGGACTCCTATCCTGTAAATGATTTGGGTATTAATTTCGTTCATCCGAGTGGTGAAAAAGATGATTCTTAAACATTTTAAAAATCAGTAGCATGCTTCAATTAAAGTTTTGACAATATCTAAAAGTCAAACGAGTTTTTCTGTTCGGGCATGCTCACTAAGGGGATTTAAGTCTTAAACCTTAATTATCACTCGATAGCCATAGTGGGTGGAGATGCCATTGGGATCACAACGCCAGTGAGTGTAGCCCTATCCCTATGCACTTGTCGCTGTCGAAATTGGGCCTTGTGGGCCTTTCCACCAATATGTGATGCTAGTATCACCAGAACCGAAGTTGACATGACCCTAATCAGAACAAAAAGAAAAAATAAATTGATATGACCCCAGGCATTATCTAAAGCCCAAAATCAACAGTTGAAAAGATCGGGTATTAAGTGGTGGAGTTTCATCATAGTAGGGCTAAAATTCAAACTGTTCTTTTCAAAGAAGATGCTAAAGAACGTTTTAAAAACTCGACAACAAAGTCATATGACAGTACCCCCACAATGGACGGTATAAACTTGGCAGAAACTTTACTCGGCTGGTCCGTGCTCAGGAAGTTACCACCCACGATGGTGCACAGATTTGTTACATTTCTTCGTATGTTTGTCTGCTTCTGTGTCCTCTCTAATTTGAGGGGTTTGTTTTTGGACCTGCCTCCACAACAATGCCTCTGAAAATGCTCTGATGCTAACCTTTCTACATCACCCCATTCTGGAGCTCTTGCCTGCCACCGTTTCCCATATGCATATCTTTCCATCTCCCCCACGACAATTCCATAATTTAATACCCAACTAAAGCCTCATCAACGTATCCCATATTTTGGGAAAGTAGACATATATTATTTCACATTATATTGGTATATTACTCTATTTTTATTTTTTATTTTATAAGAAGGAAGATAGGTAAACTTACCTTAACACATACTGATGCGACTACGGAAATGCTTCCAAGTGTAGAAGTGTCAAGTTGTAACAAGGATAAGTCCAAGATCGTATTCCACAGGGACAAAAGAGTATCAAAGTATTTGTAAGCTATTATTACTAATTAAAAGAAAATACTATGTAAAAGTATTTTTGGCGTTTTCTGTATATGTGAAAATCGGGTTGATGAAGATATTTTGAGATGTGAAGATCAAAATACTAATGAGGAACGAAAATAATAAATCTAATCAAAAGGTGAAAGGGAAATGACTTAATAGAGTAATTTTAACAAACACTTGGGGTATAGGTTAATTAACCTTTGTTTCTACATGTTCTACCTTTCTTTTCGTTACTTTTCTGCCATAAATCAACATTCTCCAAACAACCAAGATCACGTAACATATGGCAATGAAAAGACTTAACTAAATCAAGATTTTGCTGTGCCTAACGTCAACAGCAAAACAAGAAATAAATCAAGCTATTCAAGATACATCTCTCTTCAAACACTCGGATTCAGCAAGTGAACATTGAACATCCAACAAGAGGCAAGAACATCATGAAACTAAAGGAAATTAACCCATAACCCAAGTATTAAAACTTAGCCAACCATCTTCAAAGGTAAAAATCCACTAAAGAAAACAATCCTTGACATTGTAAATGAGATGTTGCTTACGAAAATTGAAGAACCGAGAATGGAAAAAAATGAGAATGAAAAACGTGAAATGAAGAAGAAAAACAGAGCCAAAAGGAAGACTACTCCACTAGAAGAAAAACCTGAATTTATAGCCAAACCCCTCAACAGATTCGGTGTTCCCCATTCTCTCCTTCGTAGTGCCCATTTTGTTGCTCACTGTAACCGTCGAGTATTTTCCAGCTGGGCAAGTTGTTATAACCAACTTGATCTGCTTTTCCAAAATTGCCCCGAGTGCAGATTATACGCAGCGCTCAACCCCCGCTCGATGTTCCGCTCGAGCGCCCTCGTCTTCTTTCAGACAGAAAATTTGACAGAGAATTAACGCCTCACCAACGCTTGATCACTGCTCGAGCGCCATGAGTTGATTTCATACAGAGGCTTTACGCTCAACGACCGCTCGTCAAAACGCTCGAGCGCTTTTGGATGCTTTCAGGCAGAGACTTTACGCTTGATTACTGCTCGATCCCCGCTCGAGCGAGAACCCTTTGTTGAAGTTGGGCTGGACTGAGCTCCGGTGTGTTTTTGCCTGTGATTTAAGTTTCAAAAGCCCATTAGAGAAAAATGGGATATTTCACATGCTAAAAATACTTAAACATTTTTCTTAAAGAAATTCCATTCGTTTAACACTTACATTCACTTAACTCACTATATTAAGAGTAAGAAAAGTGACAAAAATGTTTAATTATCACATACAAATTTCGAAAAGGCTAGCCCAATGAATATTGGGCACAGCTCTTTACTTAGAAGACGTTCATTTTTAGTAGAATTCTAGAATTCTTTTTAATCTTATTATTCTATAATCGAATATGTTTTTAAGATCACTTAAAAAACACCTAATAATAATTTTTACAGGCATACCAATAAAATTTAACATCAATTAAAAATTCTCAAAATATCATCTAACCGAATAAGTCTTCAATTTAATTATGAAAGGAATTGAAAAAAAAAACCGTGTAATTTATACAGTCTCGAGTCTATCCCGACTAGTTAGGTGAGTTTACTATACACATCTTATATATATATATATCTTTTTTAGCCGTTAAGACTTTAAAATTTGTTATCTATAGCTTTTTATCCGTTAAAGATTTTAAAGTAAAATTAACGCATTTGACACTCCAAGGTCGGATCAACAAAAGAGATCAGAGTACTATAAAAAAAAGATGGGCACTTCCAATTATCTCATAACCAATACTCTCAAGCACTTTTAAAGGAACTTTCTCTTCCTTTGAAGTGTAGCAAGGCACTCTTCTTGAGCACTTGGGTCATGGAAAAGAGCAAATCGTTTTCGGGGCATTACTCGACCCCGTACTCGAACGCCCGAGCTGCTTTCGAGGACAGGTCCAAGTCATACAGCTTCAATGGTCCGACTGCCGACATAGATGACTTAGGCAGCACATGCGGCAACCCAGAGATCAAGAGGAGGAAAAGAGTGGCAACTTACAACATGTACACCATGGAAGGTAAGCTCAAGTCTTCTCTGCGCAACAGCTTCAAGTGGATCAAGAGCAAGTTCTCGGACAACTTCAACGACGAGTGAAGAAATATCATGTGTATCATTAATTTTCATTCTCTTTTATATGCTTTTTTTTCCCGGTTGATCCATCTACTTGGATTGATCAAGACTTCTCCTCCCACCCCCCCCCCCCTCAATTGTAAATTCATGTATCGTTAATGTTCTGTTCGTAATTTGCTGATGGAAGTTTTGGGGTTTGTTAAAACTACTGCTAAACGCCTCAAAAAGCCGTTGATAAAAGATTAACCAGTTTTTAGCATCGACGGTCTTGACCGTCGCTATTGGTGACGACCCGCAATGCTCCGACAATGAACCTGGGCAAGATACTGAACAAAAACTGCAACAGAAGCGGCGTCGAGTCGGGATTCCGAAGCCGCCGGGTAGTGAGGCCCGTGAAGAGCCGAACCTTAACACGGTGGAGCGGCTGGGGCCGGATCATGAATCTGGCCGAGATCGGATTCGACTGAAGAATGAGTCTAAAGGAGTTGCTGCAGGGTCTTCCGCACCGGAAGTTTGGAATTAAGGTAAAAGGAAAGTATTCTTCGTGGATTCTTTGCGTGATGAACGACTTGGACTGGGTTCTCAAGGAATGACGGTTTTGACAATCTTATTTGTTCCGCGGTTTGCGTCCAGTTTTTGCG
This sequence comes from Myrica gale, assembly GCA_963930655.1. Classification (NCBI taxonomy): domain Eukaryota; kingdom Viridiplantae; phylum Streptophyta; class Magnoliopsida; order Fagales; family Myricaceae; genus Myrica; species Myrica gale. Next base: position 20,334,368 of record OZ005604.1, on the reverse strand, counting down.
GGTTTCATGTGGGGTGATTCAAGGGCGGTTGTCCGCTCCACTGCCGGCTCCCGTTCACAGCGACGTAAAGGTAGGGACAATTTGGGCCTTCTAGTTCTGCCAAAGAAACGTGGCGCTGAAACCACAGGAACGTCCAAAAGAAATCCGGTGATTTCCGACATTCGTGGCCGAAAACACGACTAACTCAAAAGATTAAAAAAACAAGGGACATTTGCATATTATTCTTTATGTTTTCATCCTTTTATTTTTTAATTCTTAGATTTCATTTTTTTCAGATGAGATCCTTTAATTTTCATTTTTTAATAAAAGAGTCATCTTTAATTTGCATTTATCAAGGATTCGCATGTTTCCTAACGGAATGACGTGTCACATCAACTGGAAGTCACTATTTTTCAGCTCCCACTGCCACCTAATGAGAAGACCACGTAGAAATAGGAAAATGACATACGTCTGTGTTTGTTTTGTAAAATTTTAGTGTTGTTAAAATTTTAGGTATTGGGTTTAGTGAAAAAGTGAAGAGAGAGGTAATTTTTTATATTTTTTGTAGTGAATAGTAATGATTTGATTGGAGAGAGAGATTATATTGTAATATTTTATTATGTTAAAATTTTAGAGGGTATAAAATTTTAACACGCAAACGCAACCGTGTGTCCCTCCCCCTCCCCTCAGACCATCGAATTGGTAAAAGTGAGAGACTTGAGTCACTCTATGCGAGTAATGCTTTTCCAACTCTATCTCATGCAACTCGAGCTCTTTTTTCTGAGATCCAGTTGCAACTTAATCTTTTCGTGATAATTGAAAATCCTCTGAAAGTGATCCCTGGCACTCAGTTGCCTTTTTCTTATATCTGTTATGCAAACAAACATGGCAAGAATGAAGCCACTGTGAATTAGGCTGATCAACCGACCATTCGGTTCGGTTTTGGGCCCACACCAAAAAACCGAATCAACTGGTTCGATTATCATAATTTTCCAACCGACGACCGAATTGCCGGTTGGGAGAACCGGTCGGCCCGACCAGGATCGAGGGTCGACCCGGTTTGGTCGGTTGTGGGCCCAAAGCCTCTACCCTCCTCTGCCTCGCTCTCTTCCTCCTCTTCTCCGCCACCTCGGCCTACGACATTACCAAGCTCCTCGGTCGCCATTCGTTGTTGAGCACCTTTAAAGACTTTCTCACCAAGACCCAACTGGCCAACAAATCAACTGCTGCAATACCATCATTGTTCTCGTCGTCGACAACAAAGACCTTGTCGTGTTTCTGGAATACTGCGGTAAATGGCTCCAGTCTTAACTCCAAGCTCGTTGAATTCGTGGGGGCTCAGCCCTACAACATCTTTGTGCTTCAAATCACATCTCTTATAGTACCTCCTGGTATTGATCAATCGGTCGCCTCGCACATGAGCCCACAACTTAAGGCCGCTACGCCTGTTGCTGCGCCCAAGAAGTCTCCTGTAACGGCTCCAACTCACGCTCCGGCAGTGAAATCAGTGCCCGAGACTCCTGCACCCATTGAAGAGGGGGTGCTGGTGCCCCTGCGGTGGGGGTGGCGGCTAGGTTTTTGAGAGAAAGGTGGAATGGTGGACAGTGGACTCGAGAGGGGGAACTAAATTATAGTTAATGTAAAGGGGGTTTGGGGGGGTAAGGGAAGGGTCGTCTCCCACCATACTTAAAATGTATAAAAAAAAATAACAAAAGTCCCAAAATACCCCTCGATTCTCTCATAATTTGGGCCTACAGCCGAACCTGACTGGCCCAAAATCGACCGGCCCAGTCGGTTACGGGCCGGTTTGGGTCAACCCGATCGATTCCGGCCCAAATTTGTTCAACCCTATTGCGAATAGCTAAAAACATGGTGTTTGTCAGCTAAGCCCATGTCATTTCTCTTTGTAGTGTCTTTGTTTGCTCTCTGCACACTTTTCTCCTTCCTTTTAATATCTAAAAACAAACCCATGATCTTTTATAAGACAAATTCATCATCAAACACCAAGTCAGATAAACCCATCACTCTAAAACTCGCATCCTAAAACCCCATTAAATTCCTGCTGAAATTTTTTGACAAAAAAACAAAGTTCAAACAACATGTGAATCTATAATTTCCTTGAAATTCCATGACGCAAAATCGCAACTTTCATCATCTAATAACCACCCACACAAAAAACAAAGGAATGAATAGAGCTTTTTAGATAACATGCCTCTGATTTGGCTCTAGATGTTGTGGCATTCCTAGCGGAGCCGTCGCTGCCAATCTCTCAATTGCTCATTTTCGAATACAATCCATTCAACAAAATTTATAAAATGAACATCCAAAATCTAAAAAAAAAAACATACACAAACATCAATAACTTTTATAGAAATTTTAATAACTTTTCACTTAAATTTCAATATATTTTTTTTTTAAAAAAATACAAATATTCTCTCTTCATATTTTTTCACCTAACTCCAATATTTTTTATTAAATAATTACATCAAATCATCTCTCTACCTCTTTTTACAAATTTCAATAAAAATTAAATATTTTTAAAACTTTTCAACAACCTTTACACCAACTTATAAAACTTCGTATACTTAAATATTCACAATTCTAAAAAAAAAATCTTAAAAATCTTACCACTTTTGATAAACCGAACCTCCTACTCCACCGGTCCACCGATCATCTAAGTAATTTCAACCACCCGCTTTCCTTGGACCTAATTTTCTGGAATTTTTCAATGGTGTAAAGAGCCACGGTTGAGTTTGTCTAAATGCACCATGTGCGTGCTGGAGAACAATTGACAGTTTTCCTGCCATGAAATTTTGACGAAGGCCGTAGGTGGACATGTGCGGGATATTTTGAGAATATTTACGTTAATGGTAATTTTATAATTTTGAATAGGGTAAATAAAGATTTAATGATCAATTAAGCATTTAGATTTTTTTAAATTAAGTTTAATTAGTTATTTATTCATATTGAAACTTATTGGTGACCGCTTGTCGTTGGATCCGAAACCAGATCGCAACACATTTTCATGATAGAACCTCCTATGGATGATGCGGTATTAGCAGACCTCTTTTGTTTCTCTCATTTGGCAAGAACCAAGCAGTACCAGACTGTTGATCCAAAATTTGAAGTTACGAGCGTGCTCTGCTTTATTATCATATGTAGACATGTAATCATCGCAATTAAAAAAACGACTCTCTGCAGAAATGCCTCACGTATTGAGCTTTTTCTACATCTTATCTTCAATAGAAGCCTTTCAGCCTCCACCAAATCTTCTCTGGAATGCATCTAGGCTGCTATCTAACAAATCCACTTTTGGTAATACTGTCTCCACTGATAAGTTTCTGAGAGGCAGGCATACCAAGATCAAAGGGTCCGAGAGAGTCAGTCTGTGTCCAGTCATCAAAGAACAATGGAATTAGTTATCCGTGCTCATAAATACAAATGAACAAAGTATTTAGAGGAATTTCAAGTACCCATTTAATGCCTGACAATCCAAGACTGCTTTCGTCATTATATGTTCGCGAACAAAGCAACAGGTTTGTTTCAGATTCTTTCTGAGACTGATCGTGCGAAAACCCAGCTTGACCATTGACCTGCAGAACAAAGTAACAAACATTAGAACATGCATTGGAACTTATTAAGATCCGAAGTGGTAGGTACTGGTAACTTAAAGCCAAAAATGTCTTGTGGTGTTCCAAGTTTCAAAAAACCTTTAATCCCACTACTCGTGAAATTCATATTCCAAAAGTTAAACCTTGACAAATTTACATGTATATCTCAGATTCCAAAGGTGTCTCCCAAGAGTCATGAATCCTAACAAATTCCAACACAAAATATCCTCATTAGCAGGGCATTTTCAAGTCAACCACCTCTCCTTGTCCATCCAGGACCAAGTGATGCGTCCCCCAACTCTGTACCACTGCTATACGTGCTAGAACACACTTTAGGATTAGATGTATATAAGACACTTACACATTTAAATATACTAAAGTTTTCGGGACCAAATTTCATTTCTTTCAACAAAGTTCCAGAGCTTGAAGTTTTGAACAATAACTTGACTGACATTGAAACCAAAGTTCCATTTGGTATTTAAACCACATTAGCAACCCTCAGGTGCATTAGGAAATTTGTATTTGAGGGACTTGGAAACAGGATCACACACAATGAAGAATGGGACTAAAGTTATGGCTCAATTAAACCTTTTAGCTTCCCAACTCCGTATTAAAGCCACAGAAACTTCCAAAAATTAACAATTAAAAATCAAACAAGCAAAAAGGCTTCAGCAAACCTCAGGTGCACTAGGATGTGGGAATGACTTGGAACCAGCAACCTGGTTGCAGCCCCCACGGTAAGCACTTCCAACCAAAGGCAGATCATCTTTTCCTGAGGAAGAGAATCTTTGGAAAGGAAACGCATGGCACGTTTCTTCAGCATCCAATATAGATGAGCATGGGTCTTGAGCAGATGGTCTTGGAGCTTGGAGACAATTTGTTTGGGCAGCAATATAAGCGTCAAATGAGTCAGATATTAGTTGAGTTGGCTGCAAGCCAGCATTAGTTGCAGCTAATTTTGGATCAGTGTTATTGAACTTGCCCTGTAAGGATGGTAGAGACAAGAGTCCTCCAATGCTTATATTAGTTAGACCATCAGTGATGGGATCAAAATTGTTGAACTTGCCCTGTAAGGATGCTTCTGAGAGGAGGCCTCCAATGCTTATGTTAGTAAGACTATCATCCCAAAGGGTCGATGATTGTCCAACGCCACCATCTATCCTCAGTTTGTTGTCCTATTTAGAATAAATGAGAAAGTTTTAGAAAGTTATTGTCTTTCAAGAGAGTATACAAGTCAACCGGATCTTTAAACAGAACCATGGGTCCTGGCATCATAATCAAGAAAGGACAAGTTCAAAAGACTAAACGAAACCATATAAAAAATTATCTAATCATTTTAACAACATAAAACAAATATACATGTATGTGAAATATAAATATATTATGCGGGTGTGGGTGCGTTTGTGTAGCGTCAATAAGAATGCTTAATCCACATCAACTTACAAGTCACAACATAAAATGCTCACGGGATAGCTGTTCCCAATATTCAGAAAAAATCATAACTTTAACACAGAAACACCAAAAGAACAAAAAGGGGGGGGGGGGGGGGGACATACCGTAGGCTTAATTGGTTCGTGCACAGCTTTCTCATCGACTACAGCAGTTGATACTTGACTTAGATTGATGTCTTTGAACTCTTCATTTCTTACCCCAATTTTTTCGTTTTTACCATATGGCCTCTCCATATTAATGCTGCAACCTTTCTGTAGACCCTCATATTGCGAAAAATCCTGAATTGGAGTTGATGCAGAAAGCGTACCAAAAGCTTCAGATTCAGGAAAAGAGAACCAGCCATACCTTGAAAGAGAAACCAAGTAAGAAACTTCATAAATATCATTTGATGCCCATAAAGGGAAAATGACAAGTCCTTGCACCTTAGGCGGAAAATGGCAGGGTTTCCAACTGCTTCATAGACATATTCCGCACTGATGTCATTGTCATTCAATGTCCACCTTCTGTAACTAGACACATTCTCGAGCATGTTGTATGGGAAAAGCATCAGCTCACCAAGAGCGATACTGGAGCTACCCCACTTGCTATTTAGGTGCTTAAGCACTGAAGAAATCTTCTTCCGTGGACTTAAAGTAAGTTCCAAGTATGGATAATATCCATCCTACAAGAGAACTAATTGTAAATAAAAATACTGAACTGAAATTACCTAAGAGCTTGATGCTTCAAAGGTCTGCATTTTACCTTTTCCAGTCCGATGCGAGTGCCTTCATCTATTGGAAAAAGCTGCAACTTAATCTTCGCATGGGGAAGAAGTGTTTGTCCTGGATAAAGCTCAAGTGGAGGTGATCCTTTTGGTTTTTGTGAATAACATCTACTTTCAACTGGAAGCTCTGGACGGATTGTGCTAGAAGGTGGAGATCTTTTATCTTCATAAACCAAAAACTGTTCAGCTTGTCCTGATTGCTGGTTCAAGAACTTAAGCAGAATGCAAAAGATAAATTTATGCGAATCTAGTGTCCAATTTTCCATTTATTGTATTTAGCCTAAGACATAATTGACTCCCCTCCATGGCAGAACTGACAGGTCAGTCCATGGTTCAAGTCTCAAGACCTTTGTAAATAACACAATACATGGCGTGAATTCACTTTGATAATTACCACGCACAAAAAAAACAACTCCACAAATATTAAATGCAATTTGAGTTTTTAGAGCCTCACCTGCTGATTTGTAACTCCGCACACCAGTTCTCTTGGTGGATTTCTTGGCTCCAGTGCAACCTATGTCTACCGTGCGCTTTGACTGAGCCTTATCTGCCTTCCTAGTTTGTTGTCTAGCAGCTTTCATGATGGTTCAGCTTTCCTGAAAATTAAGCAAAATCATCAGTATCCTTCCTGTAGTGAACCAATAATTCCATTCAAGCTTCCACACATCAGAGATCCAAGATCAGAAGATTTGCTGCATGAGAGTCAATATTTGATTGATTGTATAGCAATAGAACACCATTACTTCCATACTCCTCACATTAATGATTATTCCCAAATCAAGGGACTCCATCGACTAATTGAGCATACACAAACTCGTGTCACCACAACTAGGGTTTCGGCCCTGACATATAAGCAAAAAATCCCGTGCTAGGATTCAAGTCGTCAACAGGATTATACTTATATAAACCTTACGTTGTCTCGAAAGATAAACAAGAAAAAAATAAATTCCAGGCCAATGAAAACCAGCAGTTGTGATCGAATTCTTAGAATTGACAGTTTATCAATTACAAATGAAATACTAATCATTTAAATGTGGGCATACCTGAATCGAGGAGTCTTTGCACGTAAGATAAGAAAAAGAGAGAGAGACAGCGAGAGAGAGAAAAGAAGATAAAGAGAGAGACCGAGAGATTTGAGTTTGGGAAAAAGAGTTTGGCGGGAATGGAACGTCAGTCTTAAATAGTCTTTTCTGATGTGAAGAGTCGGTTTATTTCTTTTTCCCTTTTTTATCTTTTCGTTTTAGTCGGAGCTACTCGACCCAGAGTCGGTTTCGTTGGTTCAAAGTTCAAACTCAAATAACCAGAAACGGTTTTGGACCCCAGCCCTTACCCTTGTTGGGCCCTTCTCGCCAAGCAAATATGGGTTATGGGCTCCCGGCCCAAAACAAAAGGAGAGACTCCTTCTCCTTCAGGCATTAGTATACCAATGAAGAACGATGGGGGGTTGTCCATTTTCAAGCACGATTGAAGAAAGAGTCGAAGACCAGAAGTGCTTTTCTGTACTGTTTGACTAGCAACCTGGGCTTGTCGCAACTCGATCCTTAAGAGTATCGATAAAATGCTCACATAATTCACTCTTGCGACAATATTCAAAGAAAATCATTAGGGCAAAATCCATTTCCCCGACTTCTAGGAATCAAATACATTGAACAATATTTATTTGGTCACTTAAATTGAAAAGAAAAAAAATGTGTGGATTTCAAGGTAATCAGTAAAGGGGGGAAATTCCAAGAAAACTTCCGGTCAATGTTTGATAAGTGTTTATTGTGGGTAAATCATTTATTATTATTAGAGACATTTGATCCTCGTTTTCATTTAATTTATGAAACTACCATTTAAAAATCAAATTTGATCAATCTGTTTTATTACAAAAAAAAGAGTTTTAATACATATATGTTTTCTCTCTTTGTAGAAATCATAATCAAATTGAAAAACATATGATTTTTAAGCACTTCGTGCTATCTAATTAATGAAGATAAGAACTCGTAGAAATCTTGATCTTGTGGGATTTAATAAAGGGAAATAAATTTGAAGTCAAGGAAGTAATTCAAAATCAAGATAGTGGTGCATGTTTCTGATAAAAAAAATCATAACTAATTCATTAATTATCCAAATAATGCTATCTTAGTGGCATTTGAGAACTCTTTTCGTTATCTTTTTTTTTTTAATGTGGAAATCCCCTAAAGCCGGATCCATTTATCTCAACCATAAAGTATAAACCACGGCCCACTGGACCGACCCCACAACCGAGGGAACAGATAAGTCAAGAACTTGCCTAGTAACAAGAAAATTCATCCCACACCCTTGAGAATTAAACTTGGTACGTCGAGCCCCAAAGAGAATGTCTCTCCTAACCACTAAGCTATCGCCCTTGTCTGTAACTCTTTTCGTTATCTACAATTTTAGATTTCACAAAAGTTTTGAAATACCCTCAAAGGAGTGGAAAACAGGGCAGTACGAGGTTTTTAATTTTATTATTTTTCTAGTTAAACTTTTTTCTCTAAAATTCATGATTTTTTTTTGTTATAGAGATGTCAAGCTAAAACTCTAAGGTTAGATACGAATTTTAATAATTTGTTATATTATTTTGATCATTGATGAGGTAATAAAGTGATTTTTATTTATTTGAATATTTAATATTCTTAAATTTAGATTAATTTATCATCAATACATTCCTAATAATTCATTGTGATTTTCCAGATACATTGAATGCATCAAGAATCCCTAATAACTCATTGTAATTATCAGATAAACGCATCAAGAATCTATTGGAGAATTCTCAGAGTCGAGTGTAATTGTTCAAACGCATTAGAATCTTTAGAACCTTAGCAATTTCTCTTATTATTGTTATCCATAATTTTCTGTTTATTTAAGTGCAATCTTAAAATCCCAAAAATTAAACAAAACATTTCTTTTTCATATAATCCCTATAGATTGGACCCTGTTCCATGCAAACACAGCTAATTGATACATTGAAGAAATCTTGCAAGTATAACTAACACAGCTAATTGATACATTGAATTTCATCGCTAGCATTGGCGTCACTATGCTCTCTCATTTACCCTTCCCTTCCTTTTTTTTTTTTGTTGCGTCTCCTCTATTCATCATCTTTCCTTTCTTTTGACAGCAAGCTCCCCAGTTACAAAACATTACTTCTATCATTAGTTTTTTCCATAGCATAAGAATTTCCAGATTCCCCAGGAAAATGTCAGTCTAGCATGAACCATCTAATTGTTAACAGAAATAATAAACTAATAAGAGTTTAAACTACCTAGATTTCCAGTGATTTCAACATCTCTGATCACAGGACTTCTGACCAAACAAGACATTTCAGCAAGGAAAACATCTTCCTTTTCCTTTTCCTTTTTCTGGCCTTTTTCCAACAAATAATTTCAGTATGAATAATCATGACCCGGACTGTCTGCATGCATGTCCATGCAGTCATTGGAACTTGGTGAGTTGGCATCCCGGTTTTGGAGATTAGAAGGGTTCGTCTCGTTATTGCGATGTCCATTCCCATATGAACTAATATGATTTGAATGATAACCAACTTGCGATAGCTGATAGGACTGAATGCTCCGACGGACAGGGCTGGAGAGAGCATTTGAGAATACAGAGTTCTTTGCTTGATTATCAGATTGCCCGGTTCGAACTCCCTGTCCTACAACTGATATCCCCAATGGGCTAGAAGAGAAGGGGGCTCCCAAATTACTCGGGTGCATTGCATTCTGTGAGTGCTGGTTTTGAAATGGAAGCCTGGGGGACATTGGGGGCTGGTCTGCTCCATATTCAAGCTCATTCTGCAAAACAAAAATCCTGAAGTAAATTAGCATTGCCATGGACAGATCCAGGTACACTGATTTGAACTGAAGCATGTGAAGTTAATTGCACTCTCTGCAATTGAGTGCACCCGGAAATGGTGGTCATCGAAGTAGTTAAAAATCTACCTTGCTGATAAACAATTAGAAATTTAAGTGGTACACCACAGGACATAGGTGTTGCAGAAATAAGGAAATGAACTTTATGAGATATGTTCAGTCAAAGATAAGCATGTGTGAATTACCTATATACTTTTGGAGCTTCGCCTTGGAGGCAGCTGTTTATATTCTAAACATGATACCTACTAAATCTTTACCTGAAACTCCTTATGAATCGTGGACTGGTGACATAACGGAATACATCTCTTTATATTTAGTGTCCAGTAGTCCAGTTAACAGTTACCCTACAGATATACCTAGTTCCATCCATTTCTCAAGTATACCTCACAATTTTATTTTTTATAAGTATACGTCACAATTAGCGTAGTACATGCCATAATGTAATATTAAATAGGCTTCATATCTCAGATAATAGATCTGAATGTACCTACATCACTAGAAGTTGAACTTTGATATGACACCTGATAGTTAGATCTTCTGTTTTATACAAGGGTACTTGTGAAAGGAAACAAAGGTTCTGAGCCAGCACATTCCCTGACACCACCTGATCTAATCAGTGGTCAATACGAAAACATTGGGCAAACAGCGAGACATGACGGAAGCCATGGATTGCATCTGCTTGTTTGTAACCCATTACCACCTTACATAGTCACAGTCATTGCCAAATGTTGGAGAAGGAAATAGAAAGGGCGAATTTGTTTCTTGTTTATTTTTCTTGGAGGGGTTGGTGATTGTGTGAGATAAAATTACTATTCCCTTTATGACCTAAAACAAGCAGATTTCCACATGTTAGGCTACCCCTCTTTCTTTACAAAAAAGAGGAAAGGTGCCCCCATTTTCTCTTTCATCCAAAGGCTTTTACTATTTCAAGATAAAATTACTCAAGGGACCCTTAACACTCCCCCTTTTTTTTTTTTTTTTAATAAGTAAGCATCATTTTATTAAGGAAAGAAAGGAAAAGGAGCAGTACAAAGATTGTACTTACAGAAATTACAGCATACAAGCGAAGAAACTAATAAAGTCCTGAAAATCTAAAAAAGGGCCACCCAACAACGCATTAGCCTAGAAAAAAAAGAGTGACCATAGTCAAAGAAGAATCCTCAAAACATCTCTTATTCCACTCCTTCCAAAAACTCCACCAAATGCAAGAATGAATCATCATCCAAATAAACTTAGCGATAGGATCCTTAAACTTTCTCCCCAAACAAAGCAAGACATCCCAACCCGCTACGGCACAACCCAATGAAGATTAACCATAGAGAAAACATGCTTCCACATACCTCTAGCCACCGGACAATGTAATAAGACACGGTTTATCGATTCCCCATCACCCTAAACTTTCTCCCCAAACAAAGCAAGACATCCCAACCCACTCCGGCACAACCCAATGAAGATAAACCATAGAGAAAACATGCTTCCACATACCTCTAGCCACTGGACAATGTAATAAGACACGGTTCATCGATTCCCCATCACCCTTACATAAGTAACGCCAATCAACCACATAAAGACCTATTCTCCTTAGATTATCCGTAGTCAAAATCCTACCATGCGTAGCCTCCCAAACAAAGAAAGAGATTATTGCTGGGACTTTAGTTCTCCAAATCCATCTCCAAGGGGAAGACACTGAACTTCCACCATCAAGCATGACATATAATGACTTAACAAAAAAAAATATCATCCTTATTACCCACCCAACACAGTTTATCCTCCTCACCTCTACGTAACACCAACTCATGAAGAGTAGAGTAGAAAGATGAAAACTCCTCCAAATCCTGATCATTCGCATTTCTTAAGAACTGAAAATTCCATACAACAGAGCGTAAATCATCCTCCATACAATCCGCCACTAGCCCATTCGAAGTCATAGATAGGGAATAAACTGTAGGGAAAGAGCACTCAAAGGACGATCCCAGCACCACACATCATGCCAAAACCTCGTCCTTTGCCCATTACCCACCACCACCCGAGTATGCTCACTAAAAGACTCCCACCCCTTACTGCCAGAGGCTGACCCCATAGGACCCATGAGGAGGTAAAGTGCTCCACTCCCCAACAAAGGTACCATATTTCTCCTTAATAATACTCCCCCACATACCATCTCTCTCATTAGCAAACCTCCATAACCATTTACCCAACAATGTTTTATTAAACAAAAAGAGACCCCTGATACCCAAACCTTCACAATTGACTAACTCTACTAAAATTTATTCACTTCGCTGGAGAAGCCTTGAAAGATCCGTTACAGGCAGAGTGATTGAAAACGAGATTGAAAACCGATGGCCAGCGAGAACAAAAGATTTGAACTCTTCATGAATAACACCACAAGTCCTAAATCGCATGTAACAACCAACAAGAAGAAGTTGGGTGCGGGGACCAAAGTAGCCAAGCTCATTTTGTATCAAAGATACAAGAGAGACTTGTTGCCTTTCATCAATGGCTCCACATGCTGAATTCCACTCACCTCGATTTTAATGATAAAACCTAAGAAGTGATGACTGAAAGCTTTCCTCCCTTCTTAATGATAGTCACTTTCTTTCAGTATGTAAATCCGTCGAAATTGTATTACACAAAGGAAGATATACCAGGTTTTGTGCAGCCAATTTTGTAATTCTAAACGATCAATCCATGAAAGTCTATGGCAACATTCACCAGAAAACCAACCATTGTACAGAAGTGGAAAGAGGTTTCTCATATGCAAAACACACAAGTTTGAGAATGAACGCATTGACAATCCAGAACAAAGTGGTATAACATTAGAACATAAGTAATGAGCATTAAGAAAGTTACATCACAAAGCTATAAAAACAGAAAGCAGAAAAAGAGAAGTAATTAGGACCGACAAAAAATCACCAGCTAAGATACCTGCAAATAAGCAACTATATCCACCGTTGTCACTCTTGATCCTTCTTCTTGTTGCCTCAAAACCCATTGATACAGTTTCTCCTGCGAGAAGAATTAGGAAAGGGAGAGGAGGGTGTTACATATATCAAGGATCAACACGAAGGCCAACAATTGATATCTACCAAAATAACAACATAGACATCAGCATTTAAGGCCGAGCAGCAAATTACTGACGTCAGGTAACATCTGGTCTTATCATTGATTGATCATTAGATTGAAGTCCCAATAGAATAAAAACCAAAAACTCAACAGCAATAGTTCATAAATAAGAGCCACATATCAAGAAATGTATTGCCAAAAAGAATTGCATCTCAAACAGGAATTGCGAAGGGAGTGTGATGTTCACTTGTATATATTGACAGACAGGTCTCAATAATATGACAAATCATCCACAGGTAACAGAAAAAACAGGAAAAGTAGCAATTAGTAACCCATGAAGAATTTGCAATGGAAACACGTAACTGAAAATCAACGTAACAGGAAGCTACAGCAGCACCTATTTTCTTAAAGACAATTTAGATGCAAATGCACCACTTATGAATCTTCACGTGATAACAAGAGCTGGAGGTGTTTAACAGGTTCAAACTATGTGCTGTTCAGCGTGCATACCAAAATTTGGATTACGGCCTCAAGTGTTTCCTGTTTTAGCTCATAATACAGACTTCCGAAGCCTCCTGATTCCAAATTTGAGATTTGTTCTGCATTGTGCTTCTTTATGAACAAACAGAAAGAGTACTAATGGCCCCTGGGAGTAGAATTTTATGTAAATCCTATTACATAGGCTTACAATTATATTAATGTTAACTTTCTACATGACACAGAACCATTTCATTTTACAAAAAATATACGCGGATCCAATGCTTATATTTAGGAGACGTAATACACCCTCTAATGGGTGATGCCAATTGAAAGTAGAGAAATATAGAGGTAACATTTTGAGAATATAAGAGAGCTTTGCAATAACTTAAAGTAAAGTGTGAAGAGCACATGTTTCATGTGACTGATGTTTGTAAGAGGCTTGCTAGTGCTGGCACATTGTGCATATTTGCGTTCTGGCAGTTTATGGTTGATTCCTGAATAAACAAGTACTCCTTTGGGACTCTCCATGTTTGTCTTCTGAATAGTACACTACACTTCCAGTGGTAGGTCATCTTCCAAGCTTAGATTAAACAAGAATATCATTATCCTCATGAAGGATAAACTACCATCATGCCTTCCATGTCATACAAACCCTTGATACACAGCAAAACCCAATGTATCTCCTCATGGCACATACACCATAGACCCCTTCATGCATAATGACATAAAGAACAAATCCGACAGTCTTGCATACGCTCCTAGGATTAGTGTTTGAACAACACTTAATATGCTTTTAAACTTTCGCCATAAAATCAGCTATAAATGATCCAACAGACTCAAGTCTGTGGTGGGGAACCACCAAGCCAAGCCTTGTAATAAAAGCATAAAATACTTAAAGATGGCAATTGAGCTCCATGTAACTTTGTGAAAGCTTTGAAATAAAAGCATAAAGCTTCTTAAAAGATGACAATTGAGCTCCATGGACTTGGGTTCATGAAATATTCTTTGTATGGCAAAAAACCATGCTTCCTCTTGTGTGAACACCATAAGTTCCTTGCTCTCTAATTTCCTTGACATCAATAAGGTACAATCGCAAGATAGCCCACATAAAAAAAAATCAATAAAAGCTTGTGACTCCATTCACAATAAGAAAAACGCAGACTTAAAAAGAAAAACAGAATCGAAGAACTTACAATATGAAGCAAAAAAGAAAACAAAACTGACGACTCAATAAACTTAGTATCAAATAGTCCGCTTGGTCTGTGACAAACTCCAGAAAATTTTGTTTAAAAAACATAAGTAATCCGAGGGGCTCCATTATTTTAAACCCAATAAAGAGAAAAGTACACTTGACACATGCTGCTGCAAATAATGAGCATAGTTAAAAGAAACAGAGAACTTTAAAAAACAAACAAACAACCTTTTTTGTTGCCTTCAATTTCCAAGGTAACCAAACAGATTGTAATATTGCCAAAAGGAAAAAAAACACTATTAGAGAACAAAGCAATCAGGCAAACAAAATAACCCTATCAAACCAAATCCGTCACAGGAATACGAAACCAAGTAATTTTTACAAAAGAAATTAAAAAAAGGGAAGAGCGAACCAGCGCGTGACGTTCTCCAGTTTGGAAAGAGAGGCGTTGGTTGTTCATGGACTGGGAGTAGAGCTGGGAGAGGGAGTTGGCGGCGCTGCAGAAGGTCGTGTACATGCTACGATCCACCTCGTCCAGGCGCGTGGCATCCGACTTCCTCTTCTTCGCCATGTCGGTTGGAATTTTTCTTTTCTTTTCTTTCTGCTTCTGGTTCTCTTTTTTTTTTCTTCTTCTTTTACGTGTTTATAGAAACAGAAGGAGAAGGATAGACAGATAGACAGTAGGAGTTATGCTAGTAATGTGTTATGGGAAGGTGTTGCGGATGGGTAAAGAAACTGACGAGTGGAAGAGATGGTGTGAAAGGAAAGTTCGAGGCCATGAAAGTGGGTCCTGATGCTTTGTCAAGTCATTTCATTTTCTTTCTTTTATTTTTTTATTTCGTCCACGCACTTTTCTCTATTTTGCTCTCTCTCTTTACTTCGGTTCTGTCCTGTAGAACTAAAAAAAAACAGTTCGAAAAAGTAGGAATAACAAGAGGGACCCAAATTTGATATCACTCTTATCCGCTTATACCTTTAAAATTTGAACCAAAAAAACATTCGAATCCTCTAATTATTAATAAAATTTTAAATAAGATTCTAAATTATCAAGGTTAACATACTTACATTTTTATTAGTTATTTTTTTTTTAAAAGTAAAGAGAGAAATTTGAACATTTAAGATACATCAAGCTCGGACGAACATGACTCAATATCCGCACGAATTAAATTCAACGTTACGATAAATCTCAGACCGTGCAACTCCTTAACTACACATATCAAGTAAGTCCAACTTTATTGTTGAGTAACTCAATGAATTTTATTTCATCAATTCACAATAAAATACTATAATATAATCTCTTTCTCATCAAAAAATATAAAAAATTACCTCTTTCTTCATTTTT
Organism: Myrica gale; assembly: GCA_963930655.1. NCBI lineage: Eukaryota > Viridiplantae > Streptophyta > Magnoliopsida > Fagales > Myricaceae > Myrica > Myrica gale. The sequence continues at coordinate 20,318,608 of OZ005604.1, read as the reverse complement.
TCACTAAATCTAATATCAACACTAAACTCAATACCAAAATTTTTTCAACATAAACATAAGCGCAGTAATATTCGAAATAAAACTCCAATACCACGTGACCCCAAGTTGTGTTCGAGGATTCAGTAGTATTTCTTTCTTTCTTCCGTAAGTTGCGGTATACTATTTGATTTGACTTGTACCCAACTTAGATTACACGTGGCAAGGATGATGTAAACAAGGATAAAGAATAACAAGATTTTGGTCTTAAAGAGTAAAACAAAAAGTAGGACAATAATCTTTATATTAATTTCTATTGAATTTTAAATATAGTCATAGAAATAACAGAATCTTTTTTTTCTTGGTATAATAAGATATTTTTCTACAAACAAAAATACTCTTAAGTTTTATGGTTTGATTAGTAATATTTTTATTGTGAACAAATTCCTAATGAGAGGCGGTGGGCATATTCAATCACACAAGAGATGGGGTGGTGCCTATAAGGAATTCGACAGTGCGGTTGATAAATTCGAACTCGTTGCAACTCGTCTTCACAAATTATACTTGTCGTTGCGGTTTCCTCCCTCAACCTACTGAAGTTGTTATATCGAACGGTTTTTTTCCCAATTAAACGACACGTGACCTTCTCCTTACTTGAAAAGACGAATTTACCATCATTTGAGTCATCTCTGGTCTTCTACAATGCTTTTTACCAATTTGTATAGCAAAAAAATAATATTTAGTTAGCTGATTTTTTTATTAAAATAAAAAACATGACTCACTTAGAATCAAGCTGGTCAAATTCGTATTTTCAAATGAAGAGAAGGTCATGTGTCGTTTAAGTGAGACAAAAACCGTTCGATATAACAACTTTAATAGGTTGAGGGATATGAAATCGCAACAAAAAGTATAGTTTGTGTGGGCGAATTGAAACAAATTTAAGTTTTATGAAGACATTTGAGATTAATAAACAAACTCGTGAGAATTTTTGTAATTAATTCATATTTTTAAGTAGATAAAGGTCCACGTTAGCACCATTACATTTGTCACTATTTGAGTCAAAGGGCTGCTGCCAAATTCAGAGAACTGGGCCGGAGGAAACTTTTCTTCTTTTTTCTTCTCCTCCTATTTTTTTTTCCTTCTATTAAAGTTGACCAAAAAAAACAAATGATTTTGAATTTTAACTGTGGGTAAATTATGCTGCGTATTTGACCCCTCTAAATTAGTTTTCTTCAATTTTTTCACTAATTTTCACTTAATCCATAAATATTACTTAATTATCGAATCTAATAAAAATTTAAATTCAATGGATCCTCCCTAATTTAAAAGATCAAATGAAGACCTTCCTCGAACACCTCAATAAAAAAGAAGTTAGGATATTATCTTCAAAAAAAAAAGTTGCTTAAGGAAAATAACCGAAAATATAAACAAATAATTTTAAAAAATTATAGCGTTGACAACTATGGACCATGGCTAATATATTAATCAATAGTTTTTTTTAGATCCTGTCGTTAAAAGACAGTTAATAGCAAAAGTTCACTGGGAGTTACAAATAACGGAATCTGGGGGACGCCAAAAAATATAGGGAAGCCGAACTTTGGAAAATTATGTCGCAAAATCCCTCCCATGTCCGAAATTCCCCGTACGAAGAAGAAGGGAGAGAGTGGGGATTGGGAAACGACCTTCATGGCATAGGCACATGTTATTTACCCTTCACAGCTGGGGAAGGAAATGACAGCAGGGGACAAATTAGCCTAACTAATAGAATTAGCGTTAGTTGTTGAGAAATTAAATTAGGAGAAGTGATTAGGGTTCTTCCCTGGTTCTTCTGGGAAGAATCTGACGGCTTAGGATTCATTTTAGAAGTGAGTCTTACACATCCAGAGAGTCTGAGCCATAAGATTAATCTCCAGAAGAACATGAGAAGAACCTCAATCATTTCTCTTAAATTAAAGATATGTGATTATGGTTCTTCCCAGGTTCTTCTTAGGTTCTTCTGGGAAGAATCTGACGGCTCAAGATTCATTTTAGAAGCGAGTCTTACACACTCAGAGATTTTGAGTCGTAAGATTAATCCCCAGAAGAACATGAGAGGAACCTAGGAAGAACCTCAATGATTTCTCTTAAACTAAAGAAAAGTAAATAATTTTCCATAGATTCTTAAATACCGTATCGTATCCGAGATGACCCATGTTCCATAATATTCTGTCTCCTTGTAACTCCAACGATTACGGGATAGACAAATCGAAGCACATTATATATAATTAATTTAGAATGTGTTCGAGTATTAAAATTTTAAGATGTTTTAAATTTTAAGATATTAAAATTAATAAAAAAATAAAAAGAGATAATTTAAATAATTTTTTATAATTATTATAATAAAAATAAAGATTTAATGAGTATGTAAAATATTATATTATATCAAAATTTTAGAGGCTAAAACCATCTAAAATTTTGGGTACCTACTAAAACGATCGTGATGCTAACTAAAAGAAGAGAAAAATAAAATAAATAAAAATGAAACGTAGCAATGGTCTTTCCCTTTGGGCTGTGAGTCTACCTCTCTTGAATGGAGGGGACGAAACTCTTTAAATTCGATAACAGCTATAACATTCTCTGTGCTTCCTATTAACGGCGAGATTCCCGAAGCGGGTTCCTGATGCTCATCCTCGTCCCGAAGGTTTGGAATCCAAAATTCTTCGTGATTCGCAAAGTTATTTTCTCTGCTTTCGTTTGTCTCCGTGGAAACCGGTCTCGTATGAGCATTATTTGTTTTTTTCCTGAGATTCGAGCTCAGCTTTCTTCTTTCATTGTTTCTTTCTGCGTTGGAATTTCCGGTTTCTGTGGTTCGAATTACGAGTTATATGATTCTGTTTCTGGAGTTATATCCTGGATCACTGTCTAAGAGTGATGGATCTGTTTGGAAATTGCACAATTTGGCTCCAGTTCTTGGCAGTTCTATTTTTGCATGATTCTCCAATTGATTTTACTATCCTGGAAAATGGTTCATTTACTTTTTGTGCTTCTTTTTCATTGTTGTTTGAAGTTTGCGGATTTGAGGTCTTCTGGTATCGTAGGATCTTTGGTTGTAATTCCGTTAGCAGAATGGATCAGTTTAGTGGCTGTTAGGTAAAATGTAAAGCACCTGCCGGGCAGGGTTTAATTCATTGACCTTGAGTAAATATTTCGGGTGCTGAAATGTTAACATTGTAGAGAAATTTTATAATGCAAATTTCTAAATAATTGTATAAACGTGCATGAGTTTGTTTGCAGTTTGGTTGATTAGTAGAAACGTATATTCTCAGAAAACCCCCAAATATTTGGAGGATCTCTGAACTCTATCTTTTTATTCGTTGGGAGCAATTGAATGTAAACAACGAAGTGCGTTTTATAGAACCTGAAACCAATTTGAAGTTTTACAAAGAAAGCTGTGAAATGGAAGGTTTTATTCCTGCTGTGGTTGTGAGACTGCAAATGTCTACCTACGTAATGTCTTTAATAATCAATCTTACGGGAATATTGTCATCTATTTTATGCAAATTTTTGGTCAACTGTTAATCTAACATGTTGGCACTGGCAGATGAAATTTTCTATTTTTTTCCTTCTTTAAGATTTGTGTGCATGTGGTTTCATAATAGTTGACGCTTGCAGTTTTTGTCGATGTGTATGTATTGATGTGATTATCTAAAAGGACTCTTTGTTTTCTCTCCAAGCTAGTGAGTGTCTCCTGCGAAGAGAATTTTTTAGTTTTATCTCATTCTAACTTCGTGGGATTACTTGTTTCCCAATGCAGATAAAAACTGTTGCCTTTTTACATTCAAGTGAAGTAGTTGATTCATAAAAACTGAGTGGTGAAACACTTGCGACAAATTGAAAGAGAAATGACTGCGACAAACATGGGTGATAGGAAGGGGACCCTTGATGCTGCCTCATGGATGTTTAATGTGGTCACATCTGTTGGGATAATCCTTGTCAATAAGGCTTTGATGGCTAAATATGGCTTTACCTTTGGTGTGTAGCTTATTTCTCCTCCTTTTTTTTCACGCCATTCATTTGTAGTATACCTGACATTGTGTTCCATATAATGCCTCCATGCAGCTACAACGTTAACCGGGCTGCATTTTGTCACAACCACGTTGTTGACTGTTCTTTTTAGGAAGCTGGGATACATTCAGGCCTCTCATCTACCAGTTTCTGAACTTCTGAGATTTGTTTTATTTGCGAACTTTTCCATTGTTGGCATGAATGTGAGTTTAATGTGGAATTCTGTGGGATTCTATCAGGTCAGTTCTAGTAACGCTTTCTTTTGTTTGTTTTTTCAGTCAAAATATCAGATATTACAACTTTTTTCCTGTCCAATTTTTGTGACCACCAGATTGCGAAGCTCACTATGATCCCAGTATCTTGTTTTTTGGAAGTTGTCTTCGACAAAGTGCGATACTCCAGGGACACAAAACTTAGCATAATATTAGTCCTCCTTGGCGTTGCAGTCTGTACTGTTACTGATGTCAGTGTCAATGCCAAAGGTTTTATAGCTGCTTTAGTGGCAGTTTGGAGCACTGCGATGCAGCAGTATGTAAGTAATTCTTTGTTGAACCCTTGATCCTTTACGGGGATGGCATCAAGTGTGATGGATTAGGGGTGTCAAAGTCAGTTGTGGGTTGTCTAGTTGAGTATCACGTCTCTTATGTATATGCTCTTTGCATGTATTTCTTTTATATATTTGTGCACAGACACATGCACACACTCATACAAAAGCATCCATGTATGTGTAGATCACATTGGAAATTGATAATCCATGCTTAGTATCATGTCTCCACATTGGTAGGGTTTTCACATTGTTAATTAGGAGGTGCACACATCTGCAGATGTCAACCTATAGGTGTAGCTTACAGCGAAATTGTGTAATCCATGCTAAGTATCTTGTTTCCCAATGGGTAGCGTTGTCACATTGTTACATGGCCTTACATAGGAATGATATGAGTTCTGTAAAGTAATTTCCAAAATGAAGAGAGGTTTGGGTAGTATTGGTTCAATTCAAAGATCACAGACTTCTATGTTTCATCAAGAACATATGACATTGTCATTTTTTTTTGGTTATGCTTTTGCAGTATGTGCACTATCTTCAGCGGAACTATTCTCTTGGATCTTTCAACCTACTGGGGCATACCGCTCCAGCACAGGCAGCATCCCTGCTGTTAGTAGGACCCTTCCTGGACTACTGGTTGACTGGTAAAAGAGTTGATGCCTATGACTACAGTTTCATATCTCTGGTAAGCTCCTTTTCCTTCTCTTTTAATCAGAACTAAAGAATTTTGGTTGATAGGTGAGGTCTGCTTCTCCAACAACAAATATGATATATGGGGAATTTTCCAGCATCACACATATCATTCTGTCAGCTAATGCTTCTGTCTATATCTTTGCATGTGAATGTCAAGATGTTTTTGTGTTTAGTTGCATGTGCTTGTAGGATTCTATCCAGGTTCATGGTTGCAGTTGTAATATTGCCTTCATATCAGTCATCTTTTGGTAGCCAAATTTTAATAGCTGCAATTGCTTGGATAAAGTTCATTGCATCAATACTAAAATGTGAGTAGACCGTTGGTCAAAGGTGGCCAAGGCCTTACCAATTTAGAGCACCATCAAGGAGCAAAACCAGCCTTTGAATTGCCTCTCCCATGTATCTCCCATGTCTGTCTTCAGAGAGTCCCAAAAGAACTCTTAACGGTGCGCAGACGAAAAGGCCAAACATCTTCTACGGGCCCAAATTAGTGCCTACTAGTAAATTCTGTGAGGTGTGGATAGTGATGGAACGATGAGTGAAAATTGGCCCAATGGCTAATACACCTTATTGTACTACGACATTAGAGACCAACATCTGTATCCTCTAAAGAAAGGCCTTGCTCAGAGATTTTGTACACTGATGTATATTCCCTTTCGGAAGGTGGGAATTTATCCTTTTTAATTGCAAAGTGGGATTAGTTACCTGTTGTATTGAAAGAGACGTGCTCCTTTTAGCAAAGGGTGTGTTCCTTATGGATTGAAGTCCTGTCATTGGGTATAGGAGAGGCGTTCAGTAGGCATTCTCCTAGCTTGTCTAATCTGTTGTAATTTGAAAATGATTCTTAATTGTTTTTATCCTTCTACACTCAAGGATAGGGTATTTTTCTTTTTGACTGTGTCGGAACGATCTATACAAGTGTAATCACGATGATGTCAAATTGCATCATGGCTAGATTACCTTTCTCCCGTAAGTCCAATATCCCTTTCAAGGGACATGCAACAGGTCATAAGGTCCTTGCTTCTTCCTCCGTTTTCCCCCTCTTTGCTTTCTTAAAAAATATTTTTATTATTTGAGAATCCCTAGCAAGTGCATGACATGGATATTTCTTTTCTACCACATTCCTTGACTAGTTTTTGTCTGCATCTCGCCTCCTAAGTCATGTGGGGACGTCATATCTCAAATATAGTTGGAATCAATGAGTTCTCCGTCTTTTGAAATTCTTAGAGAAGAATGTGAGCACTATTATGCTTCTATGAAAGTCTTTTATGGTCTTTGGGATGACCATATACTTGGTCATATTAGAGGATCTAGCCACTTTATCTAGCGTGTACAGTGTTCTCAAAATGTTTGATCTATACCTGAGAAAACATGTTTTTGTTGAATGCTACTGGGTGGTTTGATATTAGCCCCTCCAGCACAACACATTGCGTCTATACAATGTTTACGTCCGCTAATGCCTGAAGCATTTAGTTGGGCGGCTTAAATTGGAAGAGACATCATTCCTAAATTAAGGAGACATCTGGCTGTTTCATTTTGGTTCAATGCAAATTCTAGATTGCATTTTTTATATGGGTTGACAGGTTAGCATTTGGCTAGATAACCTTTTTATTAGTAGAGTGTAGATGGGTAACTAGAAACTCACAAAATAAGAAAGATATTGAAGAAAGCTTGAAAAAAGAATTTGACCTATAGTTTTTGGATTGCCTACTTGTAACCGTCTTACTAACAATTAGAAAGGTGCTTGCTGAAGCTATGAAGCATCTTAAAGTATTCAATTCTGGTTTTTCAGCTGGATCTTGCTAGTGTTTGGCCTGAAAAAACCCAACTTAGTCAACATAGAGAGGTAGTTTTTGCAAAAAAGGCTATCAACACGTTATATATAGATATAGTGAGTGTGCATGCAGGGTGTAGATAGTCCAGTTAGAGAAAGAATGCCAGTTACTAGAGAACCATCAGAGCTCGCTTACACTCAGTACTACCTCCTTTTCTTCCTCTTGCTGTCCATGTTGCCAATTCCCGGAACACTAGAGTAGTATGACATCCAATGTCAACAATAGTAGTATGACATCCAATGTCAAGCCAAAGATCCTCTCTCTTTACATGGCAGTTAGACCAACCCAAATTCCAACAAGTCTTTCTGAATTTTTAGAGAAGTAGCAAGCCTACAGTGGTGAAACAAAAATAGTTCTTACAACTACGCCCGACAGGCAACTAGAGCAATTTTCCATTCTCTCATTGATTCTTATGAAAATAAGAAACTTGTATTTCTCATTGGTAGGAGTCGCAACGAGTAAGGTGTCTGAACAAGATAGTTTAAGACCCAATATACTGACCACAGAACCTAGAAGGGGGGGTTGAATAGGTTCTCCAAATTTTCGGTCCTTTTTATTTTCTTGTTGCACATTCTCACAAGAATATCAGCAAACTTCAAGGACACTACAACTAACAGTATATAATGCGAAATTAACAAATCAATATGAACAAGATATTGCAGATTATTAATGCTTCAATATGTTCAAGATTATCTTCTTAATCAAAGAAACATATGACTAACAATTGCAATATCAACAACGAAATCACAATCAATCAAGATAACACCAAGAGTGATGACGAAGAGAAAAACCACTTGAAAGAATTCTTTCAAGAGGAAAAAACTCCGGGCTCGTAAGCCGGTTTAAGCGAATCCACTATAAACTTCAAACTCCTCGGTACACAGTTATCTATACACTACCCAACATCCCGTTGCTAGTCTAACACAACTTGTACCTTACCTGGAATACAACATTCAGCTTTGCACCATGCAAGGAACGAGGAACTCCCCTTCCATTTGAAGTTTTTGATTCCAAAGACCAAACTCTACAGCCAAGCCAATCTTTCCACACACTCACGTGCAATCGGCTTCTTCACAACTGGAACACTCAGCGTTGATAGATCTCCAGCAACCTCTGAAAAAACTCTTCTTTGATACAAAAACTCTTGACGATTGTCAACGAAACCGAGATCCAATGGAGAAGAAAAACTCACTAGGTGTATTCTCAGTTTATACAAAACAAACTATAGAAACAGTTGCAGGAAATATCTCACGAAAAGCTCTCAATAGCTAGATCTTTCTAAAATTATTTCAAGGAATGTACTAAATGAATGAGAGAAATGACTTTTATATTCTGATGGGTCGGAGGGAAGGTATTCACGAAGTTTTGAGACTTCTTGAATCTTGGGCGCATATGTTAAAACCGTTGTAACAGACTTTCGTCAATCTTGATTAAATTGTAAGTGAACTCTAATCAAACTTCGAGTGCTGTTATTAAGCATTTGAAACTCGTATATAAAGATTAATAAAGGTCCACAATACAATCATAGTAGTAAAAACATAATAACAATAATCATCTTGTTTAATAGACTTGTAATTTCCAAATAGAACAAGACAAACACTTAAACCAAGAATCATTTATGATGTTACAAACAAAATAGGAAATAGATGTAAAAACCATATGCGACAAATGATATGGTTCACGGTACAAATATCATACAACACTCAAGAACATCCAATTAAGAATTTCATCAAACAGAACAACATAGTTTAGTAGATAGAAATAAAACAAAATTGGAAAAGAAATTAACACTTCAAAATTTCTTCATCCATCAGCAACTTCATCCTTCGTCATAATAAAAATTACTTCAGATCAGTTTAGAGTATTACTCCCTCTCAACGTATAATACTCCCCAAATAGATATGTTGTATAAGAAAGATATCAAGAGATTTAATAAGATTTTATTTTTAAACAAATTTGGTGAAACGTTATTAACCCAAGATTTTGAAAGAATGATGAATTTGTTTGAAACAAGACGTCAATCGAAATGGGTATTGAAGAAATATTTTTAAAAGCGCTTTTACAGCAAAACCCATAAGAAATTTTATGCAAAATATAAGTAAAAACACAAAGATCAAAAAAATTGACACTGAACCCACCACACGGGACCACACGGCCATATGGCCACCAACCAGTCAAAAAATCATATAGAAAATAAAGACAATGCAAGAAAAGTTAAGAATCTTGCATTTTCAAACCGTAGTGGGTGATTAAACAATAGTTATCTTCAACCAGAATCCAAGTGTAGTGGGAAAGTGTGGGCGGCATAATTGAAGAGTAGAGAAGGAGAGAAAGGTGACGGGTAGAAAGTAAGTGGAGGCTCGGGTAAAAATGAATAAGATGGGGTAATAAGGGACATGGGCTTAAGACTTTTAAAAATAAGTCTGACCAAAAATACCCCAGGCATACAGGGCATCCCTGGTTATCTCAGCGCCTGAAGGTTAGTCGGGTATACCGAGTTTGCCAGACTTGTCCCCGGGCATATAGGGATATTGGTCTCCCTTGTCTTATCGGTCATCCTTGGCATACAGGGATACTGGTTTCCCCTGTCTTATCAGTCATCCCTGGCATACAGGGATACTGGTTTCCAGTCTTATCGGTCATCCCGGGCATACATGGATACTGGTTTCCCCTGTCTTACTGGTCATCCCGGGCATCCTATCAGCCTAGGCCTCTGTGTCTCCCCTGTCATTACTGTTAAAAAAAACACATCCAACCTTGTTGAACACCATGTCCATACCTTTTTTTTAAAAAAAAAAACTAAGTCACTGAACTCTCTGCCTTAGCATGAGCACTATCCACCATAATCACCTTGGATTGACAAACTACAAGAAAACTCCATGTAATCCAAATATCACAGTTTAGTCATAGAAAATTATATTTTGTTGAATTTTCACAAAATCATAAAAAATTCTACATTATCAGAATATTATCTAAGAGCATGTTAGATTAACACAACATATTATTACATGCATAACCAAAAACAAAATGACTGATCAAATTTTTAAGAAAATTGACAGATACCTATGGCTTATCTCAAAAATTCAAATCTTGACGACAAGTGTTAAGTCTCTTTCTTTCTCCAAACTTGGTTCTGATTAATAACATGGCAAAATGAATTGAAGCTAGAATCGTCGAATACTTTTCCATGCTCACTTCGGATCATAGAAATTCTGCAACCTTGTTCATTATGCAGACATTTACATAAGCTTCTTATTTGATCCATCAACTTATTCAAATCAGATTTAGAAAAATTATTTGTAGATGATGAAACATGTCTATTTCTATTTTTCAAAAACTCAAAACACTTTGGCTTAGTATGTCCAATTTTTCCACAATGAAAATAAGTATGTATTAATCTGGAAAAATTAGAGTTAGTTGAAACAAGGTTTTTTGAAGAGACTACCTTGTTTACCTTACTCGAAGGTGCAAGTTCAGTGGAATTATCTTAGGTGCTGGCACAAATACCACCTTATTTGATGGTGTGGGAACTGATGTCGAACTCTTAAATCCCAAACCTCTTTTATTGTCATCAGACTGACCAATGCAAACCATATTGTCAAGTTTGTTGGTTCCCATGGTGAATTTCTTCATCTGAACATCAGCTTGTTCCAGTCCTTGGTTAGCGTCATAACTTGGTCTTCAAGAGCTTTATTTGTCATGGTAAGCTCTTAAATCTTCTGACTTAGTTCATCTCTCTCTTTTTCCATTCTCTTAAGTATCGTGACATTTTCCTTTTTAATTTTGATATTTTCCTCATATAATTCTTGATAAGCTTCTTTCAAGCTCTCAACTTCATTTAAATCTTTAGAAATGGTTTTATCTAGATTGTCAAAATCAGCAAACTCGTTAGATACAATAGATGATGTGAGAGCTACGAAGTTTGCCTTATCAGTGTCAGCGTTTTCATGGTCTGAGGAGTTTGATTCAGACTCTGAATCTGAAAAAGATGCCTTTGATACATGATTTCCTCTTGATTTCAATAATGTCGGGCATTTTGCTTTAAAATGTCCAAACCCTTTGCATTCATGGCATTGTGACCCCTGATCTAGTTTCTTCCTGAATTCCCTTCGCTCAGATTTATCCTTTTGTTCATAGTTCTTCCAACTTGACTTGGTAAAAGGCTTCGAATTTGACTTCTGTCCATTCCAGGTTTTGCCCTTTTTAAACTTGAAGACTTTTCTGAATTTCTTAACAAACAGAGCAATATCATCTTCATTTATTTCATCATCTTCAGAACATGAATCATCATCCTTTACCTTCAAAGCAATTGATTTTCCTTTCTTGGATTGAGGAAACCCCATTTCATAAGTTTGAAGAGAACCCATTAGTTCATCCAGCTTAATGGAGTCCAGATTTACTTTCTTCAATGGCTGTCACTTTAGCCATAAACCTTTCTGGTAGAGATCTTAGAATTTTACGTACTATCTTTGAGTCTGATAATTTCTCACCTAAGCTAAAGCTACAATTGACCAGATTTGTGAGTTTCCCATAGAATTCATCAAAAGACTCATCATCTTTCATTCTAAGCTCTTCGAACTTGGTAATATTCATTTGTAGTTTTGAATCTCTAACCGCCTTTGTACCTTCATGGGTGACCAAGAGGATATCCCAAGCCTCTTTCGATGTTTCACAGTTAGAAATTCGCATGAATTCCTCATGGGAAACGCTCATGAAAATGACTTTAATTCCTTTACTGTTCCAGCCGGCATTTAGCAATTCACTTGCAGACCATTGATGTGGTTCTTTCACAATCTTTTCTTCATTTACAGTAGTATACGGTTTCTCCCATCCTAAAGTCACAGAAGTCCATACTCTTTCATCTATGGACTTGAGAAATGCCCTCATTTTCACTTTCCAATACGCGTAGTTCGATCCATCGAAATACGGAGGGATATTCTGCGATGGACCTCTATCCATATTGAATATTTGAGTCTTAGGAGTCGATTTCTCCTCTGATACCAATTGAACAAGATAGTTTAAGACCCAATATACTGACCACAGAACCTAGAAGGGGGGGTCGAATAGGTTCTCCAAATTTCGGTCCTTTTTATTTTATTGCTGCACAGTCTCACAAGAATATCAGCAAACTTCAAGGACACTACAACTAACAGTATATAATGCGAAATTAACAAATCAATATGAACAAGATATTGCAGATTATTAATGCTTCAATATGTTCAAGATTATCTTTTTAATCAAAGAAACATATGACTAACAATTGCAATATCATCAACGAAATCACAATCAATCAAGATAACACCAAGAGTGATGACTAAAAGAAAAACCACTTGAAAGAATTCTTTCAAGAGGAAAAAACTCTTCGGGCTCTTAAGCCGGTTTAAACGAATCATCTAAAAACTTCAAACTCGGTACACAATGATCTATAAACTACCCAACACCCCTTTGCTATTCTAACACAACTAGTACCTTACCTGGAATACAACATTCAGCTCTGCACTATGCAGGGAACGAGAAACTCCCCTTCCATTTGAAGTTTTTGATTCCAAAAACCAAACTCTACAGCCAAGCCAATCTTTCCACACACTCACGTGCAATCAGCTTCTTCACAACTGGAACACTCAGCGTTGATAGATCTCCAGCAACCTCTGAAAAAACTCTTCTTTGATACAAAAACTCTTGATGATTGTCAACCAAACCAAGATCCAACGGAGAAGAAAAACTCACTGGGTTTATTCTCAGTTTACATAGAACAGACTATAGAAACAGTTGCAGGGAATATCTCACGAAAAGCTCTCAATAGCTAGATCTCTCTAAAATTATTTGAAGGAACATACTAAATGAATGAGAGAATTGACTTTTATATTCTGATGGGTTTGAGGGAAGGTATTCACGAAGTCTCGAGACTTCTTGAATCTTGGGCGCATATGTTAAAACCGTTGTAAGAGACTTTCGTCAATCTTGATCAAATTGTAAGTGAACTCCGATTAAACTTCGAGTGCTTTAAAAACATCAAGGCGTCAATTCCGCGTTAAGAAACTATACTTAAACTTCAATCAAACTTTAACCATTCCCAGACGATCACCAATTATGTTGAACTGCTTGACTTTAAGCAGACTTCATTAAACACGAATCTCAGGGATAAACTAAGACACATCATGAAGTATTACGCCAACTAAAATACATCAACAATGTCCATAAGGTAGTGGTAGGGGAGGTTTGGAAGGGGCTTTTATCATCTTCCTGGTACTTCAGAGATTTGTCTTTTGCTACACATGGACTATCTTATTGGGTTTAGTTTATTAGATTTGGGGTGGCCTTGTATTGGTAGAAACTGGTAAATTGGGGTTAGATAGGTACTTGAAGCCCCAGCAACTTCAGGATTTAGTAGAGTAATAGATTTGTATGCTTACGTGGGGAGGAAGCAGCTGCAATTCAAGTAAGAAATTCCAGATCTAGAGACTTTCAGTCTTTCCTTGTTTTCTTTTTCATTTTGCCACATGGAAATGAATTTTTAGGTGTTGGTTAAATAGTATGTCTTGTGCCACAGGCACTTAAATTACAATGTCAGCGCAAAACTGTCATCTCACTATTCCGGTTAAAGGTTTTTGGTTGTTTTTGTCAGTGGGAAATTTATGAAGCAAACCAAGAATTTTTTTTTTCCATCTTCTACTAGGACGCTCATTTCTGTCATTGCATGTAATTGACTGAAGTACGAAGCTGATACATTTGTCTTAGTGATGGTTCAATATTCTTTTAAAATGTCTTTAACCCTCAGTTGGTTCTAGGCAGACTCTCTCTCTCTCTCTCTCTCTCTCTCTCTCTCTGTCCTTTATGTGTGCGAATAGACTCTCCATGCGCTCTCTTGTGGGCTTCATTTATTATTGATTTAGAGTGAGCCGAGATTCATTTAGTCGATAAGAATTGCCAATTCCTTAGATGTTTTTGTCTTGTTATGGACCAAATCGTGCCTGATCCCGTAAATTTACAGAATCAGTGATCTTTCTTTAGCTTTTGTGATGCAGTAAACTGAACTGGTCTAACGTTGTAGAGAACTTCCAGCAGATTATTGACGACGACTCCACCTGAAAACCTGCAAAGAAATAAAGAAACATAAATCTACAGATTTGAATAGGAAAGAAGGAAATTATAGTGTTTGTCCCCTTTGGTTTCCAATGGAATAATTCCTAACTGAACTCACAAATCTCTGAAGAGATCATCATAACGAGAAGAAAACTCTAGTTTTGGTCTAATCATTGAAGAGACTATTTTCCCATCTTTAGTGGCTCACTTTACCCTTAAAAGACTTTAAAACAAAATAAACAGTAAGGAGATTAGCCAGCACATGGAATGCCCCAGCATCCTTTGGAGTCTTTTCTGATGCCAACTGACTTCATTTCACTTGTAGAATTGAAGATAGACACACACACACACAGAGATTTAGATCAACAAGAATTAAGCTCGGTTACTGTCCTTGGTGTTTTTTCAAGTACAGGACCGTGGTAGAATGGTTCTACTTGTTTCTGTCCACACGTGCATGTCCATATGCCTGTCTGCAGTACATTTTTGGTTGCTCCTAGATGTGATTACTGTAAATGACTTGGGCCACTTTTTTTGTGTTTGTCTGCAGGCATTCATAATTTTGTCTTGCACCATTGCGGTAGGGACGAATCTCAGTCAATTCATCTGCATAGGCAGATTTACAGCTGTGTCATTCCAAGTCCTCGGCCATATGAAGACTATTCTTGTCCTGATCTTGGGATTCATTTTCTTTGGGAAAGAGGGTCTCAATCTGCAAGTGGTTTTCGGTATGTTAATTGCGGTTGCTGGAATGATCTGGTACGGCAATGCCTCATCTAAGCCAGGTGCGAAGGAGAAGCGTAGCCACTCAACACCTCCCAACAAATCCCAAAAACTTGGTGGAGCATCCGATTCTGAGCTTGATAGCAAGGTCTAGTTCTAGATTTTCGGTGCTAGATTGAAAAAACCAAGAGAAAGGAGGTTAGTAGAGCATTTTTTTTACACATAGGAGGCAGATCCAGTAACTGCTAAAAAAAAATTCCCATCATATAGTTCATTCTTCTGAGAAAAAACAAAAACAAAAGTTGAAAGAAAGTTGTTGTTGAAGGGGTGTAGGTTAACGCCCCACTAAAATTTTCTTTGTTCCCTGAATACTGCCAATGTAATTTATTTTCCTATACGATCTCGAGCCTTTCGCTCTTTTTGACCTTTTCGTCCTGTCCAAACCATTCGTTACCTTTTTTCCTGTGTTTTTTTTTTAATTCTTGGCCCTTTATATTCCTTTCATCGTTTCCTTATGCTGGGCTTGAATTTGCAAGTCTATCAATCTCTCGAGGAGAGAGAGCAAGAAAAAAAAAACAGGCAAGTTCAACGCGGCGTCCACTTCCATGGAAACAAATTTGATCACTTCATTTAAGCATTTTCTGTTTTTCTGTTTTTTTTTCTGCTCGTTTCAAATAAATTGAGGCTCCTCGTGCCATGAGAACTTGAGATGCCGTACTAAATGAAGAGCTATATGTTAGGTAGGATTTAGGTTTGAGCTCCAGTCTACTGTCTACAGGAACTTCTTCTAGGTTCAGTTATTGCGTCCCAGGTCCTAACACAGATCTGCCTATTTAACCACTTCAACCACTGGAGAATCAAGACCCATCATAAATCGCAATTAGGAAACGGGGAACGACGAATTCAGGCAAAATGGTCCGTAATGCCTGCGCCATCCCCTGGGGCTTAAATGCTGATCCATTCTTCTGACACTAGAGGAATTCTTTTTCACCTACCTTTTTCCATTCTGTTTTTTTTTTTTTGCCTGCAGCATTTTTCCTTATGCACCTTAGAACATGTGAATTTCAGGATTCCACCCGAGTTTAAATCTCTCTTCGTATACTCGCGAGAGAGGACATGCCAACTGGATCAATTTCGTTAACTTTTTTATTTTTTTATTAAGAGATTTCAAACATGTTCTCTGAGATTCGATAGACTGTTAATGCTTGTCCAAACTTAAGCTTCTAATTTATACAAGCCATCGCAAATATCATCCTAATCCAGTTATTAAAACCCTTTGTCTTGAATTATGACATGGAAGCCAAGAATTCTTAAATTCACAAACAAATTCCCGATAAAAAAGGAGAAGGCTGTCGAAAGTATGGTTCAATTACAGCTGCATTTGGGTCCCGCTTTTTGTCCCCTTATGTCTTAGACGTGATCTAACCACTTCGGCCTAAAATTTCGGTGAGAAATAGTGATGCCAAGTACTACACTGATTTTCCTGTTGCCCTTTTCATTTTTCCTTCTACTTTTGTTGTTTACTATTTTCGTTCCTGATATTACTTATTACCCCGTACGGGGGGAGCACCAACGGAGAATAGTAACTAACATAAACGTTGGGTTTGTTCCCCCAACTTGATCTCTCTCACCTTCTCTCTAATACAAATGACATCAGTAATATGGTAGGGTCCGTACCTCTTAAGTCATCTCCTCTCGTGTGGCACTGATTTCCATTCTCTTTTTGAGTCTTTTCTCCATTGTACTTTCCCATTTTGCACAAAGAAAGACCAAAAAGAAAGTAAGACCCACCACCCTCCTCAGTCCTCTCCCCCAAACCAACATTGCCACATACTTTGCCCTGTCATACACTTCGAAGCTGTTCGATTAAAAAAAATTCTCAGTAATTTTTTAAATTTTCACAGTATAAACAATTTTATAACTAAATATCATTTTTAACACTACATAAAAATAACTACAACACGCATACCAATAAATTTAACATCATCTAAAAATTCTCAAAATAAAAAAAAAATTCAAAAAACAACACAACCGAACATCCTCTTCATTAACTTGCAATTGATGTTATCAATTTTTTGTGGTCACTCAATAACTTTTAATTTAGTAATTATCTAATTGTAAGAAATAAAATACTGTACATATCTCAAAATTAATCGAGTACCTAAATTAACTCGACTAAAGAACCAAAAAAATGGATAGATAAAACAATTCATTGCACCAAAATCATAAGGAACCAAAAATTGGATAGAGAGAAAAATTCATTGCACCTGATTTGGGCATTTGACTTGAAACTTATTTGAAAATAAACTGATAAGACAAATTCCAAACGCTCTACTCTCGAATCAGAGCACAGAAAAAATTACATGAAAAACGAAATCCAGCTAATGCAACAAAACAGACGCATGAGTGGGCCTCCCACCATTCAAACGGGTCCCACAAACCCACCAATAATTCCCTCCGCGTGTTTGTGCACGTGTGGTGTTTTCCTCTCTCTCTCTATCTGGGGATGGGGAGGGGTCTTTTTGGGTGGTTTCGTTTTCTGTTCGTCTTTAGTCTTTATGCCGTGTTAATGCGACTCCGAAGTCCGAAGTCCGAACGCATGTTAGCAATTAATAGTTGGGGGAACTTGGAAATAGCTGTGATTTGAATAGTTTAAAGAGAGCGACAGAACTAACAAATTGAGGTGGGAAATAGCAATGCAGCTAGAGTAACAGTGACAGGCTGGCCAACCTGTCGTGTGACCGAGCGGTCAAAAGCCTGTGATGGGCGGATAAGTCCTACGTGTGTAATTGGGCCACGTCAACATGCCGGACATGGCCACGTGTTGATTGCAGCCCGTGGGTCCCCTACATCATCATCATCATCAATCAACCCCGTTTACCCCTCCATTCTCTCTCAATTTTTCAGTGCCCATTTATTCAAATTCGATGAGAAGCCCCATCAAACCCAGGGCCCACTTAGGCAAATGATAGCACGTGTGGGCCCCCGTATTACCGAGAGCGGAAGAGAGAGATAGATGGTGACAGACTGACTGTCATATATCAGCCCCAATCTAAGAAGAATTTCTTAAGTGACTGCATGACATTTGAGTGAAATCATTAGATTAGAGTCCGCTTTCTGCTCAGTAAAAAGCGCCGCACTCTCCCCCTTTGTCTAACACGTGTCAAAATATCGTGCGCGAGTCAGCATCGTCGGCCAATTGTTTAACTGAAATTAATTTAAGGTCAGTTTGGTTGGGCGAGTATTACCAGTCGTCTACTAAGGGAGTAGGACTAATCTGCGAGTAGGGTGTTCATTTGTAATGTTAGTGGCCTTTTGGCGGCAAGGACAATTATTGTACCTTAAAGGTGCGATGACGGTATCAAATATATGATTTCGTCAATTGTTGTGACGATGACGGTTTTCGTCAAACCGTCATCTATACTATCGTTAACCACTCTAGTTGAGATTTGAGATGATTATTTAAACAGCCCAAAACAGTGAAAAAAAACCCAAGAAAAAGCTTATTTTTGGCACAACAGTTATACTGTTTAAGAGGTTACCGTATAACCGTTACCGTTAATATCGTCACTGCCAAGGTCGGTTATTGTGCCTTAGCGGTGCTGTGGCGGTGACAATTATGTGATCCCGTCAATTACGCTAACGATTTTCACCAACCTGTTACCTACACTACTATTAACCACCCTATCTGCGAGAAATAGGACAAGGAGATTCGATCCCTCGATGGAACCTTTCTAAAGGGAGGAGGCGCCAACTGAGCTATAACTCACTGGCTTTTGTGGTAAAAATTTTGATTTGTCGTTGGCATGTCTTAAGATCGAGTCCGACATCTCCCTTATCCCCTGATTTAACTTGAGTGTGTTGTATGAGATCCTGATAGATGCCTTTAAATTAATTTATAAGGCCGGATACATGAAGTGATACGATTTTATGAGCCGTTGAATTATCAAAAAATAAAAAAGATTTCACTTGTATTTTTGCCGAGGAAGAGACATTGTTTAACAAAATGTCAGGTAAAATTGTAGAGTCCGGAAGAAGTCTGGAATAAATGTTGAGAATACCGGTTTAAATTTAATTTTTTATATTTATTATAATAAAAATGTGTAATTTAATAGAAAAGAGAAATTATTTTGTAGTTATTTTATTAAAAAAAAAATTCGACAAAAGTTGCTAAGCAAATGACTATCTTCCAAGGCACTTTTCTGGACTAGGATTTTATGACATTTTTTTTATTAGCATAATACAATTAAATAGATAGGTATAATAAATAAAATTCATTATAAAATTTAGTATTATTTGAAACTTTACATTAGTATTTTAATAATTGTATATTTTTTTTTTAAAATTGCACCGTATATTATTTCAGATAACAAGTTCCCGTGCACGTCTACCTGTAGTTAGAAAATAGTCAGCTACGATGTGATTTTGGGTCGTAGAAAACAATAAAAGTTAGCTGCATGAGCAATAGTAATGAAAATGATTGACACTTCCATTTAACGGAAAGTGTATGGAAACAAATAATTTGAAGATATTTAATTATACTTAAAATTTGAAGCTGCGTTATGTTCGGTTTGAGTAAAAATGTAGGATTTTAAAGAAGTTATGAATATTTATGTTAAATAGTGTTTTATTGGTGTTTGTGTAAAGTGGAGAGATAAATGATTTGATGTAATTATTTAATAAAAAAATATTAGAGTTATGTGAAAAAATATAGAGAGAGAAAATTTATGTTGAATAAAAAATTAAAAAGTTGTTGAAGATTGTGTAAAATGTATTGGTTTTTGTGTTTGAATTCTGAATATGTTCGATGGTAGTTTTGTGAATATATTTGAATCCTGATTTTTTTTTGAAAACGAACATAACCCTAGATAATCTATTCAACAATTCATTGACTAATTGTGCCCTTCATCTAAGGAAAACACCATCAGATTACACATCAAATGTTGAAATATTTTATGAAGAACTTTCTTTGTTTAATGAAGATGATTTACTGTCAAATCAAGGACCGATGTACTTATTCTCTTGTTAAGATGATGTTCGGTTATGGTGTTTTTTTGAGAATTTTTAAGTGATGTTAAATTTATTGGTATGCGTGTTGTAGTTATTTTTATGTGGTGTTAAAAATGATGTTTGGTTGTAGAATTTTTGTATGGTAATGATTCAAAAAAATCCTGAGAATTTTTTTAACCGAACATCTTCTAAGTCATCCTCTACACAATAAATGAACTTAAGATTCTTTTCTATTGGTGACAAATATTATTAATATTCTGGTATAAAAATTTAAAAGGGAAGTTAGGATTGAATTACAGATGAAGATTTCCTACAATTTGTTGTTCGAATTGTACGGTATAATTCGGATAAAGATAAACACAAAAGTAAATTCTTTAATCATTTAATGTTGTACATGTAAAATTTTAAATAGCATGAGTAATATTATAAAGTATATATCTCCTCGAATTACACCGATTATTAAAATACTTTCCCCACATAGATGAACTTTGACTGAACCAACTATCAATTTGAAGTCCTAATTGATATCCCCAATTACATCAGAAGTGGACAAACTGTTGAGATCGACGACACTGTGCCACCTCGTCCTTCAAATTTCCGAAGCACGTGATACAAAACCAGAAAACTCTTCTAGGAACTGAAATTACTAAACTAACACAACACTATTCCTATAATTTCATCTCTAACCTGATCGCGGTTAAAAAAAAAACGCTTATCTGCGACGTGACACGAACATCGCCTGAAACTGAAAGCGTACTTCACTTTTCTACCCTCTGTCGTTTCTCAGAAGCCACTACAAAACACGGGTACTTTTAGTAATTTTCCAGGCAATGCTAGATTTACGGCTAGATTTGGAATAAAACAGCTGGTCCGTTCTTGAGTACTTCATCGGTTATATCTGGACCGTCAAATGAAACAGACGATTCAGATTGATGGAGACTGTGGGAGCCCGTCGTACAGTACCTTACTGCCAAGAATTAGCCACGCAGATGCATTGCGCAAAGGAAAAATTTTCTGTCTAACTGATATTCGACACTGCCGGTTACCGTTACACAATGTTGCGCTCATTCCCGTTTCAGACGCTTGCGGACCACTTCAATAGGTTTGATGGAACGTGATTTCCACGCGCTGGGAAATAGATTGGCTGCGCTGAGTAAACTGTAATAAATTATTTTTGTTCCTATCCTTGCCCTCCTTCAGTCTTTTATCTGTGTGTCCTATTTTCTGTACTGCTTTAAATACGCAGGAGATTTGTGGATCTAACCTACTTCAATGCCACGGTGGTAAATTTATTTGATCAAATAATTAATTGAAAAATCTGAATAGTGGCTGCGACTATTTTTTATTGATTTTTTTTATATTTAACTAACAGTAAAGGTAACTTTTCACTCCATCAGTCAAATCTCCGTTATGTTTTAACGGAATAGAAAACGGTCGACCGTTGCAAGTTGCTGTTGACGGATGGAGTGAACTATAACGGTCGACCACTTTCTATTCCGTTAAAAATTAATGGAGGTTTGAAGGATGAAGTGAAAAGTCACCACTATGTATTTTCAGTGATCAAAAAGTAAAAAAATAAGTTTAGTGACCATTTTGTAAACATTACTAAAACTTAATGAACACATTATAAAATTTTATAAAAATATTTTTTTATTAATAAATTCGGTCTAATTTTATAGTCCGGTCGAATATGCTATTGGATTTTGTTCCACCCTAATGTTTGTACAGAGCGCAGTTACTAAAATTGTCTGAAGATCTTGTATGCAGAGCTTTAGACGAAGGCCAAACCATTTAAAGAGGAGTTACTGCTTTTATTTATTATGCGTGAAAGTCAGATACTCAAGCCACACGAGTGCAGGCGAACACAAAATGATGTTTCAAGTAAAAGCCGAATTAACCCTGAGCGTTAGCTCAGTGGTTACCTCCTCCTAAGGTTGTGTTTATGTTGCAATATTTTTAGTATGAGAATATATGTTGATATTGGGTTTAGTGAAAAGGTGAAGAGAGATAATTTTTTATGGTAAAGAGAGAGATTATATTAAAGTATTTTATTAGGAGAGAGATAAAATTTTGAGGAATATTATGAATGCAAATACAGCCTAAGGATCCTTCCGGGAGTTCGAAACCCCTTATCCACAGGCTATGCTGCTGCCACCGTTGAGTTAACAAAAAAAATAATAAAAAAAAAAGTAAAAGCCGAATGGCCCAACAGAGGGAGGGAGAGAGAGATAAAAGTGGTAAGGCAAAATTATGAATGAATTTTGTGGAATATAATCGGTACAAAACTTGTGAGAAACAGTATGAACCAATGCATGAGGACTCTAATAGGAAACAATACGACAAATAATTATGAATAACATATTTTTGACGTTTAAATTTTTTTATAGGTACTAACATGGTACCATATTTAATTAATTACGAATAAAATATTTGGTTATGTACAAAAAAAATTATGGGGTCGTGAGATGTACTATTAAGTGTTTGGATGGCTGATTAAAAAAAAAAAAAAGTGTTTGGATGGCTGTGCTATTTCTCTTGTAATCAAACTTTACACGTATAGTAGGAGAAAAAAAAGCATGTGTGTGTAATTTATGATTATGCTTTAAAATGAATTTTGTATTCTCTGAATCTTTTTTCAAGGGCATAATTGAATTAAAAAATTGTAATTTCCACTTAATTACAATGCTAAATGGAGGAGAGAGAGGTTGGAAATAAAGTAGAGTCCATCAGCATGCTAACGAAGACGACTTCGCCGTAACATCTTCTGGAAACTGAAGAGTGGCGCCGCGGGGTGGGGGTGTAAATGAAAAAGGACTCCTACAAACAGCCAAAAATGAGTTAATTAATCCTCGTGAACAAAAAGAGTTCTTTAATTAAGTGAGGGAATCTCCATTAATTGACAGTAATGGACCAGTCGTTGATCACACGTACGCGGAAAAAGCTAGAGAGACAAAGGGGCAGTTTAGTTCTAGAGAGAGAGAGCGTGAATGAAAGAGAAGATAAGAGATGAGACTTGTAAAGAGGGAAACCACCATCTTTAGGATTAAGAAATTAAACTCATCATCCCCTAATCTCAGCACTTTTGACACCACCATGACAGACAGAGAGACAGAAACGCTATAAACAAAGCAAAAAAACCAGAAGGGTCATATTGGTGAGAGCGAGAAAGAGAGGGTCGCATGGCATGTGAGCAACAGCTGTGTCCTGTTTCCAACTCCCTGTCCACTCGATAAATACCCTTCTTACCTTCCTTACTCAGACTTTTGACCCCTTTGAACCTCCCCCCCTCTCTCTCTCTGCCTGTTCTGTGTGTGCGAAAGCACCAAAACCCTCTCTCTCTAAAAAATCAGAGCTTTCTCTAAGCTCTCTCTAATGGCAGCTCTGAGACCTTAAAACACTTACTTCCCCTCAGCGTCAAAATGAAACCTTTCTGTGCTGCAAACTCCCATTTCTGTCTTCTCTTCCTCTCCTTCACTTTCCTCTCCCTCCAGCCCTCACCAGTTTCCTCTTCTTCCTCGCCCAGCAAGGACGCCCAGCAACTCCTAAACTTCAAAGACAGTCTCCCAAACCCGAGGCTCCTCGCCAACTGGCTGCCCAATCAAGACCCATGTAACTTTTCTGGCATTTCCTGCAAGGACTCCCGGGTTTCCTCCATAGACCTCAGCTCCACCCCTTTATGCACCAACTTCAGCTTCGTCTCAGCCTTTCTCCTTTCCCTTGACCACCTTGAAACCCTTTCTCTGAAAGATACCAATCTCACCGGCGCCATTTCTTTCAACCCCGGATCCGAATGTAACGCGCTCTTAACTGCCCTGGATCTCTCGAAAAACAGCCTCTCCGGCTCTTTCTCTGACATATCCAACCTGGGTTCTTGCTCGGGATTGAAATCACTCAATCTTTCCAGCAATCTTCTCGACTCCTCTTCTTCCACGAAAAATGCACCGAAACTCGGTGTCCAGGTTCTTGATCTCTCCTTCAACAAGCTCTCCGGCTCCACCTTTGTCCCTTGGTTCTTTCCCACCGGTTGCTACGGTATGCAGAGATTGACCTTACAGGGAAACAAGCTCACCGGCGATATATCAGCCTTCGGCAGTTGCGACACTCTGCAGTATCTGGACCTCTCCTCCAACAATTTCTCAGTGACCATTCCCTCTTTTGGCAATTGCTTGTCTCTGGAGTACCTCGACATCTCTACCAACAAGTTCACTGGGGACGTAGGCCGCGCCCTTTCATCGTGCCAGCACCTCACCTTCTTGAACCTCTCAAGCAACCAGTTCTCGGGTCCTATTCCGCAGCTCCCGGTAGAGAACCTGAGCTTCCTCTCTCTTGCCAGCAACGATTTTCAGGGGGAGATCCCCTCGTCGCTCGCTGGAGTGTGTACTTCCGGCAGCATCTCGAAGCTTGACCTTTCGGCTAACAAGCTCTCCGGTACGGTCCCGACCGACTTGAGTGCTTGTACTTCGTTGGAATCATTTGATATAAGTCAAAACAACTTCTCTGGTCAATTTCCGATCGAAATCTTCGCAAGGATGAGCAATTTAAAGAAGCTGGACCTGTCCTTCAACAGTTTCCTCGGTGTTTTGCCGGATTCTTTGTCGAAGCTTGTGAGATTGGAGACGTTGGATCTTAGTTCGAATAATCTTTCTGGCCCAATTCCTACCACTCTCTGTGAAACTCCCGGGAATAGCTTGACGGAGCTCTTTTTGCAGAACAATCTCTTTACTGGTTCAATTCCCGAGAGTTTGGGCAACTGTTCTCAGCTGGTTTCGCTGGATTTGAGCTTTAATTACCTCACGGGAAAGATCCCTTCGAGCTTGGGGAACTTGTCCCAGCTCCGGGACATGATAATCTGGTTGAACCAGCTGTATGGGGAAATCCCTCAAGAGCTCATGTACATCCAGACGCTCGAGAATCTGATCCTGGACTTCAACGAGTTGACGGGGCCAATTCCTTTGGGGCTAGGTAACTGCACCAATCTGAATTGGATCTCCTTGTCGAACAACCGGTTGAGTGGTGAGATTCCAGGGTGGGTTGGGCAGTTGTCGAACCTTGCAATACTCAAACTAAGTAACAACTCCTTCTCTGGGAGGATTCCGCCGGAGCTGGGAGACTGTAAGAGCTTGATATGGTTGGATCTCAATACCAATTACTTGAATGGGTCTATCCCGCCTGCTCTTTTCAAGCAATCCGGCAATATTGCGGTGAATTTCATAAGCGGGAAGACGTATGTGTATATCAAGAATGACGGGAGTAAGGAATGTCATGGAGCCGGTAACTTACTGGAGTTTGCGGGGATTAGGCATAGCCAGCTGAATAGGATTTCAACCATGAATCCTTGCAATTTTACTAGAGTATATGATGGTAAGCTTCAGCCTACATTTAGCAACAATGGGTCTATGATTTTTCTAGACATTTCGCATAATATGTTGTCGGGTAGCATTCCGAAGGAGATTGGGAGTATGTTCTATCTATATATATTGAACTTGGGCCATAACAATATCTCTGGTACAATTCCGCAAGAGATTGGGGACTTGAGGAGTCTGAACATTCTTGATCTCTCTAGCAATAGGCTTGAAGGGACAATCCCACAATCCATGATTGGCCTTTCCTTGCTTACGCAGATTGATCTGTCGAATAACAATCTCACTGGAATGATTCCTGAGAAGGGTCAGCTGGCAACGTTTCCGGCCTATGAATTTCAGAATAATTCTGGGCTCTGTGGTTATCCTCTCCTTAAATGTGGGGGGGATGCAGGTTCGAGTATGAATTCCCAGCATCAGAAATCTCATCGGAGGCCAGCTTCCCTTGCTGGGAGTGTAGCAATGGGATTATTGTTCTCTCTCTTCTGTATCTTTGGCTTGATTATAGTTGCTATTGAAACCAATAAGAGGAGGAAAAAGAAGGACGCGGCAATTGAAGGTTATATCGACGGTCACTCTCACTCGGGAGCAGCCAACGTCAGCTGGAAGCTAACCAGTGCTCGGGAGGCATTAAGCATCAACCTTTCCACATTTGAGAAGCCCCTTCGGAAGCTCACTTTTGCTGATCTTCTGGAAGCAACAAACGGCTTCCACAACGACAGCCTTATCGGTTCTGGTGGATTTGGTGACGTGTACAAGGCCCAATTGAAAGATGGAAGCATTGTAGCCATCAAGAAACTTATTCACGTGAGTGGACAGGGTGATCGGGAATTCACTGCCGAAATGGAAACGATTGGAAAAATCAAGCACAGGAACCTTGTCCCTCTTCTGGGCTACTGCAAGGTGGGAGAAGAGAGGCTCTTGGTTTATGAGTACATGAGGTATGGAAGCTTGGAAGATGTTCTACACGACCAAAAGAAAGTTGGGATCAAGCTGAACTGGACCGCAAGGAGAAAGATTGCTATTGGGGCTGCCAGGGGTTTGGCTTTTCTGCACCACAATTGCATTCCACACATCATTCACAGGGACATGAAATCGAGCAATGTCCTGGTTGATGAAAACTTAGAAGCCAGAGTCTCCGATTTTGGAATGGCCAGGCTTATGAGCGCAATGGATACCCATTTGAGCGTCAGCACTCTAGCAGGCACTCCTGGGTATGTACCCCCCGAGTACTATCAGAGCTTCAGATGTTCCACAAAAGGTGATGTTTACAGTTACGGCGTAGTTTTGCTTGAGCTGCTAACAGGGAAGCGACCAACGGATTCAGCTGATTTTGGAGACAACAATCTTGTGGGGTGGGTAAAACAGCACGCTAAGCTGAAAATAAGTGATGTGTTTGATCCGGAGCTCATGAAAGAGGATCCCGGCCTTGAGATTGAACTTCTACAACATTTAAAGGTCGCTTGTGCTTGCTTGGACGATCGGACATGGCGGCGTCCCACAATGATTGAAGTCATGGCAATGTTCAAGGAAATCCAAGCAGGGTCTGGGATTGACTCTCAGTCCACCATTGTCTCCGAAGATGGAGGTTTAAGTGCAGTTGAAATGGTAGAGATGACCATCAAAGAAGGCCTCTGAACTAATCAAGCAGTAGTCAACAGTTGCAACCAATTTTCAAGAGCATTCTTTGGAATTAAGAATGAAGAAAGAAGGTGGCGATGATTTTTTTCAGCTCCCCCAAATTTTTTCCCTCTTCTTTTAGCACGTCAATTGGCATAAAAAAACTGCTTCTGCGTCTCTATCATTTAATGTATGTAATCTTGTTATCCATACATAGCAGGTTGTTTAACTTGTTATAAAACGTGTATATAACAGTTTCGTTTGGTGTGCTGCTTTGGTTCTTAGATTTTCTTCTTAAGGAAACTTTTTCTTTCAGAGATAAATCCTCAAAAGCAGCCGTTTGATCTGTGTTACCTCAGTGATGGTGATTAAGTGGAGGGTTCTTCTTTTGGCCCTTTCTTCAAGCTACTTGATTTGTTTTCTCTCTTTTTGTGATTCTCCATTTTTTTTTTCCATATTTTCCCATATAACTTTATGTCAAAACATGTCTCAATTTGGCCCTTTCTCTCTTCATTCTTTGTTTCTACTGTGCTTTCTCCTTTCCCAAAATGGTCTCCAGCGTCGCCCTCCGGCTAGAGGCCATCCAGCCGGACATCCAATGGTTGGGAATGGAATGTTCGGGCTGCCCGGACAGCGTCCTGTTCGGGCAGGTGTGGGTCCTACGCAAGACCCACACCCTTTCCATTCCCAACCATTGGATGGCCTCCAGCCGGACATCCGGAGGGGATTGCCTTCGGAGGCAATCCCCTTCCATCCAGTGCCCAATGGGATAGTTCAGGGGCAAGGCAGCCATCTTACTCTGGTAATGTTCTGTTTGTCTTACGTAGTTTTCAGTTTAGGCAGATAATGATCCTGAAACTGACCTAATGGAATTTGTCTTAGTGGTCAAATTAGCATCGGTCTCTGCTTTCCAAAGAATGATGAAACTTAAAAAGTATTTGGTTTTCTGGGACAAAAGACAAGGCGGATATTTTTTGGTGCATCTATTCAAAGAAAACCGAACCCATCAAAGGCCTGTCCAAAATCATTACTATTGTGTGATTTTTGGGACCTTTTTTAATACATTTTGTTTGGCCAGAAGAAAGGAAGAGGGACCATCTCACTTTTTAACCATTCGGCATTCCTCCTCAGAGCTCGCAAGTTCTTTACCTCCCCACATTCACATCTATGGCTAGACCATAGTCACCCAACTCATAAATGAAAACTTTGGCGTGCTCTCGAGAGTCAAGA
Source organism: Myrica gale (assembly GCA_963930655.1). Lineage (NCBI taxonomy): Eukaryota > Viridiplantae > Streptophyta > Magnoliopsida > Fagales > Myricaceae > Myrica > Myrica gale. Next base: position 20,290,493 of record OZ005604.1, on the reverse strand, counting down.
TTCAAGCTCGGATTCTCATAAGTTCTTCTTTTCCTTCTATAAGAACTATTAAAAAAACAAAATTTTGTCTCTTTTCCATCGACAATGTGCATCACACGTGCCCTTGACCTAGGAAATAATAATTCTCTTGTTTTTTTTTTGGTAATGAAAATGTGTGCCCCTTTTTTAAGCATGCATTAAACTATATAGCCAGTTGTTGCCCTAGCCCCTAGATGTGCACTATCGACTTTGTTGCTTCAGATCTTGACTTTTAGCGAGCACCAAGTTATCACCCGCTCACATGGGCAGGGCACATGGCTTGAGATGTCTTGTTTGGACTATATATATAAATTATGTTAATTAATTAACTACATAGGATTTGTCTAAATAGCTAAACTTATTTTGAATTTTTAAGAATTTTTTTTGCATTTTGTGTTAATTATGCATGGAATTCGGGATTGAATAACTGGACAACCTACAAGCCAACCGACTCCATATTAAAGGCCATCGCTTTTAGCCAACTATAGGAGAAAAAAGTACTAATATTTGGCTAGTAAAAAAGGTGCTTTTGGCAATAAAAAAAAGCGATAAATTAAGTGGTTTTGGATATGCTCTAAAAAAAAGTAATGGAGAGAAATAAACTGCAACCCAATTTTGCAGAGAATAAATACTGTCTTTAGTAGGTTAGGAGAATATTGCAGAGAATAGTCAAACGTCAAAAATTCGAAGTTCAATTGGGTACTAGTCTGCATTTATATAAGCCTAGAGTTTCAAAATAATTAGCTTCATTTATAAATCACCACGTCATTGCCATTCAATATGCTTCTAATTCAGCAGACAGAGCATGCAAAACTTAGCTGGGTTGGATATATATCATCCTAGGTTTGACCCTGATAAGGAAGGATACTCGAACGTTACAAGCCTTATAGCTAATTTTTGTGCCTTTTATTTGGAATTAAAAAAAAAGGTGGGGTGCCTTAATTATATTTTAACTACACTTTAAATCCAAAGCAAATATAACTAATTAATAACGTTTGAATTGGATGATTATAAACAAAACCCAGTTTTGATGGTTCTGGATTTCCTGCATGCTCTCGTGGAGAAAGTGTACGAGCAGATCTACTAAACAATAACACTCAAATCGTGTTCTTTAATTTAGGTTAGGAGTTCAGATCCCAAGAAAAAGGAACGAGGTTTGTGTTAAATTTTCTTGTCTGCCAAGCCAACCATAATCTGATAATATTGCTGTCAAATGTGTTACGAGATTGGGCTCAGCTGTACCCTGCCAACTATGCTGATTCTGACATTCTTGGAGACTTACAGCTTACTTCAGATCATGCACAGCTGTAGTTAAGATATTAATCCCTCATGTATGTACGATCTAAGTACACATGCGAAGCACCTTAAGGATTTTTCACCCATGTGTGAGTTCTTTTGGGAATATTCCGTCCCGGAAGTCGTATCTTGTAGGATGCTACTGAGATTTAAAAAAAAAGGCAGAATATTAATTAATTGTCGCTTAGAGGTTAAATGACATATAATATTAACTTCTTAATCACTTTTCTTGCAACAATCAAGTGGGATTCTTACTTAGTTTCCCCGAACCTTCGTTAATTAAGTACGGTCACGGATAGACTCAGATATAAATAGTTGACAATTGCTCCATTAAGACTTGATTTCATCAGTCAAGTTTCCTTTTGTAATGTAATCTCTTTAATTAGGTATTAATGAGGTTTTAGTTTCTCAATTTGGTTAGATTTGAAATGTATAGCGATTGAAAACCCCCGAATACACGACATCAATCACTAACTGGGTTCGTTATCCGTGTGTGGCCAATTTGAACTCACTATAAATGCAAATGATGTTTTGTTACTCGACATACCATTATGGTGACAATGATTGACAACTCATGTACAACTTATGTGTCTCTATGGTTTGAGTCCTGTTTTCTAAAAAATGATGAGGTGATAGAGTCGCAAATATTTTCATGAATCGTCCGTGAGGGTCTAGCCTGGTTACGAGGGGCGATATCAAAGCAAGTTGTAGACTCGGACGTCTTTGAGTTTGAATACTATCTAAAGTGTGGCAGACATTTTGCGGGAGAATCTGCGTGTCCGAGGATGTTATTATACTTTCTCAACTAGTTGCAGTACATTTTTCACCTGCTCTAAGGTTTGTCTTGTATAGGACACGAGATTGGTGCACGAATTTTCCTTATTCCCCCCCAAAAAAGTATATGAATCTAAATTTGGCAATGTACGTAACAATGGAAAACTCTACACAAGATTAAGGCAATATGGAACAACTACATGATCTCTGAATTTCCCAATTAGAGTACTGTGAAATGCGGGTCAAGATGGTTGATATCATCAATTGAAGTTGGAAGAAGAAAGGATTTTATCGTTAGATGCATGAAATTTAATAAATTTTATTCAAACATATATTCGGGTTGGTCGACTTAATAAGCATTTTTAAGTTGTTTAAATGTTATTCTAAAGGCTTAATTTCTGTCACAGAATTAAGCAAGCTTTCCTCGAACTCCTTAGAAAGTCAAACATAAGTTTGAAGTGGGAAAGGAATTAGGTTCAATTCTGGCTAGCTAGCTGTAACCTAACCTAATTTGCCTTGTTTCGTTGTCGTTTTCTTTTTTGGATTTTGTTCTATTTTGGCGGTATGTTTTGGGAAGGAACGACGGCCGATCTCTTGGTGGTCTTTAGTGGATGCGCCCTTCAAGGTCGAGTTTAGGAGTCCCAGATCTTTAATGTTGCGGGCGTCCATATCTCACGCCTACAGATCTTCAGGACTTCAGATCGTTCCTCGGTCATTTTTGTCGGGAACTACCTGCACAAGGTCCCCTTCCTCCGGTGACTTGAATCGTCGTTCTCGGCATGGGTAATCATAAATTCGGGTGTTTGGACCCGAGTAGAATTTATGGGCCTTGTGGCCCGATTGTATGCGGGCCTATATGACCATTGAGATTGAGGCCTTTGAGGCTATTTATTGTATGGCCCTTTGGGTCCTAAATGCTGTTGTTATGGGCGTTACGCTCCTGTGCGTTGTAACTGGCTCCAGAGGTTTGTTTGTATGCAGCTCTCATGTAACACCCTATGTGAAATGAATTTTCACTATTGCAAAAAAAAAAAAATCCCCACCGTTGCACATTTCGTTTTCCACATTAGGCAATGTATTGCTGTCAAGAAAACAGAGAAATATGTCGTTTTGGTTTTGTACGCAGGTGAGAACATAGCACATCCATTGGAACAAAAAATGTTGGTGTGGTAGACACGACTGGTTGCACGGTTGAGATTCTAGTGGCTCACACACTCCCTTGAAAAAGTGGTACACGCTAAAAAGCGCAGGTTGGGCGACACGTGGGCCAATGGTCCACCTGGTTCTGTCGGAGGAGTTACTCTGCAACGTCGCCTTCCCTACTTTGCTGCTGTCACTGTCCGGTCCCTCCTAAATTTTACCATAAAAGTGACTTCTCCACCGTCCGATTCCACAAAATTTTGATCCAGATAAACCTATAATATTACTTTATTAAGTGTTTATAAAAAGTCATGTTTACGTTTCTACTTTTTTTTTAAAAAAAATATTTGTTAAATTAGAATTTTATTAAATTTTGTAAAAAAAGTAGTAAAATTTTTAAAGTATGGTTACTATATGTTGGAAAATTTTAAATTTTTTTATAAGTTTATAAAAATAAAGAGAGAAGATTTAAATTATTTTTATATTTATTTTGACAAAAATGATTTTCATATATAAAGAGAGATAATTTTGATATATATATATATATATATATATATATATATATATATATGATTTTAAAATTTTTAGAATTAAAATAAAAAGAGAGAGCGTTTACATTTCGCTTCCACTTATTAGGATATCTAATCGAATAAAGATTAGAATCATGTATTTTTTGTGTGGAAAAAATACAAGAAAATCTTCAGATGACGTGGTGAGATTATAGTTCACAGCTTCTAGTCCGTTATGAGTCGTCGTATGATCGGTCACAGCAGTCGAACAAAGCAACGACCTTCCGTTCCAACGGGCGCTATGTCCCACGTCATCTGTAGGTGCCCCTCGCCATATATATATATATATTTTTTAATCATGCCCCTCGCCATATATATATATATTTTTTAATCATGCCCCTCGCCATAAATGAATGCGTCCTACGCCACTGCTCGTACAGACGTGGCAAACGGACCAGGGGCTACGTAACTATGTTGCGGCCCACCTCATCATCTTTGGCCACGTCGCCACGTTTTAAACTGTCCGATTTGGTCCGATCCAAAACCAATTCGAGGCAGATTTCCACTCGTCTCCGATAGGTTGTATCCGGTTTGCTCCACTTCCTACTCGTAACCCGCCGAGCGTCCTGTCGGGATCATATCCCTACCCGAGCTCGGTACAGCTATTCTAGTGGAGCTAGGAAGTGGGCGTCTGTGGTAAGTGAGCAACAAAGAAAGCGACCCTAGATAGCTTCCGTTTTGTCCGTGCATGCATGAGGACACGGGCCTCATTATATCCACATTCCACAGGGCGTATGTTTCCACGTTGAAACGCCTCTCACCATTGTTCTCAAGTGAGAAAGTGGTATGTGGGCCTTCTCGGCCGGTCAAGGTGTTTGCAGAAGATCAGAGTCACGCTGTCAGAGGACATCTCTAATATGACATTTCCGTGGTGTGAATTGAGTTAATGAAGCTTATGGTATATGATAAAGCTAAAAATATCCGGCCTATCACAAGATTATTTCTCCTCCATCAGTATAGTATAATTACTTAACCTAACCTAAAATAATACCAGCCAATCAGATTCCTTAAAGCATATCTGGTTTTACATTTCTCTCTCTCTCACCCCTACAGATTGACAAAGCATGTAGATTAATATCGGTGGAGGGCCTAGGGTATCGATTATAGGGGCAAAAGGAAGGGGAAACGACGCATGTATTTGGATTTTAAAAGATAAATTAATGAAAAATATGGCCACCGATCATTGATGATAAAAAGACGTTCACAAAGCAACCAATGCAAGCTCACTCCATACATTGATGTACTTCATTATTATTACTTTTGAGGTTGTGTTATATATATGGTGAGTCTCTCGCATGCACGTTTTCACTATCAGGCTTGAAATTTCTTTTCTTTTTTTAATCATTCCCTAGCGGCTAGCTAGCTAGCTCAGAAATAAGGAAAAAGTTGAGGTACGGTTGATAAGGTTTCTTCTTGAGTAAGGCAGACGAGTCACGAGACAATCTCTGCTTTACTCCTAGATGCAAAAAGGCATATGTTGTGCCATTGTCGGGACGCTGGTTCATGGATAGAAGTTGATAAGGAATGATCGATTCCAATCGGCATTAACTCAATCCCCTTTGGAAATTGAAACTCACGTTATATGTTTAATTTCTTGCACTTGGTCGAGTTTTATGAATCGAGCAAACAAACGGTATATATGAAATAGCAAGGCGTTGCATCCATGTAGGCAAGGCAAACTTAAGCTGTATGCAAAGCCATCTTCATGGCTCTCTTTCACCCGGTTAATTTTTCACCATTACTAGCTTATTATGTAAAAGCTCAAGATTTATTCGAGATAACACGATGATAGAGCTAGCAGGAGGAAGAGTAGAAGAACAATAATAACAATACAAAAATTCTTCCTAATTAATTTGATATACCTTTTGCGTACAAAGGTGACCATACACTTATAGGACATGTTCATTTTGTCAAAAATTTTAAAATTTAAATATAATTTTTTAAAATTACAATCATGACATTATTTTTACATGAACATTGCAACTCCATATTTTTTTACAAACATTAATATAAGTCAACAAATTCTAAAAATCTTTTCAAAATGAACAAGGCTTTAGTCAAAGGAATGCTTGCACTTTTTCAGTGTAAAAGTCGAGACCAGATTCTTTCAATCACTTTATGTCTTCGAAAGGATGCATTCCAACGGATGAGAATTGAGTAGAATCAATCACGTCTTAGCATTTAATTAATATTTGGAAAAGGTTACTATTAGAATCCATCCATTCAAAAATATTTCGCTATATTTTTTAGGCTTAATTACCGTTTAAGTTCACGTGGTATCAAATTTTTATAAAATAGTCTTCGTAGTATAATTTTCAATAAAATAGTCTATGTGGTATCCAACTATTACAAAATAGTCCCCGTAGTATGACTTTCAACAAAATAGTCATTGTGATATAGTTTTGAGATAAATTACTCCCTCCGTTCAACTGTCGTTACCCAATTAACGGAAGAGTTGTACATGCCACGTAAGCATCATTCACGCGTTGACACGTGTTTTTTGAAGAAAAAAAATTAAAAAATCATCTGAGATTATACTTCTATCCCACATCATTTACTCTTATTAAAAATAAATAAACTTACGACTGTCGACGTCCTTGAGAATGCCCAGAGACATGTTATATGTAGTTTCACTTTTCAGTTATATTTTGTAAAAAGTGATAAGTTTATTTTTTTTAACAAGAGTAAATGATGTGAGATAGAAGTATAATCTGAGATGATTTTTTAATTTTTTTTTCTTCAAAAAACACGTGTCAACACATGAATGATGTTAACGTGGCATGTACAACACTCTCCAGTTAATTGGCTAACGGCAGCTGGACGGAAGGACTAATTTGTCTCAAAACTATACCACATGGACTATTTTGTTGAAAGTCATACCACATAGACTATTTTGTAATAGTTGGATATCACAGGGACTATTTTGTTGAAAGTCATACCACGATGACTATTTTGTAAAAGTTAGATACCACAGGGACCTAAACGGTAATTAAGCCTATTTTTGAAGGGTACGGTAGGGAGGGCCTTGGCTTAACACAACTATCTCTCATTTATGCATAATTAAACTTGAAAGGAAAAACTTATTTTACATTTTAAATTATTAAAATAATCTTAAATAAGGGTCTTAATTGTTAAGTTTATCACATTACGCTCTAAGAATGATATTTTATCAATTTGCATGTTTTAATGAAGGTTTAGTGATGGAAGTTGAGATGACCAATCGAGATTATTTTAAAAATTTGGGGCGCGCAACTTTTTTCATAAATTAATTAGTAGAGAAAGAAAATTAAGAAAATACATACATAGTTATGGAAAAAACCTTCAGGACGCCCATATTTGTTTTCAGTCAATTCAGAGTAGAAGAGGCATCAACAACAACGCTACGATCGCACGTGAAACCTGACCGGATAAGGCCCCGGAAGCAGACAGCGTACGGGCAATGTATGGTGGCAAGCGGGGCATGAGATATAACCGAAGGTCGGGCTTACGGGCATCTCTCTCTCTCGCTCCTTTTCAGGTCTGAGCTAAGCGTCGTCGTCGTCGTTTCTGGCTGTATCTGCCCACGTGCGCTTACCCAGGCACTGGGGCCCCCTACCTTGCCTCAGGATAAAGACGAAACGACAAAGGAACAAAAGAGACGGCCCCGATTTACAATGCTATTTTCTTGTTACTGCCACTCTTCCGCGGCTCCGCCCCACATCATTTTTAAATTGACCCGATCGATTTACGGGTCACCAGTAGTATTTTTTTAAGGGAAATATACCCATCGGTTTCCGTTTTATTTATTTTAGATTTTTTTTCCTACGCAAAATTTTATTTTAGAAGCCGATTAGTCTGAGTCTCACATATTCCAAACCTAGCCGTGCTCAGGCTTTTCCGAGTCCCTATTTGCCATGCGCTGTAAATATTTTTTTTTATCTGATCCGAAGAAAAGGATGTCATCTACGGAGCTCATGTACTTAAGTTTTGGTACGACAAGTTCAATGGTTTCCGTGGTTGTAAAGGCTAAGATGAACTTACTTATCCACAAAGGGAGAAAAAAACAGAGGAAATTATAGTAAATTAGAAAAAAGACTTATCGATTCAAGAAATGTTCTTAGAAATCTAGCTTTTAAATTTATCTTCAAGCAGCTAAGATGAAAAGAAAAGAAAGTTTAAAACAAAAAAGCCATATATACTACTAGTAGTTTAGACCAATGTGTTATCATATTCGTACGTGGCTCAAAGCGAAGGTGAAGCATAGTACTAACCGGTTCCTGACAGTGCGAAATATATTATACAGTCCCCAAAACTATAACCTAATTACAAGAGATTGAGTTTTAAAAATGATGAGGATAAGACCTTGGAATCGGGGTCTAAACGTGCGGGTCACGAGGCGCCATGTGATAGCCCCCGGTGGCCCCGGAGGGTTGCGTTGAAGGAAGCTCCATATCCATGGCCTGGTCTTTGGGGGAGGGGGGGAGCTCTTAGCTGCTTTACGAGATGGACCCGTCTTTTTACGTTTATATTAATATACTATATGTTTAACATTTTATTGATTCCGGGGATTTTTGGAAGTATGTGATTTTAATACTACTCATGTTTGAGGGAGAGGTCGCTAGGATTAACGTAGAGATTAGTATACCTCACGTGCTTGTGTTTTCCTTAAACAACGATCCCTTTCTCTTTCTCATCTGTTTCATAATTTGTCACCAGTATTGAGTCATGCATGTAAGGACGACTGGACGAGGGTTGGTCACAAGTTTCGATATTATTTTAGTTTCCTTCTTTTGGGGCTGAAAGTTCATAGAGATTAAAACTCTCTGTTCTTTTTCTTTTTCGTGTCCTTCTGTTGCTCTTTATCTGGGTCAATGACATCGAAGAGGCTTTGGATTCCTCATCCCAAGAAACTTATTGGCCATTTTAAAAGAAAGGCAGCCAGTGTATCAGGGCTCATAGAGAAGTTCCAATGTCTCCACACTGCATTCTGTTTTCTTCTTTTCTTTTGAGTTTTGGACAGGACATTATAAAATTAACGAACTCAAACCCCACGATCGATGAGCTTCACTTGTTCAGTACAGGTTTTGTTGGGACAAACTTATCTGCTACAGGTAACTTCACAGCTTTGCATGCATACACTGTCTTCGATTTTAGCTACACAGTCAGCTTGCACTTCACTATAATATTGTACGATTTCTCTAAATCAATCCGTGTCGTTCGGAATCTGACTAGTTACACACGGATCAAAAAGGATCAGGCTAGGGTTTGTTTGCGTGGGAAAAAAGAATAGGCCAAACGTGTGCGATTTAAAAAAGTGCATAGAACGGGCCACACAGGCCCCTACCGTGACATCGATTTATCGGATTTGCAGGTTTGCAAATTTAATGCAAATACGTGGAAAAACATGCATGCATATTTTCACTCTTCCTGTCATTTGCTCGGAAAGAGAAAAAAACTAATTAAAGCATACGCATGCATGCATACCGACACATGTTCGTACGATGCTAGAATATTAGTAGTAATTACAAACCGTGGCTTTCCCCATTTGGCCATTTTGTTGCCGAATTCAATAACACTGGCTTGAATTCAGTTCACGGATATAGAGAAGGCCGAAGAAATATTAATCAAATGGTAGCTGTTCTCCTAAATTGAAATCCAGATAAATCATTTTTAGAAAAACTTTCACTATTCTCTCTCAGATAAATGTCATTTTAAGGTTATAAGTTTAAATTTCATCATATTCCGCTTTCGAATTATCGAAATTCATCAATTTATGCTCTTGGATAACATCTGGCAATCAAATTATGCCACAAAAGCTCATTTTCACTCATTTCAATTTAAGAACTGATTAAAGGGCATAAAATTAACGATTTTCTGTAGTTTGAATACGAAAGAAATGTAATGAAATTGGTAATTTAGACACTAAAATAGTTTTTTTTTTCTAATATTTGAGTAGCGAAGAGTAAGTTTTTCCATAGTTTTTAGGCATATCTCTCTCTTGCTCCATAATTAGCCCTAACTTGTTTCAATTTCATGGTACTGCTCAAGACTATATATTCAACTAAGTGTTCATATTTTTATGGGTTGGAAAAAACTATTTCCTAGATTATACGTTAATCCAGGTATCTTGAGCTGGACATGGTCCACCCCAAAAGAACAAAAAGGGAAAAAGAAAAACAAACGACTCATTTAATTTACTTTTTATTAATTGGGGAGTTACAAAAACAAACAACTTGACTGGCCCGTCATCGTTTAGTTTTAGTGTAATTTTTGGTGAGGGCTGAGTAAAAAGAGCCCATGTAGTGCCGGAGGCTTCAAGCTGTAAAGCCGCATATTATGTAGTTTAAGAAAGGCCCAAATTTAGGGCCCCTTCAATGGCCCAAAGTGTGATATAACACTAGCATGCACCAAGTGGCATCTCATGCACAATAGATCGCTTAACAAAGTTGGTCATCGAGTCCAAGACACTGAGGGTCTAGATCTCTTCTTATCCAGTCAAAAGAGATTGGATATTAATCCGAAAAAACATGGTACCTGTGCAATCAAGTAAATATACCGAAACCAAGAAAAAGAAGAAAAATATCACAAACTTTCGATTACGAACCATGAATGCATGCTTTAATTTCTCACTTCCGGTATTGTTCTTGTTTGGCAACACCGACACGTATTGGCTTTGTGGGGGAACAGAGCCCTGGCCCTGCCATGATTTGTTCTTGTTCCCATTGTTAGAAACCAAGATGCCCTTGATGCCTTGATCAAATTATAAATCTTTCATGGTGGGTGAGGCGCGCGTATTGCAATTCCTATGATCTGATATTCCCACGGTGTGGCCTCCATCCCAATAGTTTTTTCCTACTACTTATAGTGCTTGAATGTCTACGATATCTGTATGTATATATATGCATCTCGTTATTTCCAATCCAAGTTTTGCTGCATGCATCCACTTCATCCTCTGTATTTATACAAGTCATGATATCATCTCTCATGAGATAATATATGGTCGGCTTAGTAATATAAAAAACTAAGGCCCGATGGTCCTCATAAGTACATGAACAGTTCATTAAAGAGATTTAACCCCGCAGAATTCCTCAATATACTGGAGGTTCCACCTCTCTTACATCTTCGGAGAAGATCAAGTTTTTAACTTATGAAGAGACGAATAAAGATAAGATAATTCGTTTCATGGTAAGAGAAGCCAATTCTCAAACTCCTAATAGGAATGAGAGTCCTAACCACCCCGAGCAGTTAAATCCTAAGCAAATTATACTTCTCTAGGGCCTATAAAAGACAAGTACACACCCTAATTCTACATTCTGATTATTAGTCTTCTTATTATTACTACATCCTTAGAAAATCCATGACTCAGGCATTGGAGGCTCTCTTTGGTGTCACCCCTTAGTCTTCTTTTACAGGATAAGCAAGGCACCGAACCAATTAGCTGCTCTGTCATCTAGTGGTTTTTGGCATTATTAAACTTCTTCGAGAGAGAAGATTGGAAATTAACCGAGACTTTAAAATTTAGACAATCATATTTGTTAGCCAAAAAGCAATCCATATTGCATATGGCTACTGATTTTTCTATTATCTTTGTTTTTTTGTGTGTGTAAGGGACTCCAATCAATAAATGCATGGAAGCTGAAAACAAAAGGAAAAAGATTCAAATAAGATGAGTTAAATACAGACAGATCTAAATAGATGGTTATATAAGATTAAATCTCAACACATCCAATGTTATATGAACATGCTACCTCAATTAATGAAGAGAGAATTTGACCTAAATCAACTCCCAACCCAAACCGCTTCATTAATTGAGGTAACATGCTGATCATATGCTATTGAATATGTTGACTTTTAATCTTAGCCTTCGATTTAGAACCGTCTAGTTTGAATCATTTCCTGGAAACTAATGGATGCAGGTACATGGAGTCATGGAGATGGAAGTACTTATTTATAACGCGTGAAAGTAGGGTCTACCCAACAAACCTGGGCATCTTACAAAAGTTAAATGTTTTATTCTCGGTGTCCCCAAAACCAACAAAGCCACATCAATGCTCGTACAACAGCAAGCAGGAGGATGACGATGGCCCATTGACCAGCCTATTACCAGAAGAAGTTATTTAGCTGGGATGGAGATTGCGACTCCTCCATATCGTGGGACGGAGAATGTACATGTCTCCCTTCGTAGGTTGTAATCACCATCCTTGGGTCCTCTGCCAATCGCTCCACTCGTTTCTTTACGCGACAATTATCTTGCGTGCAACGATAGTAGCTCCTGCATGCATGAACATCCCACGAAAAATGTCATAAATAAACGTTACTGGTTCGAAACATGTTTTTTTTTGTGAGCGCTGTGTAGCTAGCAGAGCATCTGTTTCAATAAAGGTAGACACAATTATATGCTGATGCCCACGACCTTTTTGAAGCAAATAGACAGCGTCGAGATCATAGTTACACCATGCATGCAGTGGTTTACGCGCGAGTTACAGTTTGTACTCCACTAAGAATTGGGGCCATTTACATTTATTCTCCATAGGTGCAATTTTTGCCCACCGGCAAACCATGACTTGCCAAAAGAAGACTGCTACCACCCTGTATGGGCCAGAGTTTTTACCTAATTATTTGCATCACGCAAGAACTTTGGAATCATGCATCCATGCATTGTCGGGGTTATTTCTATAAACTTACTGTCGATCCACACAGATCAAACAACATTGTGCTACTTGACATGCCCTATTAGACATGACTGGTTGGAAGTAGGAAATAATTAGAGAATTGGGACATAGAGGTAACATGACGCGTTAAGCGTGTTATTTCAATAAGGATATATATTGACAATGGAGTGGAACAATAACTGATCAAAATGAGAATCCATCCCTACAAGAGAAATTAATTATCAGTACTGAAATTTCAGTCACCATACGTTTTCTATTGTCACAGAATAAAGATTTAGACAATGTTAGGGGGAGTGAATTTATAAACAAGGTCAATTAGGTCTCCTCATACGTAATACACTGAAGAACATACTTTATCCTAAAACCAAACTAGCTATCAACACATTTGCAAATGTGTCTCCATACTATTATCCTCTAAACTACCACTTTTTGATCTGTTAATTCTTTGTTAAGATCTTGCCCTTAATTAAGATCCGGCTATATATATAGCTGATTGAGATTTGTCATCTATCTAAAATGTTATATCTGAACTGAAATAATAAATTGTAAAAACGATGTAGTTTTATTGGATCATTTCCCAAAAAAATGATAATTAATTTGGAGGTACATAACAAATTAATAGAATGCTACTTGGTTGGATGAAGGTAAAAAAATAAAATAAAATTTACATATGACCTGCACATATATGGACAAGTTGAAGACAAAAAGGAGGACCCGGACCGCATGTCTTTCTTTCTCACTTCTCGTATCCCACACGGTGTTTGTGAGAGCCCCGTGTGGGTCCCACGCGGATCTCACAAACTGCAGCGGGTATTTTGGCCCGGAAAAATCTGGGCGTCCCGCTGGGGCGTCCCGCCAGCATCCCGCTGGGGGACGTGGCGGTGGGACCCAGCGTGGGGCCCACCATTTCCCTTTGGGGGAAATTGCTGGGCCCCACCGCCACGTCCCCCAGCGGGACGCTGGCGGGACGCCAGCGGAACGCCCAGCAAGTCCCGGTTGCCCCACACCCACAACCTTTTTCTTTTATTCTTTGTCAGTTTTGTACCTCTCAGATTTGTCAACTCAAAGATACTTTTTCTCCACTTTCCAATCGAATGTGTTATTATATTTCCATTCTTAAATATATGATTTATATTATGTCATAAATACGATGTAACAATTTAATTCCACTCTAATTATCCACTCCCCTCTGGAGAAACCACAAAATATTACCTCATTAATATTACTTTAACTAATTAGAGAGAGGGAGAAGGAATTTAGGGATTAGGCCGGCCATCCTAGATATATTTGTCCCTCGAGGGACTTGTGCTGATTTGGGCATTTGGAGGTACCACAAGTTCCATCAACTTTAGAAGAACATGAAGACGAGATGCAAACCATGGTAGAATATATAGGCTAGGCTTTAATTAAGTAGCGCCGGTCAAAATTTGACACGTTAAAAGTAAAAAAACCCTAAGCCTGGGAAGGTCAGATACTTGACAAGTTTCTCTTGAGCGCAATAATTCTACTTTTCCAAGAAGAATTCCACAAACAAACAAGAGGCATTATTACGCATTGATCTCTTTTCTCCCTGAGAACTAGAATCGGGAGGACATACGTACCAATTCAGAGGTGAAATCCATTATCAGAAATAATTATCCTTGACTTTGTAAGAAAGCTGGATTCTTTTTCCACTATTAAGGGTTGCATATCAAACAAGATTCCCCTTATCAGTCCTACAGTATATAAGCTTCAAAAAGGTTTATTTCCTATGAGTAAAAGCTTCAAACAGGTCCAAATAAACGCTCCTCGTTCAACTAGCACATTAACACTCGATCCAGTTCAAATTAGCCAATGCATTCAGTTCATTTGTTTTCTTTTTTCTTTTTGCTAACTTTATTTCCACTGTCGAAAGAACTCGTTAAAGGGCTAGCTAATTGAATGAAAGCCGTAGATTTGAGTACTCTTAGAACTTAAACCAAATCCTGTGCGAATTAAATCCCCCACGCAATTGCTTGTGAGGCGCGCGCAACTGCATGCATTCGAGTATTCTATGCTGCTATAACCAAAAACCTGATCAATTTGTATATAAAATCCTGTCTAACCTCCTCATAACCAAACACGTTACGAAAGCCACGAAACTAGTAACAAGTAATAACTCCACACTGAGTCTTCTAGATATATGTTGGACCATATCGTATATTTTGTACCTCCATAAATAATGTGCTCAGATTGTGAGTGTTCTATTTGCTTAAGAAAACCCTACCAAGAATCTAACGCGCCCCAAAATCTCTGTTGTTTAATGCTTCTTTTGCATGCCTCTACATTTATCTTCGAAGGTCTGTATGTTTAGTGGTCTTTCCGCTGTGACTACGTCCCCTTTTAAGCTAATAATTGTTACTTCTAGTCCATTGCCTTAAAATATCGACACTAATCATACTGCTCAAAACAAGTTTATAGCATCTAAATCTCCTGTACAAGGTGCTTAAGTAATCATGACAACGCAAAATATTAATGAAATATAGATCAGGGAGCGATGGCATATATGGGGTAGACTATAGCTAAAAGCTAATGTGAGATATATAAACTTCTTTTGAAGAAGTATATAAAGCAAAAGAAAAAACAAAGAGAGTAGACTTTGATTTATCTAACCTGGGATGCTGGGTGTTCTTCACCACTTTCTGTCCGTATTTCCTCCACTTGTAACCATCATCTAACACGTCTACATCGCTCATGGTCTTGAAGCAAAACCGAGGTTCCCTGACCTTCCTCCTTGTCTTCATCTTTTTCAACTTCATGGTAGAAACCCCTAGCAGATGATGATCATCTGGATCTGCACCACATGTTTTGTTGCTTAAGCACTCACCCACGTCTCCCCATGCCCTAAAATGAACTCAATGCCAAAGCAACCATAACTAATCAGAGAGAGAGAGAGAGAGGTGCATGGAAAAATTTAAAAGGAACACATTACATGGTTGATTCAGAAAGTTTTGTAACCTTACCAGAGATTTGCGCTTGATCTATGCAAGGAAAGGAGTTGTGGTCCTCTAAAATCAGAAATGATGTCCTCTCTTTGCTTAGTTGTGGCCGATGACAGTAGGGTTTCACTGAGATTCCTGGAAGGTGCATCAGATGCAAGCGAAGGAGGTATGGTACTGAAAGCTTTGAGAGATTGGTGGCATGATCCCAAAGATGGTAAGGTCAAGTTGGGAGGGAATGAAAAGAAACCCATTTGGGTAGGCACCTGATCTTGATCCTCAAAGAAGCCCTGGTTGAGCATGGTTTGGGACGTACTTGACATCTCTCGCTCGAGATCTCGTTATGAAGAGTGTTGAAGATCAGATTAAGAGGTGCTTTGTTCCTTTTATAGGAGAGGTCGACTGGTGAGGATTATCTATCTTGGACTACAAGAAGTCTAGATTAAAAGCACGAGGGTCTTCAAACTTCTAGGCTAGATAGACAAACAGAATGACTAAGATATAAAAGTATGCAAGTACCCATAAATATATATGACCAATCACTTTCCCTTCTAATTGCATCCTCGTTTCCTCTAGTCTTTCTGTAAAAGATCCTTCTGAATTCTCATGCAAATACACAGATCAAAGGAGAGTAGCTGGGCATCAAAAGACCAGCACTCTGCCTTGACATTTAAGAAGAACAAGATCATAGGTACATATATATAATAAACAAAAACAAATGGAAGGTCAGTCTGGTATGTTCAACCACTGATCACTGCAAAGTTTTCAATTCGAGTACCGCAGTAGGTGTTTGGACTTTGGAGTGATATACCGCTACTATTTGCCCTCAAAAGTATGGAAAATCCGTGTCGCATGCGCTAGTGGAATTTTACTATTTATATGGAGGTCAACAAAACACGACAAATGGGTGCGCAGTAGCGGGTTTGGCCGGTTGACAGCATGGCCATTTGCATTAGGTGCTCAGAAACCAAGTGCTACCGCTTGTTAGACAGAACGGATCCACGGATAAAAGTGAAAACAGATGAGTGCACAATAATAGAACATCACAAATCGAAAATACAAGTGCACAAGTGAAAATTATCACTCACCACATAATCTTTCAAAAAGAGCAAAAAGAGGTTCATAGTACTTTTTATCTTCCGCTTTCTAGGGCTTTCTTTTGCATCCCCAATTTAGCTAGGGTTTCTTTTGGGCAACCCAAAAGAAATATCAGACGGCAATGATGATGAATCTTGGGTGCAAATCTCTCCTCTTTGTATCGGCGGTGAAGATATCATTATGATTGACGAAAGAGGCGCTATTTGACCTTTTGCAGAAAAAAGCTTCTCACCTTTCTCATCTTCCTTTTTGCGGATTAACTTTATGTGCTTCACCCAAGTACCCCACATCTACCCAACATTTCTCAAATTCCAAACCAACCTATTATAATATTGCTATCATCTCTTCAATAAAGCCTAACAAATCTTGCTGGTAACTTTTTGTTTTTCTCCAAGTGAAACAAATCCTTTGTGGACCACAGCCTTGTAGATATTTACGTACGGATGATAAATTGTAAATGGGGGATTACGTATTAATTATACTTGTTTGTTGCGCTTAAAAAATGGAATTATTTTAAGTACTTGTTTCAGTATTATATGTATTTTCATAGAAATTATAAATTATATAATTTGTGTGAATCAACCACTTATCTTAAAAGTTTAAATTATTAAGAAAAAATATATTATATTATTTGAATTATATTCTCTAACACTCTTATCACGCATGGGCTGAACTTCTCAATTTGTAAGCTCAAACACGTATATAGGCTAAAGTATAGAGTCAGATATCAAACTCAAAATCTTGACTTTGAAATAACGTGAATCTAACACTTATTTAAAAAGTTTCAGCTATTATATAAAAAGAAAAATTTTAATATAGTAATCAGATGATTCACATTCTGAAACGATCGAGTTGATATATATATATATATTCTCATTTGTAATCTTCACAAGCATATTTGTCTTCCCATATAGAAATATTCCCTGTAACGTACGCACTAGATCCGTTAATAGTTCCTAAAACTTGTTAATGATCTAAGCCCTTTTAGATCCTTGTGTGCATGCCTCCCCTTTTAAGGGAGTAAATTACTTGTAGTACTCTAATTCCCTTGAAGGGAAGTTTGTTTATAATGTCATATAAAGACCTATACCCTTAATCATTGCATATCCTTAATTACTTTTTCTTGGATTAATAAACACAGCTTGTCCCAAAAAAATGTCCCGTGAGCACAAACTTAATTACCCGCCCCCCCCCCCCCCCCCCAAAAAAAAAAACAGTGAGCATAAACACGGCCTACATTGAAATTTGGATGCGATAGAGGGAGCTACAATTTTGTGAAGCCTTTACTAAAACGTCCATTTTTCCGTCTCCTAGCTATCTCTCTCGGCGACATACCGGACATAGGGCACTTTTCCCATCGTTGCTGCAATGAATTTAAAACAGCGAAGTTGGGAGAATATGAATATATATATATATATGAAAAGAAATTAGCAGCTTGTAATCAATTTGAGATAATGATCAAACAAGTCCTTAATTAAGGAAGCCAACCTACTAATTGAAAGATTAACATTCAAATCCACCTCTGTTAATTGTGGTTTTTAAGGAACTTACTCTTGGCCTAAATTTGCTTTCTTTATATTTCAAAGAAATATGCCCTCGAACTTTGCTCATGAACAAAAAGGATGGATTAATATTTTTTTCTAAGCAAAAAAAAAGGATAGATTAATTAATCGTAGCAGGTAAATGTTGCAATATGCAATACTATCAAAAGGAAATCGAGAGTATTGGCCTATCAAAAGGAAATAGATTAATTCGGCTTTCTCATGCGAGTCATTGAGAGTATTGGCCTATAAACAAAGCAAAGAAACAACAGTAAATTGGGGATTCTCCGTAAAAGTTTCAAATAATCCTAAAACAATTTATCAGGGTTATGTTCGTTTTGAAGAATTTTGTAGGATTTGAAGAGTTTTGTGAATTTTTAGGTGTTGTTAAAGTTGTATTGGTGTTTGTGTATAGATTGATGATGTGTAAAAAAAAGTAATAATGAGGTTTAAAGTTGTTGTTTTTTTAATTTCGTATTTATTATTATTTTTTTATTAAAATTTGAATATTTAAAGGTTAAAAAAAACGCCAAAAGCACAAAACCGTTCAACAATGGCGGTTGGAACGGTCAAAGAAGAATATTTAAAGATTTTTAATTTTTTTAAAAAAAGCAAAAAGCAAAAAAGGTGCACGGTTGCAGGGGACAGCCGGAAATGCGGCCAGGGAGATGCATGCGTGTGCAGGCGTTGGGTTTCTCGAATTATTATGGTTTTTGCCGAACAACAATTGCGCCAAAAGTACAAAATCGTTCAACAATTGCGGCATGTTCGGTTTCTAAAAAAACTTAAGATTTGAAACGAAAGTTTTTCTTGTTTGGCAAAAATCATAATAATTCTAGAAACCCAACGCCTGCACATGCCTGCATCTCCCTGCCTGCATTTTCGGCTATCCCCTGCAACCGTGCACCTTTTTTGCTTTTTTTTTAAAAAAATTAATTTTTTTTTAAATATTCTTCTTTGACCGTTCCAACCGCAACTGTTGAACGATTTTGTGTTTTTTTTAACCTTTAAATATTCAAATTTATAATAAAAAATTGAAATTAAAAAAACAACAACTTTAAACCTAATTATTACTTTTTTTACACGTCATCAATCTCTACACAAACACCAATTAAACTTTAACAATACCTAAAAATTCACAAAACTCTTCAAATCCTACAAAATTCTTCAAAACAAATATAACCCAAGACTCGACGGAAGTACTAGCCATGTCTAGAGCCCTTTAAAGGATCAGTCCAAATTATAGTTAGAAATTTGTATCTATCACTTTCACCTAATTTATTTCATAAGACTGCGTTCTTGTTATTGGACTAATATTTGATGGACTAGAGGATATGATATGTCTAAAAAATAGATTATAGAGACCGACATGTTCAAAACTGTATTTCAAAATTTAATTTGTTAAAAATTAATACTACATAGATCCACTTTATCGATAATTAAACCTGAAAATAACCTAAAACAGAAACTAGAAGCTACATTTAGAAAATGGTTTCCAATTTAATTTTACATCTAGAAATTGTCCAAGCTACCCACTTCAAGCGAGTACTCTTAGGCGTTGATTACTCGCAATTAAGTTGAAGATTATCTAGCTTAGGGAAAAAAATTGAAGATTATCTAATTTTTAAGGTTTTGATCATTACTTTATGCATACGTGGAGGTGACGTGCCTCTGATGTCAGGATAGTACGTACCACGGGAATGATATCTTGCAGCCTCTACAGCTACCTCTTGGGGTTAAAGAGATTACAATGGTTTTCTTTTGGGGCTAGGCCCTGTGTAAGTTAGAAATAGTGCGTGGGGTGGGGTGGCAAACAGACATCATTTCGTTTTGTCTCCGTTTATAGGCGGCCATTATACCACTTAGATTACATTCCATTACTTCGTTTTCAGCTTTTCTCGACTTATTATTTCCAGCTTTAGCAAAACAGGACATAAAGTTGATAGAAACAAAATAAACTGTTGTAGCTTTTCTTTGAGAACGTCCTTTTTTTACTTTTTAGAGTGCTTAATATGAAACTCTCATAGCAAAGTAGGAATTAACTAGATTTGAAACCGAAAGCAGAACCTGTTATAATGTTGTCGAAAACAAATTTAGGTTATGTTTGTGTTGAAAATTTTTTGGTTTGGGTTTAGTGAAAAAATGAAGAGAGAGGTAATTTTTTTATATTTTTTGATGGGAGAGAGATTATATTGTAGTATTTTATTGTGAGTTGGTGAAATATTTTGTAAAATTTTTAATGCAAACGCATTCTTAGTATATTTGCAAGTTTACCGTATCCCATTGGGTAGCAGATCATGAAGAAATTAATATTTTTCTTACATGATATTTTTCAAACTCTTTGGTGCTTGATGATTTTCTATGGGTTCTTGTGATCCAAAGCCATAGGTTATGTTAGTTGGTCATGATTCGGATATCGCAGGAGTAATGTACCATGATTTTTCTTTGTTTTTATTTTTATTTTTTTAGAATTATTCCTTTCAGATAACCAAAGCAAAATAAACATGTAACGTGGATTTGAAAGACCGGATTTGAGAGTATCAATCATCTCCAATTCCATGGAATGATTACAATTTACACGACGCTCGCCTCTCTCTCTCTGCGATTCTTGTCTAGATCCTTCGAGCCAAAATTCTCTCACTCAGCAATCTGCTGCCTAAGATCCTGCCTTTGCAGAGACATCCCATGCCCCTCCTCCTCAGTAATAAGCTGTCATTGACATGACCTAGTAGACCTACTCCTCTTTCTCTCTCTGGATTGTCATTTCTGTACTTCTTCCCTAGCTCGCATGTGAACAACTCAAAAACCAAAGGCGCTTTACTCCGTGTAATAAATAAACAAACCTCCTATTCTTATATAAAACTCAAATGAAATGATGTTATTGACGTCGAACTAAATGATTTCCTACAAATCATCTCTGAAAAATAACACTACCAGTGGATAAAGAAAGCGCGGGCTAAAGTCTTCTTTTGGGTCCATTTTTAACTGACGCGGACAACATGGAGATTAAATATTTCCAAAAACACTCGCCTGAACAACCTCCTAAAGCTTTCGCATGATCACTTTTAAGGACACCAGCAGTGGCATATCTAGGATATAAAATGAGTAGGGTCAAATTTTTATGAAAAAATGACAAAAAAATTCCACATAATATAAAAAGTGTCTTAAAATTACAATATCACAAATTAAGAACTTAAAACATTACAAATAATAAAATATACTTACTGTACGGATAATATGTGTGACACACTTTGTCCCAAAAGAAAACGAATGCAATCTAAAACCGCTGTTAATCAAATGCGATAATCATTCTCTTGCTCGTGCCCATGTGCAGATAATATGTGTAACACACTTTGTCGCTGATTCATGATTGTTTCACATTTTTGTCTAACTTCATTGTGATCACTATCATGTCTGCCAACATGTTCATTAAATCTCTTCAGTTCCTTTTCTAGTTATCAAATCCTTAGATATAAACACATCTCCCCTCGATTATACTCCTTTAGGTCGCCTAAATAGATAGCACCACAAACAATAAACTGCATCATCTGATACACTAAATTCTAACCATGGATATCTTTGTACCACACCTCCCTAAAACCCCTCAAATCCATCCCACATTTCTTCTTGGGAAAAACATAGCCACGAGGTTGAAAAACACCTTTGATCAAGTAATCCCTACGGACTTGATCTCGAATCCTAGCATCATACGAATCAAATAGGTTAGAAATAATATGGAGTTTGATGCCTATATGAAGATAAGAAATATTTTTTTGTCAAAAAGTATTGGTGCACTCAGCTATTTCTTGTTCAAAAATAACCTCAGTAATAAATTAGATCAATAAAAAACAGTATTTCTGTGCTTTCCTTTATAATTTTCAAATGATAAATTAGTGAGGACTTACACAATTTATGTATTAGTGTAGTTAAAATGATAATGAACGACACAAATGGAGTAGTCCAAAAAAGGTGTATTTGGCAGGTATCTGTACATGAGAAATTTCTTGCATCCTTAGAATAAGAATAAATCCATGCCCACAACAAGGGTCAACCAACAATGTTACAATGGAAAAAGTTAACCAAGAACTTACTATGCTACAATATATGAATGAGAGCGATCAGAGGTGGAGCTGGGCTTACCAGGGTTGGCGGCGTCGGCGGTCTGCCTGGGATGGTGGGTGTGGCGCGGGGGAAGACGGGCGGGGCAGCGGCAGCAGTGAGCTGTGAGAGGGACTGCTGAGGCGTGAGGGCTGAGGGAGACACAAAGAGATCGCAGAGTGAGAGAGAAAGAGGCGTGAATAATTTTTTTAAAAAACCAGAGGGTGAAACGACGCCGTTTCACCCTCTGATTTAAAAAAATTTAAGCAAGCAAGCCGCACGGATTGAGACAGTGGGTGCGCCCCCGCTGGCCCTGGAAGCAGGCCTGGGCCAGTGTGGGCGGACATGCTTCTTAATAACCAAAAAATTTGCAAAGAATTTTTAGAGCCAGTGAGGGCGGCCGGCGGATCTGCTATCCAGAAAATTTGAATGCAACAATTTGAAAGGTAGGTCCATAATTCCATATCCTATCCGAAGGGAGGCTATTGAGAAAAGCAGATCTCCATACTAAAATCGCATTGATCTCTCTTTCTATCTCTCTGTCTTTCCACGTGCTGGTTTTCAGGTGATCAAATAAATATGGGACTAACTAACGTCGTCTTGATTTTTTTCCTAGGCTAACGTTCTGTCTTGTTGAATTGTTTCTACGCGTACAGGTTTTCAAACTTCAAAGCAGTAGAATTAGCAGGCACAGTTCTCATTGTTTGAAAATGATTGTTCAATGAGAAGCTGGTGGGGGCTGCAGGCTGGCTGGCTGTGAGGGAATCTTTCTGGTGTGCTTAGGAAGCTGACACGCGTGCACCAATCTATACATATTGTCGGTTACGCGTGAGCCTTAAGACTATTACATGTAAGGTTTTGTTAATGCAGAGGTAAACACAACATCAAACAAAAATGTGGAAAAACTTTGTATATTCGGTTAAAAAACTAATAGTAAGGACTGTACACGGTATATAAAGAATAATGAAAGGCTAATGAACAAAGAAAGAAAAAAACCATAAAACCCCTTAACAATATGCGGGGGACCACTTCTACGTAACATAAGGAATCTTCGAAATAACAGCAACAGGTGCAGTGATATAAGATATGGTAGGAGTAGCTTGAGCAACGGTTTGCGTAGCTGGAGGCCTTGCATTAGAAGGAGGGCAAGGCTGACTGTATTGTGACACAGGAGAAGAGTGCTGATTGTGTTGTACCACCTCAGCTGTTGTAGTTTGGGTTCTGTAGAGAGAGTGACGCGAGAGTCACGCGGGAGCACTCTACAATCGACGCGGGTGCGAGACTCACGCGGGAGCACTCAGCATCTTCAAGCTGTGAGATGCCCCCACAAGCTGGAGAATATAAATTTTATATTCCCAGCTTGGACAAATGCGAGAAGAGAAAGAGAGGAAGGGAGAGCCTTAGTGAACAGATTGGCTAACTGAGCATTGGTTCGAACATGAGCAGTGTGAAGCAAACCATCTTGAATCTGATCACGAAGCAAGTGACAATCAATTTCGATGTGTTTCGTTCGCTCGTGAAAGAAGAGATTGACGGTAATATGCAGAGTAGCTTGGTTGTCATAATACAGAGTAATCGGCTGTGGATGGGAAACGTGAAGATCAACAAGAAGAGAACGGATCCAGAGCAGCTCAAAACTAGGTACTCCGCATCTACGGAAGATCTGGAGACGATACTTTGTTTCTTGGAACGCCAAAAAGTCAATGAACTGCCAAGGAAAATGCAATAGTCGGTAACAGAACGTCTGGAGTCTGGGCAAGCAACCCAATTACTGTCACAGTAAGCAGGAAGGAGTAGAGAATATGAAGAGGAGAAAAGAATTCCCTGACGAGGTGCCTTCTTCAAGTAACGCAAAATCTGGTGGGCAGCATGAAGATGAACATCAGATGGGTGATGCATGAATTGACTATGCTTTTGTACATCAAACAAATATGTGGTCTAGTTATCGTGAGATACAACAACCGGCCAATAAGACATCTGTAAGCCGCACCATTGGGAAGAGGAGTGCCAGAGTCCTTGCTTAAATTCAAGTTTTGTTCCATTGGCAGTTTGACATCCCGAGCACCAAGAGTGCTAGAGTCGGCTAAGATATCAAGGGTATATTTCCTTTTATATATATGGATACCACGGTGAGAACGGGCAACCTTAAGGCCTAAGAAATACTTGAGGTCCCCAAGAGACTTGATTTTAAACTGTGTAGATAAAAAGGTTTGTAGAGAATCAAGATGAGTGCCAACAACAATTATATCATCTGTATAAACAAGCATTACTAAGAAACTGTTCCCAGAGGTGAGAGTAAACAAACTGTAGTCTGACTTAGATTTCACAAAACCAAACTGAATGAAGGCAGATGAGAACTTGGAGTACCACTGTCGTGAAGCATGATTGAGGCCATACGAACTTTTATGAAGCCAACACACTTGATGAGGCAAACCAATAGAATACCCCAATGGACGTTGCATATAAACCTCATCATCTAAAATTCCATAGAGGAAGGTATTATTGACATCAAAATGCCGAAGGAACCAACCATGCACAACAACAATAGCAAATAAGGAACGAATTGTAACCAATTTCTCCACTGGAGAAAACGTACCATGTAAGGTTTGGTAATGCAGAGGTAAACACAACATCGAAGAGAAATGTAGAAAAACTTTGTATATTCGGTTAACAAACTAATCGTAAGGACTGTACACAGTATATAAAGAATAATGAAAAGCTAACGAATAGAGAGAGAAAATCATAAAAGCCCCTTAACAATATGCGAGGGACCACTTCCACGTAACAGAAGGAATCTTCGAAATAATAGCAGCAGGTGCAGTGATATGGGCAATGGTAGGAGTAGCTTGAGCAACGGTTGGCGTAGCTGGAGGCCTTGTGTAATTAGAAGGAGGGCAAGAATTACTGCACTGTGACCAGTGGAAGAACCAGGAATGCAATCGAAGGGGGCAAACTCCTAAGGAAAAATAACAAAAAAAAACTACATCATACAAAAAAATGTCTTAAGAGTTAATATATTAAAAATTAAGGACTAAAAACACTAAAAATACACTTACCGTACTATTTGCTGATATTGAGAGCTGACATCTTCTGAAAACATTGTAAAATAGCTTCGTTCTCAATAGTTTCAAAAATTTTCTTCTCGATATATACCACCATAAAATTATTCATCAATTCATCTTTCATCTTATTACGCAAGTCAGTTTTGATAAACTTCATTGCAGAGAACACTCTCTCAAGGGTTGCAGTCGCAATTGGTAAGACCAATGCTAACTCAATAAGCTGATAAACCAATGGATATAGAGTATGTTTTATTGTCTCAAAGATCTTCACAGCAAGACCTCTAACATCTTGAAGCCCAGAAAAAACATAATGACTTCTCACATCATAAATGTAGTTTCGAAGTTGATCTCTAAGTACAACAAGATCAATTGCTGAGAAATCTTCTGGATAAAGCTCGACAAGACGGAGTAATTTAGCATGATCAAACGCTGAACATGAATTTCTTAAATCAATACATGTTATATAAATAAGTAACTATGTACTTGCTTCTGTGAAATAATGATCCATCTCCTGAGCGATCAAATCAATAACTTGACAAAACACTTCCACACGAAAAATGATGGAAATAAGTAATTGTTTGCCCTCCACGCCGAGCCCGACTGTGAGTTGGAGTAATGTCTTCCATATTGGGCACCAGTAATGGAGAGGTCTTGGATGCCCTCACTAGTATTACTGGCTATCATTAATTTTTGACCTGCCAAAAATCAGGTTGAACTGCTTGTTTTGTGGCTGATGTTGCTTAAGAGGAGGCGCTCGAGCCCAAAGTCGGTGATTATGGGCTCTATGTCAGTGTTTAGGAGGACATTGCGAGTTTAATGGAGCCATAAATGTGTTTCTTCTCATGGATGTGGGCTAGTTCTCGGGCTACTACTCTCGCTATCTTTAACCGGACTTCGAGAGGTAGATAAAATGGTGATGATCCGGGTTTCCCTGAATTTAAGAAAAAATAAACATGATAAATTATAATTTACAAGTGCACCTGCCTTTTCATCATATATTTTTTTTATTTTCTTTCCCCTTTACCTAAAATCTGAATTTTATTTTGTTCACCAAAAAAATTTAATTTGGACCCATCAAAATAGTTTTGGCCAGTACACACTTTAAGGTAACAACATCAAAGCAGTTAGATCTGCTCCTTCAAACCAAATAATCAAATCTCTAGAGTATCGGTTGATAGTTAGTGGGGTAACAGTATATTATTGGACTCAACTGCTATTTTCTTACGCCAATCAGTGTTTGAGGATGAATCCTATTTCTAAAGGGGCGACACATATTAAAAAAATTAAAAATAATTTTTTTTTAGAGATTTTTGGGGCAATGCCCCCATTGACCCGGGCTAGATCCGCGTGTGACTGTGACACGGGAGAAGAGTGTTGATTGTGTTGTGCCACCTTGGAGTCTGGGTTCTGTGGAGAGAGTGACGTGAGAGTGACGCAGGAGCACTCTGCAATTGACGCGGGTGCTAGAGTCACGCGGGAGCACTCAGCATCTTCAAGCTGGAGATACCCAGCACGTACTGTACCCAACCTCTTTGTCTTCTTGCTGCCTGAAACGTCTGATGTGTTGGGAATGCGTTTTGTTCATCGGAACTGACCTTGACTCCAATAGTTTCTTAAAAGTCACGACTGCTACTGCACCATTTATGCATCATACAGAAGGTTGAATATAAGTTTCTTCTTTTGGGTACAGCTTCCCATTATGTTAACGGCTAATTAACCAGCTGTAGCGTTTGATAGGAAACATACATATATTACGTGAAAATTGTTATACATACAGCGATAAGTACAGACTTGAAGTAAAATTCGAACGAGTGAAACCAAATGGAGACAAATTTTCTCTGGTTTATTATACATGGATAGAATATTTCTTGTGAATGGTAGGTACTTTTCCTTTGGGCAGTGGCGGAACGAAGGGGTAGCGACCCTGGGCGGCCGCTACCCCTCATGCCACAAAAAAAAAATATTATGCATTACCTTTTTTTTTTTTAAATAGGTTGGCCTGGGCCCGATACCCTTGAGGGTCAGCCCAGACCAACTATATATATGTTTCTTGTGTGTTGAAAACCTTAATGAGGTCTCAACCAGTATTTTGATGGCTGAAACGTGGCTTAGGAACCGTGTTTTAGCTCACTACCCGACCACTCAAGCAGTATTTTGATGACTGCTATGTTAATCAATGCTGACCCAAGTAATCTTTCTCTAGTTCTCTTATCTTATTGTCTTTTGTCTCCAGTGGTTTTCTTTCTTGTTTTGCTCTCCAATAGGATAATCACGAAAAATAATTGGTTGGCTTTTCGAATCTTCAGTGACATTGGGCCGTTGTTGCAGGTTTTCTTCACTGTCGGTTTATTCTGAGCTAGATACAGTAATTGAAGCGGCAATGGAGATTGTCGGGATGGACTTAGTTATGTGGTATTCTGCATGTGGACCAAAATAGGGAATTTGACTTGTGTCTTAGATATACATACCCTGTTCATGATTTGTGAATTAGGGATTTGATGAATTTTTTGAATTAGAGATATGTGAATTCGAGATTTATGAATTTTGTGAATTAGAGATATGTGAATTAGGGATTTTATGAATTTTGTGAATTAGAATTGTGTGAATTTTGTGGGTTGTTAAGTTGTGGGTTGTTGGAAGTGCTGGGATATGTTGTTGCCTGTTGGAAGTGCTGGGATATGTTGTTGTACTGTTTTGCTTTTGTGGAATTGACTGTCATCTATGATTTAAGGGAAAAATATTTTTCTAAAGAGCTAAAGAGAATTTCTTATAGATCTTTCTATGATTTAAGGGTTTATATTTCAAGAGTCAAAACAAAAATCATTATAACTTTCTCGGAGAGGCTAAGAGGAGATTGTGAACAAGAGACTTCATTTTGCATCTCCACATGTGTAGTGTACATCGAGCATGATGTTTTTATGGATATTGAGAATGAAGTCGTTTTGCAACATTTTCAAAAGATGCAAAATCGTAGGATGCAATTATCACATCTCAGTCGCATACATAGCATGGTACATGTATTATAATATTTTTAATGTATTTAGTCTTTAATTTTTGATATTGTAATTGTAAGACAATTTTTAGCATTATAAAGAAATTTTTTTTTGTCATTTCGTCTTTAGAATTCGACCCCCCTGAACTTTGGTCCTGGTTCCACCACTGCCTT
The DNA here is from genome assembly GCA_963930655.1 of Myrica gale. Classification (NCBI taxonomy): domain Eukaryota; kingdom Viridiplantae; phylum Streptophyta; class Magnoliopsida; order Fagales; family Myricaceae; genus Myrica; species Myrica gale. The sequence goes on along the minus strand of OZ005604.1, from coordinate 20,262,123 downwards.
TGGGTATCCTAGTTGGTCATGATTTGGGACTAAAATGGAAGGTACATACCTTTGAGCGAAAGTGCCACTGAAGAGATCAGGCTCTCGCAAGGGATTGCGTACACGTATTGTCTATGAAGGTACATGGATCCCTTGCACTGGGAAGTCTCGCCACTGGCTCATGGGCCATGGTCATAAGCTTTGATGTCTCTTTCTCGTGTATTTGAAGTTGCTAGAGTTTAGCTACGACAAGTTTTGCACTAGATGGAGTTTGTTTTTCCTCGGCACATTACAAGATACGTGTGGTGAAATTGGTAGATTTAAATTATCAGATTATTAATGCAATATTGGGACCTTGGTTAAGTACATTTCTGTCCATTTTTCTAACATACAAACTTGAATACAATTTTATATTATTTTGTCTAAAAATAGACACAATTGAAGAATCTACTACATTTAATGGTGTCAATATTAATTATTAAACAATATAGACCTTACATTAAATTCATAGTGTGTTTATCTATATTCAAACTAGAGTATCTAATTCCAACATTAAGGCATGTTCGTTTAACCAGTATTCTCAGGATTTTTTAGAATCCTCACAACACAAAAAATTCTACAATCAAACATCATTTTTAATACTACATAAAAATAACTACAACACGCATACCAATAAAGTTAACATCACCTAAAAATTCTCAAAACACAACTCAACCGAACACACTCTAAGTTGTAATGGATTAATATCCTCTAAGATTAAAATCTTTTGTTTTTCCTTTTAAACATGCAAATCTCCTACTATTGAACTTTATTACTTTTTTTTTTCTAAGTATTGAACTTTATTACTTAGGTGGTGCTTTGAGTACGAAATAACATGAATGTTTGGTTTAAGCATGACATAATTTCAACGTTCGATTCATTGTTAAAATATTAATATTTGTTGCAATATGTAGGTGATTGAACTGCAGGTGAAAAGATCACATCCTCCCGACCTCCCAGCCACCACCTGAGACTGCGGGTCCCGCCTACTGATTATGAGAGCTGGTAAGTAGCGCCGATGAAAAAAAAAAGTGAGTAGCGCCGATGAAAGAAAAAATAAAAAAAGAAAAAGGGTAGCGCCGATGAAAACGAGAAGGGCAAAAATGGAACCGCTACCCTAGAGCTTCCAGCCCATCCGGTCAAATGCCACCTCTTCGCTGAGAAAGAAAAAGAAAAAATAGAAAACGCCGACGTTTTAAATTTATGTCTTTTTCTTCTTGTGATTGAAAGCTTACAGGCTCAGGGGCTTCACAATTTTGAATGTAATCTGATCTATCCCCCTAAGTCTGACTCATAAATGCAATGATAATTAACTGAGTCTCTTGTGCGCTGAGTCTTGTTATGTGGGTAAATATCTTCTTCAAAAGACTTGAAAATAAAGGGAATAAATATAACGTTGGTCACATAATTTCATCTAAAATTAAATAAATTCTTAAACTTCAAAATACATCAAATTAGTCTCTAATGTTTAAAATTTCATTAAAATTTTAGTCCCTCCATAATCTTTCAAATGTGAATGATTTTAAAACTCAGGATTATTTTGATGAGTTTTAAAATTTAAGGACTTGTTTGATTTTAGACCAAATTATATGGGCGAACTTTATATTTATCCCAAAATAAAAATAGTTATATAGCAGAGTCCACTTATATGACCGGCAAGGTGATGAGTACCAGAGTTCATAACGAGGTGCTTGGCTATCTGAATCTCTTTTTGCTTGGCTACATGAGTCTACTGTTATCAGTCACGCGCTCCCTTTGCCTATCACGGACCACAAAATGGTTTTACCGATCCCTTTGAGATCCCGCTAGTTTTCATTTACAACCTGGTGTTTGTTAGGTCTTATGTAGATTTATCATTGTATGGTTCTAACTCTTGAAATGCAAGCCTAACGACATTATTCATAAAAAAAAAAACTCTTTTTGCATGTGAAGCAAAATATTAATAATTATAAGGCTAAATTACTCCGTACATCTCTGGGGTTTGACCTTTTTCCCAATTTGATCTTCAGAGTTCGATTTTTCTTAAACATATCCCTGTGGTTTGGACCTATTCCCAAATAGATAAAAAAAATAAAAAAATTAATTAATTAATTATATTTTTTTATTAATTTTAGATTAATTTTTTAAATATTTATATTTTTATTTATTTACTGACACGTGTCACATTGCGATTGAGCGTGATTTTAAAAAAAAATCGAGCTGTCCATTTTCAAGTGTAAGTCGTTTGTCACATGTGCATTTCCGTCCACTAAATTGACGACATGATCTATTTGGGAATAGATCCAAACCCCAGTGATATGTGTAGGAAAAGTCGAAATCCTAAGGACCAAATTAAGAAAAAGATTAAACCTCGTAGACTTAGAGTAATTTAGCCTAATTATAAAATCAGACTTGCCTCGTGTGCCATGTTCATGTTGGGACCAGCGAGCGCTGAGCAATGAGCTCTTGGCGAGCGTATGCTGTTGTTCACTAAACTCAATGGGGGGTGGTATTGTGGCCACCAATTTGGGACCCGTTTGCCTTTAAAGTCACTTCCTAAAGCGAGCTTTTGCCTAATCCCGAGCCTAATTGGGGCATCATCAAATGATTGAAGACAGCATCAAAATCAAACCTCTCCTCCTTTTGGGTTTTCGACATGATTAGGGTTATTAGTTTTTCGGGGCCTACCCTAAAGCGAGGGATCATATGTTATAAAAGTCTTGGCCATTATTACCAATGTTTGCCATTACGGCTTAGCATGTTTAACATTTTCTAACAGGATCACTATATATGACATAATAAGCTTTGACACTGAGACAAAGCATCAAACTAAGGTCATGTTATTTTGTGACAAAAGTCTGTCGAAATAATTTCCCTTTTTGTGGTTTCTTGGATACTTTTTCAAAAGAATAGAGGCTCGACTCACAATCATATTGTTTTAATCTCTCTAGGGATCCCTAGAACTTTACCAAGTGGAAAGACCCTAATATATAATGCTTCTGCATGAAGCTCTCTGTTAGTCAACACTCTAATCCATCTCAAGAGGTTGGTTTTACCTACTTTGGCTACATGTTTCTCAAACCTTGCTTAAAATGAAGGGATTTACCTACTTGGAAGACGCATGAAGCTCTTTTAGTCAACACTCTTATCCATCTTGTTTGAAATGAATGCTAATTGAAAGGGACTTCCTTGAGCTAAGAGAACGAATTTACCTAAAAGAAACTATGAAAAAGTGGGGTACTTGGTTGAGGGCTCTGTCAGACTTGGTTTGGCCTCAAGTCCCTGTAAAGTTCATGAGAGAATCTCATAGTTAATGGCTGCCCTTAGAGACTGAGAAGCTCAGCAGCAAGAGACAGGTACCAACTCTACGGAAAGATTTGCTTAGTTTAGTTGGGGCCTCTGTAGACTCTACGGAATGCAGAGTTTATAAGATGGTATAGATCAAGGGTCTACAGCTAACATAAATCGGTCGAACCCATCTGCTCGGCCTGCGAATGGACCACATTTGACAATCATTGGGTAATTTCACACGAATTTATAGAACAAAACTAAGATGATTTTCATTTGGAAGAAATTTATAGGATTCTGAAAAAATTGCGAATATTTAGATAATGTTAAAGTTATATCGGCACGCGTGCAGAAATTGTTAAAAATGATTGATATTTGTAAAAAAGTAATAAAATGTTGCATTGGAATACGTGTATTTTGTGATGTTTGACATGTAAATATAAAAGTAGGATGCAAATCCTAAAAATTTGGTTTAAACGGACATGGCAATTTCTTTTAAGGGGAGGAGCCATTGCGCAGCAACATTTTTCTAGTATATCGCAGTGACATACTGCCAATAAGCTCTGGAAGAGGGGGAAGGGAAAGCAACGGCAGTGAAGAAGAAATCAAGAGGACGAGAAGGTGGGACATAGTGTCTATATACTCTGTACGTAGAAAGTTCATGTGAAGTCAAACATATTCCACGAGTGTGTTGCGTAACTGGTGAAACATATATTCTGAGACTAGGATGATCGGAGATCTTTGGATTGGATTTTTGCTCTTGAGTAGTAGATTGTATGACTCTGTTTGGGAAAAGCTGCTTCACGATCTTGCCTCGGTTGGTAAGAAAATATTGAATCTACCATAGGCAAGTCCAGACAGAAGAAATGGAAGTGAAATTGCACACATGCATCTTAGACACTGGCCAAACAATCTCTATTTGCAAAATCATAGCCTTTGTTATTTCCACAACTTAAATGAGGGTGCGACACAATATTGCAGTCCCACACACCCTCCAATAGAAGAAAAAACCGAAGCATCTCAGAAATGATTAACATGTCCAGCAATCAGTAAGTGGTTTTCAGGAGAGATGCTTGATGGTACATATCTGACGAGTTGTGTTTCTAAACCACATTCCTTGACCCACATCAATCTCCCCATGTCAATAATCTGCTTGCACATAAATCCTAAGGCTGCTCTTTCAACTGGTTTCATCTCCCTCACAACGTCCTCAACTCCATTTGCATCCCCACAGCACTTTTCCATTTCACTGTCACAGCAAGAAAAACTATCTAAACCAACTGTTCAAACTAAAAGATTAAACAAAAAAGAAAAAAAGAAAATGGACCCCATTCTCACTAAGATTCCAAAGACAAAAACTACAAAGAAAGCAATCACAAAGATCCAAGTTCAAAATGATTACGTGGAGTATGGATGCAATTTGACATTAGTAACATCAGGGAGATCTGAACCATGATCAGCATCTACTGCCCAGCTGGTAAACCATGTAATTGCATGGAATTCTTCCTTGGCGATCCCCAACTTTGATAAATATTTTTTATCTACAAGGTAGCCAAAGTCATAGAGCTAGTCAATTCATAACAAACAGATTTGTACATTTTCAGAATAAATAATATTTTTAAACATATAAAAGCATTTGTCTGTTTAACTCCTGTTATCCTTGATTATGATCTAATCTCTTTCAAATTTCCTCTTTTCAAATTCCAATGCACCTTTCTTGCTCAATCTAAAGGCATTTTACGAGGTGTGCTTGCTTTATCAAAGTATATGCCACTTTTGAACTTCAATCTATTGTGGCAAGGAGGAAGTATATTTTTAAGGTGGGATAAATTGATTACTTATGTAATGTTTCCACTGGCAAAGATGATGGCAACATGTTGCTACAGCTAGACCCCTCAGATTATCTCGACGAGAATGCTCAGCAAGGCAACATCTTAGAGTCAAATCTGCAGCCAAAAAGTTTGTAAAGCGCACATATTTAGAGACCAAATAAAAATCTTTTAGGGATAAATACATTTTCTCACCTGAACTTTGGAAGGTTTGACACATTGCATCCCAAACTTTGAATTTTGAGACATTTCACCCTTAAAGTTTTGACATTGTACAGATTGCACTCTGCCGTCAAATTTTCTGTCAACTTGGATGGAAAATGGTGCACATGACTTTTTGGTCTGTGATTTTACATTTATACCCTCAACAGTGGTCAACGTAAAAGGACGATTTGGGGGTATAAATATAAAATTACACGCCAAAAAACACGTGTTGGTTACGTGCGCCATTTTCCGTCCAAGTTAATGAAAAATTTGATGGCAGGGTGTAATGTGCTAGACCTTTCACAGTTCAGGGTGAAATGTCTCCAAATTCAAAGTTTGAGGTGCAATCTGCTAGACCCCTCAAAGTTCAGGGCTGAAAAGTGTATTTATCCCATATTTTTATAATGATAGCTGTTGACATTTATCACTCTGATTGTACTGCAACTTTCATAGTCAAGGTTGAATAGTAAATTAATAAAATTACCTGTAGCAGGCCCACATAGATGTTTACCAATAGCCAGGTAAGGAACTCCCCTCAAAGACTCAACAGCATTCAAGTTTAGATCCTCAACTGCAATGGTACAAATCTCACAATGTAACAAGGCATGAAATAGTAATGATTTTTATCTTGTTCTATCTTAGATATAGCTGGAATCCTTCCAGCATCCAGATATGCCACCACTTTTTAATATAAACATCAGAAGCAATTCAGTCCATGTAACTAAATTATGTTGGTTTGGCTGTTTTTGCAGGTGAATAGAACATGATATCATCCTGGGTTGCGTGGAAGTTAAGCACAACTAAGACAGCATAGGTGGATGTAACTATGCATCCAACAAAGAATCCTTAAACAATGCAAATACGTATAAGAATAGAAATATGAAAATATGCAAAATATTGAGCAAAATATTTTATGCTGTGTTTTTACAAAATTTCTTGTTGGTCAATCCATGAAACCCCCTTCAAAATGCTTTTACACTCATCGCAGGGTAAGGGCAATTTGCTGCCAGCATCTTCACTGCCAATTCTAACACCTGCAGTTAAAAGTTGTCGCTCAATGACACGTGCTGTCCACACAAAACCATCCCACCGAAAATATTGTCACCATCGTAGTTTCAACCACCACTATTATCACCAAAACTTCAACACTCCCTCTCTTCAGTAGTGTAAATAACCAAACCGAAAAGATAGTAGAATAAAAGAAGCTAATGCTACAATAAATTACCTTAAAAATCCTACTGTGTTCATATAAAGTTATGCTCAAGCAAGTAACCATGTTTTTTGCAAGTTTGTGTAAATTCACAGAATCACAGGAAAGCCTGGGATTCAAAATGCACTGCATGGCCTAACCTTGAAACTTGGGTTACCGAGAGAACTTTCCAAAAATCTGAGCTTTCTAAAATGTTTCAGATGAATGTTATTACTGTGGGAAAAACGTTATAACTAATCTGCTTTATAATTTTATCAAAGGTGTCATAAAGACAGCAGAGATGGATGTATACAATATGTTTTCTAATAAAGGGATTCCAAAGACCCTTACTGTCAATTCTCAATCGCTCTAATACCAAGCTCTCTTTCTGTCGCAAGGATCGATCAGCCTAGAAGTAGCAGTGGAAAAATATAAATTAATAATTCGACAAATCCAAGTTCAAAGAGCCGATGCAGATTCTCCAAATTAGATCACATATTAGGCTCTATGTAAGAAGCAATTCAAGTCCATTCCACTAACCTTCAGCTTATACGACTTCCGCTCGACTAGAAACACCCTTTTGATCCCGTAACAATCAGCAAGCATTTGTGTCAGGTACCCTCTCCCCGCTCCAAATTCAATAACTGCAGGGACACCATTTTTATCATCCTCACAAGCGCCCTGAGAGTCATACTGTTCCCTCCCAATATCATTCTTCAACACCCCAAATTCTTCCAAGTTCCCAAGAATCGATGCCTGTTGCAAAACATGTTTCTCTTGAAATGGCAATTTCCTGCAAAAAAACCGTTCAGTCCTCCACTAAAGCACACCAACCCTACGAAAGCACAACACACTCACGCAAATATTTTTACCTATCTACTTCTCCCTTGATCCACATATTGCAAGCTTCCGGCATCTTATACGAGTCACTGATATCCTTACATATCGCTCCATGAACAGATTCGATCTTTTGAATCAATTTACAGAATTCAGGCACACTCATACCGTAAACAGATGCCCTCTTCATCTCTGAAGATACATTATCCAAACCTTTTTTGTCTTCATCTCTCCCACTGCCAGCATTGATGCCCTTTTGGTAAAAGGGTTGGAGAGTCAAGGATTGAACTTGTTTGAGTAATGGGCATCTCTTAACATGCCCTTCAAGATTATCTTTAAGTACGGAGCTACAAATTCACACAGAAGAAATAAAAGTAACGTTATGCTGATACTCAAAACGTCAACCAGATGGTGAAAAGGAAAACGAGAAGAAGTGAGATTACTGAGACGGGTCTACTGGGCATGGAATCCACTGGTCATCGGACCTGGTGCTGTGGTTGCCGCAGAAACTGTAGCACAGCTTCGAGTAAGCAAAAAATTTGAAAAATCAAAGACAAACGACCATAAGAAATTTGAGAGAGCGATAGAGATAGAGGGATGTTGAGAGATACAAGGAGTCGTGGAAAGGAGCGTTGGAACAGAATCTGTTCTTCTTCGGAAGCCAGAACTGGCAGCGGCTTCTCTCCATGCTTTGACAGATTCTGCGATCTTTGCGCGGGAGCCCTACATAGACTCGGAGTTGGTTCTTCTCGGTTCTCCTGATTCACTTTATTTGTCGCAGACGGTGTCGTTGGGTGCCGGAAGCCGGCGCTCGGGACTAACAACTCTAGGGGCCTAACTCGAGAACGATTAATTTCATTTAATTAGGCTTGGGCCTAATTATCATTTGGACTGAGCTGGCTGCTGGCGTAGCCTAAGCCGGGTCAACCTACCAGTTCATAGGCCCATTTTATTTCCAAGGTCTGGTCTAGGAGGAGTATCCTTCTCACGATTCTCCCGGCGCGAGCATCCGAGGAGAGGACTCCCTCATCTCCTAACTGGTCCGTAGCTGCACGGTCAGTCGCCCTCTCACTTAAGCCCTACTAGTCTCATGATGAAATGCCCTTTGAGAATCTAGAGCCCGTTCTCTTTCTATCATTGTGCTTATCTAAGCGGGCGTAGGTTTTTGCTCAGATTATCATTATGCCTTTCGGAGTTGCAGACTTGCAGTGTTACAGGTTCTCCCCATTTGATTGTTGGATGTTCCGTGTTTCCCAAAATTGGCAAGAACATTGGTTCATTTGCCTTGCGCATTGGTAATTTTGTAGTAAGCATATAAGTTTGATTGCATCATGAGTTTTGTTGTTACACAAAAAAAAGGGGTTAGAAGTAATGTATTGTTCGAGGGTGTGGAACGGTTGCTTTGAATATGACTCGTGTGGTCTTGAGAGTACGTCTGCCTATCAGGTCAAGTCAACCTATGGAATAGAATGGCACGCCGACAGGTCATTTGTTTTTCTTTCACCCGTTCCTTCTCTTCTTGTCCTTTTGTTGGGCGGGTGGGAGTGGGTGTCTAGAGTAAAATAGGCTTGTCTTGTTGATCACGCGGTTTCTGCATTTCAATATATTCCATGCTCCATAGAAGTAGGGTTCCTTTAATTAGAGTATGGTAGATTTACGGATCTCCATGTCTGGTGTTCGGGTGCACAGAAGGAGAAAGACTATCAGAATTTCAGTCCAAAACTGAAGAAATAATGCACAGTACTTTTTTTCCATGGTGGTCCGTGGATAGTTGAAACAGTGCATCTGAATGCAAGAGCATGACACCTTGGGTCCGAATCAACTGATACATGTGGGCTTCTCCACAGTATGAACTTTTCAAACACCTTATTTTTGCACTTCTTCGAAGGCATTTTAGTATTGTGCCAAGGCCTCTCAAGCCGATCTTTTCAGGCTTAGTTGCTTGAAATGCAGCGTCTAGAAGGCAGCACTTCTCTATAAAATTTTAGATAATTTCATTTTCAGTTAGAAAGCCATGCCTTAAATCTGGCTGGAAGCTGATCATCCTCTGCCTTTGAGCTGGGCTGGTCTTATAAATCGCTGGTAACTTGGATTTGGGCAGCGGTAGGTCACTCTTTGCGTGGGAGTTGGGCTATTCGTATAAATGGATTATGATTTTCTGTCATTCTCCTATCTTGTCTAGCCTTCTTATTATTTTCTAACCAGAGTCACTAGTTGTCGTATATTAATCCGGGACTAGAAAAAGTTGTTTGTGATGTCTCATCCTTACAATGTTATGCTTTTTAGACTGTATGGCCAACTCGAATAGAAGAGTTAACTCGATTTCTAGTTTGGAAGTGGAAGGGGAAACTGTGGAGGATCCGTCGTTGATTTCAGATAGTATTGTTGATTTCTATTGCTCTTTGTATGAGGAGCCATTTTCCTGGAGGCCGACGTTGGATGGTTTGGACTTTGATTCCATTTCAGAGGAGGAGGCGTGTTGGATGAAGAGATCCTTTGAGGAGGATGAGGTCACCGGAGTGGTCCGTCACCTTAATGGTGATAAGGCTCCGGGCCCGAATGAATTCTCTTTAACTTTTTTCCAGTTTTGCTGGCGGTGGTTAAGGGAGATGTTATGGCCATGTTTAATGAATTTTCCCAGAGGGGTAAATTTGTTAAATGTGTGAATTCTACATTTATTGTTCTTATTCCTAAAAAAACAGGTGTTGTGGAATTGAAAGACTTTCGTCCTATAAGTTTGGTTGGAGGGATGTACAAGATTTTTGCCAAGGTGTTGGCAAATAGGTTGAAGATGGTTCTTGAGAAAATCATATTGCCTTTTCAGAATGCTTTTGTGAGGGGAAGATAGATTTTGGACTCTGTTTTGATCGCTATTCTTGTTGTACCTCTTGAGGAGATGCGGGTTTCGGGAGAAGGGGTATCGTTGGATTGAGTTTTGTATCTCTACGGTTAAGTTTTCTGTGATGGTCAATGACTTTACTCATGGTTTCTTTGAGAGTTCTCGAGGTTTGCGTCAGGGTGATCCTCTTTCACCCCTATTGTTTTGTGATTGTCATGGAAGCCTTCAGCAGGATGATGAATGAGGCGGTTGGAAGAGCCGCTATTAAAGGTTTTGAGGTAGGGAGAGGTGGTAGCAATAGGGTGTGTATTTCACATTTACTCTTTGTTGATGATACGCTGATTTTTTTGTGAGAACGCGGAGGATCAAGTGAGGAACCTGAGATGTTTGCTTTTGTGCTTCGAGGCGGTGTCTGGTCTTAGGATTAATCTTGGCAAGTCCGAGATTATTCCTATTGGCAGAGTGGGTGATGTTTAGGGGTTGGCGGATGTTTTGGGTTGTAGAGTGTTGTCCATCCCAATGACATACCTTGGGCTTCCTCTTGGTAATAAGTTTAAATGTGTGAGCATTTGAGATGACATTGTTGAAAGATTTGAAAGAATGTTGACAGGATGAAAGCACATTTATCTTTCAAAAGGGGGAAAGTTAACGTTGATTAGATCCACTCTTTCCAGCCTTCCTATATATTTTATATCTCTTTTTCCTATATCGACGCCGATGGCTAATAGGTTGGAGAAGCTTCAAAGGGACTTTTTGTGGGGAAGCGGTGGTGATGAGCATAGGTTTCACCTTGTTAGGTGGGCTATAGTTTGCTCCCTTATTAGTGCTGAAGGGTTGGGGCTTCGAAGGCTGACCTTGTTCAATAGAGCTCTTCTTGGTTAATGGTTTTGACGATTCAATTGTGAAAGAGGCAGCTTGTGGAAGACAGTCATTACAGAGAAGTATGGGTGTGAGGAGGGTGGTTGGAGCACTGTGGTGGTTCAGGGTTCTTATGATGTGAGTTTGTGGAAAAGCATCAGTAGAGGGTGGAACTTTTTTATGGAGCATATAAGGTTTGTAGTTGGGAGCAGTTCCAGAATTTGGTTCTGGCATGACAAGTGGTGTGGGGATAGACCGTTGAGTGAGGAGTTTCCTTAATTATTTTCTCTTGCTCGCAGGAAGGATGCTTACGTGGCTGATTGCATGGAGATGGGATTCGGAGTGGTTGTGTCAGATGTTCACTTTGATAGGATGATTAACGATTGAGAGATGAAAGTTTTTTCAGAGTTTTATTCTTTACTTTATTCGTGGAGTAGGGCTGGGTACCAGTGATGTAGGTGCCGGATTAGCCAAAACAGACACCGTCACCGTCATCGTTAATCCCGACGGCTTATATTTGACACGGGCACCGGAACCAGCAAGCCAAATAATCGGCCATTGCCGATGCCGGTTTACCTGTGACGGTTACAAAATAACAGGTCACCACCAGTTCATAAAATTTCACAAAAAGCAAATAATTTCACAACAAATTTTGTCTTCTCCTCGAACCCAAAATGAAAACCATCACAGATTCACAACGAAAAACACCAGATTCACAAAACAATCACAAAATAAATCCATGAAAAAAACTCATCTTTAAAAGCAATGAAGATTATGAAGACCCAAGTTCGTACATAATTTGCAGTCATTTTTTGTTTTGTTTTATTCTCATGCATGTCCTTTTCCCAGGTGTACAACCATTTTGACATGAAGCATGATACAACTGCTCTTTTAGAGTCACGAGCAGAGCAGTCTTCTGAGGAGTGGATCCGCCGTTATGACAAGGACCAGAATGAAGATTTGTTAGATTCCATGCGCTATTACATAGAAGCTGCTGAAGTTCATTATTCTATTGATGCTGGCAACAAAGCATTCAAAGCTTGTGCTCAGGCTTCTCTTGTGTCCCTTCAGATTCGAATGCCAGATTTCCAGTGTTTTTATCGATCTGAAACTAATGCCAGACGAGCCCTAGTTGAGCAGTCCCGTTTTCAAGAGGCCCTAATTGTTGCTGAAGCCTATGGTCTTAACCAGCCAAGTGAGTGGGCTTTGGTTCTTTGGAATCAGATGCTCAAACCAGAGCTACTAGAAGAGTTTGTAGCTGAATTTGTGGCTGTGCTTCCTCTCCAGCCTTCAATGCTTGTCGAACTTGCAAGATTTTACAGGGCTGAGTTTGCAGCCAGAGGGGACCAGTCCCAATTCTCAGTTTGGCTAACTGGAGGAGGGTTGCCTGCAGAATGGGCTAAATACTTGGGGAGATCATTCAGATGCTTGCTAAAGCGAACTAGGGATTTGAGATTGCGGTTGCAGCCGGCGACTGTGGCAACTGGATTTATGGATGTGATTGATGCATGCGTGAAGGCGTTGGACAGGGTCCCTGACAATGCGGGACCACTTGTGCTAAGAAGAGGGCATGGTGGGGCTTACATCCCACTGATGTGAAGCTAATGTGAAAGGCAAGATCTTTTACCGATTATAATGCTGATGTTTAGAACGTGATAACACCAGAAAATTTTGATCTCCTCACAATCTCTTTTTGGTACTAGCAGCAGGATGTAGATTTGGGGATGGTGGTCTGGGAAGAAACTTCAAAAAGAGAGACAAAAAATAAACAGAGAAAAAAAGGGGCCGGGGGAGGGTGTTTGGGGAGTGGATTTGAAACAGGTTATTTGAATATTTTGAGGTAGTTTTTTTGACTAGGAGACCCAATTTTAACGAGCTTCAAAATTCTTTTCAAGTTTATTGGACCAGCTAGAAGGAGAGAGCAGTGTGAAGAAAATATGTAGCACAGGTCAATTGCTTCAATGCGTGCGAAGTCTTTTTGACTTGGTTCCCATCTTTTTATTTTTTTTTCCTTCTTTCGATTTAGCTGTATATCCTCATTTTATTATCCCCAAACGAATGGTTCTTTAAATTTTGTGACAAATGTGTGATATATTCAGGTTCTTCTCAACTCTAAACTAAATCCACAATGATCTCTTCTCTCTCACACACACATTTGGAGAACCGCTTCTTGTTAGATTTCCCGTTTCAAAACAGTTACGAGCAACAACCTCTTGTGGTGGAACCCGCATATGAGATGCCTGAAAATCTAAGCACTGATGAGACGCCCTGATTGCATGTCCGGCAAGGGATACCAAACAGTTGACCCGCGTTTAAGATTGTTCCTTAATATTATCGTAGGTAAAACAGAGGGGAGCATCAACCTAGGAGAATCAAGAGTGCATAAGGTTTCTCTCAATCTTCTTTGCTATCGCCTAGTTGATCCTATCTTCTATAAACCCCAATCGAACCACCAAATAATCTTTACCGGCCACATCAAAACGCAGACAAAAAATTGTCCAGCAAAATACTATTAGAGAAAAACATACATCATTAGCATTAATCACGACAAAAGTTGTACAGTACAGGTCAAGTTATTCCCTCAATCGTAATCATATAATCCCACTTGGGACTATGGGATATGAGCGTATATGACCTTAAACATTAGCAATTAGCACCAGGACTAGGCGGCGCGGCATGGTGACGCTTCGGTGGTATGGCTTGGTAACGGCGGCTAGAGTTGGCCTGTGGAGCAGGAATCGAATTTCTGGGGGGCCTTCTGACTTCAAAGTCGAGGCGTGATACAACCCGCAAGGCTGTCCTTGCTTGCTGTGATTCAGCAAAATGCATGACAATCTCCCTGCCATGACAAGGTGAAGCAGGGAGGAGAACAACTCCGAAGAGCAACACAGCAAGAAGCATATTCCAATGAGCCGTCATTCCGAGCTTATGCTGAACGAGGTGTGTATGGAACGCAGATTGAGTAACTCTCGGTCGCACTTAAATAGGAAAGGACGTCGTACTTTGGGACGTCGGAGGAATAGGTTGGAGTATTTCCTAATATATATATATATTAGCCTAAGCACTAAATCCCACGTACGTTAACTAAGCCGTATGAAGTCAACTCATCTTTTGTTTGTTTTCGTAAAGCAACCAAGTCAAGTCTCCTAGCTAGCAGCTTCTAGCACGATAATGTGAAACCATTCTTTCAAGTCCACTCCTCGTACCTAGGAAAGTGGCAATTTTTAATAAGTTGCTTCCCAGCTGAAACGGAGACCGCATTCGGGGTGTGAAATGGGAAACATGTTACTTTACAAAAAAAAAATCTAGAATATAAATATATTTAACAAAATTTATAAAATAATATCTAAAATTTCAAAAATTCATACACAAACACTAATATCTTTTACATAATTTCAAACAATTTTTCACACAAACTCAAATACTTTTAAAAAAAATTATAACAAATATTCCCTCTCTACTTTTCCAAATAACTCCAATATTTTTTTATTAAAGAATTATATCAAATCATCTCTCTTTACATTTTTTTACAAACTCAAACAAAAATTAAATATCTTTAAAAAATTCCCTAACCTTTACACAAATAGAAAATAGAAACTTGATATCTTTGTATTCATTGTCATTATCATTTTCCTTTTTAAGATAATTTTGAGATGTTCTAATAGAAAATAGAAACTTGATATGAAAAGCTAAAAAAAAAGGAGAAACTAAAAAAATTAATTCAAAGGAGCGGATTCCCGACCAGCAGAGGGGCAGGAGACAGCCATCTCTAGAGTGCAGGCGCTTCAGCAACGGGAAGGCCATAGTTTTTGAATCAACGAAGCTCATTACGTGGAATTGTCTTCTTCTTTTTTTGTAAGCAAGCTTTCATTACATTTTAAGACTTCAAGATACAGGGTATACAAGTTTAGTTGCACCACATATCATTGACTCCCAAGAGTGAGGTCCTACCTAGCCTCCTAACACAACACAAAGAGAGAGAGAGAGAGAGAGAGTACCCTGTGACATGATTTCGTTGAAGACCGACCTGGAGTGCAAATCAACAGTTCCTTATCCTCCATAAAAATGGGCATCCGAAAATATTAAGAGAGGGAAAGAGTGATTTTCACCAGGCATGAACTCTTGGTTCTCAAGTTCCAATTAAAATAGATTGGAAAGAATGTAAAGAAACAAAAATGAAGAATACTATTCTCTAGGGGCGCAGGGCTACCAAGTCTGTCTAAAATCTAATCCTGCTTAGTGTTTGAGGGTTGATGAACCGTAGGACCCCTCTGAGAAAGGGCCCGTTTCGTGCTTTCAAGGACACCGAAAAAGATTGAGCCGCCTATGCCTATCCACAGTACTCTCGGCCCAATGCCCTGCGATGGAGAGTAAGCAACACAATTTATGGCCTCGTGGAGCTATGGTTTATCCAGTTAAGTTAGTGACATGCTCCAGCTAACATTACAATTTGAAGAGATACGAGTAGGAAATTCTTACCTTCAATAGAGCACGAGGTCCTTCCTCCCTAACAATAGTTTGAACACAATCAAAAACTCCTTTGTACTGGTTTGCAGATCCCTTCAAGAGAACAAAACAAACCATATAATAGCTTCATATCCAACGTCAAAGATTACATGCATACAACTGAATGCATACAAACATATATGCACCTAATCCATGCAGAAAGATGTACAAATTTATACAAGTATAACAAAGATAAGGTAGATTATAGGCAGCAGATTGGTCTTACCTGGACCATCAACCTTGTCTTAATAACATCAAGAGGAGTAGTTAGAGCCCCAGTTAGTGCACCTACAAAAAATTGGATATTCAACATAAGGGAGACAACTAAAAGCCTGAAGGCCAAAGATATGTAAATCAGTAAAAAGAAATTTCAGAAGAATAATCTTTCATAAATTCAAAAGGTGTTCAATCATGAAAGAAAAAAAAAAAAGAATAGCACTTGAAAAAAATGTGAAGAAACAAACTAGCAAGATGTGCTCTTGTGTTTCTTCAATTTTGACCATGACCAAGTATTAAAAACCTGATTTGCCAACTTGCCTACTACACATAAGTAGTAGCACATTTGTCCTATCAAACAAACGTAAGGTTCTAAAACAGTACACATGCTCATGCAAATTTGAAGTCCTCAAGCATCCTGGAAGCATAGCAATGGAGGTGCATTCCTGGTATCGGAAGCTTGAGATTATAGTGCGTGACAGAGGTGAGGTGCGTCTAATACTACTACTCATTTTGTGTTTTATTTGTGAACAACAATAACAAGCTCTTTTTCCCCGGCTGAAGAACAAGTATGTAAAGAAGAAGAAAAAAAAACTTTGCACTTCAGAAATTAGATTATTTTTGTAATTTCATTGGGACATGATTGGAACCCAGTCTTATCTAGATGTACAAAATTAGGTGCATTTTAGTCTCAAACAAATAACTTTTTCCTACCTTAAGTTACACCGGGGCTCATCAACTACAACCCCTCGATTGTCTTGTGTTTTCTCCTATGGAGGGAAGGGATGGGGAAATGAGACAATAAAATCTGAAGTGGACAGTCTGAAACCAAGCCTCATCTCGATGAAACTTTCTATGAGATATACAAACAGTGAATGGATCTGCCTTTCTCAGAAGAGGTGGAGATGACAAGATTCAATGATTAACAATGCTGCAAAAATGCGAAGTTCTAGATTCTGAAAGCATCATGACAACTATTTGTAAATCAAAGCCTATGGAAAACATAATCTAAATGTCTTCTCACCAGCAAAAGCACCAATTATGGCATTCTCGGGATCATTTAGATCTCTCTGTGCCTGGCAAAAATGGAAACAGGTGATAACTATCAATCTCCAAAAGAGAAGTTAAAATAAAGATAACAGCATTTATAGCAGCAAGGCCTTCCATGCCATCACATCACACTTGTTCTTTGGTTAGTCAATATTTTTTTTTTGGATAAGTAAGCCAATCTTATTAGAAAAAGCGAAAGCAGTACAAGGAACTATACCGAAATCACTTAGTCCAAACAAGCAACAAAACTAAGAAAATCATGAAAATCAACAAAAGGGCATCCTAACACCACATTAGCCCAACAGAAAAGCGAAAGAAACATAAACCCTTGCAATTTCACCAAAGACAAAGAAACATCTTCAAAACATCTATTGTTGAGCTCCCTCCAACATCTTTGGTTAGTCAATATTGATCATATATAATGCAATGATAATTGTATTTGTCTTCAACAATCACGTTCATACAGTTGTAGTCATGCTTAGTGCAAAATGAGAGTGAGAATAAGAAGCTGAAAACTTCAAAAAAAGAAAGAAAGAGAATGCTATCAGTGAGAGGGAGTGGCAGAGAGTTTTAAGTGTCTATTATGACAATATAGTATTATCACATCATAGAGTACAAAGCCAAAGAAACCTAAAGAACTCAGATTCTGGACTCGCATCTTATATACATATAAAGAACCCATTTTACTATTGCCAGATAAGCTAATTACGGAGATATATAGTGCCATTAAGTTTTAAGCTCAAAATACAGTTTCAGATCAGTTGAATGATAAGCATACTATTAACTTTGTGTACTGATACCAGATGCAGATTTTGGCAGTACATAAGCTCAAAAGAGATTGCTGAAGAATATACTCCACACTTTAGCTTTGGGAAAAAAAAGGTTTGTGTAGACAATCCCTATCACCTTCTAGTTGAGACTACTTCAAATACTCAGCTCATTTTGTGACAGAAAAACTCCTCTTCTAAATCCCACGCATGAGGATGAGCCTCAATTCAAAGAAGTTCAAGTTCAAGAGAACTCTCTATGCCTTCTAAACTGAATTCAACTCCACTAAACTCAAGTAAGCCTAATCTCAATTGAACCAGCCCCAATAATGGTCGATCATGTATTCTAACTGTAGGTGAAAATTGGAGGTTAATGTGATAGGACTCCAAACACTAGTTCACACGTATAGTGACAAATGATCTATGAAAAGAGCGTTTAGGTGCCATATACTTTGCAGTCAGAGATTGCAAACAAATAACATTAGCATGATGCATAGTCAAAGAGGTAATGAGAAAACATCATCAGGTAAAATAAATTCTTCCAGAATGTGCTAAATGTCAAATTGATAAGGTAAGGAGCTTACCGCTGCCTTATAACCCATCCGGAGCTGTTTGTAGAGGCAAAATTGAAGCGCATCAAATGGCAAATCTCGTAACAAGAAAGATCCATATCCCTGCAACCTCCACAATAAGGCCACGTACACAAACAACACAATGAAAAGGCTGCCAATAACAAATGGCATGCAGGTCACACATCAATGCCACATTTAACATATATGGAAAACAAATTGAGAACACTGGCTCATCCTGGAAATAACCTTTCAACTTCCAACTTGGAGGAACTCTTCTATAATAATGAAGACATCAGCAGTTGAATACTTTTCTTTCTAGTGAAAGGGGGTGGGGGGAGAGAGAGAGTTGGTCAAGACCACACACCGCATAGAGTCCTTTGAAACCTTCCTTAGAAACAATAAGGCGAACAGCATCAGGAGCTGAAGTAAATTGCCCAGTCTGCATCCTCTGCTTAACAACCTGAGAATTTGAAAGGATAAAAACGGGGTCTAGTAAAATGGCTCCAAACATCGGATGCAAGAAAAAGTTTTATACCTCTGTTGGAACCCGAATGAGAGAAGCAGCAAGGCCTCCTATGGCCCCTGCAGTCTGAACAAGATAAAACAGGCACAACAATTTACAAAGCCAAGACAACAGCTATAGTATCAAATTACTGACAAATTTTTAGAGTGGTAGCCCAAACAATAAAATCAGGGGGTTTATTTGCCTATACAAAGACTGGAGATGTATTTTGAATTTTCTTGGAGGATACAGCAGCAGATATAATGATTAACTGGCACGAAAAACAAATGGGGCTTCGACTAGCATAATAAACTAACACCTTGTGAAGAGCCGATCGATGTGTTTTAACAAGATGTAATAAATAAATTATTAAGAAAAACTAGTGGTTTGTTCAGGCCAAGCTAATATATTCATGGTAAAAAAGAATTGAAGAATATCTTACTAAATGAGCTGCAGCACTAAGATTTTCAGGAAACATCTTTAACAATTTCTGCTTTGTAGGTTCATAAACACCAACAAATAGAGCGGAAGCCCTGCAAATAAATGTATATTATCAGAGCAACTTGGATGATATGAAGACAAATCTTTTGTTATGGCACACAATTCCAAAAGAAAAAAAGGTTTAAAAAATTATTTTTAGGACACTTATGTCAAGGGATAAGTATGTTTGGTGCTGAAGGACATGACGTGTGACAGGAAACCTAGGAATAAGAGGAGTCATGCACTTCAAAAGGCACTTACGGTAGGACACCAGCGAGATTTCCGGTCAATCCAGAATAAAGTCCCTTCAAATTTATTTTTTGACCACCTTGCACTGCCTGTGAAAAAACCCAATAGTAAAGCTCAGACACACTGTGGTGAACAATTTGCTTCTCTCTTGGGGCACCTTCTCCATTAAACAGACAGCCATGCCCATGATTCCCCTCCTCCCAACCCCACAAAGAAATTACTAAAGTAAATGGCAAACAATATGAAATGAAAGAGTTCTTTGTATATAGCTACTAGAAGTTAAGAATATGTAATTCCATGGATTCTGAAGTGGCCAATCTCATACCATTTTCCCATGTTCTCTTCTTCTTTCTAAAAATTATTGTTCGTAGACTGATAAAATAAAATCAAGATTTAAGAATACATATCAAATTGATAGTTGGAAAATGTCAATATGATTCAAAATCTTTGTTTACCGATTCTGAGGTGCACCATGATCTCTATGGAATAATGGGATTCGTACCAAGTAAATTATATTTCCTTTATGTCCTACATGATTTAATATACAGTTATATATTATTTAAGTGAATTCTGAAAATAACCTCCAACATATGGGGAAGGATTCATGGATTTTAAAGGCAACAATGCTCAAGATACTGATTATTAATTATGAAACACAATAAATTAGCCTAGGATGCGGCCATATATTTTTCCAACCTTTTGAACTTTAATCCTTATAGTTTGTTATTTGCCTCTAACATAAAATCAATAAAGAATAAAGAACTTAATTATATGTAATTTAAAACCCTAAAGGAGGAAAAAGAAACCCTGAGTTGGCAACTGCATGCAGATGCTAATCCAAGAGCCCGCACATAGTAGAACAATTGCGGTCAAGGCAGAAAGGATAAAGAGAAAATTCAGGACCTTGGAACAGTTTTATCTTTAGCAAATTGCCTGATAAAAAATGGGGGCACAATCATAGTGATAAGAAGCACTGAAGGAACCGTTTTCTAGATCCCCAGTCCAGCCAAAATTAGCATTTGACATCAGCAATTATCAGTAATATTAATTGCCATTTAAGATTTAACTTTAACTCAACATGCATAGATTTGCTACCTGCAGCCGTGTCTTTATTGTATCAATGGGGTATAAAGCTGTCTCAACAACAACACCAGCTGTACCTCCTGCTATAACACCCTCTGCAAAATCCACCAGCAGACCACTCAGAAACTGAAAACAGAATGAGACTTAATCCTTACTGGCAATTTGTCGGTTTAATATATTCAAAGAAACGACAGCTTGAAAGAAGAAAATGCTCTGCCCTTCCTCTCTATCTGGACAAGTTATGGAAGCACAAAATTGTTTGGTGTTTCCTCCAGCCAAGAACGAGGGCCTTACAGTCACTAGCCAAGATGTATTCCATGACCACTTAACTGTAATTTAAGGGATAAAACACTCATGGTTGAGTATTTATTTCTTCTTCTTGCTAATAGATGATATTGATTCATCTTCATGCAGTGTCTAAAAGTGTACTGTTGATTACAAAAAATAACAACAATGGATTAAGACTAACACAGTTTTTACAGAGAAAAAATGCCATACCTAATAGGAGATCACACAATTTCCACAAAAAATTCCTAACCCCCCCCCCCCCCCCCAAAAAAAAGAACAAGGTGCAAAAATATGTACAATCAGCCAGGTAATGTTCTTTCCCATTCCAGAGATGAAATATATAAACACATGAAGAACATAAAACTAAAAGCTCTAGAGAGGGAAAGACGATAGAAGCCTGAGAAGACTCTCATCTTTTAGAGAGAGTGATCTCCAATAGAAGATGAATAAACCCATTTTCAATGGAAGAACACATTCCATAAATTATCCTAAAGGAATAACTGGATGAGAAAAAAGGGTGCTCTTCATATTCCGTTGTTACACTCCACGGTCAACAGGAGAGATGCCTTCTTCAGTATCAGTAACAAAACCTTTTAAAGTTGCAGTCACTTCTGCGAGGATATTATCGTGCTCTGTACAATTTTTTCACCTAAAGAACTCAATTTCACAAAAATACGTTTTAAATTAGAGTCCTCAACATATCAATCAACTGAGAGTTTGGGCTTCGGTATCTTTGCTAGTCGAACACAAAACAATCATTACCGTGGCTAAAATTTCTCAACAACAATTCTTGAGCATACCAATGAAAGTACGAAAAAAGTCAAACGGCTTTTCTTCTCCCATGCTGGCTGATGCAAAGGACTTTCTTCTTTCCAGCATCAAGTTCGGCATTTTCCTGTCACATCCATCTGCAAAATCATATCACCTGTTCAAAAAAGAAGCAGCAAGAGTGTAATAAAAATATCACAGAGGTTACATGTGTGAAAATTCTAATCAAGTCAACCAATAGACCCAAACAAACTTATGAGATGCTAATTGGGACTTTCCTCTAAACCTAAGTAGATGCTATGATCTTTCCCCAGGTACATAATAACTGGTAAATAGAAGTTCTCAAAAGCAATAACTAGGGCATACATCCTCATGCGCTGACTTAGACATTGTCATAAGACCCAAAGGATTACTGAATGGGAGGAAATAGCTTCTATCACGTCCTGTTCTTTTCTTACAGAACCGAGAAAGGATTATTGTAATTTTATTCTGTTACTATACTCTAGTTTTGTACCTTCTGTGATTTTCAAAGTTAAGATCTAAGGGGGAAAACTACTTCAAAAGATTCTGCACTGAAGGTAGGGAAATTCTCATAACAAGTCACCAGAAACTGGACTGCCTAAGTACTTAGGCCAGTTCAGATCGCTCCTCCAGAAACAGTTTAAAATCTCAGGCCACGAGAAATAGAAAACAGCACGAAATCTTCAGCGTGATTTTGGAAAATAACTTCCGAATTTGAAAAAAGAACAAAAAAATTCAAAGAATTTCATTTTCTGATGTGGTTCAGGAACTTCAGCAACAGGAAAATTTAACCACTAAAAAACAATATTTTCATCATTATACAATCAGAGAGGGCCCTAATTCCCTATCCCCTGAAGAGAAATATAAGCATGCACAATTGAAAAAGTAATCCTTTAATGCTACAGCATAAAAGACTCACACCTATAACATGAAGGCCTCTGAATATCCTCCTCTAATGAGTTTCTGATAAGGTTTTGTACTTTATCATGAGAAGAATCTCATAACAGTGCAACGTAAAATCAGCATTCAGCAAGAACCGAACACTCCAAAAAATGGGGCAATATCGGAAAAAAAAATATAAACATTCTCTTTAAGAGGCAGTATTCTTAAGTGATTAAAAATAGAGATTGCATATTCTCATATTGTTTGGCCAACAAAAACATAAATAAAGAGAATTAAGGGTGCACAAGGGAAAAATACAAACCAGTGCAACTTTTTTTGCTAGACCATGGCTGCTCGTGCTTATCAAAGTTGGGTTATACCAAAATCTTGAAACTTAAGCAATCTACTCAATCAAAACATACAACCAATATAAAGTCCTTTGTCAGAACAAATAATGAATGGATAATAACACTTTATCCACCTGTGATGACTTTGGTTGAGCATACTCTGCGAAGCTATGGATCAAAAAGTTGCACATTTCCAAGGTCAGATGCTTTTTCAACCCACAATCGTCAAAATTCTCATGTTTAAATTATGTGCCTAAAAAATAAAGCTCAAAAAATAGAATTACCACTTCATTATAGCCTTACTACATTAAACTACCAAATGAATATACAGCTAGATTCACTAAACAAATATAATTTACCCAGAATAATATGCAGTAGACGATTAAATTAATTCTAAAAAGAAACGAAAATAAAATAAACACATGCATGTTAGAATCACTTCACCTAGCCATTTTTTGCGGAATTACGATGTTATTCGTTAACAAATGTATAGATCAGCCGCAGTGGAATAAACAATAACAACGCTACATTGCGCCGTAAACGCGTAATTCCATAGACAAAACATTCAAATTGTAAATCATATATAATTACAAATTCAAGAAAGCGGTTACCTGATGAAGCTACTGAAGAGCTTTTGGCATCAACGGCCAGTGTAATAGGACCCATTTAAGCTTTCCAAACTTCACCGCCACAACAACTCGAAATACGCACACTTCCAAACCACTATCGTCGTTATTAATCCAGAAAGTAAAACCAAAAAGAATGTCATTTACGGTATATAAGATGCAGAACCAAAACAAATATAAAAAAACCAAATAAAATGTATCAGTCAATTATGCAGCTCTCTCCGTACGTAAACCACGAAGTTTCATTGAAATAGGTGTGGGCCGTGGGCGTGTGACTGTGTGCGTACTTTAGAGAGACATACAGAAAGACAGCGACCAGAGAGCAGAGTCCGCGACTGCGTGGTGGTCAGGGGAAAGGGATGAGAAGTATCGCATCGAATAGAACGTTTTCTCTCAACTTTCGTCTATGAATCTTAACAGCCATCAGACATATTCATTTTGTGTTTCTAAGACATTATTAAAATTCATATTACAAGTGATATGCTGAAATAAAGTGGTCTTTTATATATATCTCCCCAGAAGTAATATATCATGCCAATGTTTGGTTGCAAAAAATTCTTAGAATTTGTAAAAAATTTGATAGTTGTGAATATTTAAATATATTTGAGTTTTATTGGGGTTTGTAAAAAGTTGGTGAATTTTTTTAAAGATATGAATAAATACACTTTGTACCCTTCAACTATATGGGTCTTGATACTTTGCATCCTCAACTATTATTTTTGTCATATTGTATCCACTAACTATTTATTTCAAATAATTTAATTACACTATCCTTTAAATTTAACTGCTAATTTTAATGGAAATTGATTTTTTGCCACCTAAAGTTACGATTTTACCTTCATAAAATGATCTCTATCAAAACAAATTATGGAGATAAAATTGTCATTTTGCGCATCAAAATATTATGCAAAGTCTCAAGACACTTATAGTTTGAGGGTGTAAAGTGTGTTTATCCTTTAAAGATATTTGATAGTAAATTAATTTTTATTAGATTTTGTAAAAATAGGTAAGAGAGAGATCATTTAAAAGAATTTTTTAATAAAAAAATATTGAAGTTTGGTGAAAAAGTATAGAGATGGAAGATTTTATTGGATTTTCTTTTAAAAAGGTATTAGAGTTTTTGTTTGGATACATTTATCCAGGATCATATTATGGTGGTGTTTGTTTGTGAAAATTTGGGGATTTTGAAAATTTTAGGTATTAGAGTTTGTGAAAAAATATAGTATTTAATGAAAAAGTGAGGAGAGAGAAGATTTAATTGAATAATATAATATTATTTTATAATTTAATGAGGAGAGAGATTATTTTATGATTGTTTGAAAATTTTGAGGGTTGAAAATATTAAAAAACAAACGCCCTATGTGTGAAAAGTTGTTGGAGTTTGTGTGAAAAAGTGTTTGTAATTTGTATTGAATTTTTAAGATGTTGGATTGTGAAATTTTGAGATTTCAAAATATTTACTCAAAATGGTACATTTTTCTTCCCAGCTGGGAACGTCACTTATCCTTGCTACTCAAATCCCTTGAAACACATGGACCCAAATGCAATGTTTTAGTAGACTTTACCCTTCTTTCTTGCCTTTCTTTTTCCATTCTGCGTGTAAGGAAGCTCTCCACTTGTATGCCTACTAAAATTAGACAAATCAGATTCTGAACACTTATTTTAGCAGTTAAAAAACAGCTACGAGAAAGGCTAACCCAACACCGCCGGAAGGCCTGAAGGAAACCCACTTTTCTATCAGAACTTTTACCATTGCCATCCATCCTCAACTCTCCTTCAACCCCAATTAGAGCCGTCCCAATTCCCATCGACCTCGATATAGCACCCTCAGCCATTGCCACGATCAATATTCCGAACCGGCTCAAACCATGGCACGAGCCGTGTTCATTTTATGGACCTTTTGTGTGATATTGGGCTCACCCAACGTTGGACAAGCAGCAATAGGTGTCAATTGGGGTACTCAGGCATCACACCCTTTGCTTCCCAGCACCGTGGTTTACTGGTTGCTGTGGTTGGTATGCTCAAGGACAATGCGATAAAAAAAAAGTGAAGCTTTTCGACGCAGATCCTTGGACTGTCAGTTCCTTGGGCGCCGGGACTGGCATCGAAGTCATGCTCGGTATCCCTAATAACCAGCTGAAAGACCTGGCCAAGAGCTATGGTAATGTCAAAGATTGGGTCAAAAAGAATGTCACCAAACACATAAGCGATACCGGAGGCGTCAATATCAGGTTACAAACGTAGTTTCGGAAGAACAAAAACATATCCTCGACTATAGTTCTATTTCAAATTTTATAATTTAGCTAACCAAATTAATTCGCCTTGCTCGATCGCTGTTTCTATATTCCGAAGGTACGTCGCCGTTGGAAACGAGCCATTCTTGAAGAGTTACAATGGTACTCATGACAAGACGACTTTCCCTGCATTGAAAAACATTCACTAAGCTCTCAACGAGGCTGGCCATGGAGACAAGATCAAAGTCACTATACCCCTTAACGCTGATGTGTATGATTCGCAATCAGACAAACCATCGGGTTGTGATTTTCGCAAGGACATTCGGGATCTTATGGTCCAAATAGTAAGTTTTCTAAACGAAAATAAGGCTCCCTTTCTGGTTAACATATATCCGTTCCTTAGTCTCTACGCAAACGCTGGTTTCCCCGTGGATTTTGCTTTCTTTGATGGTGGTCATCCCGAGAATGGATTGCCTCCGAAGGCAAATCCATCCGGATGAGTCGTCCGGATGGATTTGCCTTCGGAGGCAATCCATCCTCGGTCATCCCATCCAAGGCAAAAAGGTCCAATACACCAATGTGTTTGATATGCCAACTTTGATACATTGGTTTGGACGCTGAAAAAGAACGGATTTCAAATAAATTAAACTAAATTAGGAGAAACAATCAAATAATGTGATTTTTATGAATTAAATCTTTCAAATTATACCGACTTATTAGGATTTAGGAGGGTCCGTGGCATATAATTTCCACAAATCCCCTCTTGTTTCTGTAAGTAATTTTTTTTGTTTTTTGGAAACTAGTAACACAAAATTCCCTCTTCGCTTTAGCTAAAATACACATTTTTGTTTTCAAGCTACCGGACTCCAGGCCAAACCCAAACATAATAACAAAAAGCGGCCCACGGCCCGGCTCGCGCCAAACTTTGAAAGGCTGGAAGTTGGAATTGGAACTGTAGCTTCAAACCAGGGAAATCGCGAGCGCTTCTAGGTGACAGTCACGCTGCAGCTTTACAAGTGTTTGATCATTGCTCTGTGAGACGAAGCCAGAAGAATTGTTTTTTTTCCCTTTCTTTGTTTCTTTCGCCTTGGAGTTGGAATGACAAACAGCAAGTACGAGTACGTGAAGTCATTCGAGGTCGAAGACGAGGTCATGCTGCCCAATTTGATCGTTGTTCGAATAGACGGCCGGGATTTTCGAAGGTAAAACGGTTCCTCAGTCTTCACTTATGCGAACAACGTATATGTGCATTTTGCAATGCTTTCATGACCTTTCTTGACGTATGGGCATTGTGCTATAGTACTTTGTGTAGGGGTTTTACTATAGACAAATAGATAATTTAGTTTTTTGCAATATATGATTTCTTGGCTACCCAAATAATGTTTCGTGCGAATTGATCACTAACCTTTGTGTTACATTTATTTTTTGATAAGTAAGATCAGAAGAGGCGAAAATAGTACAAAGATTATACTGATATCACTCAAAGCACACAAACAAAAAAGCTAATAAAACCAAAAAAAGTCAAGACCCCCCCCCAACACAGCAGTAGCCCAGAAGAAAATATATTGAAAACATCGCTCTGCAAACTCCCTTTGTGTTACATTTATGAGTAGATGAAGTATGCTTGTGTGCATTCAAGTTTAATTGACTGCTTTCTTGCTTACCCGGACAAGCAGATACTGTTGGGGTTGGAAAAAGGAAATAGACAAGGAGAGAGAGAGATATGGGAGCTATGAACACTTACCAGGAAGGTCACACCAGTAGTAGGGCAATTTAAAACAATTTCATGCAACCAACACCAATAAAGTGAGCTTTAAATCAGATCCTTTTTGAATAAGCAAGGCCATCGACTTATATTGCAATGAGAGAATCTCTACAATCTAGTAAAACGAACTATATTAGGGGTTTGAAAAAACCTTAAACTCGTGATTTAGCAAATAAAATTGACCATTCCGAACCTTTCACTCAGTCTTTCCTGGGCTAATGACATCTCTAAGTTGATATTATACATCCAACTCATTGACTACCTGCATACTGTTTTCTCATCTCTCCGATAAATTAGGAACTCTGAGAATACTATTGCAAGAACGAATGCTGCACAGAAATCAAGTTTTTTCCTTCTTCATTTTGTTTTACTTGTTCTTCTGATTTTTTGGTAGGTTTGCTGAAGTTCATGAGTTGAGATGCCAAATGATGGAAGAGCTTTGAATTTGATGAACTCGGTTGCAACTGCCATTTTGGAGGAGTATCCCCACATTATCTTCTCGTATGGGTTCGGTGATGAGTACAGGTATACAGCTTGCTAGTCATAATGTTTTCTCTAAATGCATTATTCGCAATATATTGTGCATATGCATTATTGACTTTTCCCCAGGTGAAGTTTCACAATGTCCCAGTGTTATGGTTTGTAGTTTTGTTTTCAAGAAGACATCCAAGTTCTACCAGAGGCGTGCCGGGTTTCTAGTCTGAATTTAAGTCTAAACTTCTGTGATCTTTGATACGTGCAAATTGTTGGTTTTGGAAATTAGAGATGTCAGGGTATGCATACTGGAGGCCATTTGATTGTTGGTTTAATTTTTCTTGTGCACAGCCCTAAACAATGAGTATACTGCTATTGATACACCATAATAACTAAAGCATTCAAGGACCATGGCAAGTGAAGCATGCATGAAATCTTACTTGTTATGCACTGTTCAGTGAGCAACTGAAATAAAATCACATAGGCACCTATGCTTACCTTGGTCATAGCATGGAGATATGCTTGTTCTGGATCCCTACCCAAGTTTCTATTTCTCCGGAGTCTTTTTGATTTTCAAGTTTCAAGAGGCCATTCTACTTGACTTATTTATTTATTCATTCTTATTAGTTATTCTTAACTGGCTACCCAAATTGACCATGCAGCAAACTCCTATCGCTTATTGTCTCCTTCTTCTCTTCTGCATATGTCACGAAATGGAAAGAATTCTTCCCTGAGAAGGAGTTGCAATGGCCCCCATTATTTCATTCACGGATAATATCTTGTGCTTCAAAAGAAGTTCTTCAAGCATACCTTGCGTGGAGACAACATGAGTGTGAGTACTCAACCCCTAGTCTTATATACCATTCAAACAACTTGGAATATTTCTCAAACTACTATCTTGTATATGCATGTGTATTACATGCATATACTTCTCAAAAGAAAATTTCTTTATATTGTGGAACCTTTTTGCTGGTTCTTGGTCCTCCGAGATTAAATTGGAAAAATCTTTCTTTTAACTTTTTCTTCCATTGGTTTACTTATTTTTTGTCCCACCATTTTTTTATGAATATTGGCATTTTCTGCATTTTTTGTGGCATAATCTCCTCTGCACTCTCTGCTACTTCATCCTTCGATATGGTCCAACTTCTAGTCTGACTGCCGAGCTGCAGATTTAGCCAGAGTTTTAATTCATTTATCTGGGCTTTATTTTTCATCCAGCACTTTATGTTATAATACATATTCTGGTTTCCCATACTGGCAGGCCAATTAAGTTCTGAAAAGCCGCCATGTTAATTCCTAGTTACATTGTATCTCTAAACTCTCAGGGCACCCAAAAACAACAGAAAAATGAGCTGCTATTTCAGAAGTTCCACATCAATTATAAGAACCTTCCTGCAATTTACCGTCAAGGATCCTGCATTCTCAAAACAAAGGTATTCTTTTATTCAAATGAAATTATCCTATTGATCTAGCTCACATTACACCTTCTCCCTCCGCAAGAATCTTGTTGAGAGTGAGCTTGTGGGTTTGTGTGGTATCTGTCACTTAGCATTTAACTTCAATCTAAGCATTCAATATCTAACTTGGTGTATGTCAGAGTTGACTATACAGGAATTGAAAGTCCTTAAAGAGGATTTTAACTGCGTCTTGTTTTCTCAGTTGGTGAAGATAGTTCAACTTAAAAGTCTAACACCATTGATGTCCACTGATAATATTTTTAAATAAGTGTTGAAAGAAACATGCATGCACCTTATGCTGTGTTCTAGCATTTTAACCATCAATGTGCCATAGCCGAGTGAAATTGGAGTTTATGGTCTATCTTTGCAGAGTAATGATGGTGGTACAGATTTTTTTGCTTTTTTTTTTATGCTCATGTGAGTTGTATGGTATAGACATTTCGTTGGAAGACAGAAAAGTGGATTTCCAATTTGTACAAAATTGTGTGTTGCTTTCCTCTACGTTGCCTTGTAAACAACTTGTAACATGTCAAGCTGGATCTCTATCTGTAATTGTTTAGGTGGAAGAAAATGTGAACTGCAATGAGAATGGCACTCCTGTTAGAAGAGTAAGTAGAAAGGCAAGAATAGTCCATTCAGAGGATATAGCTGGAAGAAGCTTTTGGAATGAGCATCCAAGTCTTCTGAAGAAGGTGGGTGGTTTTACGGAGGAGGTGGACAAAATTAAACCGGAGTATGTTAGGTTATTCCAATTTGAGAACAAATTGATGCCATCTACTTGATTGTAATTAGAATTGATGGCTGCCATTTCCACAGGTAACTTATTCTCTGCATAGCAACATCATTGTTGCCAGAATTGAGTCAGAAACTTTCTTTCCCACTTGCTGTTTCTCTTGTGGCTAATAAACTGAAGTTGGAAGCAGTGTAGGTAGGCTCCACTTCAAAAGTAGGAGCTAGCCCTGATCATGGTAGCTTTAATCCTTTTTGTAAGGATGTGAAGATGATTAGGCATGCAACCACTAGCTAACTACTCCAGGTTTTAACACTGCACAGGCAAAGGCTCAGGGTCTCATTCTTCTTATACTCAAATTTTGTAAGAATATAATACAAAAGTGTAGAATAGGACAGTGAGTCATTTGAAATTCTTTTTTGTGAGAAATATGTTATAATCAATGAAAGTCACTGAAATCAAATAATAATCCTCCATGGAGGTAGTTTTGGCTTAAGCAAAGAAATTATTGAGGATTCCCTTAGAGGCAGATGTTACCCAATTTGATATGCAATGAATTTTGTTGTTTGGTTCTCCTAAGATTCTGCAAATGAAGCTCAGAGCTCAGTGATTTGTCTTTTGGTAGTTTTTCTGAAGTTCATGAATTTGAGAAGCCGAACGACAAAGAAGCTCTGAACCTTATGAATTCATGTGCAGTGGCTGTTTTAGAAGAGATGCGGGATATATTTTTTGCCTATGGTGTCAGTGACGAGTACAGGTGTTGTCATTTCTTAAGTACTTTAATTCTAAACTTTCTACTTGTAACTGTTTGTAATCAAACCATTAATGGTTTTATCCAGCTTTGTTTTGAAGAAGGATTCCCGATTCTATCAGCAGCGACCAAGGTTTTTCTCCCACCTTCTTTGTTTTATTTCCTAAAAGCTAATAAGCTATGATTAAACACCATTTGTGGTGCAATATCATTTTGGGAAGGGAAGGAGTAATCTCTCCTTACTCTGGAAGCTGAGCCAAACATGTCTTTAACTGTCTTCTGTCCTCCTGGGTTCCATGATTTGTTCGCTCTGAAAGAAACCAGTTGGTTCTCGTGAACTTATTTAGTATTGAAATCACTTCTATTGTCACCTTTGCAGTGAAATAGTGTCTGCCATTGTATCATTCTTCTCTTCCATGTTTGTGATGAAATGGAAACAATTCTTCCCACAGAAAGAATTGAAGTACCCTCCTTCTTTTGATGGACGTGCTGTATGCTATCCATCGACTGAGATTCTTCAAGACTATCTGGCATGGAGACAAGTTGATTGTGAGTTAGATGAATTTTACAAATATTAATGGCAACATTGATGATATTTTTAGTATTTTAGAAGAAATGTGAAATAGAAAGACTTTGAACTTTGGATCTTTTAACATTTAAAACCTAGTTACTGACATTCATGGATGGTGCATAAATTCGGTTTTCTTAGAACGTGGTTGTAAATACAGTGGACATGTTGCAGGCCACATCAATAATCAGTATAATACTTGTTTCTGGATGCTTGTTAACAAGAAAGGAAAAGGAAAAGTGAAGCTCAAGATTATCTGAAGGTGCTGAGATACTTATTTCTGTATTGCTCTTTCGCTTCTATTAGATTTACTACCTTTGTATCCGTGCTTTACTGCAATCCAATGTCTCCTTTTCTTTGGTTTCCTTAATTTTCTTTCTTTTCCTGTGATGTGGATTCTTCTTCTAATACTTATGCCACCAATCTCTAAGCAGCAGTCCCCCTGTTGAGGACTGATAGTCTCTTGTTCTACTCTAAGTTAATTCCACTGTAGATTTTTGCTCTTATGCTTGGAGCTGATAGCTCCAGCTTATAGATTTTAGACCTACAAGCAGCTAAAAAGTTGGTAATTAAGATAATTGTTGTTCCAAACTCCAATTTATGAAAAAATTGTACATAGCCCCTCGCTTCAGAGCGTGAAGTAAACCTTTAAACGATAGGGCCTCAAAATTTATTTGGTAGATATCTAGGCTTTCAAGAGACATATGCCCCTGTTATGGCCATGTAGCATAAGCTTCCTTATTAATAAACTTACTTTTGAGTCCAGATTGGAGAAGCAGATTTCCCTTGCTTCCACGCATGTCGCTCCCATATACTGTAGCTGAGTTGCTAAAAACACAAGCACACAACTCATAAAAACACCTGTCACAATCATACAAATGTTCTCTATTGACAGAACCATTATACTTGGAAAAGTTTGTTTTTTTCACAATTGTTGCAGTATTCATTGGGTTTTCGAGGATCATGGTCTGTATGTTTCCAAAAGTTTAGGGACTAACACTTGCGGACAGCAAATTCTCCTCATCTATCTTCCTGGCATTTAATATCTTCCATCTACTTCTCTTCTAGTGGGAATATTTTGTCTGATATCATCATGAGGAAATAATTATAACGATTTGCTTGTAAATAATTGTAATGATACTGTTGAGACATACTCATGTTCAGTTCAAAATCTGTCGAAGCTGTCTATTCTCCCCATCTCGTAAAAAGAAAACAAAAAGGGAAAAAAAAGCCCACCTCCCGATTTCCCCCCATTTTATAATATGGCCATGCTAGGCTTTATTTATCCACTTTGTGACATAAATGACATGTAAGTAGAGTATGTATCATTTTGACATCGTGTTAGAGTGAGTACCTTATGGATATCAATTGTTGATCTTGCTGTTCAAATTTTTTAGGGTACTCAAGCACGAGAAAAAAAATGAACTCCTTACCAAGTAATTTGGTATTGACTACAACGAATTAGAACCCATGTTCCGCCAAGGTTCCTTAGCTTTCTGGGAAAAGATAATCTTTTTCTCGTAGTTATTGGTAAATTCTTCGTAGCATGATAATCTTTGTTATATTACTTTCAATGCAACACCTCTCAGATTGTCTTCAAAGTGCCAGTCTTCAAAGTTGCTGTGTGGTAACTCGGTATGCATGCTGGAATATAGATGCAGTGTGGGAACTTGGTGTGCATGATGGTTAGTATTTGTGTGCAGGAAGAGGTTACTATGGCACATGAGAACGGAGCATCTATGGAAAATCCTCACAAGAAAGTTACTGTAGAGCATTGTGATATGATCAAGCCGGACTTTTGGCAAGCACACCCAAGCATCCTTGATGAGAAGCCACCATATTTTTGAAGCATCTGTTCAGTCTTCTTACCAACATGAATCTTCACCAAGAGTTCCATTGCCCTTTTTTTCGTGTTCGTGTTCTCTGCAGAAAGAAGTTAACGTCCCTTGTCTTCATCAATGTCTTCGAAGTTAGAAAATATTACTCTCTTAAGAGAACTTGTCATGTACAACTCAGCAATATGATGATTTGAAGTTAGGAGAAGAAAGAGCATGAGGAGTCTGAAGAGATGGCAGTCCCCGGATACATTTAAATAGATAGCTGAACATCTGTCTATTTATTTTTTGGAGACAGAAAATTGAAGAGTAGTGCACTGAGCTCTAAAAGGTATTAAATTTACTCTTAACAAGTCTTAGTTGATAAAAAGGAGTAACAACTCCGTGAAGTTGTAGATATTAAAAAGGATTAAAAACTCAAGGTACACTTCAAAGGCCTAAGTGAGTATTAATATACTTAGTCATTGTTTTTTATGCAAAACTATCCATGAATAAATACACTTCAACGAGGGAAAAGAAAAACAGAGATTTATCCTAACAATCCTCTCAAGGGAAAATAGAAGACCAACGAAAATGCAAACCCAGGCACGAGGGGGAGGGGCTCCTTTTTCTTCTCTTTTTACAAATCTTTTATACGTGAAGGGCATTATGATAAAAAAAAAAAGTAACATTTTTCATCACTTAATTTTTTTTATACAATACACATGATGCTTGATAGGCCAAAATTAAGTACAATTAAATAATACTCGAAGCTTAAAAGCCACAAGCACCAGTGGTCTAGTGGTAGAATAGTACCCTGCCACGGTACAGACCCGGGTTCGATTCCCGGCTGGTGCATTAGTGGTAGAATGTTTTAGCTTTTTTGTTTGTTTCGATTTTTTGAGTTTTACGTTTTGTTGTTAAACAATTAGCTTGATGCTCACAAGGAAAATAGGCACAGTCTTCTTCATCCAAGCTTCATTTTTTAGTGTGGAAAATAAAAAGCAAAGGACAATTCCATCTTCGAGACTTCATTTGGTCGCTGAAAATGGAGGAGAAACTGCAAGACATAAAAGTCCCCAGAAAATATTTAAGGGGCAGTCTTCTTCATCCAAGCTTCATTATTTTAGTGTGGAAAATAAAAAGCAAAGGACAATTCCAACTTCGAGACTTCATTTGGTCGCTGAAAATGGAGGAGAAACTGCGAGACATAAAACTCCCCAGAAAATATTTAATTATGCAACGGAAAATTACAAGGGCCATGTGACTTTCCCTTCCATTTACGGACGTGCCATACTTACTAACTTCATCTTTGCTGTCTATAACCAAACCAAGCCTAGAGTCTCCGGGTCTTTCCCGGAGCTTATGTTGCGCTTTAACCCGTTTGAACATGCCTCTATGTTTAGAGCTTGCTTAGTTTTAATTCTATATTTTATGATAGCCTCTCTGTTTAAGGTTTGTGTTGATTTTTATGTTGCTTATTTCCTGTTTTTAGGCATATTAGCTTGCTGACCTTTGTGGCTTCTCCGTCCCTTTTGGAAATTTGTAGGACCTTTGGGTCCGTCTGCTCATTGGCCCGCCGACTCTTCGGAGTGTCTGGTGCGCCCTTTTGAGCTATCTGAGGTTTTTTAAACCTCCTTGATCCTTTTATATATACATATGCTATTTATGCCTAAAAAAAACCAAGCCTAGAGTCTTTGGGAAGAATATTGGAAAGTGGGTTTTAATTTGGTGCACCTAACCATTAATAATTAAGATTTGCATATTTCGGCAATCCAAACTCATGTTTATAGTATTTGGTCTCTAATCTACTCACCAGTCTACAATCAAATCCTACACAGGGGCCCCTTTCTGATCTTTGACTTTGATCATAGAATGTAAACTTGCACCATCTGGAATTCCCAACGGGGACCTGCACATGAACCATTGTCGACTGTATATAGCTCCCAGTCTTTAATTCCACACTTCTCCAATCCAAGAACTGTTCTCCTGCTCTCCATATCACTTGGGTATGCTCCATCTGGAGTAACAAGCACTGCCCCTGTATAAGACTGTCCTGCAACTCGAGCAGCCCCACTATAATGGAACAAACCCCAGCTAAGATCATCAGAAACATCCACAATTGTCCAAAACTCATTTGAAACGACCCCGTTATCTAGTACACTAAAGTTGAATGTCCCCGGTATCTTCCCTCTCTTGACCCGATACTTTCTCCTCCTCCTCCAAACCATCTTCCCCTCTAAGGTTTTTACCTGAAGTACTGGTTCATACCAAAAGAATCCTTTTGCCTTTCCCCCATGAAATAACTGGAACTGGCATGGGAACTGATCATATGCTGGGTTCTGACCTGCCACAACACACCAACTCCAATTCAAACTACCCAACCAGCCAACAAAGAGATCTTCAGCAGTTTCATGACACAAGTCCTTCCCTTGGAATTTAACCATGGGAACCACATACGGATTTTCAGGGATCTTTGCATCCAGTTCAAGACAATTATTCTTCTGTAGAACACACAAAGAAAATGCTTCCAGATTTGGGCTCTCGTAAGACGCAATGCATCGATAATTACACACTTGGTCTACAGGGCTGCACTGGTTTAAGCATTGAAGGGCTTTACTACTATTAGAATCCAACACGAAGTTGTGGCCCGCAGTTTTTTACCATGCAGTTCAAGGTAGAAAATCCTTTCGCTCTCAGATTCTTGAGGATTGGGACCGGCCTTATATAAGCGTTAATTATAACCAACAAACAGAACCTTATATCGTCAGAATTACGCCGGTCCCATGCCTCAGATACAGTCCGGACTACTTCTTCTGATTCATTTACATTCTTTGACCCCGAGAATCCAACTATTTTGTCAAAAAAAATTTCCTTTTCTCTCAGCTTGAACATAAGATCCTCCTAATTTGTTTACCAAATTCCGGGAGGACTCAAAGCATATTAAGTTTTGGATATTTTCACTACAATCCTG
Organism: Myrica gale; assembly: GCA_963930655.1. Taxonomy (NCBI): domain Eukaryota; kingdom Viridiplantae; phylum Streptophyta; class Magnoliopsida; order Fagales; family Myricaceae; genus Myrica; species Myrica gale. The sequence goes on along the minus strand of OZ005604.1, from coordinate 20,225,958 downwards.
TATCCACGTAGCTGATTCTTCATTCGTAACAGCAACAATAACCAAAATATCCGCGCGGCTTAGTTCTGATCGGAGACTCAAACCATTTTCAGCATCCAATCGACAAACATTATCTGTAAAGACAAGCATTTCATACCCTTCATCGACCCACTTCAGTCGTTTTGCCTGTCTCATAAAGAGATGGTCAGAAACAGGGGTAAAAAACTCTTGCTGAGCAAAACTACAAAGCATTTTGTGCTTTCATGTTCATTCCAATCTATGTTCAAAATCTGGGAAAAACCCAGTTCCAAGTACAATTGTTCATGATAATTCGGTCCATTAACCATGAATTTATCTCCAGAATAGGAAGAAAATTAAGAAAATAGAAAATAAAGAAAGTAATGTGCGAGCACATAAGTACTTACAGTGTGAAGCATGACCTCTTCCCATAGCGCGCACTTCAGTGGGCTGACGCTTCCCTCTCCCACGATGGACACTATTCTCACCGACTGGTCCGCTGATCCCTCCATCACCGCACTCTCCTTCGCTTCAGAAACCGCCAGCGGCAAAGTAGATGGCGCATGGTGGTTGGTTCTACGAAGCTGGGGAAACGGAAACCGAGCAGGTATACTGCAGTGGTGAAATGGAGGTAAGCTAGCGTGGGAGGCAGCTAACCGGTGGGTTTGCAAAAAACCAAGAGTCGGTTTTGGGGCGTAGAGGTGGAGCTTCCAAAGCCATGCTGTGGCCTGTGAGGTATACGAGGACCGTGACTTTATAGAGGAATTTCCGTTACGTTCTTTGTTTTTATCAACCAGCGGAACGGTCTCCAGTGGAAAGACGCAGTGCCATCCCTATCAGGTCGAAAGAGTTGAGCTAATACGACGAAATGACATCGTTGCCGACTTCCTCTGTTACTTCAGCAAGCAATTAACCTCGTTCCCTAAGGGCCGTTACTTGTCGTCTTAATAAGTTACAAAGCAATTTTAGAACCAGTACCTTCAAAATGCCATGATTTTGCAAAGAAATTCATTTTTGTATACTATATCAGATACAAGAGGATGGCAATAAATATGATAATAACCTTCATGGTAATAGGATAAAAAAAGAAATATAGATGATTATATTTAAAATACAGTAATTGTCATTTTCCATAATTCTTCTTTTTAGGTAATTTACCATATACAATGAGTGATTCTCAGTGTAATTTCAGAAAGTTGTGGCTTATATAATTGGATAAACTGATTGTTAGAAAGAAAAAGAGAAAGCTGTTTTCTTGTCCAAAGAAGGTTGCAATTCAAAATGAGGGGAAATTTTGTTGAATCTTCACTATCCTGCAACAAGCTTCAGAAAACATTAAAGTGGTGTTACATCTCAAATATTTGGTCATCTCAAAATTATAACTACAAAATAATCTCTATGTTCCCGTCAAATCATCTCTTTTTATTATAATAAATATAAAAAATTCATTCAAATCATCTCTCTTCACATAAGGGTGTCCAAAATTTCCACTGCTTTTAGCAGATGTTCTTGGATGAAGATTTGAAATGCTGCTTTAATGTTTGCCTGTTTGGTCTCCAACCGCCGAGCTTACAACACTGGGATAAGGCATGCGTTACAATTTACAAACAACTTCAAACTCTACTAATAAAGGTTTTGTTTTGTGTTTTAAGATAACATAAAGAACATGTTCATGAGCAAATCACATGCATTTTATCAAGTCAAAATTGTTCTTCTCTGTTTTTCTAAGTAGCAACATAATTGTCTGTACTTCAATCTAAACACTAAGCACTTGAGAATGTCTTACAGTCTAAGCATAAGATGATGCAGCAAGGGATTCCAACCTAGACTAAAAACTTGAAAAAAGCAGAGCTGCCTGCCTCTTCATCCAAGCAAACCATGGAAACTATCTAGAGCTTGAAAACTTGCTCGAAATTATTTGAGGCACTCAGAGAAACAAGAAAATGTCCAAGACAAAGCAAAGATATGAATATTTTACTTCTTGTATGAGAATTCAGCATCAAACTCCTTCTGAAACCCTTCCTGAGACTTGGTTTTTGCTGCCAACACAACATCATCCAGAAACGCCCTCTGTTGAAATTCTTCAGGCACAAGTGCTCGATATGTTTCAAACTGTTCAGCAGCTTCCGTCTTTTTATCCAGTAGACTGTAGATAATACCCTGCCACAAATTCCCATAGTTCGAGATATGGATACTGATTATTTTGACATTCCATAAGGCCAAAACCAATTATTTTCTTTTACGACTTGTTGTGAAACCTCCATATTATCAATCGCAACCATTTCAAAAGAAGGGAAAGAGGAAAGGGGGGAGGGGGAGTCAGCACTGTGCTTGGCCATTGATAAGTTCTTTTCCTTGGTGGTGAATCTCTCATCAGATCTTGGAAAGAAACAAAGCAAGACCTTCCAACCAATTCGTGAAGTGCAATTGATCACTTCCACTCAAAGTGAAAAAATGTCAACGTCCTAGCAGTATATGGTACGGAAATAGGAGTTTTTTTTGTGTGTGTGTGGGGGGGGGGGGGGGGGAGGCGGGTGGGGAGGCAGGGAAAAAAGGTGGAGTTGAAACAAGATGAGAATGACATGTAAAGACATGTCCATGGTAAAATGTATTTTTCGATCCAGTAATGCTCATAAATCGATCTTTTATTAACCTCAGCAATGATGCACGACAAGAACTAACGCGTATTAGGAAGGCCGTCTAAACTTTAACCCCCACAAATAATGGTATCAAGATTATTGCCTAAAATCACAAGTACACTGACATATTTAGGTGCCTGCAATTTCATCCAGGGTGTAGAGGATGTATCGACTAACCAATACAGAAATGCCAAAACTGTCTAAGAAACTTTCACTCACAAAGAAAACAACTAGAGAACATTTCACCCAAAATTAACTAGATACTATCCAAACTTCCACTCACAAAGAAAACAAGAAGAGAACATTTCACCCATTATTAACTAGATACTATCCGGCAGCAGCAATCCTATAGTACGACCACACTCACCTGGCACAGATAAGGCCGAAAATATCGAGGATTCTCATTCACCAGAACTTGAAATTTCTTCAAGGCCTCATCCAATTGGCCCTGTGAAAAGTAAATAAGTATCCAAGAAATGACGAGCTCATATTTTCCATCTGAATAATGCAAGTCCAACCAATCACCATTATATTCTTATTCACAATGACTTCTATTTAAAAGATAGATTTATGACTCAAAATGTGGTAAACGTCCTAAAGAAAAATACAATCATCATAATGTAACATCGAAGCACCATCTCCAACCCTGTTCCACCCAAACCCCCCCAGTTGACACATCTAAAAATTTAAGCAGCTAGGATTGATTGCAAGTCACCTGTACGACATGCATTTGAGCAATTAGAATTTTTATATTCCTCTCCTCAGTCTATCTTTTCTCCCGGAGAGCAATATCTAGAGCCTTGTTAAGCATCTCCAAGACAGCTGGGCCTTCGTGGTTCTCATGCATCACCAATGCCAGACCCTGTAGAGAGAAGACAACTTCAAGTTCCATAGCTCTCGAGCAAAGACTTCTGAATGGGTCAGGGCAGAAAAACACATTTCTAATTCTGTTAGTGCATATGTATATAAACAATATAGATGACCCCAAACGAATATAATCCCTATGTAACCTTTTTCCAGATGCATTTAGCCAGAAAGATACGCTGGCTGAATCTCATAATAGAAGGACAAAAAAAATAGAGACATGTATTTATGGGTGATAAGAAAAACATTGTCAAATCTCTTCTCAAAGAGCAGGCAATGCAAACTTATAATGTTTGCAGAGTAATTGCAATTACATTCACTGCTTCCTGCAGGAAGGCACACTTTCATACACAGAGAATGCAATATAAAGCAAAACCACTTCATTGCGGCAATACCTTAAACTTTTTGTTTCTTCACATTTTTTTCTCCTTTTTCTATCTTCATCTTTCTCAATAGTAACAACAGTTGAATTTATTTCTAACGCCAAGCGAATCATGCTCCAAAAGATCACAATATTTAAACACAACTTTCATACACAGAGAATGCAATATAAAGCAAAACCACTTCATGGCTGCAATACGTTAAACTTTGTTTCGTCACAATTTCTTTCTCCTTTTTCTATCTTCATCTTTCTCACTAGTAGCAACAGTTGAATTTATTCCTAATGCAAAGCAAATCAATGCTCCATAAGATCACAATATTTAAACACAATTTTCATACACAGAGAACGCAATATAAAGCAAAACCACTTCATTGCTGCAATGCGTTAAACTTTTTGTTTCCTCACATTATTTTTCTCCTTTTTCTATCTTTATCTTTCTCCCTAGTAGCAACAGTTGAATTTATTTCTAATGCAAAGCGAATCAATGCTCCATAAGATCACAATATTTAAACATTGTAAGTTGCTGCCCTTGGCCGCTATTGGAGACATCATAAATTTGGAAACTAAATTCACAACAACAAACATATAGAGTCCAAGTAGCGGACATATATTTCTTTTGTACTTTTGCTAACTGATTGTAGACTGGCTTTACTAGTGTAGCATCCCTCGTAGGCTACGTTTGGGACAAAATGTCCCTGCTTAAATTAGACATTCTAGTAGCTAAAAAGAATACAGCAACTGTCCTATCGAAGTACTTGCTTTGGCCAGAAAAACGCAGGTAGACAGCAACATCAATCGTGAAACACAAGGATTACAAATAGGGAAATGTAGGACATGATGGGATGCAGAAATCATTTTAGCAGCCATCAAAAAGGATTTCTGTTCAAGGTTTCCCTGAAATACATTTACTCACCATGAAAGACTTTCTTCTTTTTCCCAGTTCTATAATTATCCACCCTCAAAGAGCCAAACCTCAAATCTCCAGGTGATTCAGCGTCTAAGGAACAGATTTTGGTGACCAACAGCTACAACTCATAAGACTACAGACCCCGGGCAAGAACCATTGAGCTCAGATTGAACAAATATTTTCCCACTTCAGACCATGCATATCAACATGGTGAGAATAAATCAGTGAAAAGATAACAGTGGCAACAAGCAAGTTGAAGCAACACCAATTGCCCATGTCCTGCGACAGTGGTTTCTTGCATGTAGCAAAGCATCAATAACAGACTAATGACACAACATATATCTGGTTACAGCTTCCTCGACTAACCACAGAGACTGGCCACTATTTTTCCTGCCAACCAGAAATTTTAATATCCACTAATAATTCTCAAACTTGACTCAGCCTTAAAAAAATTTCAAGCATCCACTACAAATTAAGGTGGCAGGTCCACTTATTTGCCAATATTTTTCTTTATGGTGGCTGCTAATTATACGAGGTGAACATGTAAATCGCATGGCACAAGCATGTATTCAGGATCAAAATTTTAAAAACTTCCAACCAACAAAACAAGCAATTAAACAATGAAACATACATGTAAAGCTCTAAGCAAGAGAGGCCTCTCCTTCAAGATTTCCTTGAACAATCTCTTGGCCTTACTCAGATCACCCATCATCTCATGACAAAACGCCATCAAAAGCCTCCACTCAACATCGTCTGGCTCCTCATCAATCAACCTCTCCACATACTTCAAAGCCTCCTTAGGCTTCCCTCTCCTCATTTTCCCATATAACAGTACCTTCAAAGCCTCGATATTTTTCGGGTCGTCCTCCAAAATTTTCTCAAACATCTCCTCTTCCTCGCTTTCCCCTTTCTGGGCATCACTCTTTCCCTCCATAGTTGCACTAGAACTACTTGTTTGAGCAGGTAGGGCAATAACTGCTCCAACTTTACAGAACCCCATGATAATAAATGACCCAATAAGCAAAACCACTATACTTTTCGATAAAAGTTTACGAAAGAATTTCTTAGGTGAGAGGGAATAATCCACATTCGAGAGTTTTGAAGGGGGTGTTATAAAACTGCAGAGAAGTTTGTAAGGAGGTAAGAGCGTCTTGAAGATATCTGGAGTTTGATTAGTTGGAACGGTGGTAATGGATGACAGATAGACTCATGTAAACAGGGAGAATTGATGAATGGTCTGGATGGAGGTGGTTTGAGTGACTTACAGAGCTCAAGTTTGAGGAACTCGGGTTTTTGGATTACGTTTGCAGACTAGAGAGACGAAGGAAGTTGAACCCATTTTAGAGACAGTGACCATGCAAAAGGAAAGGGTTAGAATAACACAATAAGATTGCCCATCGAAAAACACCGAGGCTCAGGGGTTCGGGTTTGTATTAACGGGACTTTCCAAACGTATTTCCGGCTCCTCATTGAGACGAGGTTATATGCAAACCATAAGAAGGTAGAATACAGCTGAAGCGTAGTGCTTTCGAAATTACCATTTACAAAGACAAATATTGCAAAACTAATGGTTGAAAGGTCAGGATCTATTTTTCTGTTTGAAACTTTAATCCCATTCTACCAAACTACCCAAAGAATTAGGGATGTCCAATGGCCGGTTCGGTCCGGTCCGGCCGGCCAAACCGTTAATGTTGTGGAGTGAACATACTGAACCGGACCGGATCGGTCATTCTAATAGAACCGGACCGGATCGGTCATTCTAATAGAACCGGACCGGACCGGTCATTCTAATAGAACTGGTCCGGTCCGGTCCCCGGTTTACGGGCCCGATCCCCGGTTTACGGGTCCGGATTAGACGATTTGGGTCATGACATTTTGGACCTTTTTTTGGTTTTGCCTCTTAGCATTTCTACTTTTTAGGGTTTTTTTGGGAATTTGGCAAAAAGGTCCTTGGGTTTTGGCAAATAGGTCCTTCACTTTCAAATTTAAAAAATTTAGTCCTTGAGTTTTCGATGTTTGGCAAACTGGTCCTTCCGTCAGTTTGTCGTCCATATACTTAACGGAGTTCTCTGATACGTCAGCAAATTTGTACTATGAAAAGGTCAACCGCTCACTTTTTACACATATATCCGGTCGACCGCTACAAATCCGTTAAGCATATGGACGGCAGACTGACGGAAGGACTATTTCGTCAAACATCGAAAACCCAAGGACTAAAATTTTGAATTTTGAAAGTGAAGGACCTATTTGCTAAAGGAGTATAAACCCAAGGACTACTTTGTCAAATTCCCTTTTTTTTTACCGACAATGACAGGTTTGGAGTGGTATACTCCGGTCCAGTTTCGATTTTCTATATAGATAACTCGGAACCGGACCGAAGTTCACTGGTTTCTCGGACCGGTATATCCGGTATAAAAAATACTGGTCTGATTTCGGTCCAGATTGGCCGATCCGGCTGATAACTTGGCCACCCCTACAAATTGTAGGAACGATGGGATGCGCTCATGCGCTTCTCCACCATCTACGGCCCTACACCTTGGCCTTATCCAACTTTAAGCTATGATTCACTTTCTAATGGTCAGGGCGTGATTGATACTATGTGAATAAAATGTAGAATTTTAGATTTGATTCTTTTCGAAATCAGATCGAACGATCAAGGCGTGCTTTGAGATTGTGAATAAAATTCACGGTTATGGGATTTTATATTTCTTTTAAATTCATACCAGTGTATTAATTACACCATCAGTTATTATAATTTCTAAGTCCAGAAAGAAAACAAAAGTTATGACATCGGGCTTGTTTGGGAAGCGGTTTAGTTTTAGTTTTAGGTTTTAGTTTTAAATTTTAAATTAGATTAAAATATGATTTGTGGTAACGTTTTGTTCGGGTAAAAAAAAAAGTACAGTACCCCGAGTCGGGAGCCACCCGTTACGAGGGAGCCCAGATCTAGGCTCCCCGTCACCGAGGTGGCTCCCGGCCACCCCTTCTCAGGGGAGCCCAGATCTAGGTTGAGGTGGCTCCCCTGTGGCCAGAGCCACCCCGGCAACGGGGAGCCCAGATTTGGGCTCCCCTCGCGATGGCGGCCTGGGCTCCCCGTTGCACGGTTGCTCTCGTCGTCCCCTTGCGAAGGGGAGCCTAGATCTGGGTGGAGGTGGCTCCCCTGTCGCCGGGAGGCACCACGACAACATGTTCGCAGCAGGGGTTCCCGAATCGGGAGCCAGCGCCACGATGGAGCCCAGATGGGCTCCCTGTTCGCTTCGGGAGCCACCGCCACGAGGGAGCCCAAATCTGGGCTCCCCGTCGCCGGGTGGCTCTCGCCGTCCCCTTGCGACGGGGCGACCAGGCCATGGAGCCACCCTGGCAAGGGGTGGTTCCTGTTCTTCCGAAAGTTTTTTTTTTAAAAAAAATCAAAATCTTACCCAACCAAACAAAACTTTACCACAAAATAATATTTTAATCTAATTTAAAATTTTAAACCAAAACCTAAAACTAAACCGCTTCCCAAACAAGCCCGATAATTTCTAACTCACGAGGTAACGTATTGATCAGCCAAAACGACGTCGCGTTGTCATATAGACCCCTCGTCATTTTCCACAGCTTCTAAACTTCATAAACCCTATTACACAGGCGACTGGCAAAACCAGAAATCATATATTATCGGTAAACCCCTCGTCATCTTTCACGACAAAAAATTCATAAACCCCACACATAAACCCCAACCCTAGGCGACGTGCAAAACCAGAAAGAAGGAAATTCTTCTTGCGAGAATGAGGAAGAAGGTGGACGACCGCATCAGAACTCTCATTGAAAACGGCGTCAATACCCGCCATCGCTCCATGTTCGTCATCGTCGGCGACAAGTCACGCGACCAGGTACTCTCTCTTTTCCCGTGTCATATGTATGTAACTATGTGTCTATGTGCCTACAATGCGCGTAACTGAATATTTGGTTTTGGCTTCCTTTGATTGTTGTTTGGCTGCTGAGAAACATGAGAGAAGAAGTGAATTTGTTGGCCTTACTTGAACATCATTGTTCTTCAAAAGTGGGGAATTTTTTTTTTGGGATGGACTTACGTTTAATTTTCCAGAACTTTGAGTGCACTCTTGTTTTTATAATATAAGAGCCTCAACAGTGTTCATTCTTATGGATCACTTTTTGTTTCAAGTTTTAGTTTCTTTACCCTCTGCTTGGTTGGTGAGAAAGACTCAGGAAAAGAAGCTGCTTGAAACTTTAGGATTATCTAGGTGTTTCTTTCGCTCACAAAGAGTGAAAATTTAACTCTATTTTTGTTGGGCTTGGTGGGGTGTAAGCTCTTCACTTGCCCCCCCCTTTCCGTTTTCCCTTTGGAGCCAATAGGTGCATCAGTGTTTTTGGGTTTTTTTTTTTCCTAAGCTTTTGTCAGCAGTCGAACAATGCTTGTATACTAATGTCGTGTTTCATGTTGTGGAGATTGTGAATCTGCATTACATGCTCAGTAAGGCAGTGATTAAAGCGAGGCCATCTGTTTTGTGGTGCTACAAGGACAAGCTTGAACTCAGCAGGTGAACTTTACCAGTTCCTTTTGTTTTCTTCTTCCATTTCGTTTGGGGATTGGTAAATGAATGTTTATTGTTATAAAATTCACCTTGTATGGATTACTGTCTTTGTTTTTGTATATGTGAATCTTATGAATCCAAAATAGGGACTTTTTTTTTGATAAGTAAGCACCGTTTTATTAAAGAGAGAAAGAGGAAAAGGTGAATTCAGTACAAAGACTATATCGAAATCACTCAAAACATACAAATGAAAAAACTAAGAAAATAAAAAAAGTCCAGAAAACGACCCCCCAACAAAGCATTAGCCCAGCAGAAAAGAGAAAGTAACACATCGCCCTGCAAACTCCCTAGAGATCTAGCCGAATCCTCAAAACACCGTCTATTCCGCTCCCTCCAAAGGCACCACCAAATACACGCAGGTATCATCCTCCAAATTGTTGTTGCTGAAGGATCCACAAACTTCCGTCCCCAACAAGAGAGGACATCCACCACTCTTTCAGGCATTATCCAATGAACATTCCACAAACCAAGGATATGCATCCAGAGACCTCTTGCAACTGGACAATGCAAAAGCAAATGATTAACATATTCTCCATCCCCCTTACACATATAACACCACTCTGTGACATAAACTCCCTTTCTTCTGAGATTATCAATAGTCAAAATTCTACCATGTGAAGCCTCCCAAACAAAGAAAGACACACGCAAAGGGACCTTGACCTTCCACACTTCACGGCAAGGGAAAGATGCAGGAGTATCACCACTAGTAAGGTAATCATAAAAGGACTTAACGGAAAAACACAACCCTTAGAACCCAGCTAGAACATCGCATCAGCTCTACTTCTATGCACCCTTTGCTCATAAAGAATAGAGTAAAAGGCAGCAAACTCCTCCATATCTCAATCATTAGCAGCTCTAGAGAACTGAATATTCCACACTAAAGAACTAGGACCGAGTTCCATACAATCCACCACCATAGCATCCTTACAACAGGACAAAGAGAAGACTAAGGGGAAGGAGCGGTTCAGAACTCTCCCACCGCACCACTTGTCATGCCAAAAACTGAGGCGTTGACCATTTCCCACCACAAACCTAATATGCTCAGAAAAAGTATTCCAGCCTTTATTAATGTGTTTCCAAAGGCTTACCCCAAAGAACCTCTCAAGGACGAGAGCCACCCACCACGCGTGGTACCATATTTCTCTGCAATCACACATCTCCACAATCTATCCCTCTCAATGCCAAATCTCCACAACCACTTACCCAACAAGGCTCTGTTGAACAAAGATATCCTCCTAAGCCCTAGCCCTCCTGACTGAATAGGAGAACACACCTTCTCCCAACTGAGAAGATGAAATTTGTGAGCACCGTCATCAGCACCCCACAAAAAGTCCCTTTGTAGCTTTTCAAGTCTCAATGCCACTGCACTCGGAATAGGGAAAAGATATAGGAAGTATGTAGGAAGACTAGACAGAGTAGACTTAATCAAAGTAATCCTACCTCCCTTGGATAAGTACATACGCTTCCATCCCGCCAACCTCCTTCCCATCCTTTCCAAAATACCATCCAAAATCTGCACACTTTTGTATCGGGCACCCAAAGGAAGCCCCAAATATGTCATGGGAAGTGTAGCCACCCTACAACCCAAAATAGAAGCCAAACCCTGCAAATTGCCAATGTTACCAATAGGAATAAACTCAGATTTGGAAAGATTTACCTTCAACCCCGAAACCGCTTCAAAGCATAATAACAAACACCGAATGCTACGAATTTGTGCCTCCTCCGCCCCACACATAAATTAGAGTATCATCTGCAAAAAGCAAATGAGAAACACTAGTAGCCACTCCACCCACACCACCAACCTTGAATCCAGCAATAAGACCAAGCGAAACCAACTTTGTCATCATTCTAGAAAAAGCCTCCATAATAATAACAAACAAAAGAGGAGAAAGAGGATCTCCTTGCGTCAAGCCCCGAGAAGTACCAAAAAAGCCCTCCGGAGACCCATTCACAAGCACGGAAAGTTTGACCGTAGAAATGCAAAATTCTATCCAACGACACCACTTATCCCCAAACCCACATCTTTGCAATAAGTACAACAAGAAATTCCAATTAACGTGATCATAGGCTTTGTGAATGTCCAACTTACACAACAACCCCGGCTCACCCAATCTCATCCTAGAATCAAGACATTCATTGGCAATCAAGACTGAATCCAGAATCTGCCTTCCCCCCACAAAAGCATTCTGAGAAGGCGAAATAATCTTTTCAAGCATAAGTTTCAATCTATTCGCCAAAACCTTAGCAAGGATCTTATAGATACCCCCCACCAAGCTTATAGGGCGGAAATCTTTCAACTCGACCGCTCCCGGTTTCTTAGGAATGAGAACAACAAAGGTAGCATTCAAACTACGGACAAATTTACCGTCACGAGCAAAAACATTGAAAACTGAAACAACATCCTCCTTAATGACCTCCCAACAAGTCTGGTAGAATGCTAAAGAGAAGCCATCAGGGCCAGGCGCTTTATCTCCAGTAAGGCCTCTGACCACCCCAGACACCTCATCCTCCTCAAAAGGACGTTCTAACCACACAACCTCCTTCTCCGAAATCATATCAAACTTCAGCCCATCCAAAGATGGTCTCCAGGAAAAAGGCTCCTCGTACAAGGATGAGAAGAACTAACAATCCTTGATGAGATTGCCGCAGGGTCTTCCACCATATCCCCATCCACCTCAAGGATAGAAATAGAATTAGATTTTCTATTGGAATTAGCCACACGGTGGAAAAATTCGTGCACCTATCTCCCTCCGTATGGAGTCTGCACCAAAATAGGGACTTATAAAAAAAATGAAGCCAAAATAGGGAAAATCCATCTTTCTATCGCCGGAGTTGCTGCATAATTTGACTGTCATTGAACCCTGGCAGGGGATGTGGATGTTGTCCAAGAGCATGTGATGAGCACTCTGAAAGTGAACTTTGCTTCCTAACATGGTATTTGGTGTTGTAATAGAACAATTGTGGCATGCCCGCTCGTCCCCTTGTATACACTAGGGTCTTTAATGGGTTCAACTTATTGATGGATCATATTTCTGTTCAACACTAGTTCACCTATTGTGTTTAAAGGAGGTTTTGGTGTTGTGTATACTCTGTTGGGAGAATTTCCTTGAGGTGCCTGTACAAATTTCACTGGGTTAATTATTTAATGCAGTCATAGGAAAAAACGTGCTAAGCAGGTCAAAAAGCAAATGCAGAGGGGGCTTCTGGATCCTGAGAAGGTTGATCCTTTTACACTTTTTATTGAAAGCGGTGGATTAACTTATTGCTTGTACAAGGATTCAGAAAGAATTCTTGGCAATACCTTTGGGATGTGTGTGCTTCAGGTAAGATTGCTCATTTTTTGTTATGCATAATTGAATTGCTCAACCCTGTAGTATTGATGTGTCATTTCTTTCTATTCTTCCCCTCTCTCGCATGTTAAACTTTATGCTCTGTGGTGCTATCAGGATTTTGAGGCTCTGACACCAAACCTATTAGCAAGAACAATTGAGACAGTAGAGGGTGGCGGCTTAATTGTATTGCTGCTTCGTACTCTGGGCTCACTGACCAATCTGTTTACGATGGCCATGGTAGGAACACAGCTCTATTGCTATAGCAGCCTGTTGAAGTTTTCTTTGTGTTTTCATTTTTATCTTGCATTAATGATCTTGTCTCTCATGCTTCCTCTCTGGTTATACATGGATGTTGATGGATGTATATCTGTTTTCTGTATGATATACCACGCAACTTACATGCCCTTCTAACCTTGCTAGTAATATATGTCATATACAAATCATAATTCTTGTAGCTTGTTTAAGTTGACCTCACTGATCGGATCTGTTGCCTTATGGGATCCAATCTAGCTCAGAGTCACTTGTTTTTATCCATGCTCAAGTTGGGTTGCGGCTGATGAACGATTGAACTACCTATAGATTTGCCTCATGATTGGAACTGCACCTGCTTTTACCAGCCCTAGTTTTCCCTTGAATGAATGACTAAATACCTAGTTTTGAATGGGTAAGGGGAAAAGCCCGTAGAAATCTCCTCAATGAATTGTGGCTTTAGAGGAACATTACCAACCCTACTTTTCCTTCAGTCAGTTTGATGCTGTAAGGCATAATTTTTCAGCTGGCGGCTCCTGCATCTCATGCGTCTCCATGGGGCCCCCTTCATACAAGTTTGTTTCTAGGAGTCTCTCTAGTCGAATCAATAATCAATAGAAGTCCAATAGAAGTTTATTGACTTGGCTCTTCAATCGACCCTCTGCTGCTCCCTCTTAGTTGCAGATGCCCATGCGTTGATTTGAAAGCCCTAGCCAGTGATGAATCCCCAGTAAGATCGGAGTATTGAATTCCTCATCCCTTCAGTCCAGTTTGAACCCGTCCCAACAACGAACACCTCCTCCCTGCAAGGTGAGGCTCTGCCCTTCCCCTATAATCCATTCCGGGTTGAATGAGCAGCTAGTTCAACTTCTTGAGCAGCTTTTCCTTGGATGTAGTACCGTATGAGATGGTTTTTTGTAACCCATTTTTGCTTGGTGTTCGGTTTGTAAGTGCATTTATTTGTTTATCATTTTGATTCTGTTGGATTATATCTGCATTCGTTTGATATCAAGATCATTTCTTTTCTCATTCTCGGGAAATATCAAGTTGTTTCATGTTGTGGAAATTCTCTTGGAATTCTTACTATCCACAATATGCTTTGAGTTGTATTGTTTGTCTTTTATTTCTGTAATTCTGATCTTTCTGACAGAGACAGCAACTACTATGTTCCAGCAGTGGACTAACAATCCATCATTTGAGCTTCCTGCTTTGCAATCCCCTCAAAGTGATAGATCGATGTATTCTGCACTTCTATATTTCTTTTTTCAGCTTAACCTTGATAATATGTGTGGCAAATTGGATATGACCGTCACGCATCTAGATTTCCATATTTATGTCTGGTGCTTAAACAGTCACTGTAAAAGGCTTATATAAGGCTTACTGATTTCAGGATGTTCATGAGAGGTTTCGAACTGAATCCCATTCCATCACTGCTGGGCGTTTTAATGAGCGTTTCTTATTATCACTCGCATCATGCAAAGCATGTGTAGTCATGGACGATGAACTGAATATACTTCCAATTTCATCACATATAAGGGCTATCGCTCCTGTTCCAGTTAAAGAGGTAACTTTTGGTGTTTAAGGCCCAAAATTCTAAAACTCTTTTCCTTTTTCGTAGTATAATGACTTTGTAACTCTTCTTTTGGTTGATCGGTACTTGTTCTGGTGTGTAAGAAGTTGTCATTAACTTTTTTCTCTGGCTCATTGAAGGACTCTGAAGGGCTTTCGGAGGCAGAACAAGACCTGAAGAATCTCAAAGATCAACTAAAGGATGATATTCCCATTGGTCCTTTGATTAGGAAATGTTGTACCTTGGACCAGGTAGAGATTTTCTGAGGAGTTATTGTTAGTTTGTGATTTTCTAGTTAATGTGTTGGAATTTATAGTTACATCTGAGGTGGTAACTACTTTCTGATGTTTGTATAGGGAAAAGCTGTAATTACATTTTTAGATGCAATTTTGGACAAAACACTTCGTAGTACAATTGCCTTGCTTGCTGCTCGTGGCCGTGGAAAATCTGCTGCACTTGGTTTAGCAATTGCAGGAGCTATTGCTGCAGGGTAGTTTACTTGACCTATATTGTGATAGAATCAGTTAGTTTTTTACGTTACATGTATTTGTTTATTGTTCTTGTTGACATTCTTAGATTCTGACAAGAGATGCTTATCTTGACAGGTTTTCAAATATCTTTGTAACTGCACCCAACCCTGAAAACTTGAAAACCTTATTTGAGTTTGTTTGCAAGGGGTTTGATGCCCTTGAATATAAGGTACATCCATTATCTGTTCCTTTTGCAGATCTGATGTAAGTCTTGCTACTAGTATGTGATATCCTTAACACACTTAAATGAGGGTCTTTTGCTAAATAGGTTGGTGCGGTTGTACTTCTGTATTCCTCTTAGGTTTTTTTATTTATTTTATTAGAACAAGAATCCTGGAATGTGATCCCTCCATCTGCCAGTAGGCTGTAGGCCACTGTGAACCCACCCAAGGTATATAAAATGAAACATTGACTATTATTGTCATACATTCCAAAGTGAGGGTCAGGTCATATTGCCCTAAGGAAGGTTGATTTGGAGATTGCAAAAAATTTTGATCTCCCTTCTTCCCCCCCTCCTCCTCCTTGTTCCATAAAAGCTATATTGGTTCTGGTGATGTTAGCTTTAAAAGTCTTTGCCTCCTATGTGTCTGTGGTGCTTGAATTTGATTTTACTTTGAAGTTAATGTTAGAGGTGTTTGTTGATGCATTTACCAAAGTGCTTCATCAGTTGTTTTTTAGATTTTAGTTCAGTAGTTCTCAAATCAAAATGTTTATGATCAAGTCCAACCCTATAACTTATGTTTTCAGGAACATTTGGATTTTGATGTGGTGAAAAGTAAGGATTCTGAATTCAAGAAAGCAACTGTGAGAATCAATATTTACAAGCAGCACAGACAAACAATACAGGTTGATTCGTGATGTGGGTTTATGTCATGTCAGTTTATAAGTTATTTCATGCACGAACATATTGTTATTGTCTGAAAATAGTTTTGTCTCATTGTGCTGATCATGATATTCTCTGCGAGATTTAGCCATGTGTATGTACGTATGCAGCTAATTATCGTAAACGGATGGTTTTCTATGTAAACAATCATGTTTTATTCCTTATTTGTTAGTTTGAGAAGAAACATAATCTCTGTATACTGGCTACCGATGTGCTAGTTCTCACTCTATAATACATACATTAAGCTCAGTTTTAGGGCTTTGCTTAGTCGCTAGTGTTGATACATTAGCTTTCTTAATTTTATAGACTCTTTGTACGTTGTAGATTTGAATCTTCTTTGTACGGGGAGGTCCCCCAGCATAGCTTTGAAGCCCTTTTGCTGAAGAAAATATACTCAAAGGGCATAAGCCTCATCCCCGTTGGCATTAATGTTGGCTTTTGCTAATTTTGTTTCCTACTGCTTTCTTGATTACCCTGTTTTCTTCATCTCATGCGCGGTACATAGTGTTATTCTAGGATGGACAAAACTTGTGATGATTGTTACCCTGTTTGGAGTTTGGTAGATTACTTAATTATTGAAAAGAAAGTTCAAGTGCTCATGTACTTCCTTGTGGGTTGTGCTGTGACTGCATTAAACAGATTCTTGATGGTCCACTCTATATTACTTCGTGCACTTGAGTGCTCATACATCAAGTTCTTTTTCCTCATTGGTCCTTGCAGTATATACAGCCACATGAGCATGAAAAGCTTTCCCAAGTTGAACTTCTGGTTATTGATGAAGCAGCAGCTATTCCATTGCCAGTAGTGAAGTCGTTGCTTGGCCCTTATTTGGTCTTCCTTTCATCTACTGTAAACGGGTAGGACCTTGGCCTTCCTCACTTCTTCTTTCGTTAATGTTTAATTGTATATTTTGTAAAAGGAAGCTGTTGCTTTAGTAGAAGAGCCTTCAATTTCCTTTTCTAACAATCTTTATTTTCCATGTTTTTCTATTATTTTGTTTAAAGTGCTCCATGTGTTGTGGCATTGATCTTAACTGCTGCTTAATTTCCTCTAATCTTGCTTAACTAGGTCTTCCTGAGTTTTTAATAAATGTTTTAGCGCTTTTTTGTTTGTGCATTTACTGTCTCTTTTGTTCTTTAGCCATGCTTGATGTGCTCTTTTTTATGTGATGTAGTGAATATTGATATAATATGAACACTGATATGCATTTTGGTTTACTGCACTTAAAGCTATGAAGGTACTGGCCGATCATTATCACTAAAACTTCTGCTGCAGTTGGAAGAGCAAAGCGGCGTGTCTGCTAAAAGTGGATCTGGTATGACTATGCTTCGCTTCGCTTTCTGTAAATGAAAAAATATGCATGTAAATCTTCTAAGATTGGGTACTACCGTAGCATGGAGAAAGCAGTTTTATCATCTATGTTCTAAGTTTTTTAATTGCATCCGTCCAATTTAATTAGTTTGATTATCCAAAATCTTTTGTTTTTATTCTTTCCTTTCCTTTCTTTGTGCTCTTATTTTTTTTTCCTTTTTATACCAAAAAGAACGTGAAAAAGGTTTGGGGCATCAGTAAGTTCTGTTTACCAAGAATTCAACCATGACTTTTCTCTCTTCCAAGTTGCATCTTTGTGTATGGAATGAATGCTGATATCTGCTTGTGTTTTACATTCCTTGTAGCGCTCCGGGCCCAAACTCCAAACAACAAAATTTCCGTATAAAATAAGGCATTTTCACCATGGATAATCATTTATCTAGGCCCAAATATTTAAAAACTAATTTTGTACAACCTCAACAAAATATTCATAAACCGTAAAAGACCCAAAAATATCAATCTGAGCCCTAAAATTTACATTAGCATATCCGATATTTCCAATATCGATGAAGATCTCCCAAAATAATACAACATCAAATTTCCTGACATGAATCTCCAAAAGTACTCTTGCAAAACACGTCTTCGCAAACACAAATCTATCTGAAGCTCCTCGAACTTCTCTAATTTTGTCAACTCTGAAAAATATTAGAATAAGGGGTGAGCTACGACTAGGTCAATAAGTAGTAAGTCAATGAGGGTTGGGGAAAGACAATTTTATCATAATAACCGAAATCCAAAATAAAACACCGTGAGCCATACCGAATCTAAAATTCAAGTTTGTAAAAAAAATATCAAAGGTCGCGCAATATAGGGAAATCACCAATGGTCTTACAAACCTCCAAATACTAGGCCACATAGACCTCAAGGCCACAAAGACTTCCAAATATCAGGCCACACAGACCTCCAGGCCACAAAGACCTCCGAATACAACGATGGGTATCAAATTGGCCACACAGACCACAAGGATAAATTGGCCACAAAGACCACATAGATATATCACCAGCGCAAGGACAATTTTCACAGTATGCTCACTAAAACAAGTTATAAATATTTTAACTGTGTTTCCCAAAATCTCGACAATCTCATTTTACCCAAAATTTGTTCAGTTCCCCAAATAATACATCAAAACCATATAAAAATACGGTGCACGTTCAAAATCTCATTGAAGAACCACTTACATTGAACGCTTAACCAATCTTTAAAGCTTCTCCAATAATTGCCGAACAATCTCTTGGAACCTAGTAGCACCACCTCAATTCAAATTTTGGTCTCCAATATACATTCTCTGCGACCATTTATTAACCTCAATCTCTTCAACTTTAAAATTTAAACATACATCTATCCATCACTTTTAAATTCAAACATAAGATCTTTATCCATATCTCTCAAATTCAAATATAAGAATAATTTTTATCCATATCTTAACCTTTAAATTCAAACCCAAGATCAAATCTCTATTCAAACCTTTAAATTCAAATATAGATCACATCTCCATATCAACACATTTAAATTCAAAAATACGATTCAACCTCTATCAAAAAATCAAACATAGGATTAAGCCATAACTCTTCGTTTAAAATTCGAATTACTCACTTACACCTTTTTTCGGGACGGGGTATTACATTGCTCCTATGATCTCTAAATAGCCCCAAATTGCGGAACAGAGGATTATCCTAGACTTACATCGACTGACATCGTAGATTAGGATATGTCTTCAGCTCAAGGCTCATTATCCAATCTATATGGACTAACATTATCTCGTACCGAAAAGGCAGAAACTGGAGATATTTTTGGATATTTGTGGGCAAGTGCTAATAATTTTTCTGTGTTTTATTTTTCCTTCTAATGTTTTCTTTTTGGAGCTTGCTGAGTGTTCAAATGACTTTGATCATAGGTCGTCTGTTCAAAAAGATAGAATTGAGTGAATCCATCAGATATGCTTCAGGGGACCCAATTGAATCCTGGCTTCATGGTTTACTTTGCTTGGATGCTACCAGTTCCATCGCTCATATCTACGGGTTAGAACATATTTGTGTTAGAACCTATGGGAGATGAAGCCATCTTCACTGACTTCACATCTTCATTAATGTACCATCTTTTCCATTACCAGGACACCCGAGCCCAGCGAGTGTGATCTCTACTACGTTAATCGGGATACACTTTTTTCCTATCACAAAGAGAGTGAGTTGTTTTTACAGGTAGCTTCATGTGATCTGATGTTGCTTTTCAAGATTTTAGTATTATGCATGTGGTATTTAGATGTTCTACCTTGTGCAGCGTATGATGGCCTTATATGTTGCTTCTCATTACAAGAACTCTCCAAACGACTTACAATTAATGGCAGATGCTCCAGCACACCACCTGTTTGTATTACTTGGTATATCGGTTTCCCTGTGACTGGGTTTACTGCATATTTCCATGTGAGCTGTACTCGCCCCCCCACCCCCAAAACCCGTTCTTTTTGCTTTTTGGTGATAGTGAGCCAGCCTTCTACTAACTTTCTGAATACGCAGGTCCTGTTGATGAGTCAAAAAATCAACTTCCTGATATTTTTTGCGTCATTCAGGTTTGTAGCTGTCATCATTATGTGGCACAGTAGAATATGTAGTCCTGTTCTTAACTTCTGAATATTTAACAGTTGCAGGTCCTATTTTATTTTTTTGGTTTCTATTTTATCGAAACTAAGTTATGTCTTTTGATTTCAATGCTTAGAGCTAAGTAGCCCCAATAGTAATGTTATTTCGGTCTTTTACTAGCGGTTTTAAGACTGCCTGCGAAAAGCCTTTATATTTTTCTTTGTATTGTTAATTAAAGACTTTTTATTGGCTGATGCTTAACTTGGTATATTTATATCATTTGATTGACAGGTCTCTCTTGAGGGACAAATTTCTCGTAAATCTGCGTTTAAAGGTTTAAATGATGGCTATCAACCTTTTGGAGACCAAATACCATGGAAATTCTGTGAGCAATTTCAGGAAACCGACTTCCCTAGTCTTTCAGGTGCTCGCATTGTACGGATTGCTACCCATCCAACTGCTATAGGAGTAAGTCTGTTTTAGCATGGGAAACTGAGTTGGTTCAGCCAGATTGCTGTCACCATTTTTGTATGTTTATTTTTCATGTTTATTGTTGCAGCGTGGATATGGTTCAAAAGCGGTGGAGCTGTTAACAAGGTAGGCAATGTTTGACTTCCTACCTGCTTCGTCATACTGTAAGGTGTTGAAGAAAATATGACTGTGATGGTCATTTGCCTAATATTTATAGAATGAAGTAGGGGAAAAATTGTTTTCTTGAGCTTTGATCTTGTTTATGATACTCTTCAACTATACATGATGTGATGTTTTTTGCCCATCCTTGTTATATCATATCTTTTAGATCTTTGTCGGTATATAAACCTCTCTTCCTATTGTACTTCCGTTTCTCTTGCAAATAAGTATACAAATGCCGCCATAGTTTTAAACACGTGGATTGCAAATCAAAGACCTGAGCCTCAGAATGAGTCTTGGCCCTCCCTCCCTCTCACCCTTCCTCCCTCGAAACGGAGGGCACGGGCTCGTCCATAAACCAACCAGTACCCTCTCTCTCTCTCTCTTAACGAAAAGTGGAACATGTCCTGTGTTCGCATTCATTGTTGGGGAAAGAATGATGAACTTCTTGAGGAAATGAAGTAGCATGTAACTCTTTTCTCAACCTGGTTAAGAAAAAGATTCAGTATTTGGTTGGGACATCCTTGAGATATTAACTCTCTCAAGACTCTTAAGACAAAAGCATTTGCATTATCTGCAGGTACTTCGAAGGACAGCTTACTTCTTTTTCTGAAGTGGACGATTTCGCGAATGTTACAGAGACTCCACATCTCAGAGTTACAGAGGCTGCTGAGAAGGTCCATTTCCACATTTAGTGTAGTTCAACCCTTTTTTTATCCATAAAATGATGATAGCTCTGAAGATCCACGTGCATGCTTTATTCTGTGTATGTATACAGCAGTCATTACCTTTTGATTGGTTTCAATTGGACTTGATTCGTTAGATGCAATCATACTCTAGTTTTGAATTCAAATTTCTAGTTGGCTTAAGTGGTTTTTTTTTTCCTTAAGCAGACATGAGCGTTCATTATGTCTTCTTCGATTTTCTTGGCAAAAAAACAATTCATGTCTTAATGAATGTTGAAGAACCTTCAACCTGACTTAAATGATTGTTTGACATTAATAAGTCTCTGGACCGGCTTTTCTTCAATTTATTATTATATTTGTGTTAGATCAGATGGTTATTTATATTCAGCTTACTTTCTGGCTTCAATAATACTATCTTTGCAGGCTTCATTGCTTGAAGAAAATATAAAACCTAGAACTGATCTTCCTCCTCTGCTAGTTCATCTTCGTGAAAGGCAACCTGAAAAGCTACATTATATTGGTGTCTCCTTTGGGCTTACCCCAAACCTTTTTCGCTTTTGGAGGAAACATAAATTTGTTCCTTTCTACATTGGCCAGATTCCAGTTAAGATGCTCTCCCTCCTCCCCCTCCCCACCAAAACCTTCCTGTGAGTTATGTCAATACTGTAATCTGGTATGAAGGATTTGATGGTAATCTGACATTTTTTTAATGAGTTAGAGCGCTGTGACTGGTGAGCATACATGTATGATCCTTAAGCCTTTGAAGAATGATGATATTGAAGATAGTGGTTCTGATCCATTGGGCTTTTTTGGTCCATTTTACCAAGGTGTGTCCATTCTCTTTCAGAACTCTATGCTGTTGTTTATTTTCTTATCCAAATATCTTCAGTTCGTTGCTTAAAATTTTGGTTCTGTAACTAGATTTCAGGCGAAGATTTATTAGACTGATGCATCGCAGTTTTCGTGAAATGGAGTATAAGCTTGCTATGAGGTTAGTATTCCATGTTTAGCCTTTTCAGATTCGTGTTCATTGTCGCAAAAAAAAGATTCATGTTCATTGCCAAATATATTGATCCTACTCATCATCTTTCAGCATTCTAGATCCAAAGATGAACTTCATGGAGCAGGAATCCACGCTGTCCACCTCAGATGGATTTTTGAGTTCTATTAAAGAATTTTTGTCCCCGCATGATATGAAGCGACTGGAAGCTTATACCACCAATCTTATTGACTTCCATTTGGTGAGCTACCTCAACAATTGTATGGATGGATATATCAAGTGTTGGGTACTTGGGTTTTATTTGTTTGGTGTTTTTTTTTATGTTGGGGGGGGGGGAGGTTTTCATGGTGCAGCTAATCTCCTCGTCTATTGTTGATTAAAACTGATGTTTACATTAAAGTCTTCGATACATCTATATTTAAGGTAACTTTGTCTTATTGTGTGCCAATTCTTGGCAGTAGTTGTTTTCTTCACGAACCTGCTTGTACTTACCTAACTGCAGTACCATCTCAGCAAAGAGCCATTGCTACACCCAGGATAAGTCATGATGCAAGCTGAACCCAAGATGATCTGGGTTCTCTTTGTCCTCCTTGATGTCCATTAGAACCTTTTCCTGCCATCCATTACTGCATTCAAAGCCTGAACTTGATTGATCCTTGTTCAAGTGTATGATTTTCACACCCAACCTATCATTAGAATATAATTTTGTGTGGAGGCGGTTTAGGATGAGCTCTTTGATTATAGATTGTTGGTGCAATATGTTTTGACTAGTCCCTCCATCACATATTACTTGTCCATCTTTCCTTGGAAGGATATAGGGTAATAGATTGTCGGTGCAATTTGTTTTTCCTGGTCCCTCCATCACACTTACCCATCTTTCCTTTTTGTGGATATCTCTTTTTGAGACATCCACTTCCTAAAAGCAGTGGACGATAATTTTTCTCCAACTTTTCAAATTACCTATTAAAACAGTAGTAATTTACTTTTAGGGATAATTTTGGATACCCATTTATTTTGTGCAAGGGACAAAGCAATAAATTATGTGTCCTTAAAAAAATTGTGTTTATGAAAATGGAAACAGATCTGGGAGGATGGAGGATTAAATAAGGTGATGGTAGATCTGGGGACCAGACCTCATGCAAAGGGAAAGGTTCATACTTGAGTGAAGGCAGAATTCTCGTTTCAGGTGTAGCTGTAGATCATAATCTGGTAATGGTGTAAGTTTTGAGGGACCATTGGATTCTATTAACTCAATTCATGTGGGCATTCCAAAAGCGAGTAGTTTAGCATAAATTAATCTAATTCTTCTGATCCTAAAGCCTAATTTATAAAAATTGACTGCCTTTTCAGATTTGACGAGAATTACCCTATCATTTCAAACATTCTTACAAGTTCCTCTGTGAAATTTTTTGCTGTATATGTTGGTAATCTGCCTTTTCTTTTGCAGATTCTCGATCTTGTTCCGTTTCTTGCGCATCTATATTTCGAAGGGAAACTTCCAGTTACATTATCACATATACCGGCTTCTATTCTGCTCTGCATTGGCTTGCAGGGTCAAAGCATCTCTTACATTGAGGTTGTTTCTTAGCTAGTCCATATCGTCACTTCTTGAGTGGGTGATGCTCCCAAATATTATATCATTGTGCATAAAAGATCCTCTAGTGCTCTTGTCACATGCGGGCCCTAAAAATTCCTTCCAAGGTTCAACTAGAGGACATTATGTTAATATAGCAGTTATGTCTTGATTGCATTCCATACATACAAAATATGCATAGTTGGAGTCATGTTGGTTAAACTCTTGTTTTGCAGGGTCAGATGAATATAGAAAAGCCACAGATACTGTTTCTGTTCAAGCAAGTTATGAAAAAGTTCTACAAATATTTATATAGCATTTACTCCAAGGAGATTGAATCAACCCTGCCTCGACTAAAAGAAGTAAGTTGAGCAACGAGGCAAATATTCGCATGATGGACAACATGAATGTTCATTACATGTGTAGTTCCTCCTTTCTTGTCTGTAGTTTCTGTCCATCATTTGAGTTAATAATAGTTCCTGCTTTCTCTTGTTATGGCCTAATTAGATAGCTTAATTATCAGGAGCTTATCCCTGACTTGGATTACAATATCTAGAAATCACATTCTTTTCTTCTCTGCACCATTATTCAAAGACAAACATTTTTGCAATGCCTTGGGTCATTTTGTTTTTCCCAAGGTAACTCCTGGTTGTTGACATTGCATTCAGATTGTGATGGAGCCTCACAGTATCTCTGTTGATGAGGACCTCAAGAATGCGGCAAAGCAAGTTGAGGTATTTGCAATCTCTTTTTACCTCTATTTTTGGTCATCAACCTTCCCCGCTTTAGCTCGCCACCTCTTCTATCTACACCATCATTTCTGAAGAATGTAACGAACTTGGTCAAATTATAGGATGAGATGAAATCCAAGTCCAGTCTGTTGAATCCTGAACAGCTGCAACAGTATGCCATCGAGGACAAAGAAACTGATTTTGAAAATGCTTTGCAAAATGGAGGTAAGATATCATCAGGTGGTCTCATCAGTTTGAAATCCAATAGAAGTAAAAGCGAGAAGCATGGAAATCAGAAAGAAAGTCACAAGAGCGGGAAGAAGAGAGGTAAAGATGACCGCGGCGCCAAATCAAACAAAAAGAAGAAATTCTAATTATACCGACTCTACGAGAGATCACATTCACATATCCTAATTACATTGGCCAATGAGTAGCCCAGTTTGGGAAGTCAGGGTTTTTGTAGGCTAATTCATTTTATTCTTTATGATATTTTGTACTACTTACATAAAAAAAGAATGATATTTTGTATTGTAATTCTGTGCGTCAATGGAAGTGCAATACATCAGTTTGCGAAGGGGGAAGAAAAACTTTTTTAAGAGATATCAACAAGGAACAATTTGCCATGTCTACGCTATGCAGGCAGCTGAAGAGAGACCTTTTAAATCTCATGAGCGATTGGATTAATGCACCTCACAAGAAAACCAAAATAATAATAAAACTATTAGAGTAATGTATCTACTTTTGTTATTGGTAGACGGAATTCAGTATATAGTTATCCAACAACTCAAAGATTGTTTTAAAAAAGAAGAGGCTGATAACTTTTGAAATTTGGTTACAAGCACATAAAAATTGAATAACTACTAAAATTGCACAAAAATTAACGTCTAATATTAGCAATACTAAGTTTGTCAAGACAAATCAAACCTTTCAAATGATGGGATATCTGATCAACACCTTCATACCTGTTTGTGAGACCAGCTGCCTCTTGACCTGCCAAAAAATCTGCTACTTTATTACGGCTGCGTTTGTCACTAAAATTTTACCCAAAATTTTATCTCTCCTAATAAAATACTCCAATATAATCTCTCTCTCTTCCATCAAAAAATATAAAAAATTACAAAAACTATAAAATATTACCTCTCTCTTCACTTTTTCACTAAACCCAATACCAACACTAAACCCAATACCAAAAATTTTACCACACAAACCCACCCTACCTTCTCTATATTGATGAGAAATGATGAAAGATAGGCCACATTAAGTTCAAACCTTAAGGTCGTACCCATTTTGCTATGTCAGCAACATCTTTCCTAGTTTTCATAAGACCATTTAGCTGAACTAGCGAGATTGTTTGGTCTAAGAAGCGATTCCTCAGTTCGGTCTGCAAAGTGATTTCCCTAGACAACGTAATATGATAACGCGAGTGATAAAAAATTGCTTCAATTCAACTAGTCAAGAGGTTGTGCCACTGCCAATGTCATATGATTCATGGATAGAGGAAGATGTAGGGTGTTGGCTGCCACCAGCAGTGTCCATCCCTGTTGTATGCCCCTCATTCCTTGAGTAACGAGTTTTGCTTGTAATCACAGCAGTAACCACATGATATTTTCAATTGGTGTGTCTGCAGATCCAAGCTCATTGTCTCGTTTAGGTTTATTTCAAATTCATCCTAAAAAAGAAAAAGAAAAATCCACTTCCAAGAAAGCCATCCATTGCAATGTAATTACCATTAGATGGCAAAATTTTGGTTTACTTCGACTGATTGGACTACTTACCCAACAAAAGTCTGATGGAGAGTTGGTTCCGCTCTTCTTTATCTTCACTTTACGAATCTGTTTGAACTTCACCATGTAATATGGGGTATTTTTTATACCCGGACCCTTTTACAAAGTTCTACTAGTCATAACAGCCAGATTTAAGGTTGATTCAGAGGTGAGATTTCCTTGTATTCCTGTTTGTGTTTCTAACCTTGTAATGCAAATTACAGGACATTATTCAGGAAATAAAAAACCACGTAATATCATATATGTCGTGGTTCCAAGAATACCCGCCATGTTGATTACCCTTTCAAGACTAATAAGAATTGCAGCCGACTGGTTATGCCCACCAACCGGCATTTACGATGAAGGGATAAATGCAACCGCAAGGTAGTGGGAGGTTCATACTTCATCTCCTCCCACACAAGTGTGACTTTTGTGCCATCACGACGGCCAATGACATGAATGAAGCACCCCGCCGTCACAGCCAGCCCATTATCCTCGTCGCTACCAGGAGCCGGAACAAAAATTGCCGTATATGCGACAATGTCGAAGAGCACGGCAACCTATCTCGAGTAGATAGCATTTGTTCAAGTTGAGTGTCCATGTCTTTTCTAATTTGTGTCAGTTTTCTTAAGCTCCTGTCGTGGGTGGTTAAGTTCATTTGCTCTAACACACCGTACCAGAAAGTTTTTCACTTTGTTTAATTCGGTTTCTTTGCATCTAGAATCCGATGATGATTTCGAACTTTTAGACTCAACCTTGTACCGCCTACAGAAACTTATTCCGAATTCATTGAATGATAAGTCAAATCACCATGTATACATAACAGTTACAGCCTGAAAAAGAAACGAAAGCGAAAAATAAAAGAGATGTACTCTCCAATCTCCATTTTCCAAACCAAAAATTGTTGGTTTCCACCCTGTCCAAGCAATTATTTTAACCTGGAACAAACAAGTCAAGATCGAATTCCAATCTTAGATGAAGTTCCTAATGTCCAAAGACTTCACATCAGCCATTGCTTCATCTTTGAATTCCTCCCTGAAATAAAATGGAACCAAGTATTAAATTCCCGAACAGTAATAGGTTCTCGGTACAAGAGATGTCAACCACCGGATCTACAGAGGGAAAGTATGCACCCAAATAAGTGTGCCTAAGTGCCACTGTTAATTCTACTTGATCATATCCCAGGTGATCCCTTGCTAATTGACACTGGCTTCCAAAGTTGAATAATTCCAGAAGTAAGAAGCCATCACAAGTGGACTAATCAAACCCAATTTAAACATGGTCACCAGTCAGCATAACATTCGAAGAACCCCTCCCAATTCTTTTTAAACAACTAAACCATGCACAATATGTGTTAGTCTATGTGGAACATGTACAGTGATTGACTAGATCTTAAGTCTGTTGAATTTACAATTCTAAGAAACGCCAATATCTATCTTGGCAAGTCTCCTTTGGCAAACATCTATGTTTACACAACCACATTTCTAGCTAGTCAGTTTATGAAAATCAACAAAGGATCAGTCTGAAGTTTCTCCTACGGCCGAGTCAATTGTTGAAGGTATATTCCAGAACTTAATATTCTGTTTTTTTCCCCTGGTTGGTAAAGGGAAAAAAAAAAAAAATCCTTGAACAACATACCGCTTCTTTTGAGTTTCCATTGCCTCAAGAGCCTCTTTCTTTAACTCCTCCAGTTGTGCCTTGGAAATCTTGAGTTCCAGCTGCTCTTCATACTTTGGCAAATCTTCCTTTCGGATGCCAAGCCTGAATGATGAAAAGACAAATGACCCCAAAAAACCAAAGAAATAAAGTTTAAATCTCATCTACCCTGGAGAAGCAACAAAAAGGTAAAATGGAAAGGCCACAAGGACAACCTGAGATCCGCTACCAGTAAAAATTAGCTAGGTTAGGGGAAAAAAAAGCTACAGGAGTTTGACACATGGCCCAGAATTTGAACAAGCAAGCAACTAGATTGACGGTTTGACGTCAGAAAAGAAAAAACATCGAATGGCTAATCAGGTTCATTCAGCTGAACTTTGTATCTCACATCCATTACAACAAATAGGTTTTCTCTTGTTTTTTCTTTTAGGCTGTACAGGTTCTTTCCTTTCCACAAAATGCTTATAGTCAGCTGAATGGAACAACCTTCCATGCAACATATATCGAGCTGATGGGTTAAGGCACACCTGATTAATTACCTCTTCCCACCCCACCCCATAACCAGAGATGAACCAAAAAAGAACAAAAGGAAGGTTGAAACTTGCGGGGTTTAACGTGATAGTTACTTCTTATTGATTTTATCAAACTCTGCTAAAAGAACTGCCATTCCCTTCTTGTCATTCCTCAGAAGGGGGTTTTTAAGTTCTTTTTCAACTTTATCAAGGGCCTCAAACATCATTGCCTCTGCACCGAGTTCATCTGTAAGGCCCCTCCTGCACCAGGAAAAAAGTGCACTCGTATAAATGAATACGACATGGGATGCAGAAAAACAACAATTTGGTGGTGTTCGGCTGCCAAATATATTTGGCCTAATAAAATAACTATAAAATAATCTCTCTCCCCCCATCAAATCATCTCTTTTTATCAAAATAAACATAAAAAATCACTCAAATCATCTCTCTTCACTTCTTCACTAATTCCTATACACCAAAATTTTTAAACTCCCAAAATTTTGGCAGCCAAACCCCACTAATATCCTGCAACATAATTAGACAACCTGATCATATCTAAAATATGGAATGCAGCAAGTTAAAAAGCTGTATAGCACATACTTGCTCCGTATTTCCTTCAAAGCCAACAGATATGTCCGGGCATCTGGAATATCTTTAGTTCGTGTCTGTATGGTATACTGTATCCTTTGGGATTCTGAAAACAAGTCTGCCCTGTAGGAGACAGCCAATTTCATGACTTTGAAAATGTAGTATGGCTTATACCCAGAGTATCAAAGCAATAGGCAAGTGATTCGTCCACAAACAAAATATGAACTTATACTTCACTTTCTGAACAGCCACATACAAGCAGTTGTGCAAAAGCATTAATTGCACTAATATCAGGATGCTTACTATTGTCATCAACTGCATCTCACGTGCCATGCCATAGTTGTACAAATTCGATAATTCTGTGATTCCAACAATAGTAGCCAAGCTTAGAAGGTTCTAATAACAAAAAACATTTGATCTGATTCACGTTTTCCTATTTCTTTACCCACAATCTGTTGAGACAACATCTACCACAGACTACTAAATACTTTTTTTTTTTATAAGTAACCAATTTCATTAATAAAAGCGATAACATTACAAAAGACTATACCGATATCACTTAGTCTAAACAAGATACAAAACTAAGGAAATCATCAAAATCAACAAAAGGGCAGTCAAGCACCGCATTTGCCCAACTAAACAAAGAGAGTAACAAAAATCCTTGCAACTTCACCAAAGACAAGGAGCAATACTCAAAACATCTATTATTCCGTTCCTTCCAAATACACTACCAAATGCACGAAGGAATCATTCTCCAAATAGCCTTGGCAATCGGATTCGAGAACCTCCGATTCCAACTCCACAACACTCCCGTCACCTTCTCCGGCATCACCCAATGGAAATTCATAATACCAAGCACATTATTCCAAATCCCCCGCGTGAACGGACAATGTAGAAGCACATGGTCAATCGATTCCCCATCTTCCCGACAAAGATAGCATCAATCAACAATGTATATTCCTTCCCTTCGAAGATTATCTGAAGTAAGAATTTTTCCATGTATAGCCTCCCACAAAAAGAAAGAGACCTTCAAAGGGCACTTCAACTGCCACACTCATTTCCAAGGAAAGGACAATCTTCTCCTACTAGCAACGGAAGAGTACATGGACTTAACCGAGAACAAACCATTCTGAGAAGAAGTCCAAAGGATCGTATCTTCCTCCCCTCTCCTAAGCACCGACCCATACAACACGGAGAAAAACGCGGAGAATTCCTCCAACTCCCAATCATTAGCCGCCCTGACAAAGGAAACATTCCACACAACACGATCATCATTCCCCTCCAGACAATCTGCCACCATAGCCTCCTTATTACGAGCCAAAGAATAAGCTATCGGAAAAGACAAAGACAAAGGATTATCACCACACCACACATCGTGCCATAAACTAACCCTTTCACCACTCCCCACCACAAATCTAGTATGTTGACTGAAGAAATCTCACCCTTTGCAAATATATCGCCACAGGCTAACTCCATAAGGTCCCGGAATAGAACGAGATCGCCAATCACCCCCACAACTCCCATATTTTGCAGCAATGACAAGCCTCCAAAGCTTATCCCTATACTCCACGCTGAGTGTGCGTGTACGATGGTTTAGCATCATTGCTTTCAGGAGTGGGGGACATTAATGTCCCACAGCATGAGCCAATTCATAATTTAGCCACTAAAGGCTTCCCAATCAAATGACACAGCCTTCTTAAGTAAATTCCTTCATTATTCTCCAAGAAAGAAAACCAAAGTGGGGAAAACAAGTAGAAATGGGAAGAGGATACGAGAGGAAAAAACTACTCTATAACACATGGGGCAGGTCAAATTATCCTGCCAACGTCCATGGCTTATACTGCAAGGGAAACATCCCTAGGATCTAATAGAACTTTTGCATGTTCCAATATTTACAATGGAGTTGAAAGAAAAATCACTTGACCCAGAGTTAGATCTGGCATGCAATTCTAAGAGAAGTAAAATAAGTACAATTCCTGAAACAATTTTGTAGATGATTCTCGTGTTAGAAATTTTGACAAGTTCCAGAGAAAGAAAATAGTATAGAAGTCATAAAACTTCTAATTGACATCTAGATGCATCTTTTCGACATTTTAAATGGTTTCGCCCTTTTCCACCAATTATGCTCTTCTATCAGGTTCCGTGCATTTTACTTGCCACTTCTTTCACATGTTTTTCCTCAGAGTTTGAAGTCATACATAATTGCAAGGACTTGTGTAATAGCAACTTAAAATTGTTTGTATTTTAAACATGTATTCCCTTGAAATTTGTGCAACAGAGAACTCAGCTACACTCAGGCATGCATGCACATACACAGGCATGAAAATTTCTTCACTATCACAGGAGGGGGTATATATAAGAACAATCATGGTGACAAATACAAAGGGAAAAAGACAAAAAAAAAGTCTCACTTTTCTCTTACTGTCTTCATGACATTGGCATATTGAGCAACTGCAGCTGGATCTTCTGGAGCGATGGTGATCTTCTCCTTCCGAAGTATCCCCATGGCTGTCTCAAATTTATTCTTAACCTCACGAAAAATGCTCTTCAACATCTCTATTTGTGTCAAATTTTAACTTATTTGTCAGTAAAAAATATATCACGCAGGAACACTTAATTTATCAACAAATTACAAGCAAAAAAATGGAAAATTATGATGGCAATCATCACATATGCTGTATCTTGCTCAATGGGGAGAGGGGGATGGGGTAAGCAACCTCTATTGGTCTACAACAATAACTATAAAGACTCAATATTGTAGTATATTAGACAAAAGCAACTATTTTATTTAGGAGATTACCATTATGGTTCAACTTTCCATATTCCACTCTAACCATTCTTCCAATCATAGGCTATTTGTGACATGCATGAACCTATTGTGTTTATGATCTAATCACGCCTGTGTGCCCACACGTGTACAGTATAAATTATATGCATGACTGACACTTAAGACACATGCATGTTCACACACACATATGAAGTGAATACATAGAACATTCCATGAGATGCCCACATTCATTGAAAGGTTATTGATGGGTCTACTTGTGAGGGCACTTCCAGGTATATATTTTATCCACAGGTTCAGGTTCTTTAAGGTTAAACTTTTGGGATAATTGTTTATACTATATTGCTGTATCAATAAGAAGGCATCTATCATCTAATATTGCTACCCCCCCCCCCTTTCAAAAAAAAAACCCACTAGGAAAAAAGAATCGTGGGCTGTAATTAATGAAAACTATGAGAAACCTGTACAGTCACTCACCATCTCCCTTAAGAGCAGGGGGATCAGCTTGTTTGGCAAAGAAACGGACTGGAATCGCAGGAGTCTGCTGGAGGGTGATTTGGGTACCACAAAACTGGATGTAAAAGGGGAAACAATAAAAATAAAAAATAAGTAGAGAAACAGAAAAAAAATAACTAACAGTTGCATGGACAGTATATTATAACCGAGGTAATCAAGTATATGCACGAATATTCTCAAAGACCCACATATTGTACTATATTATGCACATATTTACCCAAACACACACGTGAGATTGAATTCTGGAATTTGAATATCATAGAGCTTTCTAACACTTAATACAAAACTAAGAAAAACACTAGCATGTGGTAAAAGCCCAAAAAGCACTGGCTATGAAGAGAATGGAGGTCAGGTTTAGTCCCTTGCATCACCACACACTCCAGGGTAGTAAGTATTGTCTTAAATCTTATTGATCAGACAATAGATTAAACAAACATATTTGTTTCTCATGCCACCTTTGTAAACCACACAAACAAGCACACATACAGGAGACCATTAATGCTTGTGTAACCATCCTCTAAATCACTTTCTTTACTTGCCTTTAAAGCATTCATAACAAAAATCATTACTTTTAGAATCCCATTACACCTCCTTATATTTCACACAACGACGAAAACCCCCTATATTGTTCCCCCTCCACAGTATTGTTGCCATGCCGCTTCTCTTACCCATTTGTTCAGGTTCTTCTTGGTTCGTAGACAATATCAAAGAGTTGAGTCTCTAACACAGATAAACCCGCTGACTCGCAACATTGTCAATCGGTAAAGATTTCTCCTAACCAAGCAAAACATGATATAAAAGCTTCAAATTTACATTTAAAAACCTAAACCGTCCATCATTTGTTACGCTAACAAAATCCTAAACTTCTAAATATTAGACAGATCTTCCATTAACCTCCAACACTCACTCTAAAAATAACAAGTTCTCACGTCAAAATAATGCCCTCAAAATCATATTCAATTACCCAAACCATCAAGACTTGCTGAAATCCTTAACGCACAGTTTGGTTAACTACAAAATGTAAGAAATGAAAAGAAACTCAGCGACAGAGTCACGAACTATTTATCGTTTGAGATCTAAGAAAATATTCTGTTTGGTTTCCACAAGAAATTGCATTTCTGGGGCAGCCAAACAGTGTCGAAGTTATAAATGGTCAGGAAACCAGCAGAATCTAATGGAATCGAGAATGAGAGCTACGGCTTGGTCAACCAAATCGAAGAGCTCGGGCAGATTAGAGAAGTGCAGACACATACCGATCGCAAATATAACTACCTGTTTGGATTTGGACAAGAGGCGGGACGAGAAGGCCATGATCGGAGGATCAGCGGCGTCGTCTTCCTCTTCTTCTCCGAGTTGCCGGTGGGTAGGGTGAGCTTGGTTTTTTGTCTGCGAGGCGTCTAAATGAGAGTGTGAGACCTGCGTGAGAGGGGAAGACACTGTGTTTGCCGAGTAGGCTCACCTTGCAAATCCGCCGTTCGATCCTCCAGAGGTGCGAATATCAAACAAAACACGCGTCTCTTCGTTGTGTTTACAGAACATAGTTTTAATTAAAATTATTCTAAACAATAATTCAAACAAATTAAGATTGTAAAATCATATCTAATCTAAAAATAAAATTTAGTTTTCCAAAATCTCGCTATGAACGTTATTTTGTTTAAGCATTACACGTTAAAAGGAAATTTTAGAAATAAGCTTTTCTTTTTGGTTTGTTGAATATGCAAATAATATGAATAAAGTTATTTCCTAAGCTATATTTGTAACTTTAAACATGGATATGTCCTCTGTTATCACAATAAAAATAAGGGGTAAATGTAAAATTGGTCTTTGTGCTATACGCAAAAATCGATTTAGTCATCGCGATATGAAAATTATAAATTTAGTCCTTGTGATTTCAGAAAATGATAAAATCAGTCCTTGATGGAAGACCAACTACAAACGAAAATAGAATTACAGAGACTAAATTTATATTTTTCATATTACGGGGACTAAATCGATTTTTACTTATAGCACATAGACTAATTTTGTATTTATCCGTAAAAATAAAAATTGGTTATACTTGAACCCGTTTGTCGGGCATCCAAACAAATTTCTTGCATGGTGTTCTTTAAGATGAAGAAAAATGTTATTTAGAAGAAAGATATCCATTTCTCTTGCAAGAATGGGAATGGTGAAACCCGGGTTCATTTGGATTCAATAAGATCTTAATAGGTTTTAATAAATGGTTCACATTCAATCACTGGATTAGAGACTTTTATGGACGGATTAGATCAAATTATTCAAAATAAAATAATTGAAAAAAAATGAGGCAGTGAACCCTTAATAGACTAATTAACTCGATTGAGACAGTCAAGTAACTTATTAATGAGATTAAAAAAAAAATGAGAGCGACCTATTAGGATTTGCTGTGGCGGAGACTTTGTGCGGTGCATGCATAGGTGCCCTAAAATCTAGGCAGTTTTCAGATTGGCAAAGGGTTCGCTTAGTCAGAAGTAAAATTTTAAAGCTGTTAAAATTTTAGGTATTGGGGTTGATGAAAAAGTGAGGAGAAAGAATGAAAAAGTTTGTAAAAAAATATAAGAGTTGGTAAAAAAAGTGTATGAAAATTGATGAAAAAGTGAAGAGAGAATATTTTGTAATGATCATAAAATTTTAAGCTGTTAAAATTTTGTTATGCAAACATTGCCTAAGTTGGGGTTGGGGTCATCGTCCCACCACCGTCCACATATGTGATTTTCTGCATATTCTGCAGACGGAGCCGGACCACCTATTTTTCTGTGCTTCATGAATCACCTATTTTTCTGTAAATTCAACATGCAAACAAGTGGTGACATAGAGCTGCAGTACAAGGGACCAAGAAGAGAGGTGTAATTGGCAATTCGCTCAAACAAGTTAACGAGAACCAATTGTGAAGGCAATGTGGATGGTTTGGAAGTGTTTCTTGAAGACCAGTGAGTACAGCAAACAGAACAAGGAAATGGTGGTAACACGCTGCTATTCTACATGATTTAGCATTAAGAATTCCATCAAGGATGGAATCAAAGAGTAAACAGGTGATATCCGTGATATAGACGGAGTTTTAAGGGCTTGATGAATTACTAAATACGGATTTCAACTAAGCACCCCTACATGACAGAAACCAATGCAAGCATACCAAAATTGTGGTTTCCCTAAGATCCCAATATATATATCAGTTTAAAAATGTGAAGCAGCCTATGCAAATATGAAATGCATTAGAAACACGAAAACCATCATATCGGAAGACTTTGAGAGGAAAAAAATTATTATCATACATCACTGGCTAATTAATCCATTGTAAAAAGTTGATATCCAACTTCATAGTTCTTGTACAAACTATTTACTCTGGTTTCAGTGGTTATACACATAATTTCACATCTCTGCTGCAAAGGATTTACCACAACCACATGTTTGAGTCGCATTTGGGTTCTTGAAGGAGAAGCCTCCACCAATTAGAGCCTCACTGTAGTCCAACTGCATCCCAAATACGAAAAGAAGGCTCTTTGGATCACAAACTGCAAAAAAAAACAATAACAAAAGTGAAAAGTAAGTGATCTTTTAAAACAACCACAATAGAAAGATTAAAAGATGTTGGGATTGTGTAAAATAATATAGTGGAAGTAGGGGTATTCTGGTATTTTCTATTTCTTAAGTGGCATTCTGGTATTTGACATGTATCTAGACAGTTTGGTATTTGGATAACCTGCTATCAACCACACAAACAACCACATCTCATGGACACTTGTAGATCAATGAAAAATAGAATTGTATCTGTACCTAACTCAGGTGTATAGAAGTTCATCTTCATGAATGACACGCTGACTTCCAGGAGTTAAAAGCAATATGGTCATATTATGATATCAGTTTGGGTAATACAATAAAACTACTAAGAGCGATTTGACGGAACCCCGTGCTGTTCATTTTAACTAATCCTGAGATCGTGCTAAACTCAGTTTGCTGATATACCACAAGATTATTATTGAGACATTATAGTTGCAATCCCATGTCTAAGTATTATTGGCAAGGTTCCAATCCGGAACTGGAAAGGTTATAATCCTGGAAGTATAGCCAGAAACAATGGGACAGAGTTGGAAGATTTCATTGATGACCCTTCAACCATTTTGCCTTGTGCAAGCGATCCACCATCATGTTTTATATTTCCTTTTCTGATAAGTGTTTTCTTAAGAAACATTAGAGCCAATCAATCAAGTTAGAGGTAAGAACATAATACATTGATCAAAAGCCAGAAGCACTCATCATACAATCTATAAAATTGGCTCTACTTCATATACTTCACAGTCCTATTTTCATATTGCATTCTCATCATTTTTCTCTAACTTTCGCATATATAAAATCTTCACTTATTGACATCATAGACCTTCCCTCCTAGCTATCCCTAAAGCTGCAGCCTTGAAATCATAAAGATGTATCCGAATTCCCCACCCAAACAAAGTCTTGGATTTGGGCCATATCAGACCCTCAGCTTGACAGTTTTTGGGACACCCACCCTCACTTACATGGATCATTGCCTACTGGTCTACCTATAAGTCATGAACAAAGGCTGACACCAGTATTCTATACATCATGGCACAAACCGTTTGAACTGTACATCAACACAAGCAAATGAGAGTATAAAGGTTTACCAATCACAAAGCCATTATATTCGACGATGGAATCATCTGGTCGTGCATTTGATCTATTTTCAAACTCCATTGTATATGACATGCCAGAGCATCCACCCTGCTTAACACCAATCCTCAAGCACAAATCTTCATTACGCTCAGAACTCATCTTGTTCAAGTGCTTTAATGCATTATCTGTAAGCGAAATTGCAGATGCAACGGCCTCGGATGTACGTGCAGCTGAAACATGGGACAAACTGATGAAAGTTATAATATATATATATATATATATTACACAATTAATAATGAATACATATATAGATATAGGTAATTGCAATGCTGACTGCTTTGGAGTCTATCAGGAGTAGAAACCCAAGAAATGACAAATTTCAGCTATATCCAACAAACTTCTTTAGAAGAAAGAAATTAACCTAGCAGACTTGGTATCCATCCCATGAAGTAGAAAAGTTGAATTTCCAGGTTTAAGGCATTTTAAACAAGCTGTATTACTAAAGTCATAAGAAGAATCTATAGGTCCTTTTTTATGCTAGCCTTCCAAGGAAGAGTACAATACGTCACAGGCACCAGTCAACACAGAAATGAAACAGTCCTAAATCCTGTAGCCACGGGAATAGAACACTCCTAAAACTGGTACCTCCCATGATCCATGCAATCGAAAACCACCAGAGCTCGGCATATATCATCCCCATCTAACTCTTTTTATAAGTACAAAAAGCGGATGAAATAGATTTGAAAAAGAAAGACAGAACCCACCATAGAGTTTAATCAACCAACAAAGGGATATATATCCTCCTTGTAGTTGAGCAAGGTTTCCTAGAAAGTTGGATATTTGACTTCTAATACATAGCCTACAATTGATTATACCCATTTCAGTTTCACGCAAACTGACCATTTACAAGATTAACCACTCATCCATACTATACAGCCGGGGGGGGGGGGGGAATAGATAATAAAGCAGAAGAAAAGACCAACCAAAATTTTGGTAGACGCGCGTCATACTAAATAACGAAAACAAACAATCAACAATCACATAGCACATAGATGCAATTAGAATAAGAAAGCAAAGAAAATATGAAATTTTAGCCTACATATATACACGAGTAATAAAAAAAGACTACCTGAAACTGCAGCTGCTCGAATTGAGATGGGTTTCCGAGCGTTAAGTTTTAATTGAGAAAATCCAAAATAAACAGAATTTCGAGGTGAAGAGGTTGATGTTGGGTTCCGAGGTTGAGGAACAAAAGAGGGGCAACGGGCGGTAATTGCAGAGAACGCCATTCGAGAGAACGGGAACGATTTTTTTTTTCTGTTATGTTGGCGAACGAGAAATATATGGACAACTGATATTTTTCAGGTGGACGATGCTAGAAAATAATCAGAAGATCTTGGCCGTTGAAAGTCCATAGAGTATTTGTTGATTGCTTGCTGCCGTTTCAGCAAGGTTCGAAGGAGATCGGACGGTGAAGGTAAATTCTCTTGGATGAGCTCGACTGGTGAGTGGTCCTCCTCCAACGTTTTGTTCTTGTATTTTATTTTTTCTTATTTTCAAAGTGTCAAGTGTTTTCAAGTCTTTTAACTGCGACCACTACAAACTTCAGATGATAGTTAATAAATTATAATTTTTTTCTAAGTAAAATCAGCATTCAAATTAAACTCAACTAAACATAGTTTCGAAGACGCCTAAAAAATCTAGAGCAAAGTATAATGAAAAGATAAATGGATAAATACAAAATCAATCTTTGTGGTATACACAAAAATCGAATTAGTCCTCGTGATAACAAAAATATAAAATTTGTCTCCCTGATTTCACAAAAGCATATAATCAGTCTTTGATGGAGGAAGAACTAATTTTATGTTTTTGTTATTACGAGGACTAATTCGATTTTTATGTATATCACAGGGACTGATTTGCATTTATCCCAAAGATAAAGCAACCGACCTTGGGCTGGTGGTAGATTATCACACAATCTTCGTAAAAGCAATCAAAGTCTGTCATTAACCTCCAACTTCCAAATATCAGAGTTGTCATAGAATAATTTCGATTGAAAATAGAGATGATTATGCTGCATTCACAAGTTGTCTAGACCATAAACAATATCGATCCAAGTATTCTCTAATTTGTGTTGCTTCCCCCACATTAGCTCGAGCAAATAAAATTATGTCGTTTGCGAATTGCAAATGTGAGAGTGACTAGCATGTACGAAACAGTTTTATTCTGTGAATTCTTCCTGTAAAATCAACCTCAACAAAGCTTTAGAGCACATGATAAAAAGAAATGGTGAAATGGGATCTCCTAGGCGTATCCCTCTTCTTGCATGAAAAAATCCATAAGGATTCTCATTAATTAAGCAAAATAGAAAACCAAGAGGCTGCGATAGATTGTTATACAAAAAATATGCTCCTCTCCAAATCCAAACTGCTACATGACTTTCAGAATAAATTTTCATTCCAATCAATTGTATGTCTTTGCCATATCAAGTTTTATAGTCATTAGACCACCATTCTCCTTCCTTTGTTTTATAGAATGACAAAATTATAAAGGGTTAATTACAAGAAACCCCCATGAACTTGTATGTCAATATTAAATACCCATTGGACTAAAAATCGTTACAACTCGGCCCCATCTCTTATGTGGCACGTTGCAATTCGGCTTTTCACCTAGATTTAGCTTTAAAGCTCACGTTTTCCGTCACACGTGCAGGGCACTTGACACCCAGACCACACGAACTTACCAGATTGCCCCTCATGCCCTAACTCTTCAACTAAACATCAAAACCAATCTTCGATGCGGTGTGTTTTGACCCTATGCCCCCATTTACTCGTCTTCAACTTCTGTCGGGAGTGTTTCTTCGTCGCTGTCGGAAATCCACGAACAAGAGTGCAGTTAGGGTAAAACGCTTCTTCTCGGATTGGCTAAGGTAAAACGCTGACCTTTATTGTGTTTCCTTTACTTATTTTCACTTGACATTGTTGTTTGCGAATCTGTTTAATGATATACCCATGCGGCTAAATTTGAAATCTTTGTTTTCGTAACACCTTAATAGTAGCCAACATGTCAGAATTAGCGTTGGTCTACTCAATTTCTATCAAGTATAAACCACTGATGATTTGGCCATAGTTTGAAAATTGTTCGGCTCCTTTCTAATGATACTATGAAGTCACTCAACACTAACTGATTAACAAGACTTAACCCACACATCAAATATGTTAACTTTTTTCTGTGCATTTGGAGTGGGGAGGAAGGGGAAGGGGCTTTGGAAAACCACATCCCTACCTTTCTCTTTTTCTTTCACGTTTTTCTCTATATTTTCTTGTCCTCTCCAGAGAACCTCTGGCACATATAACATGTGTGATGTGTCTATTATTCTATTCTATTCTATTTAAACATTTGTTTTCCTAAAAATCTTCCCTTAAAAATGATTTAAACTCAAAATTAGATTGGTATGGAAAAATTATTTGTAGTCTGCAACATGAGATTAAGTGCTTTAGTTAGGGTATGACATCTTATACCAGTAATTGTTTCCTTGTTTCCAAACTAAGATTAAGTGTGATGTGCTACTGCTAATTCAGGATTTTGTTCAATCAGATTAAGTGATGTGCACTTCCAATAGTGGTTCCAGCTCTTGGGTTACAGACAGTGGGGCAAATTCTGGCAGCCTTCAATGTTTCTGCGGAGTCACGACCTACTTGAAGACGTCATATACCGAGCACAATTTCAGACGTCGATTTTATAGTTGTCTAAACTATAAGATTAAACGCGAGTATGGTTTTTCGCTTGGTTTGATCCTCCGATGTGTGAACATGAGAAGAATGTGTTGAAACGCATGCGAGATAGGCAAGAACATTTAAATGTCAACCAGAAGAACATTGAAATCTTAAAGGAGGACCTGAAAAGCTTAAAGGAGGATAATGAAAGCCAGAAGGAGGAGATTGGAAGCCTGAAGAAGGAGATTGAAAATTATGGCACTGTTGTAATTAAATATAAGCTCGTTGTGTTTTTTGTGTGCATTATGTTAGTAGTTATAGGGATTTTGATGTTGTAGACCTGAGACCCTAGTTTTTGTAGTACTCATGTCCTTTTGATTGTGTAATTTGACATGAGACCCTATGTTAGTAGTTGACGGCTACGTTTGATGTAACTTGTTTCCTTTATGGTTACCATTATGTTTGTCTTTTGTAACTTAGTTTGGAATGTGACAAAAATTTGACTTCAGGTGCTGGTGCTTCATTTTGGTTTATTACCAAATTCAAAACATAAAGAATGTGTTGTATAACATTTCGGTTTCTTTCATAATTGTTACATTAGTTGCCAACTTATTTGGCCTAAAAAAAACTGTTATATAACATATCAATGAAGAAACTTTTCCACCTGTTTTAATTGCAAGCAAACATAACATGTCTTAAAAATACATTCAAATGCTGAATCAGTTTCATTAAATACATCCAACTAGTTGAACCGGTTTCAACAAATACATCCAAATAGCTCAACCATTAACTACATCCAGCTTCAAAATAGACAATATCCATAGTTATAACACGACATCGATAAGATTTAAACTCCACGAAACACAGCTATTTGGGCTTCACAACCACCTCAAAAAAATACATACAACCACAACCAATACATACAGCCCAAAACAGCAATGACAGCTCAACCAATACATTGTAGCCCAAAACATACATACAACCCAAAACACATTTGACAGCCCAACCAATACATACAGCCCCAAAACATCCATACAGCCCAAAAATCTACTATACATATGTCCAACAATATCCACAAAATCACTTCTTTCTCAGCCCGCTATCATCCCCCTTCCCTTTCTTCATCTTCGCCTTCCTTGAGTCATCAGTTGCATGTATTTCGCTTCCCTTCCCTCTTTTGTTGCTTCCCATTTCCTTCTGAATTACTTGATTGGGCTGATCCGTTTATGACCTAGCAACTGGATTTGTAAGGTCAATGAAGAGTTGTCGAGGAAGCCCCAAGGTCCTTGTCACTCCTCTTAAATGATATGAGCTTCGAGTTCGAATTGCAACACACCCAACAGGTGTTGATGTGGCTGCAGTTGATGGGCTGCTTCTGCTTCTTCCCTAGCTACTCGACAGCGTCGAGGGGCTAGACCTTCCCCAACTAGGGGGCAGCGCGATGCCGACGCATATATGTGGAAATTGAAAAATGTAAATCATTCAGTTTCAAGTCATTTACTTAAATAAAATGTGCAAACAGTTTGATACAAACTAAAACAGAAAAATTATAAAACACTTACAACATCCGTCGTCATAGCTGAACCAACGACGTAGAATGATCCAGCTTGTGATGCGGGAAACTGTTATAACACTTATATTAATAATAAAACCAAACATGTAACTAAATTAGATTAATTGTACAAACCTCAGGTGGATTAGCCTGAGGCTGCTCGGTAGGGGCCTTTTTCTTCTTGGATTCCTTAACATTGTGCCCCTCTGTGCCACACTTGGAGCATTTGATGACAGTTCCAACCCAGCTGAGCCTAATACGACTTTTTGGCTCATCTGTGCCCATCCTCCTTAACTTCTTTGGCGTTCCAGGCTGCACTTGTACTTTTGGAGGTTCAATAGGATCTTGTAGTGCCCACTCTCATTGTTCTTCACTTGGCATTGGGTTAATCATAGGCCCATATGTCTCCACGTTGTAGCAGCTGTCAACATAATTCTCGGGCTTCCCCCCATTGTAAAATATTGCTGAAATGGCATGGGCGTAAGGTATGTCAGTCAGGTCCCACCGTCTACATCCGCATGTCTTCTCTTTGAGATTTACAACGTACTGTCTCCGTCTATGCTCCACCTCACATAACTCATTCCCAGCGTATGTGAAAATACAGTCAAATGACTCAACTCCATTTCTATCAAGCTTCTTCAGGATGGCTGGACATAACCTCTAATCCATCTTATGCATCCCTTCCCTCTTCATCTGATACCTCCGTATTAGCTTCTTTCTAATACACTCCATCATTGTGACTAGGGCTGTACACCAAACCGGTCGGACCGGCCAACCCGGACAGAAACCGGACCAGTTTTGGCCAAACCAGACCGAGACCGGTATAATCCGGTCCGGTTCCGGGTTACCCATGTGGAAAACTGGAACCGGACCGGAGTATACCTCTCCAAACCGGCCCAAACCGGTAATCGGCCCAAAATGACATGGTCCAACCCCAAAACCGGCCCAAAATGGACTGTCCCAAACCGATCTAGACCGACCCAGACAGGACCGATGAAACTGAGAACCTGACCAGACCGAAAGAGTGACCGGTCCGGTCCGGTATACATACCCTACAAAATGTCCGGTTTGGCCGGCCGGACCGGACCGGCCAATGGACCGCCCTAATTGTGACGATGGGTTTATCATGTGCCTCCATGATATACGCGTTAAAACACTCTGAGAGGTTGT
This sequence comes from Myrica gale, assembly GCA_963930655.1. NCBI lineage: Eukaryota > Viridiplantae > Streptophyta > Magnoliopsida > Fagales > Myricaceae > Myrica > Myrica gale. Next base: position 20,182,538 of record OZ005604.1, on the reverse strand, counting down.
TCAAGAGGATATCTGACTTCGAGTAAAAGGGAAAATGGGACATTATCCATAGCGTTGGGTCAACCTTCATCAGCCAATTGAATGAATCTTCACTCAGTGCTTTGAGTATCATCATTTCAGCCTGAAATTCAGCAACAATATATGCTGAGGCTGCTGCCCAGAGACGGTCCTTCAGTAACTGTCCACGATGCCCTTCATCTCTAAAATTGTCGTACAAGTGACGTACGCAAATTCGATGGTCAGTTGTAGGAAGGACTTCGTTGAAACTTGAAATGAGGCCCTGCACCATCAAGTGGGTTCGCATTGTAAGCAATCTTCAAGTATAGGGGAATATGCAAGGTCATATCTCTTAATATGCATATTGACTTGTAATGTGCTGTTTCTAATATGCAAAGTCAGTTTGCATTATGCAGTATAATTTCTTTAGAGTCACAAAAGTACAACTTCCAAGCCAATCGATTCAAATACCCAAACAATATCTTCTGTGGATTGTAAAAGCCAAACTATAGTTTCTATAAGAAATTAATATCATGTTCATATCAGTTAAACAACTAGCCTAGTGACTGTACACATTTTGATAAGGAGGAAATATTTATGTCCCATCTCATGCTTGGCAAACTAACCTTTACATACATCATCAATGATTTGTCCTACCATGTTCACTTCACACTCCAAACCTTTTCTGCTTCAATTACCAGCTCAAAGAAACTAAAAATTACAATGTCCTTTTGTTTTAAGAAACGTCAAGAATTCAAATAATTTATAGAACTAGACAAGAGAAACAAGTCTTAGAAGCCATCAACTAAGAAATAACCTATTCATCTGAACATAATATTCAATCCAAGTGCAGACCATAAAAAAGAATTGGACAAGCCAATTTTCTAACATTCTGATCATCTATTCATGTGAACACAAGAATTGAACACCATATGCAGTACCAATTTGCAATTAGTAATATGCAATCTGAATTGCACAATATTCAGACCCAAAGGCAACACATCAACATCTTGTTTGTAAAGTGTAAATTCAGATTTCAATATGCAATATCAAATTGTATGCCGAAAAAAATATTAACTGTCTAGCATATATATGAATGCAAAGTCAGATTTAACTATAACTAAATAAATTGAATGTCGAACTAAAAAAATACAAAGTGTCCATCATATATATGAATGCAAAGTCAGATTTAAAGTGTTCGGCATATATTATGGCAAAGTCAGATTTCATTATGGAATATCAATATGTAAGGTGAACAATAAAAATACTAAAATCCTTATCTGATAAACTAAAATGGAAATGGACACTTGAAGATTAAATTGGTTACCTTTTGCCGATTTGATATGAACGTCCAGCCGTGTGGGAGATTGGGCTCAAGATCGGATACTAGGATGTGCAGAAACCATGACCAGTTATCCTCCAGCTCCTCATCCACAGCAACAAGGGCAATGTGATATATATTGTCATTGTCATCTTGGCCAACAACTACTAATAATTGACCCTTGAAAGAGCCTTTCAAGAAACAACCGTCAACGCCAATGAGTGGCCTGCAGCCAGTCTTGAAACCATCGTACATGGCCGCCATAGAAAAGTATATACGCTGAAACGATGGCTTCATCTCCCTGATCGGCCTTTGAACCCTCAAAATTACACAAGAACCCGGGTTCGTATGCCACTACGCTGCACAATAGTCTCACAGTCTCGTGTACTGTTCTTTATGCATCCCCCATATCTCCGTATTTGCACGTTTCTTTGCCCTATACATCTTGCACCGACTAACGTCAACTTTCCACGCTCGCTTCATCTCTCCCCTTATAGCACCAATAGGCCATTCAGGATTGTGCATGAAATGCTCCAAGTACTTTGTTGATATCCATTTGAGTGTTTTTATAACTATACTCTGTAGTTGCAGCGTTCTCGTTTGCATTGTACTACCACCCTATCTCGGTCATTCTTTGCCCAATGCAAGTCCTTGCCAACATGTATATTGGCCTCCCGTACTGCCTCCCTAAACATTTCAACTGAGGAAAATTTCATCCTTAGCTCCAACTGTGGGCTGGCCATAAACTTCTCCTTAAACACCAGAAATTTCTCGCCTTGAACTTCTTGTTGCACATTTCCTTCCTCATCCTCGTCCTTCGATGGTGAAACCAAATCTTGAATGTTCTCGGGCTCTTTCTCCAGTTCTACACCCTCCTCCCCTTGAATAGGTTCTTCATCTTCATTAATTTGACGCTGATACCCACTAGTGGCACTATCACCTCTATCCTCAATGACATCTTCTTCCCCACTAACTACTTGATCACAAAACGAATCTGGTAGTGGACTTTCAGGAGGTTCTTCGTAATCTTCAGCAACTTATTTCTCTTTCTCCTTATAAGCTTTGTCAGTACCCCCTTTCTTAACCACGGGCAGCTTAAGTCTTTTCCTTTATTGTTGTTGTTGGGCAGCTTCATCTACAAAGCCAACCAAGTACAAAATAATTGTATTATGACCCTATGACATGTCACCATCTCCAACATGTCCACATATGACAATATCAGCACCAACCCTTCGTCAAGTGACTTTCCTGGATGAGCGTGGTACATCAAGTCACCCTGAGTATATCCGTACTCAGTACATAACGTTTAAGCTCAAAGAATGAGAGAAAGTACATATCCTAAGGCTCGTGGTGCAACGCCTTCTTGCCTCCAAGGTACTCAGTGTGTGGCATCCTCCGAAACTGTCCCTCGTAGTTTACCTCGAACAACACAAATTTGGTTGTCATTGGTAATGACCTTGCAGAGTTATAAAACAAAGCAAAACATGCGTTTAACAAACTAACAACAAGTAAATGACAATAAACTAAAACTAATGCTGGAAATGAAATTAGTTACTAATAGTACAATGACTTATAGGTGTACCTAAACAACAATGACTTCTATTTAAACAAACTAACAACAAAGACTTGTACTTAAACCTAAACAGACTTCAAACTAGAACAACAAAGACTTCAAACTAAAACAGCAAAGACGTCAATGACTTCTATTTAAACAAACTAACAACAAGCTTTTATCTAAACAACAATGACAATAAACTGACTTTCAAACTGAAAATGAAATGAGTTGCTAACAGCACAATGACTTATAGTTATACCTAAACAACAATGACTTCTATTTAAACAAACTAACAACAAAGATTTATACTTAAACCTAAACAAACTTCAAACTAAAACATCAAAGACTTATACTTATACTTAAACAACAAAGACTTCAAACTAAAACAACAAAGACGTCAATGACTTCTATTTAAACAAACTAACTGCAAGCTTCTATCTAAACAACAATGACAATAAACTGACTTTCAAACTGAAAATGAAATGAGTTGCTAACATCATAATGACTTATACTTAAACAACAATGACTTCTATTTAAACAAACTAACAGCGAAGAGTTATACTTATACTTAAACAGCAAAGACTTCAGTGACTTATATTTAAACAGCAAAGACTTATACTTAACAAACTAACATCAAATTAAATTCTCTACTTAAGCTGAAATGACTTACACTCAAACAGACTCAACCAAAGGCCGCAAGCAGGTCAAACAGCTCTTCTAAGATGCAGAATGCACACTGCATTACCTAAGATGTATAGAATAATAGAAGTGGGCTTCACTAAAAGCAACTAAATAAAATGTCTCTACATTGTTTGCAATTACAAAAACTTAAGTGACCAACAAAATTAATATACTTTAAATTTAATCTAGCAGTTAGCATAATTTGACTCAAAACCCTTGGTCTAACGTATCAGTTAGCATAATTTGACTCAAAGCTAATAATATATACCCATTGGATAATGTGGAATGCCAGAATTTTTATATTATACTTTATTATTGCAACATTCTGTTGTCTTATCTTACAGTTGTACATAGGAAACTATAGTGTTTACTTTGTTGCTAAGGTTACCTAAAATATGAGACTAAAGGAAAAAACAGATAAAGACAATAGTAGATGAAGACAATAATGGATAAAAGACAAAAACAGATAAGGACAATCATATAGACATACTATGACAGACACAAACAGAGGAGAATGTGCTTTTAAAAACAAAAGTAGTAAGCTTCCCGTGTGGTCCCCCTCATTCACTTCAGATCTCACGAAAAAAGGACAGACCAAGACTCCATTCTATGGTCCCCCCACACCCATTCACATGCATCTACACTAAACGAAAATATTCATTCTCCGTGTGGTCCCCCCTCACCCACTCACACTTATATCTAATACAAACGATAGAGATAATAGCAAAAGACATTAACTTGTCACCCATAGCAAAAGACATTAACTTGTCACCCACTGACCCAACATAAAGCACCACATTCTCACCCATTTGCAAAACTACTATAAGAAGAGCAATAACATACGATTTGGGCGGAAAAAAATGTAAAGACCATACCTTCAGACGGAGATGAGTTCAACAACAACGAAATGTGTCTTTTTTGCTTTGGGAGACCACGCGAAATCACAAAGGCGTTCTTCAGACCGAGATGATTTCAGACGGAGATGAGTCCAGATGCAAATGGGTTTGTCTTCGGGGGCAAGGTAAGTGAGAGTTGGACGTTTTTGACAAACGCACCCAAAATGTAGAGTTTTGGTTAGGGCACGGAGGGGAATTAATTAAAAATTCTAACGGTTAGTTATGTCAAAACGCACCGCATCGAAGACTAGTTTTGATGTTTAGTCTAAGAGTTAGGGCACGGGGGCAATCTGGTAAGTTCGCGTGGTCAGAGTGTCACGTGCCCTGCACTTGTGTCGGAAAATGTGAGCTTTAACACCAAATCTGGGTGAAAAGTCGAATTGCAACGTGCCACGTAATAAATGAGGCCGAGTTGTAACAATTTTTAGTCCATGTGGTATTTGAGATTGACATACAAGTTCATGGGGTTTTTTTGGTAATTAACCCAATTATAATTATTTAAGTGCAGTTGTTTTAGAACTATAAGATAACTGGCAGGGGCTATTTTAGAATTTTATTAGAATTGTCATTGTGATGGAAAGGAGAATAACGGGTTAATTGGAAAATTACATCGAATTAGCTGGTTAATTGGAAAATTTGAGTCTTTAAGGAGAAATTGCATGAGATGATAATTTGGAGAAAAACATGATCTACTTTTGTAACTTTTTTGGCAAGTTTAAAAGATTTCTGGTCGTACCTGCATAGATCATCTCCAAATGAAATTTAAAGCTCAACAAATAAATATAAAAGGAAAAACAAACAGAACTGGAAAGAGAAGAAAAGAAAACACACCCTTCAGCAAAATGACATCCAAACTGTATTCAAATAACTGGAACTGCCACCTTGCAGCAGACAAAGATGCTTTCATATTCCTTTCAGTATTAGAATAATTTCGTAGGTTTTGCGTCACAATAACTTGATTGTTTTGTCTCTTATAGTAGCAAAATGAAAACCTTATATCTATATTGATTAATGAATTAATACATGAAAAGAAAAAAATTATCACGCTGACTTTTACCACCAAAATATTTAATCCTGATCACAAAAGTCATGAAAGAATTATATATCTCCCCCCAGAAGCTTGAAATAGGTATTTCCAATCCTTGGCGACCAACTTTAGCACGCACAAAATCTTGTCTGCTCAATATCTGACAGAGATTCTTGGATGCCCTGGAAGTAACTGCAAAATGAACATGGAAGGGTTTGAAGATATAAATGGAAAAAAGGCAAAAGATGTGGAGAACTTAGAATCTGAGCTTTGTGAACTCCAATGGCGCAGCTAAAGTAAATGATAAGTTTAGTTTAAGTGGATGCAGAGCTGATATGAGCGTTTTAAGAATGGCTCAAAAGTGAAGACATTTAGCCTCCAGGATTAATACTTACTTGTCCAGCTCGCATCCTTGTTCATTAGCTAGTGCAGTTCTGGCAACACTCAGAAATGCTTCATCGACATTGTAGCCCTCTTTTGCTGAGGTCTCAAAGTAAGGTATATTTCCCTTGGAAGCACACCAATCCTCAGCTCGCTTTTCAGAAACCTGCACCGCTGGTTGCCTTAAAAATCATATGCCAAGAACAAATGCAACAAGTGTTAGAGATGCAGCCATGTCCATACCACTCTGCTGCTTCCACCATCGACGTCAATCTTATTTCCAAGCAGTATAAAGGGAAAGTTGTCGGGTGCAGCTGGATCTGCCTGGTGTCAAATGAAGATCAGTGCATTTCATAATCAGAGAAGCAGGGTAAGAGATGGATTTTTGCACACAGAGTGGCTACAACATCTATCGCATATTTTCAACATTCCTTGCACATCGAGTAGCAGAAAAAGCATCAGAAGTTAATCAAGTAATCCTTTGTTGGTTAAAGGTAGTATCTCTACTGATAATCTACGCAGATTTAGAGAAATATGCTCCATACAAACTGCAAGCTTTAAAGACAAGTCATTGTTTTGCACAAGTATGATATTTGGGCAGGTTGTCAAGAATGTCAGAGCTTCTAGTTACCATATTATCCAAAGAAGGGAAATTCACAGTTAAGGAGGGAGGCTCTTGATTTTTCACAAAGTTCCTGAGACTTGCCTTGGAGTACTTTCTTTGATCACGACATTTTTAGCAGAGTAATACGAAATAAGGTCTTCAATAATTATGGACACATAGAAAGCAAATGAAGCTAACTAGAGAGGCATCGTCAAACCTGTTTGAGAAACTCTTCACGCCAAGTGTTCAGCGATTCAAATGATTTAAGTACATTTACATCGTATGCTAGAACACAACATTCTGAGCCTCTGTAAAATGCAGATCCTAGACTTTGAAACCTTTCCTGCCCTGCTGTATCCCAAATCTGCCAAACAATTCAGTCAATCAATTTCACCATCAGCTAAAATAGAGAAAAAGAATGAAACAGAATGCTCTTTTCATGAATCGTCTACCTGTAAAGTGACCTGTTTGTCGTCTATCTGTAGTTCTTTTGTGACAAAATCAGCACCAATGGTAGCTTTATATTGTTGGCTGAACTTCTTATAGACATATCTGATTTAAGTAGTTAATGAATCACACAGCCCACTTGTGGCTTTCTCAATGCAGTAACCTCAAATGTAATGCATGTATGTGCGGCGCATGTGTGACCCCATTGTTGAAACCCAGTTGATAAGTATCTGTAGTTCTTTCCGTATTCATTAGGCCTACTATCAACCAAATGAGGTGAGAGCAAGAATACAAAGAACCCAGTTAAGGTCCTCATTCATATTCAGCAAGCTACTACGAGAGAGTGACAAGTTTTTCTTTCTTTCTTTTGGGTGCGGATATAATCATCAACCTACTCCAATCAGCGTGCACTTCCAGTCTATTCTATAGTATGAGATCCTATCTTTCTACATCAAATCCATTGATGGGCAATAAATAACGTGGAGGAGACTTTCTGGAAGCACAAGTTTTTCTACTTAGCTTTCCAGTTTCAATCGATATAATGATCAAAGCCTCCACCTACCCTTTTGTCACCTCCACATCCAGTACCGCCTTTACCCACTACTGACCAACACCATTCCTGTTGTTGTTGTCGCCCACTATATGTTATGCATCAGTGATGAGTGATGCCCAAGCTCTGCATTTTAAAGATTGCGATTTTCCCGTCCCCTAATCTTTAAATAGGCACAATTCGTTGTGAAAGAGGATGTGATAGCTCGTTTGCACAAGGAGAAATAAGAGAAAAGAAGAGCACGGATATGTTGTACACGAATTCGGCCAAAAAGTGAACCATATGGCAAAGGCCATGCATTATTAACTAAAGGATACTGATTCATCAAAGACGTCTTTCCGACCCTGAACATCACCAGCAAAGAAATTGATAACTTCAGGAAAAGTGTCTTAAAATATATGTACAGAACGTAAGAAAAAAAGAAAAACAGAGTACTCAAACCACCAAAAAAGATGTGGTGGGGAAAAAAGAGGAGGAAAAGAAACAAAGAAAGAGTTTTAGATCATACCCACTATCACCAAGGACAATGACTTTTAGCAAGATTCTTTTTCTTGCAGGCGCGTCCATCTGACCTCAAAATTTGCTAGAAAACTTAAGAACAGAGAATTAATCTGAACTGCTATAATTTTCTCGAAGTTCTATTCCAGAAGATCACAGTCACAATGACGACGAAAGAAAAAGGAATGGTGATTTTCGAGGCTGTTCTTGATCCTTCACGTCCCTTTCTTTTCTGGGTACTTCTTTTCTCTACTTTTCCAGTTTCCTCTGTGTTTCAATGATGGCAGGTGAGAGCCATGTGAACTTTTGCCAACCAAAGCCAATGTTACCCGCCAGCGAGGCTGGCTTAAATTTTGTTTTTTTTTTGTTTTCCAAAAAGAAACACACGTACTCAACTACTATCTCGTTGACTATTGGCCTGAGATTGGTGCAGTACGTGCTTTCCTCATTGTATGTTCTGAATATGATTGGGACTGCTTGACAGGTTGTACAGGTTTTGTAACTGGATCTCAACTGCATATTGATTCTTGGACGATTTCTTTTTAATTTTTTCTGGTTTTAAAAAAAACGGAATAAATTTGTTACATTTATTAGAAGTTTGCTCCAATAAAATAACTATAAAATTCTCTCATATAATCGAATTATCGTTTTTCATTTTAAATAAATAAATATTTATTCAATTACTTTTTTTTACATTTTCACTTACTCGAACACCTTAAAATTTTTAGCTCAAACATAACTGCGTAGTCAAAATTGTAGGACTTACATATTTCTCTTTTTCACGTATACATCTATGTAAGCATGTCTAAGTCTAAATCTTCCTCATCCATGATCAAACCGAGAAATCCAACTAAAAAAACTTACATAGGCTTGGTCGCGTGCTTCTTTATCTACAAATGACAAGACACATGGCCGAAGACATGGGGAATTTCTTGTCCTTTTTTTATGTACTGATATCATCAGTAAGAATACAGTTTTTCAGAATAAATGTTAAATATTATGAAGGTTTGAATTACCCGTGCTTATCATTTATGCTTGCGTTTTAGTTAGAGGACCAAAGAAGTCATGGCTTCCACTTCATCGAACGTCCAAAAAAAAACCCAATCGTCCATCGCATGATTGTCAATATATATACATAGGCTAGGAATAGCTGTGGACTGTGGAGCATGTGTTGGGTGGCAGGCTATGCCTTCTTGTACATCTGTAATAATTTGAAGACAGCCATAGCCTGTCTTCTATATTATTTTGTTGGGTTTTTGGGCCGCTCCCTTGGTGTCAAGAGAAATAGTGGTTTGATACTGTCTGAGAATTGTCTTTTTGTAGGGGGAAAAAAAAAAGAGTTTAAGTCTTTTTGTGAACACAAGAACCCAATAAAAAAGCCTTTAGAGTCAGATGGGCTAGGCCTTGGGATGATATTTCAAACCCGGCCGACGGATGAATTGGAATGTTTCTATTCCGATTTTAATTTTGGTATTTATTTGAATCAAATATTTTATTTCAAAAACGAAATTAAATTTTTTAGAATTGAAAATTTTGGTTTTATTATATGAAATTTTTTAATAGATTTTTTTGGACCCTAAAAAACCCAAAAATGTTTTTTTAAGTATTTTGGGCCGAAATTTTACAAAACTTATTTTGTTATACATCATAAATTAATAATAAATAAAATATAAAATAATATTCATCCAAAATTTAAAATAAAAATTCGTCTAAAATAAAATTATAATATTCTAAACTCTATCTAAAATAAAATAAATATTCATTTTGTAGTGGAATGGAAAGTATGGAAAAAAATACATTTTTTGCCCACCAACTATTAAGGTACTGACACATTGCACCTCAATTATCGATTTCGTAATATTTCGCACACCAACTACCATTATTGTATATTTTGCACCCTCTGCTATTAATTTGGATGGAAATTAATATTTTCGTTCATTTTGTGTGTGTATGTAAGTGGTATATTAAACAAATGGAGTGAAAAAGTATATTAAAAAATTATAAAGTTAGATGTATTGTTGTACTCCTATTATTACCTAAATTGTAAATTTTGTTGAGTTCAACTCCACGACCTGAGACCTCAAGAATTGTTTACATTTGAGGAGATTCGAATTTGAAACTTCAATGGGAGCACATCCTTAGACTTCAGATTTTGACCACCCAAGCCAACCCCACAGGGTTAGGGATGTTAGGTTGATTAAACAGATAAATTTTTTTAAAGAATGAATGTTTTATTGAAATGTGAAGAAACACTCGGAAAGCAACAAATATTATCAAATATTTTTCGGCTTTAACAGTAAGACATAAAAAGAATAATCAATTAAATTTATTCAAAATATTAAAGATAATATTATGAGCAAAGAAGTTAAAATTAGAAATAAACAAATCTGTGAAAGAATATAATAATTAATTAAAAAAAAAAGAAAATTGCTAATGTTTATTAAAATCAATTAAAAAAACTGTAAAGGAAAAAAAAAGAAAAAAGCGCCCTTTTATCGATCTCCCTCAACCTCGTGGGGGCCTTCTTGCGCTGCTGCGCACCAGATGAGGGATCTCGATCCTCCGCCTCGTGTAGAGGGAACCTCCCCCGTGTCACGAACATGGGAGGGGGACAGCCCCGGCCCCTCTGTAGGCAAAAGCAATAATTTTCTTAATTTATGAATTTGTTATTTATATTTTAAAATTTCCTTTTAAAGTTTTTTAGATTTGTTTTTTACTTTTAAATATGTAGTTTTAAATTTTTTAAAAAAAATTAATTGAGCTGGCGTGGTTTTATTTATTGATTTATTGACCTGTATGAAACCAGATCTTTGAGCTACCTAAGACATTTTGGCCGGCGCCTTTTCCGTCGCCCGAAGGAAAATCTAGTGAGATCTTTATTCTACAAACACATGATCCTAAAATCAAATGCGGCAAAGCACATGCATGTATTTCACATTTATCCCTGCAGGATATACCTTCAATCGGAAACCAAAGTAGTTGACTTTACTGTTTAATGTTGTTCCCCACACCTAGTTCTTCTGAATCTCCTTGGATGGGGCCGGGGCTCAACCTAGAAGGCGGCTAGAAGAAAGCTTCGTCCTTCTCCTTCATTCACTTTCTTTCTTCTTTCCTTCTTTTTGTTGTTTTTTGGGTGGGAGGCGGCAGGAGGCTAGCTAGGAGAGAAGAGTCTTCAGTCTTCGCTGTCCCTTGTCTGGCCAGCAGACTTATAATGTGAAACGCCTGATGATAAAGGCTTAGCGTTACAGCTTACAAGACCTTGAAGGTCAAAGAAGTTCAAGAATTTCACCCAAAATCAAGACGCGTAAGAAGCATTTTCTCAGTTCGATGATCATTAGATGTTCTACTCTTCCATGCTCGCCGCAAAACGAAAGAGTCAAAAGGTCGATCGCATATCAAATCCAATGTCCGTGACAATTGTGCACCGCCTAGATATTCAAACTATTCAAAGTCTGGAGAGATTTATCTTCCTTCGTAAACAGAGTACGTAAGCAGGACGGTTGGAATATAGGGAAGAAATCGCATATAATATTAATAATGTGATCGATATTGGACAAGGACGGACGGATGGATGCTAGCTAGCTCTTGCTTTTTGGTGCGGCGTTATCACCTGGAAGAAAAAGGTCACTTTTTCTAAGCAAGAAAAAGGTGACATTGAGTGACCAAAAACTAAACATGTGTCGGGTTTCAATGACCAGAGCACCAACCTTTAATCGAAGCAAAGAGGACAAAGCATGCTCAGTGAAAAGAGACTACGAAATATATATATGTTGGCACGCGAAACACATTTGAAGCTCATATCTTCAGCGCAATAGCTAGCTAGTAGATCTCTTTGGCTGAAATAGTATTAAACCCATTAGTAGATATGTATCTCCTTTGGATCATGATGAGACTAACATCGACGAGAATTTAACGTTAAACTATGTTTATAAGTTATACAAATGTACACCGACAAATTGACATTCCCAACTCTGCAGTGGAATTTCATGAATTGGCAATGCATTTTTCTAATTCGGCGATCATTTTCGAAGCACCATCATGAATGCGATACGAGAGCAGAAAACAGTTTAAATGACGTAACCATACATACGCAATCCTCATGATGGGTGTATCTTAATCACATCATCAGGTCAAGATGCCTATATGATGTTCGGTAAAGAAAAATTTTCCTTTAAGAAGAATAAAAACATGGGTTTATATATATATAAATATATATAGATATATAGTAAGGAGGAATTCGCCACGGCCATAACCTATATTGGGTTTGATTGGTTATCACCGATTGGTGTTAGATAGTTTTCACAGATCATAGTTTTAATTCTCAGCTGCAAAACAAAGAAAATCATATTAGATCTGTTAGAATATAAATTGATTAATAATATGAGTTCTTTGTGGGTTGAATAGTATAAAAATGTATTTATCTACAAGTTAAATACACTTTGAGAAAATAAAGATAAAACCCATTATTGTAGACATAAATCTCTCCCGATGGAACTGTATAATTAGGACCAAGCAATATTTACGTCACTGATCATGCTGAACTAGCATGGGCCAAGCTCAACCGAAAAAGCGTATATTACTTGATGGACGTACGCTGTGTAGAGTCCAGCAATAATTAATGGACCCCCACGAAGAATCCTGTGGACGAACTAGAAAACTACATAATTGGTTTGTTTCGCCGCCTCACATGACCGAGACCCACATATTAAATTAAAAATGACCTCTTCTAACTTAAATTTCCATTTCACTCGCCGAAAGTTTCATGCAAGACAGCTATATATATACATTGCTATGCCTCAAAAGTAAGGCTGTACATACGAAATCGACCCGACCCGAACGAAACCGAACAAAACAGGTCGGTTCATATACGGGCCCGGGTGAGTGCATGCCCGAATATTAGAATCCACCTATATTTGGTCGGGTTGAGGCCCAAACCGTCGGTTTCGCTTCAACCCGACCGAACTCGCCAATTTCCTAAACGCTGCTTAGAGGAGAACCCTAAGCAATATCCTTTCTCCTTTTTCTCATGCAGTTTTCCGTCACTCTCTGCCTCCTTTAGTCCTTCGAGCTTCAACACGACAGTCTTCGAGGAATCTGTGTTTCCCGGTTCCTTGTTGGAGACGTCGAGTTTGGTCATTTAGGTCCCTTTCGCTGACCGAGTCGTCCTCGAGTTCAACGTCTTCGACCTCTTCTTCCTCTCCATCGAGCCCTTGGCTCATATGCGCGAACACTGGGCATAACGCAAAACCAGTGGAGCCTGTTAACTTTGACTTGAAACTGCTGGCGAAGAAGCAGAAGAAGAGATCGGTGGCAGAAGGGGCATTTGGGGGCAGTGCAGCCATTGTGGTGTCCAGAAGACTCCACAATGGAGAACCGGCCCACTCGGAGCCAAGATCCTTTGCAACGCTTGTGGTGTCCGGTTCAAGTCGGGTCGGCTCCTGCCCGATTACAAACTAGCATGTAGCCCGACATTCTCGAGCGAATTGCACTTGAACCATCACCGCAAAGTGCTGAAGATGCAGTGGAAGAAGGACACAGACTCCACCGAGTCCAGTTTAGCTCCTTTGGTCTTGTCGAATTTTATCCGCTCTTATTTTGGTACAATTTCAAATAGAAAGAGCAAGAGGGAGAGGGTGAGAGGTTTGGGAGCGGTTTGTGTGGATTGGGCTCTTCAACATGTTGTTGGAGGCGTCGATGATCCAAAAGCCGACCACGAAGAAGGTGATGGCACGGGGTTTCGTGGAGTTTTCCACGTGGTCGCCGAGGAGATGACCGAGGTCAGCAGAATAGCCAATGAGGAAGACGGCGATCGAAGCGGGAGGCGCAACAGTCGCTGTGGTAACCGACGATCGGCTGGACCAGCATGCCGTAGATGGGACCGCAGAGCCAAATGAAGGCAACCCAGGTGTGCAGAATGCTCAGAAGCTGGACGTACGGTGTCATGAGTGAGAGTTGTAAGGCTATCTCTTTAGCAGGTCGTTCAAAATCGAGTTTCACGCATACGTGGATGAAAGTTACTGTTATTGAAAAAATAATAATAATAAACTCGAGCCCGACCCGCCCTCGACCCTCCTGATGAAAGTCGGGTTTGGGCAGTTTCAAGCCTCCATAGCAGTCGGGTCGGTTTTTCGGATCGGGCTGATAAGCAATGCTCGGTGCCCCGTGGACCCGCCCGGAACTGACCCGACCCGCTCCATGTATAGCCATACTGAAAAGTCTTGAAACATGCATCATGATCATAAATGGATCAGCGTCGTGTTGTGCTTCATATATACTAAAACAATAACCCTAAACATCCATGTTTGAATGGATATCTAACCATTCTGGGTAATAATGCCTCCCAAGGATTTTTATCGAAAATTACATAAAAGAAAATAATTTCTTATTTTAAGGGATCATATTTGCAACAACTAAGAGATCACGAGAAGAAGAGAATACTAGCTAGATTCAAGTTAAAAATTAGATCACACTTTCATGTAGACAGAATGATCAAGGCTGAGGGGATCTTTTTGTTTTTGAGTCAATGGTAAGTAGTTTCATCTATTCCAAAATCAAGATATACAATAAGTTGTACAACAACCAACTTGTGAGTTGAAAGGAAAATTAATCAATTGTGGAGCTACCAACTGTGAATGTCAAAATAATCGTTTCTACTTCTAGTAAAAAAAATGAAGTTAATTGAAGAGCCAAACGGCTAGGACCAGTGCTCAACCAAGCCAATCGCTTAATAGGTTTGAGGTCCTCAATACATTAGATGACGATGGAGGTGATGATGGTAATGACGAGGACGATGCACATGACTATGGAGATGATGATCATGGAACTTGTTTTGACCTCTCTTCCCCACATACGGCAGACAATTTATCACGCGACAAACTCTAGAAGTATCTAGAAGAGAAGTTCAAGGAGATGAAAATAACAAGCTGGGGAAAAGCTAACAAGAGTCTACCTATGAGAAGAACCCCTTAGCGTATATAGTTTAGGGTGACAAGCATCGCACTTTTTCATTTTGATAATTTAAGAAGCCGTTATCCAATTGAAAAACATCTTCAATCTTTTGATGTCAAGCTTTAAAAGCTTATTCTTTCACTAAATATGGCTTAACTACCAAACCAAAGCAAACAGAGGGCAATGATTGATTGTTTTTAAAGTATAAGGGACGTAATAAAATATATTGAAACTTGTGGTGAGCTTATTGATTTTTTTTTCTATAAATATGAGGCTTAGCATGATGTTTTCCCAACAAATATTCTACAACATGGCAAATTAAACTAGCTTAATATCTGGTCTTTTGCTAAAATTAGGGGGATCCTAAAATGTTGTCAAGTTTAGAAGAGATATATATTATATTTGTAAATGGATTTTTTTTTCTTATAATCAAGCTTATTTGTTTGAATTGATTTATTGGCCTGTATAAAGCCAGGATTAAAATGAGCTATGTCAAACTTTATTTCGATTGAGATCTTGATTCTACAAACATAGGTACGAAGTACAGGTCTTAAAATAAAAATTTTTTAAAGCACAGATCCTAAAATCAAATACGGCAAAGCACATGTATGAATTTTACAATTTTTCCTGCGAGATATATACTCTCAGTCGGAAACCAAACTAGTTGACTTTACTGTTGTTCCCGGCCGCTTAGTTCTTCTGAATCTCCTTGGATGGGTGCTCAACCTAGAAGAAAGCTCTGTCCTTCTCCTTCATTCACTTTCTTTCTTCTGTTCTTTCTTATTTTCCCTCCTTTTGTTGTTTTAGGAGGGGAAGAGGCGAGGACAGATTGCCAACGGTTGGAATTGGCCGACAAGCACTGATCGGACAGGTGTGAGTCCTGCTCGGGACCCACACCCCTCCTTTGGTCGGCCAATCCTGATCGTTGGACCGCCCGTCCATTCGGCCTTTGGACGGGATTGCCTTCAGAGGCAATCCCGTTCCGGGAAGAGGCAGGAGGTTAGCAGCTAGCTAGCTAGCTAGAGAAGAATCTTCAGTACTGTCCCTTGTCTAGCCAGCAAAATTATAATGTGAAAAGCCTGATGATAAAGCCGCAGCATTACAAGACCTTGAAGGTCTAAGAAGTTCCAGAATTTCACCTAAAATCAAGACCCTAAGAAGCATTTTCTCAATTGGATCATTAGATGTTCTTCTCTTGCATGCTTGCCGCAAAACGTAAGAGTCAAAAGGTTGCAGCAAATTGAACAGATACAGATGAACCTGCAATATCGGCATTAAACCAATGTACGCGACCGTAAATATTCAAACTAACAAAGTCTGGAGAGATTTATCTCCCTTCGTAAACAGAATCCGTAGGACGGTTGGAATATAGGGAAGAAATCAAATATAATAATCTGATATGGAAAAGGACGGATGCAGGATGCTCTTCCTTTTTGGTGCCGCGTTATCATGAGCTGGAAGAAAAGGTAACTTTGAATGACCAAACGAAGCAAACATTGCTTTGTGGTTTCCAATGACCAGAGCACTAACCTTAATCAAAGTACAGAGTTGTTTGGAAGAAGAATTCTCAGTGAAAGAGACAACGAAATATTATATATATGTTGGCACGCGAAACACATTTGAAGCTCTCATCTTCAGCAATAGTAGAACTCTTTGACTAGTGTGTTTGTAAATTGTATATATATGTAATAAACTATGATGGCTCCATACTGTGGGTCTGGATTCAGTCCAGACCGTACGGATTCAGACCTATTCAGAACGTATGGACGGCCCCCGAACACGCGTTTAGCTGTAGTGGTCGGACAATAGCTTTCCGACCACTATGTTCTGACCACTAAAGCTAAACCCGCCACGTGAGCAGTCTGATTAGGTCGGGATTCAATCCAAACCGTGGGTCTGGACGGGTCTGGATCCGTACGGTCTGGACTGAATCCCAACCCCCAAACTGTTTCGAAACCAAGATTTCTAGCGAGTCTGAAGGGAAAGAAAGATGGAGACAACCCCAAAACCACTAGTAGATATATATCCCCTTTGGATCATCATGATGAGACTAACATGGATGAAAAATTAAACTATGTTTAATTATGCAGATGTACGACGACGAAAAATTGGAATTACCTGCAACTCCGCAGTGGAATTCCATGAATTGGCAATGCATTTTTCTTGTCCATTCTTGTTGAAAACGTCTAATTCGGCAAGCACCATGAATGCGATATATACGTACGTGAGAAGAAAACACTAGTTTAAATTACGTAAACATATCTATCTATAATTTTATGTTTTCGTCAGGATTGGTGAAATTTGAACCTATATACGCAATGCTCATGATGGGTATGTCTTAATCACACCAGGTCAAGATGCACTGTGGATTCTAAGATATATAGCAGCTTGTTGTCCACCAAGCTCGAAGAGCATATTCAACATAAGATCAGGGCTACGATTTTGAAAGAGCAGTAAGCTGGCAAGGTGGGAATTAAGGAAAGGAACTACAATGAGAGGGAGATATTGAAGTCGTGGGGTAGAGGAAAGTCATGTTAATGATCTCAATTGTTATATTTTCAAATAAAATGTCTCAAATGTTGTCACCTTGTTCTGTCATCAAGATCTTACCAATCGTACGTGTGACATGTTTATATGCAAGTTTTAATATATATAAGATAAAGAGTGTTAATTTCTAGAAACGTTAGAAGATCTTGATCTACGAAAATGTTTATCTTTGAAACATGAGGAAATATTGTAATAACGTATTCTATACAGAAAAAATATAGAAGAATACTTCGGTCGACTTAAATTGGGTCGAAATAAGAGATGTCGAGGGAGCTAGAGAATCTTACCAGATGTCTTGATAGGTATAGACATTGCTGTCCGGCTGTCCCGTGAAACTTCCTTGCTATTTTCCTGCTTTCAGAGAAGCGACTGAATCTAGACGTATGACAAATTAGTTCTGATATGGTTAAGGTCAAGGTCAAGGGATAACATCATACGACACATTTCCTTGCACTTTCACGTATCGGTATTGCCTAATTAAGAAAGGTAAGGGACGGCCAATGGGTCTGCTTCATAGGATTTCCTCGTTACTGCTTAATCCACAGCTTTCCAGTATAATATTATTGGTCACCCTGAACCCTAGTATTATTCAACTTCGTCTCCGTTGACAGGAACTAGAGGCCCGTTGTCTGATCTGCTTGTTACTCTCAAACCCAAACAAAAAGAAAACAAAACTAATTAATTAGGAAAATAGATGTTATGTTTCTTTCTTGGAAGTCCATTTTGGCAACAATAATATTATTGTTTCAACCCGCACTAATCTATAAGGGGATACCGAATGATCTTCTTTTCTTCTTTGCGCTCATGTTTTTCTTTTATAGGAAACAAAAACTTCATTCAAAGAACTAAACAACAGATACAAAAATCAGGGAGGGTCAGCTCCACTATAGACCCAAGGATAACCCTGGAGGTGCCCAGAAACAATGGGGAAGCTGATGTTTTCATTTCCTATAAAGTACTCCTCCTTTTGAGAATAGAATGTGACGCGTCAATTTAGAAAAAAAAAATGTGACGCGTCGCTTTCAGTTTACTTACTCACGGCCAAAGACGAGAAAAAATTATCATGTGTCTCTGTTTATCCTAGACCTAAGGACTAAGGTCTTACCCATTTGCTTAATATTGCTAGACTCATATATCCAAAGCAACTTGCGATGGGCTGAAGTGTACACAGGTCAATATATAGTAAAGGGAACGAAGTGAAGAAAAAGGAAACCACACACTCGTCGACCCAGAACACACGCAGACAGAAAGTTTCTCATGAGACCGGTGTCGAAACGGTACGACTACGACTATTAATGGCTGCTACTTGTTAAATCTGATATCTTGAGCACAGATATTAGCTTTCTGGTGGCTCATTTGATTTCCAGAATAGTCGTCTTTTCGTGCTATAATTTTTAACTGGCAAATCATCCGCGCGCATTGCTTCGGATCCGGCGTTTTATTGCGCTGATTGAGACTCATCTTATTGGAAAATTTTCCGAAAAGGACAACAAGAATATGCATTCAATGAATCAATAAGGGAACATAAATTTCCAAAAAGGAAAAAGTGGAAAAAGCTGTTACTTAACAACGGCTAGTCGGCTATGATCATCAAGCTTAAGAGGAGCAAAATCGAATTCACGCAGCATTATGATATATATATATATATATCTGTGTGTGTGTGTGTGTGTGTTGGGTTTAAAGCTGTAGTCGGTCGTGGTCAGGGCTCATGGCTTCTTATTTAAAATCTTTTGATTAAGTTATTCAGTTAAAGGTATCCAATTTAACTCATGAACCAAATAAAGTACTAGAGATTTACATATGCTTTTACTGTCCATGCATATATGAGATTACAAACTTGAAGGAATCGAGAACAAAGCATTCATATTCCTTTATCCTATTCCTATCCTCGGATACCTTAATACAAGTGGTTTGGTTGTCATATATTGTATTATATTGGCCTTGACTGGCCCGCGCTTCTTCTTTTTTATTTTGATCACGCTGCGCTTGGATTATATACATATATATACATAATGATGGTAATAATATGATTGACACAGCCTATCAGAAATACATCAGCCTATCAGTATGATGGGCTATAATATGACTGGCTCATTGAAATACATCAGCTCATCCGTCTCACATGACTGAGACCCACATATTAAATTTGTCCCTCCATATTTTTCCGCTCAAATATTCAAGGACTCATAAGTCTCACGGTACTAAGATCCCTCTTAGAACTCTAATCCACCTACATATAAATAGCCAGGTACTTTCCTTCATATTCTCTCATGCTTAATTCCATTCTTCAAGCTTCAATTGCTCTTCTCATACTCAAATCTTCTTAAGTTCTAACTTAAGTATCGGAGTCTACGTCGCCCCTTTTTCTTGTTCCTTTTCAGGCTTGATCGGCTTCAGCCAATGATGATTTTTGGCATCATATATATATATATATATATATATATATATTATGATCATTAATTTCAAGATGAAGAAATTACTCACAAGATTAGTCACAAAAGATTTTATTTGATGGAGTAAGAGCTTCCTAGCTCTCTCTTTGATACCCTTCTCTTACTATTTATGACCTTTCATGTATATATAGGTAGACGGCCTTGCTGATTAAGGTTCATTCAAGCAACTTTACCTATGTATAAATTTCATGTGTTCGGATTATCACTACAAGATATTTTCTCTTTAGCTACAAATTTATCAGCAACGAAATTAATTTCGTAGCTAAAAATATATTTTTGCAACATAAATATTGTTTCGTTGCTATACAAGTCTATAACGACGATTTTATTAGCAACTACTCAATTTTGTTACTAAAAAGACGATTTTAGCGACGCCTTTATCAGTGACTACTCAATTTTTTGCTAAAAATACTTCTTTTCCAACAAAAATATTATTTGTCACTAAAAACGTAAAACAAATAGTTTTTAGCCATGAAATTGTACATTTGTTGCCAAAAATGTTATCGCGACAAACCCAATTGTGTCGCTAAAGAATTAAAACAACTGTTTTTAGAGGCCGAAATTCTACATTGGTCGCAAAAATGTTATCTCCACGAACCCAACTTTGTTGCTAAAGACATTTTTGGCTTTTAGCGACGACTTTATCAGTGATGAATCCATCTTCGTTGCTAAAAATGTTTTGTCGCTAAATACTTAAAAAAACATGTTTTTAGTTATGAATGTAGATTTTATTAAATTAAATAATATTATTTTATAGTTATTATGATATTAAAAAATTAAAAATCAGAAAAAATATTTAATTCAAAAAATAAGTAGAAAATGGTTTCATAAATATAGAATAGATAAAATAGCATACTAATAAAAAAATTCTTAAAAATAAAAAGACAAGATAAAAATCATGCAAATTTTATAAAACAAATACAATTTTACAAAAATAATAAAAACTATAAATTCAAAAAAAATTGATTAAAATTTTCAAAAATAAAAACTTAAAAATAATTAGCAAATATAATCATTATCAAATTATTACAAGAAAAATAAAAATTTGTTGAACTCTACTAAAATAAGGATCAAAATTAATTTACAACAGAAAATAACAAAAAAATTATTGATATTATTTGGTCTTTCTTCATGAATGTTCCGGAAGTTTTTTAAAAAACATTAATTCAGATCTTGTGTTGTTGTTGTTGTTTTAGGTGTTATTTGGTTGATGAGAAAATGTGGGAAGGGAGAGGAAATGGAGAAGGGGGCAGTATTCTCACGGTGTTTTGGATCCTACGCTTTTCTCGGTCAAGATCTCTTTTTCATTTCACATTGAACTTGTACTGAGTTTTTGATTGTTAGGTATTGTTGAGAGATGATATTGTTTTGATTTGTGAAAAATGTGAATATTGATTTGTCGTCGTTGATTTGTTGTTTTCTACCAATTAGATTGTTAGGCTTGTGTGTTGTAATCAATCTGAATGTACGTTTTCCTTGCAACTAAATTACAATTTTCATTTCTTCCTTCTCATTTCCCTCTTTCGAGATTTATGTTTGAATTAATCTATTAAATATGTGAAGTGAAAAATGGGAAGTCCTAGAAATTTCGAAGTTCCAATGATAGTTGCAAAAAAACACCTTCCACAAAATTATATGGCTGGAAATGACCACTCGCGAGACCTGATTTTTGTTGTTGAACAAGCATTTTTGCGACCCTTGATTTTCATGGCTGAATGAGCTTTTTTGCGACGGTCATGGCAACGGGGTAACCACAACAAAGACGCTTGAGGAAGTCTTCTTGCAAAGCTATCTTTAGTTGCAATTTGTTTTTCAGTAGCAATAGAGAAAGAAATGTCGCCGGATGTTTATAGTGACGCTGTAAAAGCGTAGGAGGTGAGACGTTTTTATTTTTGTCGAAATTTTCTATAACAATGTTTTTGGGGTTGCAGCGACGTGTTATCTTGCAGCTATAGGCCGAATTTGTTGTAGTGTAATGAAACCAATATTCCACTTCGATTCTGCAATATATATAGGGAGATAAAGATATAGATATAATAATAATAATTTGGGGCGAAATCAAATGTTGTGCTTAGGCCGTACGTTTGACGTATATAGATATCTGGCTTAAATTAATTAAGAGTACTTTTAGTGGTTTTAAACATAAATGTTATATCATGTTACTTCCGAGAAAGAGATGAGGGCCACATCCATTTAATGATCTTGCACCTAATTGCACTTCAATCTAATCAGAGGAGATCGAGTATGGTACGTCATTTCAATTATAAATTTTAGTTAAGTACTGGTCAAATAATAAATCTAATCATGATCATTCCTCAAGTAATCTTACGGTACAACTAAAATATTGGTGGCACCCCAAAGAATATGCAACTGCGATCGAGAATATTACGGTACAAGATCACAGATGGGCTCCACTGAGTTTCAGATTATCTAGATTTGCTTATTAATTAGCAAGTGAAATAAATGGGAATTCCCTAATTATACACATATTGGTGCAATTTTTGTAAGAGCTAGCTGCTCGCCCATAAGGACAAACTCATCCGGCCGCCTTCTTGTAAGTCTGACAATTTTTTGTGTACAAAAGATTTTCCTTTGGTCATTCAAGAAGATCAGAAAGCTTCATTAAAATCTCTTGTTAATTATATTTGAAGTTTGTTTCCAGTATTCAGACTCTGCCTCAATTAGATGACGCTCGCAGTCTGAGCACGAGATATTCTTTTGAGACGTTTCTGTGTCCCGCATAGCTGTTCGAACGCCAAACACTAGTCGTTTTTTTCCTCGTTTTCTGAATTGAAAAAGTACCGTCCAAACAGAAAACCATAACCATCACCATTAACGCGCATCTTTTCAGCGATGGTGTTACTGGCACGGCCGTAGGCACCGCCAGCTGCCATCCCAAAACAAACCTGTTTTGTTGCAATGTCATCCACCATCCATATACATAACTTAAGAGAGCTGAGGGCAGCGCCATGATAGCGGCCTTTCTTATCCATCTAGCTATAATCATAACGCGCCACTAGCTACTACACATGCATCCAGCACTTCCAGCTCCCACCCAAATAGTGCCGCCTATCAAAAACAAAAGACATAACTATTATTAAATGTGGTCCCAAATCCTCAAAACAAATTGAATAGCACGATCCTACGTCACCTGCTGACATCATCAAACACATCATCCTCTCACGACACGTGGCTGCAAACTGGTAAAAGAGCCATCCTTGGATCCACCAGGGAAAGCGTGTACGAAGGAGCAGACACAAAGACAAGAGAATTCCAAGGTCGTATTTAATATATTATAAGCTATATATGTTTCTCGGACGCATCCCTACCAAGCCTATCCCTCTTTACACTCCCATTTCCACAACGAGCTCTGTGGCAATGGACTACCCTCAAAACCCTAATTACACTCTCCTGGCCGATAGTGATTTTCTCTCGTCGGATTTTGAGTTATCTAAGTATCTATTGGTTGGTGATGATGTCGTTGACCACGGCTCGGGGTCGCAAAGAATTGCGTCGTCGGAGAACATCGGGGATGGATATAGTACTGGATCCCTTGTTGCAACATCAAGAAATAACAACATGCAAGTGATACCATTATAATTTTCTTTTCTGTGAAAAGAAGATGGAAATTGAGTACTACTTGTCATTCTTATGTCCAACGGAATGAATAATTGCTCTCTGTTTGGCTTTTTTGTAGAAGATGCAGAAATACTGGGGTCAAGAAAAATAAGATTGATCCTGGTCTTAAGGTCGCATTTAGGACGAAATCGGAGCTGGAGGTCATGGATGATGGATTCAAGTGGAGAAAGTACGGCAAAAAAGCCGTAAAAAATAGCCCCAACCCCAGGTAAGTAAACTACCTTTTAGATCATTTGAAACCTGGTAATTAGTTCCTTTCTAGAGAGATTTCTTATAATATTCCTCAAGATCTTTCTTAGAAAATGAAGTTTGGTATGGAAAGATCTTTCAAATCATATAGATCAGCTGTGTCTGTACACATCTGTTGATAGCATGTAGATAGAACTTGTGGATCCCATCGTTTTTCAGTGGTTTCAATGGTGACCCCAGGTTACTGGATGTGTCAATTTTTGGCTTTGCTAGGCTTACTATACAGAATCTCGGTGGCTGTCTCTTGGCTTTCTATGTTCGTTCCCTCTCTCCTCCCCCCACGTCGATGATCAACTCTGATAGCAGAACCAATCTTCGAGTCATCCCATTTGTTGCTCAATGGGAACCGCTCAACTTGCCATCATCTTTCTCATAGGTTTCTCCTTTTTACTTACCTATTAATAAGTGATCAAGAATCTGGAAAATCCAAAGATACTTCTTGGATTACTCAACTGATCTTAAGGATATTGTTCTTAATCATAATACCCAGTTGTTATGTATCGTACGGTTTTGGTTCTCGTTATGGACTCCAGAGACTCGTACTCCACTCTCAGACTCACTAGGAGCTAATTAAACAACCACAGAAGCATGTCTCAGTGATTACTTTAGTTTGTACTTTCTTTTTCTCCTCCTCCTGCTTCTCCTCCATCTTCTTCTTCTTCGTCTTCTGCTTCTTCATGAAGTACTACTGATCATGGCAATAAGAAAAATTTCTCCGTTAAGTGATGCGTGTATGTTTGTGTTCTGAGAGAAAGATGAGGAAAGCAAAAATTATCGATTTACTTAAAGGGGACTGGAGAAAAAATAACTCACACTACAACCTTGATAGATCAGAAATTAAGAAGCAACGAAGCTCTCGTGGTTTTCGGAACTAGTCGACTGCTGATTCTTGAAGCAAAAGAGAAGTCTCAAAGTCGGTAGCTGATCATATCATGTGTGGCTAATGGATTAATGTTGACACGCGAGGAATTGAAGGTGTCCTAGCTAGCTGATCAGCTCCTTATAAGCTTTTCGTTTTGTTTGATGTGTAAGTTCCAAACACTCAAACAGATCGTTTTTCGTTTCATAAAATATGACCCAAACGTCGATGGATAATGATATGGTTGGTGTTAAAGGTACTGACCCTAAAGTATGTGTAGTTGGGGCTTATAGTATGAGCATGGAGTGGTCCTAACATGTAAGCAAATGCAATTGTGGTGTATTAATGGGTCTGCAGTAATGATGCTCAACATGCAAGGCGAAAATTAGTTCTTTGATATCTGATGGCTTAATTTGTGAAGACTTCAATTAGATATCCATGTAAGCAGTAATTAAGCTCACGTACGTAATCGAGACAATTTAATTTGCTTAATCTTTAAAAAATATAGAATAATTATTAATTGAATTCAGAGTGTACGTATATATATATATATAATATATGAAAAATCGTCTATATATTCCTATATCATATATTTGAATTCCTGATCTCTATCGAAGACATGTAATGATTTTTTTTTATGTTTCTACAGCCAAGTTCTTTGAAACAGTTTTCCTTGGAGTTATTAACTTCACATTCCTCTATATAAACTTGCACCCGAGAGTTAACTTCTTTGGTTTGGTTTTGAAACCATTTTTTGTGTTTGACTTTTTTGGAGTTAGTGTAGATTCTTTTGGGATTGGTGAAAAGTTTGTTAAAAGTTGTTGGAGTTTGTAAAAAGTTTATTAAAAATTGTTAGAATTTGTAAAAAATTATTAAAGTTTGTAAAAAAGTATTGAAATTGATGAAAAAAAATTGAGAACAAATCCAAACATATATAGCCTATGTATTTATCCAGTTTTCCTCTACGAATCGATGTTTCTCCTACTCTTAAATCTAGTTTCTTTAGGATTTAGCCCCCCAACTACCACAACAAAGGAGTAGTCCAGGATATAACTACACTCTTAAAATTAACTAATCAAAGGTTCATTTGGAGTCCTCTGTTCAATATCTTCACAATTAATCCACACATATTATGCATAAGATATGATCCATAAAAATCCGAACATGATATCAAGGCTGTCTTACTGAATATTTAAGTCTTAAGAGTTAAGAAGAGCTAGCATATGGATTTCTATAACATTTACAGTTGTGGGTGTAAATAGTAGGGGTCTTATGGCAATGCTTTTTTTTTTAGGCAATGCAGGCCATAGCCTGCCAGGGGAGGGGGGTGGGGGTATTCGAACCCCAGATCAATACCCTCCTATACGGGGTGGGGGTCTTATGGCAATGCTTGTTATATCTTTCTTCTACCATGTAATTGGAGCTGGAATATTAAAAATCATGTTTCTATATTTATATGTATAGATCTAAAATCCAAGTTTGAACAACTTCTTAATAATACTAGAGCACCAAATAACGTTGGCATTCAATGTTTTTGAAATGAAAGTGATTAAAGTAACAACATAAGTTGGTTTAAATCCCCCATAGTATATATTGTTGGATTTATAGGGGCAAGCAATAACTCTTAGACTCGTGAAAGGCTAGTTGGCTTGACAGCTCCACCTAGGGCACCCACGTGGTGCAGTCTCTCATGCCCACCTGTCGCTTAGTACGGGATTCTGCACTACTATAAGGATTTGACTCAATGGTAGCATTTGATCCTTCATATATCGGGCTCAACTTTCTTAGATTATTACTGTAAGAAGATATGTGTTTGTAATGGTCGTGCCTTATTGATTATGATTATCATATTATCAGTCGCTTATTACTTGCATGATAGGATCAAAATTCTCCATATTTCTCAATGTATGAAATCTTACATCATTAAATGTTATAGAGTCTACACTGTTAAACTTCGTATAGAAATAATTAAAACTTTTATATATATATAATTAATTAATTCATGTGTGGTATCTTTTTTTTATCTCTTTTTATTGTAGGAAATTATATCAGTAATAAGATGTAGGGGATCTCAATTTGTTCATCGTGATCACATAATATAAAGAGAGATAAAAGACTTTATATATATGCCCCTCCTATTAAGAATATTGCCATATCCAACCAAAAACAATTAGTCCAAAGGCAGACCCACATCATGGATACTACTGTTTGCGAATCATCTTCAGATATAGACTGGCTTAGCCTAGATAGAGATGGCTCATAAGCCTAAGGTTTAGTGTGACGAGCTTATGTTGGACCATTTGATAGCAACCTAACGCGTCATGAAAATAACGGGTGTGATAGAGAATGATTGATTGTAGCCTAACTTGAGGTGAAGTTTCTTGTCTTCTTGTAAAATCAGGGTCGTCCGTCCGGATTAATCATTAATGGGTGAAAATAAAGTTATCTGGTCCAGAGCTCCAGATAGCTTAATTGGGAAGAAACTAATGTGCTGAGTTATGCAGGATGAGCTGCGCACTGTTCTGATTCCACGCGCTCAACACGCACAACAGTCTCTTTACTTAGGTTGTAACTTTCTATCGGGGAAATTAAGAACAAGCTGCTCACAGAAATTTCTGTTAAGGTTATCTTTCCAACAAAAAAAACGTGGGGAACCAACCAGTCTCATGAATAATTAATGCTTTCCTTTTCATCCTATCTGTTGTCATTTACTAGACTCAAGTGGGGGTGTTCTCATTAGCCGCCTTGCATTATTGTACCAGGCGACTTGACCAGATCTAGTTGGAGCAGCTAGCCTATTGGAAGAGTAGTAGTTCAGGTAGTGCCTCTTAGGTATTGGTGGGTCTAGAGTACTTGTGAATTTTCACGCTTGGGGTGTAGTCTCTAGATGCTTTAGTTTTTTTAGTTAGATTAGCAGCCAGAGGGCACTCGAGAAGAAATCAGTGGAGAAGGAGATATTGGCGTGTGCATGGTTCCAAAAGGAGAATCTTTGTGGAATGTAACTAAGCCTTGTGTTCTCAAATTGAACAGACAAGACTCTATAATTCGACCCCATGTAGAAGGCTTTGATCAAACATTTCCCTGAATCATGTGAACGGCGTAATTGTTTCTCCGGCGTTCGGACATAAACCCTTTTGGAATTGGATTGCTCCGTTGAGCTTGACGTGATATGAAAACTATACAGCATGGATATATATATATATATATATACTTCTGGATTTTGAAATTAAATTTACCTTTTCCTGACTTTGGCATTAATCTGTGATCATTCTGTCGTATGCTCATGGACCATGGCACTTGATCTGGTTGAGATTTTCATTTTTTTTGTTTTCCTTTTTCGTGTGATAGAAAATTCTAACTTAAATATCTTTTGGATTATAGGAACTACTATAAATGTTCAAGTGGAGGATGCTGCGTAAAGAAGAGGGTCGAGAGGGACAGAGACGACCCAAGATATGTTATAACCACCTATGAGGGAGTGCACAACCACGAAAGCCCCTGTGTGGTTTACTACAACCAGACTCCTCTAATGGATCCCAACGGTTGGAGTTTTCAGTCTCCCTCCCTCTCTTCGTCTTCTTCGTGAATTCCTCAACCTCTACTTAGTCGTTTGTTCTAGTTTTAACGTGTCTCTGTCCCGAAATGAAACTGGAAAACGACATTTTCTCTCTTAATTCGTGTGGCAAAGAAGAAGGGCCCAGGTGGGGCGGCGGGCGGTATAGGAATCTGGAACTTTGTGGTGTTGCCATTACCTGGTTCACATGCATTTATATGGTCTCTAACCGTACTGCATAAGACTAGTGTATCTCTCGGCCACAGCTTTCTGGGGCCAGACTAAACTTGTCCTTTCCCAGCTTTAAGGGTTTTTATATATATTAAAGAATATTTCTTTACCAATATTTTGGAGAATATTTATAAAATTTTGAGAATCTCTTTCGATATTGAAATTTATTAAGATTTATGAAAAGTTTGGAATGTATGTAAATGTTGGAAATTTTAGAGTGTATTTGATTGGCTCGAAATTTTGATACCCAGAATATTGGGGTATCAAATATCACTAGGGATGTTTGTTTGCCAATATTTTTGGGAATATTCCCAAAATTTTGAAAATCTTTTAGATATTGAGATTTATTGGGGTTTGTGAAAGGTTTTGAGTGTGTAAATGTTAAAAATTTTGGAATATATTTGATTTGTTAAAAATTTTGATACCTCAATATTTTAGGATATCAAACATCACCTAAATTAAGTTAGAACACTAAGACAAAACTCAGTTTTTTTCCTCTCAGCACCTGAAAACTGCCACTCCTTTCCTTTGGGGAGGGACTGATTAGAGATCGAAATCTCTCAAGCAGATCCTACACTTCAAATGTTCCGAGTTAGGGATTCAAAGAAAAAGTTGAGTATTTGAGTGTGTGGATGTATATGAAATACGCAAGGATAAATGGTATTGATGAATAAAAAAACTACTAAGAAAAAAATAAGCTTCATGGCTATCAAACACAACAAGTCCATCTTCCTCGCATTCCGGAGTTGGAAACTCTTATCCGTCGGCATATGGGCTCCCCTGTAGCTTGGCTTGCATAGGCAATCGGGCTTTTGTGCCCCACTAATTAGCGCTGAACACATATGGTCGAAAAACGAACCGGCCGACCAAAATCGGCCGAAGCCCATCGGCGTGGCCGGTTGCAAGTTGGGCCAGCTCGGTTGTCGGCCCATAATTTTTTAAAACCAAAGGTATCGATTCGGTTTTCGGTCTTATGGGTCGATTAACCGAAAGACGAACCAACCGACCCATAAACTAACACATTCGAATTTTTCTACCCCTAACCCTAATAGACACACGACAGTACTCGACAGACCCCAAAAATTTCTCTCATCTTCTTCCTTCCCTACACCACGTCGTTCCCCCTCCTATGCCATGTGCTATTAGTCGTTCCCCTCATCTTCCCTACATCATTCCTCCATCTTCTTCCCTTTAAGCTTCTTGAGCAGCTGTGGGTCACTTGTGGTCTCTTCTCCCTTGGTCTCACGCTATCACTGACTCTCTACCTCGTTGGGCCTCCAAGAACGAAGACTTCGATGTTGATTTCATTCATTTCTCAGTGTCTTTTGATTCTACGTTTTCTTTACATTCACAAGAACATCTCTCTTTCTTTTGATGCAGGTTTCGTAGAAATCAAACGCCAATAGAGAGAGAGTAGAAATCAAAAGCCAATCGGGATCTCTCTTTCGGTAATCTATTCCCCTCTCTATGTATAACACAGTGCGTGCTAAAATCAGTGGTCACTGGTCACATGCATATGCTATGCTTTTGTTGGGAAATACCGAAATAGTTTTATGAATTTTAATTGATGTTAGAGACATTTCTTAGATGAACTGATAAGATCTAAAAGGAAAATACTTTGTTGATTTGCTCACTATTAGTAATTGTTAGTTGAATATTTTTGTATGCTATGTTTATATATATATTAATACTGTGAACATTTATTTCTTTATATTTAATTGAATCTGTGAAATTGTGAACTGAATCGTTGGTATGAATTGAACTATGTTAGAATGTGTCGCTATCAAGTCTAATTTTCTGATTTTCAATCACAAGAACATCTCTCTTTCTTTTGCCAGATGCTTGGAATAGAATTAATAATTTCTGCTATATGTTTCTTGCATATACTTGGAACATTGAGAGTTTGGACTTGATGAATGCTTGCAAATGAGGAGCTGTTTGGGAGACTGCAAATGAAGAGCTGTTTAGGAGACTTGATGAATTCATTTTATTTTAGAATGTATTAAGTTATCTTAGACTCTTAGTATGTCTTTGGGTTTATATTCTCTTGTACTGTGAGATATATGTTTTAATCTCTCTAAAAATGCATGTTCATAAAAAGAAGCTATCTGCTTATCAAGGATCTGTGAAAATTTTGGATGAAATAAGAAGGGCGTTCAGTGGGTCAAGCCAGAATTGGCCTGAATGCTCGGGATGCCTTGTAATCAGGGTGTTCGGGGCATCAAGCCAGAATGCTCGGGGTGCACTGTAATAAGGGTGTTCAGGGCGTCAAGCCAGAATGCTTAGGATGCCTTGTAATCAGGGCGTTCAGCGCTTCCCTATAATTGGGTCAAAATTGGCCTATTCGAGAATTGGGCTACATAAAAAGTAATTTGGGCCTAGGCTAAAAAGACAAGAAGCCCAACCAAACCAACCGACCGAAGGCCGACCGAATAGAATTATCTTCGATTTTTTAGCCAACAATGACATTCACCCAGTCTCGGTTTCAATGTAAAGACAACCGGTTGTGCTCGGTTCGGTTGTCGAAATTGCCTTCAAACCGAACTGAGCCTTCGGTTGTTCACCCCTACCACTAATGACTTAGGAATACCAATTACCAAGAACAAAAAATCTAGCAAAATTGAGCCGCTCTCTGGAGCATCCGGAGTATCACGCTCCCTCCTCTCTCTTTACTCCTTGCCTTCTCCATTTTTTTGCCCGTCTCTCTCTCCCTCGTTAGCCTTTCTTCTTTGTGCCTCCTTCTCTCATAGGCTTTCTTGTGCCTTTTCACCATCTCTCTCATTCTTCTCACCTCTTCTTCTTTCGTTCTTTCACCTGTCTTCCCTATTTTTCCACCGTCTTTTTCTTCATCTTGCCTTGACTTTTTATGTGTTTGGTTCATTAGTGTTCCCCTGGTCCTTCCTGAAGTCTTTCCCCTATTGTTTCTACCGCGTCTTGGTCTTTTCTTGCTGAGTTTCCTCTCTAGTTTATCCTTTCCTTCCCATGGAGTCTCCGGAGGTGGATTTGGACTGCGAAATTGCCGAGATTACGGAGCACACTCGCGATATCTCTTGGGATGATTTATCATCCCTCATGAAAATTGATTCTTCATCTGCCCTTCAGACGTCGAAAATAATTCTGGTTGGTCGGCTAGTCTCTAGAAAGATTCATTTGAAACAGATTATTTTTCCAGTTATTCAAATGGGATGGTGTTTCTTGGGTCTGGATTCAGTCCAGACCGTACGGGTCCAGACTGATCCAGACCCAATCGACGGTAGGGAGGGCTGCCACCTCATTTAATGAGCCCTCCCTTCCGTCGGCTCGATTTGGCTCGTCCCACACGCGACTTTTTGGCTCAGGATTTGTAGTGGTCGGACCACTATATTTTAGATCCGACCACAACTGTGACCACTACTCCCACACTATTCTAACACGCGTGTTTTTGGATATAGATCTGTAGTGGTCGGACCACTATATTTTATATCCGACCACTACGCCCCGAACACGCGTTTTAACCCATTTAGAATAACTTGGAGTGTATTAGGCTTGGGAAGGCATGCGCACCCATGGTTGATTGCCTTTTTTAATTAATTATGTGTGCTTAGCCTTGTTGCAGGCTGCTGTAATGGATGCAATAATCGAACGACCACTACAGATCTATATCCAAAAACACAGGTGTTACAATAGTAGTATATTCGGGAATAAAAGGGTGATTAACCACTACAGAAATGAGCTTCATGGACAATAGCAGAGGTTGATTAACCACCACCTTTTGAACCCTCACAAGCTCCTACACGTACATTGGCGCAGATAGTGCTTATGCATTTTGCTTTGCCCGCTTCATCAGCTCTACGAATTCTTGGAAAGCTGTAGCAGGAACACCTTATGTCAATACTTTGATAGATGTAATCTTGTACTGCATCAATTATTATAGGCAAAGAAAGGTTAGAAAGAAGCATTAAATGGGAGATCTGCACAATGCTCTCGAGGAGTGTTCTAATACAATTGTTGATAGTAACTTTCAAAACGAGTTAAAATTTATTTTATAGTTGTTGATGAATTCGTAAAATAGTAAAAGAACTTCCATTACCATAGTCTGAATCATGAGGTCCTGGGAATGCTTCAGGGTGATATTGAAGAGACATGATGTTCCATGCTGGGTAGGCAAGACCAGCACAGCTTCCATCATTAAGATTGACATGAGTTACTTCCACGCCCTCTGGGAGTGATGCTGGGTCAACCGCATAATTGTGATTCTGCCCCATTGTAAAACTTATGATAAAGACCTCCGTAGATAAAGTTTTCAATTTGTAAATGTTCTCACATGATTTTAACTAGCTGCAAACAGATGAATTTCTTGTCAATCAATATAGTAGGTGAAATATCTATACCTGAGCACTAATCTCAACATGGCCACTCGTATAGAAGTGTAGGAGCTTGTGAGGGTTCACAAGGTGGTGGTTAATTATATTCACTCGTATATTCGGGAATAAAAGGGTTAAAACGCGTGTTTGGAGCGTAGTGGTCGGATATAAAATATAGTGGTCCGACCACTACAGATCTGGAGCAAAAAACACGCGTGTTAGAATAGTCGGGGAGCAGTGGTCGCATCTAAAATATAGTGGTCCAACCACTATAGATCCGGATCCAAAAAGCCGCTTGTGGAAAGAGCCAAACCGAGCCGACGGAAGGGAGAGCTCATTAAATTAGGTGGCAGCCCTCCCTGTCGTCGATTGGGTCTGGATGTAATCCAGACCGTGAATATGGATCAGTCTGGACCCGTACGGTCTGGACTGAATCCAGACCCGTGTTTCTTGCTGATTTCCAAATCGAAAATGCAGGGCCGAATAAATTTCTGGTTACTTTCGCGTCGGAAGAAGATAAGGAGATAATCCTTCTTCAAGCCTCGCGGAATTTCAAGGGTTCTCTTATGATTCTTCGGGGACGTTCTCCTTTTATTGCTTTGGAAGAAATACAACTGAATCTTGTTTCCTTTTGGGTCTAGATTCGCGGGCTCCCTCTAGGTGGCTTTGGGCGTGAAAATGTCTTACTGATTGGGAGTAAGATTGGTCAAGTGTTGATGCTTGATGATGATTCTTCCAACAAAAGCTATCTCAGAATCAAAGTCCAATTTGCTACTGATTCTCCCCTTTAACCGAGCTTTTTTCTGACAAGAAGACCCAATGTTCGCTCTTGGATTAGCTTCAAATACAAAAGATTATCATATTTTTTAGCTCATTGTGGCAGGTTGGACCACTCGGCTGGTGTATGTGATCAGAAGGACCCACACCCCTTCTCTAGTGCGCTGAATGACAACATTAGAGGTGATTTAACTATTCAAAATATTTTTGCCCGTGTACGGGAGAATGTTGTATTGGGTACTCCACGAGTCAAAGAAAGTTCGTCATCTCCTCAGTCCATTTCCAGTAATGATCGAGATGGGAATTCCTCGATCCTTCAGAACGTTTTTGTTGAGGATAAAGCACCTCTGATTATATTCAGCCACTCTCAGTGCCTAATCTTAGTGCGTCCGTGCTTTCTCACCAGAGGGATTCTAGTTCACCCCCTTTAGGGGCTACTAGGAGTTTAAATCTGGATCCTTGTGAGTGTCGCGATGATATTTTCCCTCTACCCTCTGTTGTTACTGGTGAAACTTCTATTATTGATCCTCTCAACTTAGACCTGGCTATGCAATCCCTTGATAATATTGCTAAGCACCACAAATCCACCAAGTGTCACACGGGACGGCAGCGTGCTGTGACTCTTCGATCGTCCATTAATGTGGTTGCTCTAGTTGCTAATCATTCTTAGGGGTCTCTAGGAGCTCGAAAGTGTCAGGTATCTCATGTATCTGCCCCGCCTTTGCCCTCCCCTTCTAAGAAATTGAAGACACTGGAAAATTTATCTTTTGAGGGAAGTGAACTATCCCTCGCAGCTTTGATTGGTAACGACACTAATAGTGGTAGAAATTGGTCTGGTAGGAAAATATCCTTATCTATCTATAAACAGAACATCACTGATCTTACAACTGAAGGTGAAACCTCTGATCGAATTGTGGATACTCCAGCGGCTGGGGTGGCGGGCCTTATTCTGCCCCCACCCGCGCCATGAGAATTATTTCTTAGAATTGTCAGGTTCTTCGGAGACCCGCGGCGTCTAGAGCACTGAAAGCGCTCATCAAAGAATATGATCCCATTGGCATTTTTAGTGGAAACTAAATGTGGTGATGATGTTATCTGGCATACTATGAAATCCATTGGTTTTTCCTTTTTCTTGTCTGTTCCTCCCTTGGGCAGCAAAGGGGGATTGATTTTGTGTTGGAGACCGAACCTAAAAATGGAGGTTTTGCTGAGCTCCCCCAATATTTTTCATATGTTGTTTTAGTCAGGCACTGACTCCCCCTTTTTTTCTGCACTCTTGTCTATGGTCCTACTTGGTGGGGTGATAAGGAATTTTTTTGGAATGTCATTTAGCTCCTTGAATGTAACCCTGGTTTTCCGCGTATTTTTGTTGGCGACTTTAATGACTTGCTTAGTCAAGAAGAAAAAAGAGGAGGCAGATTGGTTAGGACCTCCACTTCTAGGGGTTGGCTCATTTCATGCATGTTAACGGTTATGTGGATTTGGGTTTTTTGGGTAGGAAATTTACTTTGTCTAATCGGCGCCCGAGCCTAGCCAATATACGGGAGCGTATTGATCGCGGCATCACTAATATTCCTTGGCAGTTGGCGTTCCCAAACGCTAACATAATTCACCATGCTATTGCTCCTTCAGATCATACTCCTTTTATTCTCAATATGTTGGGCTCTGATTTTTCTGTTTCTCATTCTTTTAAATTTCAAGGATTTTGGCTTAGAAATGAGTCTTGACATGAAGTTATCGCTCAAGTTTGGAGACGAACTTATTGTGGTTCTCCCGGATGGATATTGGGCCGTAAATTGCAAGCTGTTAAAGGAGCTTTGCAGGAGTCGAATAAAGCTAATTTTGGGCATATTCAAGATTCTGTCAAAAAAGTTTCCAATCTCTTAGAGTGATTGTCAGCAAGGGGAGCAAACGGATGAGTCACTCGGGCTAATGAGCTTTGGAAAAGGGAAGAATTGTTGTGGAAGCAAAGGTCGAGAGTGAAGTGGTTGACCTCTAGTGACCTCAATACTCTTTTTTCCACGCCTCTACTATTATTCTCAGGTCCAGAAATCGAATTAAGAGATTGCAGGTAGACCATGGTGCATGGATTTCTGGGTGTAAAGCTTTGGGTGATGAACTTGTTCAGTTTCTTGCTTCGCTTTATTCTTTTGAATTTCCTAGTTTCCCGAGTGATCTTGGCGGGGTGATCTCACCAGATGAGACTGAAATTTTTTCTATTCTTCGGCAAATTAGTACTCTTAAAAAATCTCCTGGCCCGATGGTATGATGGTTTTATTCTACAAGCATTTTTGGAACATTGTTGGGACAGATGTAATAAAAATCGTGCAGGATTTTTTCTATGTAATCGGCTACCTTCGGAGCTGAACCGTACTTATTTGGTTCTCATTCTGAAAGTGGAAGGTGCCTCTAAGGTGGGGCAATTTCGCCCAATCAGCCTTTGTAACGTCATTTACAAGATGATCTCAAAGCTTTTGACAGAGCGTCTTAAATTTTTAATGTCAAAATTAATCTCTCCTTATCAACTTGCTTTTATGCTGAGAAAGGGTTATTCAAGATAATTATATTGTTGTTGCTGAATCATTTCATGCTATGGGCCATAAAAGGGGGTTGGATGGCGATTAATGCGGACATAGAGAAAGCCTATGATAGGATGGAGTGGTCTTTTGTTCTTCAAGTTATGGAGAATTTCAGTTTTAGTCCAACATGGCTCTCTTGGATTAAACTTTGTTTGAGCTCCTCTCAGTTTTCTATCCTTCTAAATGGGAGTCCTTATGGCGCTTTTCATCCCTCTCGAGGGCTCCGTCAAGGTGATCCGATTTCGCCCTTTTAATCCATTCTATGTTCAGAGGTTTTATCTCGATTACTCATTAAGGCTGAGAATGAAGGGCATTTGAGAGGCATCAAGATCGGGTGGGGTGCTCCTTTTATATCCCATTTACTATTTTTTGATGACTTGCTCCTCTTTGCAAGGGAAAAAGGGCAAGATTCAGAAGCTATCAAAGGGTGCCGAGACAAATATATGTCTTGGTCAGGCCAGAAAATTAACTGTGAGAAGTCTTCCATTCATTTTAGCAATAATTTTCGGGGCCAACCGATGCTTGTCATTAAAGATTTCTTTGGTCTTAAAAATCTACCCTCTAAGGCAAAACATTTGGGCCTTCCGTTATTAATCACTCGGTCTAAACATTTGGCGCTAGAAGAGATCAAAGGGAAATTCTTGGGTAAAATTGCGGGTTGGCAAGCCAAATTGCTCTCACAAGCCGGGAGATCTACTTTGCTAAGGTCTGTAGCTATTGCCATCCCAATGTATCCTTTAAGCTCTTTCCTTATGCCGAAATCATGGTACCTTGCTCTGGGTAGAGCTTCTCGTTTGTTCTAGTGGGGGTTTCGGCTTGATAAATCCCATTAACCTTTTTTTACACTCTTGGCAAGCTATCTGTACCCCTAAGGGGTTAGAGGGTCGGGCTTTTGTAATTTTCACAACCTGAATATTGCTCTTGTATCCGAGTTGGCTTGGCGCTTATTGGTTAATGACGACTACTTATGGGTGAAGCTTCTCAAGAGTAAGTATCAGTGTGTTAATAATTGCTGGAATGTAACAGGGGGCTCCTCTCCACCTTGGATTTGGTGTGGTATTGTCAAGACCCTACCTCTTTTGAAAATCGAGGCCTATTCTTCTATTCTATGTTTTGTTAGATTTTCTTTTAAAAGAGACCATGGTTCAACTGCGGTACCATTGATTAATTAACTGTTATAATAAATTATAAAAAGAAAAGGAAAAAGGAAAAAGAAATATGAATTTTGCCTGTTAATTTGGAGGTCATGTAAGCTTGGAAATACTGTCGCAGATTTTGTTGTTAGTTGGTGTCACTGTGCACGCATGATGTCATTTTCATTTGTGTTGATGTGAATTTATTATCCGATAACTTACCTTTCTAACGGTCTTAAAAATGATTTTGAAAACATTTTCTAGCGTTTGTCTTACATTGGAATCAACGCAAAGGCCTCGTCGCCAACAAACCAAAAAGCTGGAAACCTCAAAAACATAACCTCAACCATAGACAAACCATCAAATCCCTACCACGACTACAAATCGACAATAATCCAAAACCAGAAATCCCCTCAGATCCCGTTGCCAAGAACTCTTAACTCTCATCCATGGTCAGCAATTGTCCCATCACCTTGCTTTTTGGGTCTCGGTTGCATCATGTTTAGGATTTTCAATCAGGTCCGACAGGGGTTAAGGCCTATAAATTATTCCTTCAGACCGGCCGAAGCTCTGGGCCGCCCCAGTAACAATAGTGAGATCCGAGACCGAAAAATTGAAATGAAAGTTGTCGGAGATAATTTAATTGCAGATGGGAGTAATGACTGATCGAATATAACAGAAAGCTTAATCAGTCGAAATTAATGATGGGATGGAACAATATTAGAATTTACAGCTGATCCAAGATAAATCAAGGTGGAACTGGTCCCACAGGCCCCAACACAAGGACTAAATGAACAAAAGAGCGGGGAGGAGCCCACAAAGAACCGATCAACAGCTGCTCATTGCAAATCCCCAGTTTGCAGCCCTCGAACCAACCTTCCAGTTTCCACCCTTTCTATTTTTCGGCAAGCAGTTTCCTTTTTTCATTCATTCTGCTGGGTTTGGCTTGTCCTCTCTGCAGAAGAATAATAATGTGACTCGAGTTCCTTCAGGATGGCAGCTGCCTCCTCTCCGACTCTAGCCAACATGCACTCTGTTTTCTCCGCCTGGTTGTGAAACTCAACTGTTCTTTGCTCCACATGGTCATTAAGGGATGCAAATCCTGAAAAGATTGCTGTCTGCTTAAGCTCTGACACTAACTTGAGGAGAGAGTCAGCTGCTTGAACCTATAAACGAACGTGCAAACATTCAGAAACTGAAGGTTTTTTAAAACTTTACATCTCTTCCGGGTTTAACTGATGAGGCCAGAGCGACCAAATCAAGAACATTAACAGTCCTAACTTTTCTCCTCAATCCAGAGCATTAATTTTGCAAGAAATTCCAACAGTGCAAGTGAGCGAGAAGCAACTAGTCCTACCATTCTAGCTGCGCGCATCTCCATCATGAAAGCTTCTTGTGAATTCCTTACAGGTGGATCATTCACCTACAGTAAACAAAGGTTTTATCAAAACAATACTACTTCCAATAGAACTTCCACGGATATTAAGTTTTAACTTTTTGGGAATTACAAAAATGCATGTCAAAAGCATAGCTGATATGCTTAAGAAAATGAAAGAGTCCCCTCGGAAGATCACTGACACCTTATAAGTTGCAGTATACACACAATATTACTGTAGTAGCTGCAAACTGAAATTTGCCAATGCTAGTAAAAGAAAAGGTGTTCTGTATATTTAATTTTCACATTCTGTTGAGCGCTATCCGATGAAAAGGCTTCCCACAATCTCAAAAAGGCTTAGAGGCCATAGTCCTCGCCTTCATAATATTACACCTTGGCCAATGTGCAGATTAGTCTCCTTCCATTTCAGAGAGTAAACCTCTCTTGTATAAAAAGGATCCTTGCTCTAATGAGATTGGCTTATTTATCAAAAATAAAAATAAAAAGGATCCTTGCCAGGCCACGTAGGACAAGGTGGTCTCAGCCAAAGTTAACACAACAATAACATATAAAGTTATAATTTTAATCCCACTAGAATAGATGGTTACTATTTGACAAGATTAGCAAGTTTGTCGACTCAAGCAGGAAATGAACTCATTGGACAAATATTCTAAGTTGGATATGTCTAGGCACAGGCCCAGAGACCATGAGCAGAAAAGGCTTCTTTCCTTCTCGCCAATGCAGGAAGCTTTCTTCTAATCTCCATTCTTTACTGCTCATAAAACAATTTTCAAACGCTTATGTTGTCATGATTCAACCAACTTAATAACTCTGATTGAATTTAGGAGTATCAATAAACTGTTTTTTCACTATTAAGCCAATCTATTTCTTTACCCTCATCCTATACGTGAATGGTCACTAACTCAACACGAGTGTGATGAGATCCTGAACTAAGGGGATGTCTGTTTTGGTGAAATTTTTAGAATTTAAAGTGTTTTGAGAATTTTTAGGTGATGTTAAATTTTATTGGTATGCATGTGGAAGTTGTTTTAGGTGATGTTAAAAAACATGTTCAGTTTTATAATTCTTGAATTCACAAGAATCCTAGAATTCAAACGAAACCGAACGTACTCTAAATCTTTGGGGGATGCATGTGTTGCATATCATCCTGATAAGATGCCTTGTACTGCATGCTTTGCTCCTAAGTGTGATCAAAACAGTAATGTCACCATCTCAGGTCACGCCTAGTTGATTGCTAAGTTAAATGACGGGCAAGCCAAAGCCTCAAGGCACCACATCTCCGCTCTTGAAATATGTATATGACTCAAATGGAAATAGCGACATCTGAAGTAAGATTTTGGTAGATTCTCCGATATGTAGTTGGTGGGAATGACGCTTATGATTAAGGGTGCGTTTGTGTACCAAAATTTTACCCCTTCTAAAATTTTAACACAATTAAATATTACAATATAATCTCTCTCTCCCCATCAAATCATTACTATTTACTACAAAAAATATAAAAAATTATCTCTCTCTTCACTTTTTCACTAAATCCAATACCTAAAATTTTAACAACACTAAAATTTTACAACACAAACACAACCTAAGTCAGTCGCTACATGACTTGTACCTTTTACTTGAACATATGCTCTGAAAGAAGGAAGCATTAAACAAGAAACCAACATGTTTTATGAAAATAGATGGACCACTTTATGTTAGGGTTTATAAAACTCCTCTACACATAGTAGAATTAGTTTGTCTAACTACAACTGAGGGGCACAGGCTTTTAGACCAAGGGAAACGATTATGCAGGACTTCCCTTTTTCACAATCTGAGTAAAGAGAATACACAAGCAAAAGGTAAGGAGGTACTTTTTTCCGTTTGAAAGATATTGGAAGAAAAAAACTACACTATACAAATTGGAAGAGCCAAAAGATTTGTTTCGTGGTGTCAGAGCACAGACTACCTTCACCGTGGCTACTTCTGCTACCATATATTATTCACGTGAAGATCAGATTTTCGTATCATCCTGCTCTGTACAAGTAAAAGTAGGATACAAGACTCTTATAAGCCCGATGCTTATAATTAGCAACAATTAAGCGAAGCGGTTAGCCTATCTTTTGATTGTTTTGGCTATTCACTTGGGGGTGTGATCTCGATGATTCGTCTCTCCAATATGTCAGATCAATCAGAAAGCATCTGGGCGTAAATCAGTAACAAGACAATCATGGTACAAAAAACTCTAGTAGCTGTCTACAAATGTATGCAACTTAAAAAGCAAAGAGAGAAGGCAAAAAGATTACCCGGGATACATTGACGAGGTGGCTGAAGTTGTCAACGATGTTGCCGATGTCGATTTCAACTCTTTGCAGCAAGGACTTCTGCTTCTGAGCCGCCGAGGCGGCTGCCGCCGCAGTGGGCCCACTTCCACCACCACCTCCACCGACTCCTCCTTTATTCATTCTCTCTCCGTGTCTCTCTCAGCAATTAGCACTTCCGAACTGGGGAAGGGCAATCGGCCCAAATGTGAATCCACGGACCCGGGGTTAGGGCAGCGTGGCTCGCTCTTGTGAGTTCAGGTAGAATCAAATTTCTGTAACAGCTCCGTCTCAAATTCCAGCTTGATTCAGAGATTTAAGCGTGGGAGTTCTGAGATTAAAGAGGGCTGAGCATGGATTTTCTCCCTTATCAACATTAGGTTTGAATTGAACTCGCTCATTATTAGTTCAAATACATAGCAAACTTCAGATAGACTGTTCGATTTACTGACCACCTCATTTAATTCGCGAGTTTTTTTACACAAACAGTGATTTGAACCCTTAATGTGGGCTTAATCGTAACTCCTATATGTGTGGGAACGAAATTTGATGAATATAATTAATTACATTTGAAGTGTTTCCGTTATGAGAAATTTGGATAAGGAAAGTGATATGTGTCTTTCCAAACAAACAATTAGGGCTTGTTTAGAGTAAGGACATCTTTAAGTTTGAACTTATTAATTCAAATTTTTATTTAACAATATTTTTCTTTTAGTAATCATTATATTTAAAAATAATAATAAATATAATTAAAATTAATTTTAAAAAATAGATTAAAAAATTCGGAAAAAAAACATATAAATATTTACACAAATATAAGCTTATGAAGAGTCATGAATTTCTCGAGGGGTAAATCCTCAAGGACCTCAACTGTGCCGCTATAAAGGGTGCGTTTGCACCAACAATATTACTTAAAATATTCTCTCTTCTAATAAAATACTACAATATAATTTTTCTCCTATCAAAAATATAAAAAATTACAAAAAATATAAAAAAATTATCTCTCCCTTCACTTTTTCACTAAACTTAATACCAACACAAAACCCAATACCAAAAATATTTTAACACAAACACAACCAAAATCAGATTTACACAGGACCCTGAAGAGTTACGAGTTCGTCAAAGGGGTAAAGAATAAAGTGTGGCACAGGATAAAAAATTCATCGTTAGACGAGGACATTTGATTTGGGTCGTAATTTTTGCAGAATCTTTATGATGGGGGAAATGTGGAGGTAAATAAAAAGTAATTTTAAATATGCGGTAACTCATTTGATATTCTGTTCTTAATGTGGTTTGGATGCAGCTGGTAAAATAACCCTTTCATGGCACCCGTGTCGATTGCTTGGGCCAAACACTTAAAAAGGCTATGCAATACCCTGTTGCATGTCTGTTCCCAAGGCACTGGCGCCCATTACTACTGCATCTGCATGCGAATGTGCCTCTCCAGGACATGGATATCTAACCATATTTTCACACTCGAGTTAATCCACCTGCCATCCGTTTTATTGTATTAGCTGACTTTGAGACAGAGAGAGAGCCACGAGAATCAGACGAGATGGAGCATTCAGTGGAGTAGACAACAACATCGGTCCCTCCGAAGGAGATGGACAGTCTAACCATATTTCACACTCAAAACAGTCCAACTAATGAACCTACGTACCTTGGTTGCAATATCAATTGTGTCATATGACTACTGGCCAGTACTGTTTGAGAGAGGAGGGTCTCTGTCACTCTCCGGTGCTGTCAGCTGGAATAAACGAGAAGTGAGGATGGCTGTCAACAGTGGCGATTGGCCAGCAACCCTATAGACAACTGGGCCATTAATGTTAGTCTTTCACGTCTAATAGAATTGGGTGATCATGACAATATAGCTGAGCGATTACTATGTTGCTATTGATGAAATCACGTCCACTATCAACGCCTTACAAGCGGCTTTTCTCCTCTGACACTGAACTCTTTTTTTTCTTGTAACCATTTAATGCGTTTGGATCGGGATCTAAGGATCTTCACGTGTCGGTTGGATATCCTTTATTGTTTGCTGTACTTTTTCTGGATACGGTCTGCTGGCTAACTGTCCCGATAAGGTTACTTCTTTCATGGATATAGCTGTTCTTACACGCAGAAGGCGGTGAACATTCAGGCAGGCCTAATACTTCAGACTCAGTTCCATCATGAGGCCACATGTGTAGCTGGCACTACAAAAAAAAAAAAAAAAAAACACCTATAGCGGCGGTCACTAAAACCGCCGCTACAAGGTGTTTTTAGCGGTGTTTTACGGAAACCGCGGCTAAAAATAGCCTATAGCCACGGTTTCTGTAGCCGCGGTAAATGACCGCGGCTAAAAATGGATATAGCTGTTCTTATTTGTGATTTACAATTTTATCAAGAATTGGTGTTTGCGATGCAGGAAAAAGAGAAACAAGTTCCAATTGACCGAGCGGAGTTATATAAAGCCGTTCATATACGTTCTGATGGATCCCCAATAAATCCGGACGTAGCAAAGAAAATAGTAAGTCACAATTTTGATTTGAATGTGCGAATATTAATTCAAAATATAATTCTATGTTGTATTCTCTCAAAGGCGAATGGAGGAGATTGGACTGAATGATTCAGGAAGTTCACAATCTTTCAGCCAATTTAGAGTGGATGGCAGCATCGGTTGGTCACCAACTGACCGATATGCACAAGTGATTGGGCCAGAAAGACATGGTCGC
The DNA here is from genome assembly GCA_963930655.1 of Myrica gale. Lineage (NCBI taxonomy): Eukaryota > Viridiplantae > Streptophyta > Magnoliopsida > Fagales > Myricaceae > Myrica > Myrica gale. The sequence continues at coordinate 20,138,863 of OZ005604.1, read as the reverse complement.
ATTCGCGGCGTTGGATTAGGACCAACTCCTTCATCTCATCCTGCCAACGCCAACTGCAGATGCAGTCAGCCTGCATCCACTACTAACGAGAGAGAGAAATACTTGGAAAATAGAGTTCAATCGTTGGAGTCAGAACTAGCATCGCTTAAATCTACAATACAAAGGATAACAAAAGTTTGGGTAAAAGTTTTATTTACTTATTCTCACATATTATTATTGATTCTATTTATATATACTTCGCAGTTAATTAATTTTGTATTAACGTTGTAGGATCAACGGCAAAACCAAGATGATGGCAATAACATTCATGTTTCACCAGCAATTCATAGATCATCTCGTGCAAAGTCGGAAAACGTTTCTTGGTAAGATACTAACATAAATGAATATTGTCATTAATGTAATTTTAAGTGTGCACTAAGCTTATTGGTTCATGTCATTACTGTTTGTTAATTTTCAAATATTGTAACAGCAGATAATGCCAATGAAGCAGAAAGCGCAGGAGGTGCTGAAGGTGCCGAGGATTAATTTTTATAGTTATTTGTTCTTAAATGTCATGAACTTGTTACTTTCTAGATTATTGACAGACTGTCCTTCAGTAATTTTTTTTTGGTGTAAGACTTGTACGATAGGATTATAATGAAATATATTTTGGTCGATTATACTTTTCTTTGTTTGCATCAATTAATTATAACAAAATTTGTATATCAGGAAAATACTAAAAAATTTTAATAAAAATAAATAAAAAATTACCTGACCGCCGCTACAGGTAAATCAAATAAAAATGTCTATAGCGGCGGTATTGACCGCCGCTATAGAGCGGCGGTTTTCACCAGCGGTCACTAAAACCGCCGCTATATACCTATGCCGACGGGTATATAGCGGCGGTCGTGACCGCGGCTAAAAAACCTCTGCTATAGCCTATAGCAGCGGTTTTGAGGCCTTTGACCGCCGCTATAGGTGTTTTTTTTTGTAGTGTGGTCTCCCTGTATATGATAGGTCTACTTATTAGTCTCTCCTTCTACTTTTGGTTTTTACCTAGTTTTTGGAGTGTAAGACCTGCTAGATTTGATTTTATTAAACCAATTTTTATGTTTGATTTTCTTATCGGATGGGGTATCTCAGAGGTCGGTTTACAGAAAAAACTGGAAACTAGTCTTGTGGTGGCTTGTGTTTCCGGTAAGTTGAGGAATGGCTACCACAGAAATCAAGTCACCTGAAGTTGGGCTTGAGACACCAAATATCTCGGATGGAAATTCCAACGCTGTTCGGAGAAAGAAGCTTGAAGTCTACTTCATTGAATCTGATGATCGCCGGATGGCATTTGGGCGTGGTTATACTGGAGGGACTACATATTCGCGGAAAACGTATCGATGATCTTTCAAAGACGGGGGGGCTGGATAGCCGCCTTCTTCATATTCGGTATCCAAGCTGAAATTCCTGCTCCTTTATAAATATCCTCTTGTTTGGTTGCTTTGATTGCCATTAACAGATCAATAACGAGCTATCCACTCTGGTTTTATTCAAATAGATCATGTTAAAGCACATTTGAAGAATTTTTCGAGTGCATGTGACGTGTTACTCGACTCTTTATGTGTCCAGGTAACGAGATGGCAGAGAGAGTGGCTTATTTCGGCCTCTCGGTTAATATGATGGCCTTCATGTTCTATGTTATGCATAGACCATTTTCCAGTTCAGCAAATGCGGTAAACAATTTCCTTGGGATATCACAAGCATCCTCTGTCCTTGGAGGTTTCATAGCTGATGCATATCTTGGTCGATATTGGACAATAGCAATCTTCACGACCCTCTATCTTGCGGTAGGATCAGTATATCAATCCCTGGATATGAAATGCAATTCAATATAAAATTAATTACTTTTATCTTCTTCCCTATTCATTTGCTAGGAGGTATATATATCCTGACTATAATTTTTTTCGATATTTTTTTCTCTTTTTTGTCGTGGAGGGTTTGACAGGGATAACCTTATGCGCAACAATGAGCATCTTCGTGCCAAATCAAGATCATTGTGATCAGCTGTCACTCCTGTTAGGCAATTGTGAGCCAGCAAAAAAATGGCAGATGACTTACCTGTACACCATCCTTTGTGTGACTTGATTTGGAGCTGCAGGTATAAGGCCATGTGTTTCTTCTTTCGGGGCTGATCAGTTCGATGAAAGAAGTAAAGATTACAAATCTCACCTGGATAGGTTTTTCAACCTTTTCTATCTCTCCGTCACTGTTGGGGCAATCGTGGCCTTCACTCTTGTAGTGTATATCCAAATGACACATGGATGGGGATCTGCCTTCGGCTCACTCACAATAGCTATGGGCATATCAAACATGGTTTTCTTCATTTCATTGGCACTCCTTTGTATAGGCATAGGTTGCCAGGAGGCAGCCCTCTTACACGGGTTGCCCAAGTCCTGGTTGCTGCATTCCGGAAGAGAAAAGCCTCATCATGTGGTAGTAACTTAATAGGCTTGTATGAGGTTCCGGGCAAACAATCTGCAATAAAGGGTAGTGGAAAGATGGATCATACTGAAGATTTTAGGTACTTATTTTGCTCTATATTGCAATTTCCTGATTAAATCAGATAGTTCTAGATCATTTTAATTTCTTGGTTCTGGCCTAGGCTGCAACCAAGGCATTAAATGGTGAAGAAAAAAGCACCTGATCAGAAATCCTTTTTCCACGCTAGTGTCTTCTGGTCCATACATTGTTATTAACACATTACTTAAGTATTTAATATGAATGACTTTTTGGCCAGATGTTTGGACAAGGCAGCCTTGCAGCTGAAAGAAGATGGCCTGATCCGAGTCCTTGGAGGCTCTGCACTGTGACTCAAGTAGAGGAGGTCAAGGTCCTCCTAAAGCTTATCCCCGTACCAGCCTGCACGATACTGCTGAACGTAGTGTTAACAGAGTATTTGACTCTCTCAGTGCAGCAAGCCTATACTCTGAAATTACCCACAGTGGTCATCTGAAACTCCCCGTAACATGCATGCCCGTCTTCCAGGCCTCAGCATATTTTTCATCCTGTCCCTCTATTACTCCACATTTGTTCCATTATCAAGACGCATAACCGGTCATCCTCATGGAGCTTCACAGCTTCAGAGGGTAGGAATTGGTCTGGCAGTTTCCATCCTGTCTGTCGCGTGGGCTGGGGCTTTTGAAAGGTACCGCAGACATTATGCAATAAACCACGGCTACGAGGCTAATTTCTTAACTCAAATGCCCAACCTAAGCGCCTACTGGTTGTTGATTCAATTTTGCCTGATTGGCGTAGCTGAAGTATTTTGCATAGTGGTATTGCTGGAATTCCTCTATGAGGAAGCCCCAGATGCCATGAAGAGTATAGGATCTGCTTATGCTGCTCTGGCCGGAGGTTTAGGTTGCTTTGCAGCGAGTACATTGAACAGCATTATCAAACGTGTCACAGGGAACGCAGCAAAAGGGCAGCCTTCATGGTTGTCCCAGAATATAAACACTGGGAGATTTGATTACTTGTACTGGGTGCTTACAGTTTTGAGTATAATCAGTTTCTGTGCTTTTCTCTACTTTGCACATAGGTTCAAGTACAGGGTAGCTCATAAATCTGAGTTGGGGAAGCAAGATGTAGCCAACAAAAGGAACACCCCCTCAGTGGAGAGCTAAATAGCAGAAAGGGAACATTGGTTTATTTTTCTCATTTAAGGTTTTGTTCTTGTAAAAAGTGGCACTTTCCTATGTGAGCAATTATGGAGGAAAGGGAGTTCTCTCTTTGCCCTAGTTTTGGGCATTGGCAGGCATAATGTTGTGTCTGATCTCAAGTATAGGTATGAATCTTCCAAATAAAACGTGGGATGAAGAACATCCTATCTTGATTACTCTCTCTGTTTTCTTTGGATTTTTAACTTGGGAACCCATTGTTTTGCAAACCAATTTTTTTTATAAATTTTGGGAATGTTGTGAAAATGGAGGTAGATTAAAATTTTTATTGGATTTTGAGAACAAAAAATAATAATAATAATAAATATAATTTTACGAGAGAGAGTAAAAAAATTGAAGAAAAAGATAATTTGAGTGAATTTTTTATGGTTATTGTATTAGAAAAAGATAATTTGATAGGGAGAGAGATGGTTTTGTAATTTTTTATTATTATTTTTCGTAATCAAAAGTTTGAGTTATTTATATTTGCATGCAAAAATTTGGATGGATAGAAAATTTCCTAATATTTTGAGTTTGCAAACACTTTTTTTTTCTTGGTGAGTTTGCAAACACAAGGTGGTGTTCGTGTTGTGAAAAAATGTAGGATTTTAGAAAAGTTGTGAATATTTATGTTTAATAGTGTTTTATAGGTGTTTGTGCAAAGTTGAGAGATAAATGATTTGATGTAATTATTTAATAAAAAAGTATTAGAGTTATGTGAAAAAATATAGAGATAAATTGTGTTAAATAAAAAAGTAAAAAGTTGTTGGAGATTGTGTTAAATGTATTTGTATTTGTGTTTGAATTTTTAAGATGTTCGGTGATATTTTGTGAATGAATTTGAATCTTAAAAAAAAACTTGAAAACGAACATGCCCCAATAGTATTATTGCCTCTTGGTACATGCATCCCAATGGGCTTCCAGTGGGCCGAAAAGAAATTAAGAAGATTTCAAGGTGGTCTGTCATTTGGACCCTAAGACAGAAATCGTTCTCGTCCGATAGATTTGGGCTGAGAGTGGCCCAAACGTCGTCTCACAAAAAACGATGTCGGTTTTCAATGCTTAATTTGAGAGCGACCCAATAGGTCCGCTTAATTTAGAAGTGTCATGATATGGGAGTCTGGGACTATCTCATTAGTCATTTATAGTGAGGCTGATTGTTGCCTGCTGGCACGATAGATTGCTCGCATAATGTGATACTTTCAGATACACATAACTGTCCACCAAATAAATTTGTTTGGAAATTATTTTCATGGGGTATACGGTATGCCTTATACATATGATGCCTTTTTAATTGTGATATAATTTTGTTTCGATAATTTAATACAAACTATTAGATGGATTCTATTTTTTTATTTCATCATTAAAACAAAACCCTTATGATTCGTGATTCCTAAAAAATTTCCAATAACATTCTAATTGCTTGCTAAAACTATTTTTTAAGGTGACAATCAAAGAACATAAAATAAAAATAAATTCTTTGAAATATATTTAAACCCTTTGGTTTCTAGAATTTATCATCTTAATTATACTATACAATTCGGAGAGAGATATAAACAATATGCGAAACTCATTATATGACTCAAATTGCTCAAAATTTTCTACAAGTACCATTAAAGAGTGTAGGATCTCAATTGTTATGTCTCTCTCTTCAAATTGCACCGTGCAATTTGGGTAAGGAATTGTAGATGATCTTAGTCCAAAAACTAATCCTCGTACTAAGTATAGGTGGACATAAAAGGTTGCACCATGTGGGTACTATAGGTTGGACTGTCAGGCACCATCCCCTGTCAACTATAGGACTTGTTAGCCCCCATAAAGCCAACAATCCTTCTCCCAGGATAGTGAGACTCAAACTTGTGATCTTACTTTGATATCAGTTGTTAGGATCAAGTGAGCCAAAAGTGTAAGTTGATAGTAAAGACAACTTTATTTCCTTATACACTTGGTAGCGCAGAGTCTCGTACTAAGCGAACGTAAAGGTGGTTGCCGCAAGTTGGGCTGTCAATCATGGTCCCCTATCCCTCACAGGACAATAGTTGAGTCTGAGGGTGATTGCTTAACCTAATAAAACTAACAATTTACACACGCGTGACTATTGGGATAAAACTATTGAGTGATCATCAAATTGTTATTAAATTGTGAGTCATCATCAAATAGTTATTAAATTAGAATATTGAAAAACATATATTTATATATATATATATATATATATTTCCTTACTGTGGTTGCCAGTTTAATCGTCACTGTTACCACCCCACGCGGGTACTGGGCTGGTAACACTAAAACCATCTATTTTTTTCGAATTTTTTTATTGGACTCCTCAAGCCTCCGTATTCTTTTTTTTTTTGGAATTTGGCATTTCAGTCCTTGGGTTTATACTCCTTTGGCAAATGGGTCCTTAGGTTTCAAATTTCAAAATTTTAGTCCTTAGGTTTTCGTTGTTTGACGAAATGGTCATTCCGTTAGTTTGTTGTTCATATGCTTAACGGATTTGAAGAGGTCAACCGGATATATGTGTAAAAAGTGAGCAGTTGTCCGCTATATGAATCGGTCGACCGCTTCATATAGCGGACGACCGTACAAATTTGCTGATGCGTAGCGGTCAACCGCTTCAAATCCGTTAAGTATATGGACGGCAGACTATCGAAATGACCATTTTGTCAAACAACGAAAATCCAAAGACTACAATTTTGAAATTTGAAACTCAATAACCAATTTGCCAAAGCGGTATAAACCCAAGGACCAAGTTGTCAAATTCTTTTTTTTTTCCCTAAGCAAGCCCCTCGTATTCATTTTGCTTTTGAAAAGCAAAGCATGCCCTCTATTTTTTTTTCTTCTTCTTTGCTTCTTTTTTTTTTCTTTTTGTTTCGTTTCCCTTACCCCTCTCTCTCTCTGTCTCGGCTAATTAATGCTCTTAACGAAGATGGGATGGTGGCCAAAATTGATCCACAATCCAAAGCGGTGGTAGTAGTAAGCATGGTACATAAACTGATGGAATATGAATGACCTATTCCGATTTCGGTTCCATTCCGGTATTGTATCGAAATCAAAATTTTCGAAATTGAAACCGAAAATTTCAGTTTCATTATGAAATTTTTTTTGTTAGATTTTTTGGGACCCTAATAAGTCCATTAGGTATTTTCGGACAAAATTTTGCACAAATTATTTTTTTATACTTCATAAATTAACAATAAATAGTATGTAAAATAAATATTCATATAAAATTTAAAATAAACATTCATCTAAAATAAAATTACAACATTCTAAAATAACGGGCATCAAAAGATTGTGAACCATATTTTAAAATTACAATATTTTAAACCCTATCTAAAATAAAATAAACTTTCACTCAAAATCTAAAGTAAAATTATAAGATTTTGAGCGTATATATTTTTCTAAAATAATTAAAAAAGTTTCGTTATTTCCGTCAGAATGCTTGATTCCGATTTTTATCATAAAGAATGCAAAAAAAAAAAGATTACAGATCTGATTTCGATATGTGCAGGATATGGAACCCCGTAATTCTAATTTTTATGGGAATTATTTGACCAACCTTAAGTAGTAGTGCTAACGGTTGACCGCCCTCCAATTCCACAGCTAGCACCCCTAGTGGGTAGTCTCCACGATCCCCATATACATCGCACTCCCATATATTTTAACTTAGGAAACAGACCCGGCACCAATCAATAAAGACTATGAACCGCAAAGCCTAATTTAATTAATAATCAATCCAAAAGCCTCGAGAGGAAAGAGAGGAAGTGGGACTTTTAAGCACATGGAAAACATGTCTTTAGGCAGGAAGAAACTCGTATTTTCTTATTGATTTTCTCATCAAGCGCTTCATAATTCTTCTACGTTGCTCTTCTTGGTCCCTAGGATTTTTTTCAACACCAATTAAAAGGGGTGTTCAGTTAGGGAGTTTTTTGAGAATTTTTTGTGTTTTAAAAATTTTTAGGTGATGTTAATTTTATTGGTATGCGTGTTTTAGTTATTTTTATGTAGTGTTACGAATGATGTTTGATTGTAGAATATTTTGTATTCTGAAAATTCAAAAAAATCCTGAGAATTTTTTTGAACCGAACGTGCTCAAAGATTCACAACACAACAAACCTTTATTAAAGATCTTCTTATACAAAAGGAAAAGATACAATTTTTTACCCTTCAATTATTAAGTTTATGATACATTGTATCTTAATTATCACTTACACGCACAAAAAATTATTTTGAGATGTTTTGTACCAAATTCATTCAATAAAAATATAGCTGAAAAATGTGGGATCAAATATAACTTCAAGTGCTAAATATAGGGTGTCGAGATGAAAAATTAAATCTTGTAAATGATTTCATTTCAAGACTGTTTTTTTTTAATGTGGGATTACACATTATTCTCGCTAGATTATTGCAGGAAATAGGACATTAGTTCATTATAAATACTATCTGAATTTTGTTATGAATTTTATAATTATTGAGAATTATGGATGACCATTAAACGATCTATTGATTTTTCAACTCCTATGACTTTTGAGTTTGTAACATCCATCTCTTTGTATTTCATGTACATCATTATGACTCTATGTCTAAAGGGATATGAAGATAAATTGTAGACACACAACAAGATTTAGAATACATCATAGTTACTGAAGAATAATTTCTCCTTTTCTCTTTTTACTAAACTTTCTAGATGGTAGTGTTATATTCTCCTCAGTTTTACAAAAAATTTAGATTTAAAAATAGAAGCGTAGTTTTTTTTTACTTAGAAAACGAGTAGTCTATTTTAGGGGCGGTTCGTTTAATAAAAATCTTCAGGATTTTTTAAATTTTCACGATACAAAATTTTTTATAACCAAACATCATTTTTAACCTCACATAAAAATAACTACAACACGTATACTAATAAAATTAACATTACCTAAAAATTCTCAAAATACACAGAATTCTCACAAAACTCCTTAGCCAAACAACCGTCATGTAAAAAGAAAAAGAAAAGGATGAACAAGTATATTCACGCGCCTTTTCATTAGAGGTGGACAAAACGCGCCAACTCGGATGCCAATTCCCTTCCAAGTTCTTTCTCTAGAATCCACATTCGATTCGATCCCCATACCTCACCGATCGAAACTTAATTTTTTGTACTTTTCCATATTGAACTCCAACAGGTTTGAAGCACGATCCGCTTCTTATTTATGCGGTTTTGGAGCTTAAACTTGTTTTTGAAGAGACCCACTTCTTATTTTTAGCGGTTTTTGGAGCCTACAATTCTTTATAAGGAGACCTTCTTCAAGATTTCTAGGCAGTCAGCCGGATCTGTCGGGGCCGCTAGGTTATTTTCGTTGTTGAGCATAGCGAGCAATTGTATTGGTTCTCATTGGAGATGCTTGTTTAAGGCGTTATGTTATTTCAGTGTAGATATTAGCCTAATTTTCATAGACAATGGATTTGAGATTGAAATCCCGGTAGCCATTTCGAGAGACTCATGCTTTTCATGGAGGTTGAGTTCGTTTCACGGGATTAGATAGGTGATTGTGTGAGGAAGTAAATTGGTAGGTCTTTCTTTCTGGCTTCGTTTGGAGGTGCAAAGGTTTGGCGGAGAACATGTTTTGGAGGGACCGTGAGAGGGAGAATAAAGAGCAAAACGGGCTTCCGCCTTGTGGGCAGGTTCGAGTCCTCGTTGTTGGTGACGCAGGTACTTGTTACTTTTCACTCTGGATCCATTATCTTTTGTCTTTGCCGTTATGCAGCAATATGTTGATTTTTGCAATGTTTTTTGGTTCTGGTATGTATTTGCTTTGTATATGATTGTATGCGTCTTTTAATATGTTGCAATGTTGGATGTTTAAATGATTTCCTTGTGCGTAAACCCATAATTGTAGAACATAGAAATGGGAATTGAATTCTGGTTGAGACTATTAGGATAAGCAGAAGGCGGTGTGTTTAAATATAGTTATGACTATACTCATTTGATTTTTTCCATTGACGAGGTTTGGAACAAGAAGTGAAGCTTGCGTATAGTTATGACTATACTCATTTGATTTTTTCCATTGACGAGGTTTGGAACAAGAAGTGAAGCTTGCGTGGATGATGGAACTTATTTTCTAAATGCTTACTTCTATGAACCTTAATTCGTACAGAGAGATATTTTATTCTTGCATGTCTTTACTGATTGGACGCCAAAGAGAAGAAGGCGACGAGAACCAAGTGACAAGTGTCTGTAGATAAGAAACATATAGACCTTCTTTATTGGATGGTTCCAACATATGATAATTTTTCCTACTGCGAACTAGAAGGTTGTGTGTTGCTGCTATTTCGTGCATTGTATTTGATGGCAGATGTTCGTGCACGGGATTGCTTTATTTGTTAGTTATAGAACATTTGGTGGGGCTTGAACTCACTGTTCTATTATGATAGGAGAGGCGGTGACTCTTGAGTTGGAACTCATTGGGTAGATATGATAGATATCTTAGTGGGGCGGGTGACTGAGTTCAATGCAGAAATTTGAAAATGGAAATGGTCACCACCTAGAGATTGATTCCTTTCGTTAACAGAAAAATCTGCTGTTGATTTTATGCTGGAACGACTTGGTAAGTGTCACAGGACTTTGGGGGAATTCTTACATGCCGGTACCTTAATTTCACATCAAACATAGATTTAAGTAACAATGCAAAGAAGTTTACAATGTGTCTCCAGGTGTGTTTTTCTAGACCCTCCATGTGCGTGTATAAGCATGCACACACGTGTTGTTTTGTGGACTAAGTTCTGTTAGACAGTGCTCTGCTCTGTGCTGAGTGGTGGTGTTAGCTTTAACTAGTTATATAAAGCATGCAGACCGTGATTCAGATGTGATTTTTTTTCCATAGGGGTGCATTTTCCTTTTTTGTGGTCTTGTGACTTTTCGTTATCCTCAGTTCATAATTTTATGGTAGGTGTTGGAAAAACTTCTCTTGTTCATCTGATTGTTAATGGTTCATCCATTGCTCGGCCTCCTCAAACAATTGGATGCACTGTTGGTGTGAAAGTAAGACTAAATATCCCTTTTTTTGTGCAAAGATATTCAAAGATACTGCTGTACTTAAATTGCACCAGTTAATTACTGTATCTTTTATCCAGCACATTACTTATGGAAATTCTGGTAGCTCTTCAAATAGCATAAAAGGAGATGGTGAGAGAGCTTTCTTTGTGGAACTTTGGGATGTGTCAGGACATGATCGGTACAAAGACTGCCGATCACTCTTCTATTCACAAATTAATGGTGAGGATCAATTTTTCTTCCTTCCATAAACATACTAGTCTCCTGATAGCTAGCCTTGTATGCTAAATCACTCGAATCTGGAAAAAAAATGCAAACGAGGTTCCAAAAGAGCACAATTGTATGTCAAACCTGAAGAAACAAAAAAATTCCCCAAACAAAATGTGGTTTCCAATATGTAATTGATGTTCACATCGATTTCAGTCAAGGAAGTACACATTATTGCTTAGGGTTCTCGATGCATGAGTAATGCCATTCCATGTCCTGATTCATGCCCGTTCTTCATTGTGATGATGTCATATATTCATCCCACATTGGAGTTTTTGATTATGAAAAACAAGTTTGAGAAGCATGGATGAGTGAGTTGGAACTATCCTATAAGTTGCTGATGCATGGGCATCAAGAGTAAAACTACTTATTAGTTTCTTGTTGATGATGCGTTTGACACTGAATAAAAGTAAATTTAGCAGATAATCTATTCGTACTCAATCATAGTGAATTGGTTATTGGTTGGGAGTAAATATGTGAATGTCAAATATGAGAATGAAAAGGGAGATATTATGATGCAAATATCATTGTCTCTCATTTCTCACCATATAAGCAGTATGGACAATGCTATGTACCATTACAGCGAGACACTCCTAATTCAACAGTGATCAGACAGCATTTTCCTAATTTTATTTAGCACAAAAACTAATGGGATCTGAATATATTTTGTAAAAAGGCTGTTCTATGATTTCTATTTATGAGCCTGGGTGGAAATTTGAGTGCAGGTGTTATTTTTGTTCACGATCTCTCCCAGAGAAGGACAAAAACAAGCTTGCAGAAATGGGCAGCTGAGATTGCTGCAAATGGCACATTTTCAGCTCCGCTAGGTTCTGGAGGTCCCTTTGGCCTTCCTGTCCCATATATCGTTATTGGAAACAAAGCTGATGTTGCTGCAAAGGAGGGTACAAAAGGAAGCAGTGGCAATCTTGTTGATGTAGCTCGCCAGTGGGTTGAGAAGCAGGGTTTGCTTCCATCAAGTGAGGAACTTCCACTGATTGAGAATTTTCCGGGTGGTGGAGGCCTTTTTGCAGTGAGAATTTGGACTTTACCTTTTCAATTAATTCATTGTTCATTGGCGTGGTCTGACTTGAACTCATTTTCTCTTTGTTGCATATAGTGTATTATCTCACATAATTGAAATCACTTGCAAATTGAAAAATGAGAATATTGCAGGATTACTTGTTCATCCCAGATTTCTTTCCTAATCAACTGGGAGGTTTCTTACTTTTCTTTTTGGATGATGCCATCGTAATGGTTTCAACATGGGCCACATTAGTGAGTGTCAGGATTGATATTCTTGTGCTCAGGCGTGGCTTCTTAAGAACATTTCAATATTTCCTTTTCCTGTTTTATGGAAAATTGAGGATCTTACTTTGCGTATAGGATTTCCCTCATTACCAAAATAATTAAAATTGAGGATCTTAATTTTCTCGAGGCTTTGATGGTCTTCACTGGCAGGAGGGAACTGTAATCTTGGATGAGTAGGGTTTTTTTTGCTGCGTATGAACAGCTTCTGCTGGTTGAAAATTTAATCCTATATGGATTGTGGTCAATGGTTACCATTATTCTGCCTTCCAGCTTCTCTTCACGTCCCATTGATGTTCTATACCTTATGTGCATTTCTGCCTTCTATCTGATAATGTCCTCATGATTCTCTATTAAGAGTAATGTCCCAAAATTACTCTTAAAGAATAGTCTATTAAGTCTTAAAAACCTTTACATGAAGGCGGGCATGTGACAGTATTAAACTTAAAGAGTAGTATTTGATGCAAAGATGATTGTAGGAATTGGAAATGGATATTGAAGTAAATAGTTGTTAATTAACTTGTTGGGCATATGCAGGCTGCTAAAGAAGCAAGATTTGACAAGGAAGCTCTCGTCAAATTTTTTCGCATGGTTCGTATTCTTTTTCTTTATGTATTTTCCCTTCATCCCTTCCATCCCCCCAATTCCCTTTTCCCTTTCCCTTGTGTTCGGAACATCTTCCAACCTTTTGGCAACCCCTTGTTTCAGCTAATCAGAAAGAGATACTTTTCAGACGAGTTACCGGCACCAAATCCTTGGTCTACATCTCCAGTTCAGAGGGTCTCACATCGTTTAGATGACAGTTTAAGTGATGAGGATCAGTCTTATAAGAATACAAGGTACTTTCTGCTAAACATACGCAACTTTTACTTCGCTTGTGACTGAATTTCTTTTATGAACAATAGTATCATCATCTCATGTTGAGGTATGATTGCTTAAAAACATTCGATGGAATTGGGCTGTAACAGTTATGCTTTACATCTCTATTTGTTTGATAGTTTATTAGAGGTATGTCTGTATTGTTACCAACATGATGGCTGAGGTGTAAAAAAAAAGCTTTGAAATTAATTACTATGAATGGTTTGTAATGGTGGTCGCAAGAAGTTATAGCAGGTCTTGTGTATTGATGACATAGTTAGACCACCAATATGGAGCTCTCTCCAGCTGTGTGTGTGTGTGCAACGCAACTCGTCATGAGTCATTCATTCACTGTCTGTAACTGTTATGTCATTTTCTGTTACGTCATTTGCAACTATACTTACCAACATATTTTTCATGGCTTGCAGTTTTATTGGTGATCCTTACAAATACAATGTGCTCCCTTCCCTTCCTGCACAATGCAACCTCACGCCACCTCCCACACTTTATCCTCAGCAGCCAGTTTCGGTCTCTGAAAGTTACAGCCTCCCAAGGTTTTCCGTGACTGCTCCAGAGAGCAGTAGTTCCAGATCAAAGCGCTCAGATATTAATGTATGATTATAACAGACTCGTGCTTGATCTTTGTAGAAAATTTGATAAAGATATATGATAACAACCGCCGCTGATTGCTGAACAAAGATTGCATAAGCCGTGCGCTTTGTTCTATTGATTCTTTAACTTCTATGGGCTCTCCCATAGTAGCAAGATTGTGTTATACTATTTGTTAAATCGTTGAACTTGAAACTGCTGGTAATTCTTTGTAATCAAACTCTCTCTATTCTTTACCTTAGGTAGTGTAAAAGCAATTTTTCATGTATGTTTACAAAACCACTTTTGATAATGAAGAGGTGGTCTCATTTGAAGTGCGACTGTATTCTTATATATTCACATTTATCTATTTCTTAGAGAGTCTACCTGTTTGAAGTGGGCCTTAATTATAGCTTCTGTGTTGTATTTCATTTCCCGGCTAGAGTCTAACCTCTGCTTACTGTTCAAATGATATGGCAACTTCAATTGATTGTAATTTTGCCCAATGGCAGCGGCAGGACTTATTTCCTAATCCGAACGAGGAAAGTGGGCTTGTGACTCGAAAAAGAACCCGGTTGTGAGGGAAATCGTGTTTCGCTTTTTCTGAGTCACGAGCTGCGCCAGCCTAGTGATTCAAGATCTTCTTTCATTCCCCATATGAAGTAGCCATTTGTGACTTTACACGCTGGTTGATGGTGTGGAATAGTCTCCTGATAAAGAATAGCAAGATTTGGCCTCTCGGATTGATTTGTCTTACGATAAGATCCAACTTACAATATGATCCAACTGTATTTTGAATTCTCGGATTGATTTGTCTTCTTATCACTTTTATAAACTTTTTAGCTCAAAATTTTAAGGTTAAAGATTATCCGACTTAGCTGCCTCCCAATGTGAACTAAGACTAGGCGAGATCGCCATGTCTTTTATTGATTGTATTCAACTCTCTGTAATTTCTACACCCAAAGAAAAAGATGTTAGACTAAAAAGTCAAGTCGAAACAAGGGCATCCCACAAACTATTGCTAAGTCGAAAATGTGTAATCTCTCTAATCTCTATATTTCATTGTTCGGCGGGGCATATTTCCTCTAGAGCCGGTAGCCGGCGAATCCTCCTCGGACCATCAAGGAGATTATCCATGAGTTCGTTGACTTGCGCCGCAGTCGGTTCCTTCGCCGTTAGGACTGGTAAAGCTTTTATGGCAGCCATATACAGCGACAAAATCAAGTCCACGCTCTTTTCTGGCTGGCTTTGCAAACTTCCCTTTGCTTGCTTTGGCACTTTTTCGAGGGTCTTCCCCTCGCTCGGCACCTGGTGCTCTGTCATCGCCCTCGTCAGCTGGATCGCAGATGTGGTGCGACAATGCCCTTAGCTTACAAGCTGTAGCAAATCCATCCATGGGAAAAAAATAATGTAATTGATAAAAATAATTTTCCAAATAGAGTTGCAAATCCAGGTATATTTCATGTTATCAACGTCAAATTAGTCCGAAAAATTCCATCCGAGCTTTCGTAGTTTCAACTACTCGCCGATTCTATCTGATTCAGTCTTCTAATATGCAGTTCCAAGTTCGAGCAAACCACGAAAACTAAACAAACATGTTCATCATAATCATCTTTGAAAACCAAAAAAAGCTGAAAAAAGAGAGAGATGAAGATACAGAATTAACATGTGCTGATTCTCTCATTGATCAACATAGTACAGCAATCCAACGTTGTTAACAATCTATTTCGTCGGCCCTCCAAGAAAAAAAAACTTGTAATTCAGGGGGGCCAAAAGATCTGTCTCGTACCTCTTCGTCTGAAAGTGATATCTACAACAACACAGGAAGAACCACAATTGTGAAAAGCAAGAGGGGCTTCACGTATGACGCACCGGGTGACAGAGGTTTGTAGAAGAGGAGGGATTCGATTTGGTATGAACTTCTTCCCGTGACTTGGGCAGTAAGATTAGGAAGCAATTAATATCTTTCGCTTGTGAGGACAAGTTCTATGTATATACACGCACGTCTTCTCAATGGCTTAGGTGGGATTTGACCCATTTTTTGGGACTTGAATGGATTGGGATTCGGGATATTCCTTGTGTGTTAGAAAGATTACGTTTTTAATTGGTGGATTCAGATCCCCTGCAATTCCTAGGTCATTGCAGGGGATACAATTCTTTAAATCTTAGCCTTTTATTCAAAATAAATGGTGTAGATGATAGACACCTCATCAATCCATGTAAAAATTGTAAAATAATGTTTACAAGTTTGAAAACCACGTCTGAACATTGTTAACGCCGTTGCCTTCCTTGGTTTTCCTTTTTCGTTTTTTTTGTTGCCTTCTTAGTTTTGAAAGCCACGTTTGAACATTTACCCTTTCTCTCTTTCGTCTCCCTCTCTTCCATGTTTTTTCTACAGAGTTCTTCAACAGTGGATGTTCACAAAGTCTCTTCGCCTCTTCAACGCCATCATCTCCTCTGGTTTGTTTTATTTCTCTAATTTATGGGTATGGTCTTCTTCACACCATGGGTAATCATAGAAAACATTTAGCTATGCCATGCTGCCTCATGGCTCTTGCCCTTGCCCGCTTATTCTCTCTCAGCTTCTTCTCTCTCCCCCTCTTTTATTTCAATCGCTGGTACTCTCTCTCCCTTTCTCTGGTTTGTTTTATTTTCTCTAATTTGTGGGTATCGTCTTCTTTACACCATGGGTCATCCTAGAAAAAAAGTAGTCACACCGTCGCTGCCTCTTGCCCTTGTATGTTACCCCTTTCTCTCCTACATTTTGAGCCGATAGAATCACGACAAGGCTGCCCTTCGTCCTTGGAGTCTTTTGGCATGAATGTTTGTCTGTTAAATTTAATCATTATACCTTGTAATCTAGTTTGTTTGTTAAATTTTGAGTCTGTTGACATGTTTGGTCATTCATCCTTCCAATTGTTTTATTAAGGCAAAGTGTTTTACGTCCTCTGTTTGTGTATTTGAGGCTTTTATAAATGACTTATAGGTGAATGTATTTGGGTTTATATGATTATCTTCTACTTCAATGTGATTGTTAGTGTGTGCTTCATAATTTTGTATTGTGCAAGATTTTCTTTATTTTCATTGAACATCTTCATTCAATTGCAGGAAAAAAATGAAAATTGAAGTAATCAATTTCTCAAGCTTGCTTATCAGCTTGCTTTGCCTTGTGGATGATCGTTTAACTTTTGAAATGATATTAAACCCATGCCTTACAGGGTCCCCAATAGATTTTTTTTACTAAATATTGTCTATGCATACTTCCTTGTATTTGAGAAAGAAAATTCAATTGCTTTCTTTCATTGTCTATCTCGCCTATGATTTCTGTTTTGGTCGACTCTACTGTTGAAATAGCAGGTGGTGCTGCGTCTTTATGGTTCGACTTTTGGTGCCTCCGTTCAAGACTAGCAAGAAGCATGAAGTGTACATTAGTTTTCATGTGCTTTCCAAGAAGCATTTGTATTGTTGTTGTCTTGCTGCTTGCAGCCATTGCACTATATTGAGTTTTTAAGAACTTGGATTTTGGGTTGTTATGTACTCCTACGCCTTTTTTTGGTTTGCTCTGTTCTCATGTTGTATTTAAGGTTTGAGCTTTATAGAATAAATTTTGCTAGAGTTAATGAACTTGTATAATAATATTACTTATTCAATTAATTTTCAGAGTTTATAAATTTGACTTGTGGATGATCGTTTCCTATTCAATTTTTGCATCATCTTAGCTTGTTTCAAGGAACTGAAAAATAAGTAGGCATAGGTCAAAAACATGTAAAATTTTCATTACATGGCTAAACAAGCAGGTAATAAGGTAGTTATCATGAATGGAAAGTTCCCATAAAAGTATTACAAATTGTCGCCCAAAATACAAACTATAAATTCTCCAAATAATTATTCAATGACATCTCATTTGAAACAATAATTTCTCATAGACATCTATAAATGGAGTCCAACGTCCATTCCCTGCGAAAAAAACAACAAAGGAATAACATTAATCAAGGATCTTCATATGGTAAATATTTGACTATTTCCTCCTACTTGATGTGTTGATATAATATTTGTCCCTACTTACAAATTTACTTTTCTCTCAGTAAAGAAATTTTTTTTTACCTGAGCATTACAGATAGTATTTGATGCTTGAGAAGGTGAGAAGAAAGTGCTATCATCAAATGACGCCTACATTGTCACATAAATTATTTAAAAGAAAAATTACAAGAAAATCAATCAAGAGCTAAAATAAGCTAAACTTGTAATGAAGTTTACCATTAAGAACTCAACATAGTTGTTTTCAATCTCGTGTCTTTGCGATTCTTTTTCTACCCCTTCTTCAAAATAAGATGCACGTTCAACTTCCTACATTATAAAATATGGCCTGAGATTTACATAATTAAGTATATAAAAAAATTGCTATGGTACAACAATACCTTCAACACTTGTTGCTCGCTATGATCATTTGTTATATTCTTCTTTCTTCTCTTTGGTCGCTTCTCAACCCAACTTTTCAATCGTTTTCCACCTTTACGACCTTTTTTTTTTTTTAAGGCCTTTAGCCTTTTGAATTAAATTCTCTATAGCAATTCCTTGATTCAATAGCTCTCTACTCATCAGCTCATGTGCCTCCTTAGGTCGAATTCCTGAACTACATGCCAAATTAATTGCCAATGCTTGAGCTTCAGACATATTTCGTTGTGATCTCATCATATGAATAGTCTCTGAAAGATGAAGTACATGGTTATGCTCAAAAATAAAATCATAGACTTTGTAGTTTCCAGTATCTCGAACTAATGAAAGGCACAGTCGTACAGGGCAGTTAGTCCTTGTTTGTTCTCGAGGGCGAGTGACCAAATTATCTCTTTTATCTACTCTTCGAACACCTTCTTTAGCACATACAAATCCTCTTGATGTCACTTTGCCAGATGTCTTGCTTTTATTTTGAAAATGCTTCCTAACACCGAAACCTATTTGTCTACCATAATTCTCCCAATGTTTCCATGCCTCTTCCAAAGTACTAAACTCCATATCCATACGAGGTGTCCAGTCAACTTCGAGATCCAAGTTTTGAGAGGTGTCCATCGTACTACTTGAAGATCATGAAAAAGAAAAAGTATGTTAGCTTGAAAAATAAAAATATCCCACTAAAATAGTTATGTGAAAGCACCAAAATAGTTAATACATTACCTACAAAGAAAATTATCTATATACGTATATGTTGGTAAGAGAGTGAAGGGAGCACATGCAATACCAAAGGAAGCTTTTTATCTGTTTATAAAAGAAAAAGAAATTGGGACCACAATATCAATCTCAACAAAAGGCCAAATGGGACCACAATATCAATCTCAAGAAAAAGAAATATAAAAGAAAAAGAAATTGGGACCACAAATAATACCGAGGGAAGCTTTTTATTTCTCTGCCGGTGAGTGAGGTGCAACTCTTTCTCTATTCACCCAGCGTGGTTTTTTGTTTGTGATCAGTCCGTCTCCATCTTTGAAAGAGAGTGAGAAAGATAGAAAAAAGAAGAAGAAAAGGGAAGCGAAAATATATTGTTGAAGAGGAACTCCTGTAGAAAAGACATGGAAGAGAGGGAGACGAAAAAGAAAGGGTAAATGATTAAATAAATTTAGAAGGAGGAGGGAAAAGAGTAAAGATGCCGCTCAACTAATTAAAAGGGAGGGAGAATTGCAAAAAAAAAAACGAAAAAGGAAAACCAAAGAAGGCAACGGCGTTAACAATGTTCAAACGTGGTTTTCAAACTTGTAAACATTATTTTACAATTTTTACATGGATTGATGAGGTGTCTATCATCTACACCATTTATTTTGAATAAAAGGCTAAGATTTAAAGAATTGTATCCCCTGCAATGACCTAGGAATTGCAGGGGATCTGTATCCTTAATTGGTATCTCTCGATTTTGTCAAGACAAGAAAATAATAGAAATAAAAATCAAAAGGAAAGAGAGAAGACAAGAAAATAATAGAAATAAAAATCAAAAGGAAAGAGAGAGAGGGGAATTAGGTTTTTTTTAATGTTTTTTTGCTTTTTTACCTTTCTGTTTTAGATACCAAAATTTTGAGAGTTAAAAAATCTTGATTTATAAGAATTAGTTAAAAAAGTGAAGAGATAAATAATTTAAGTGATTTTTTATATTTATTATGATAAAATAAATAATTTGATGGAGAGAAAAAAATTATTTTATAATTATTATATTAAGCTAAATATAGTATCCAAATACCACTGTCTTGAGTTTCAATTGCTTTCAATTTTCAGCCATGAGATTAAAGCAAACAAAAAAGGAAATTTAAAAGAGAAGGGGTGCAATAAGATTAGGGGTTTGGCTAAAAATTTTATAATTTGAATCTAATTTTCTAAATTTATACTTATAACATTACTCTTACACGCATACTAATACAACTCAACATTACTTTTTTTACACGTATTAATACAACTCAACAATTTTTACACTCATGCCAATAAAGCTCAAATATCACCTAAATATTCGCACTTTTATTAGAATTTAACAAATTTTCTCAAAATGAATATGTTCTAGAAGAAAAAGAAGAAAGAAAAAGTCAGATATTCGCTAGATGTATTTTTTTTCAATTTTTGTTTTATTTGGCTAAAAAATATGCTAAACCCCTGTTTTTTTCTCGCTCTTTTCACCTTTCCAAGCTCGATGTTTTTCCTTGTACCAAGTCAGACCCCTTTCTCTCTATCTCTCTCTCTCTCTGACTCTCTATGCACTTCTATATATGTGGAATTTTCATCCCTCGGTGGAACTATGTAATCTTAAACCCATTGGCGGAGGCACGGGCGAACAGGGGCCACCGCCCCGGTTAGCTACCCCCACCCCCAAAAAAATTACACTTAAAGTTTTTTTTTCACCTAGGCTCTTTTCTTTCCTGCCTAAATGCCTCATCACGCCCCCAGGCCCAAGCAGCCCAACCCGTTAATCAGTCCAACTTGTTTTTTTTAATTAATAGAAAAAACGTTTGTGCTAAAAAAAATTGACGTTTTAATCTTTAAATTTTTCTCCTTTTATTTTTTAGTTTTTGAGTTTAATTTAAAAAAAAAATTAGTACTTGAATTTATATTTTTTAAAGAAATAATCATTCTGTCAGAAATCTATTTATCCTTAACAAAAAGGTCACATCAACTAATAATTTAGCAGCTAATGTGATATGAGAGAGAGTAACATTTTAATCCTTAAATTTTATCACTTTTAATTTTTGCAAATTTTAATCGTTTTTTTTTTTGACGAAATCCTTCCGGTCCTCCGGATCCGTCTGTTTCCTTTACGGGAAGTTCACGTCGCTTACAACTCAGAAGTGCGGCAGAAAGACGGGAGAAGAGGGCCATTTCCTCTCCTCTCGCACGATCCCCCCTCTCCGCCTCTTTCTCTCAGCTCCTCCACGCCGGTCTCCCCCTCTTTCTCTCTCTCTAGTCTGAACGCCCAGTGCGGCAGTGCCCACCGGCCACCCAGAGCGGCGCCTGACAGCCCCACCGTTGACTGCCGCGTCCTCCGGTGCTCCGTGCTCGTCCAGCCTCCAGGTATCCCTCTCTCCTCAGTCTCTCTCTGCTCAGCGCCTCAGCCTCCATGAATAATGAATCTGTGATTTGAATTTTTATCATTAAGCCATTGTTGGTTGTGAATCTGTAATTTGTGATTAGGATTTATGGCTTTTTAATTTAATATTTTGTCAAATAATTAGATAAAGCATAAACGGATAAAACTGGTCAAACATACAAGCGGCAGTTTTGCGAGAAAGCCAGGCGAGGCCAGCCCAGCAATATTGTACGTATGTACGTAATTTATTCCTCTTTTGCTTTACTTTTTCCTGTGCGTGAATATTGTATATATAATATTTTTAGTCCTTAATTTTCGATATTTTAACTTAAGACACTTCTTAAACCCTCGTAAACGCTCTTGTAAATGCTACGTTATTGCGAATTTGATACTGTATCTCCTGATCTTCAGTTCTAGGGTTTCTCGCTTAGATTTCTCTGTTCCCGTTTGTAGCAATCTGAACCCCTCATCTAGTGCCCAATAATTCCCTGGCTCTAACTTTGGAAATGCGAGCCGAATGAACAAATCAATTTATTTTTTATAGGGGTTTTCTCCTTGTGACGTGGAATTCATTTTCCTAGTTAATTTTCTACCTGGCTTAAGAAACTCTCACAGTGCCACATTCTTTGTGATGTGTTTTCTCATTGCATGGCCTTTGGCTTGATTTTGATAGTTTATTAGGCTTCGCTTAAGAAAATGGTATCACCCAAAAGAAGACTGAAATTGGAAATTTGGTCAAGCTATTGGTGTCTAAAGTTCGTTTAATTGGTAATATGGCTTGGCCTACCCTGAAGTTGGCATTGGTTTATGTGGTGTTTGTGTGTTAAAATTTTGGGGTATGGAAGTTGGTAAAAAAGTGAGGAGAGATGATTTGAATGAATTTTTTATATTTATTATAGTAGAAAGAGATGATTTGATGGGGATAGAGAGATTATTTTGTAGTTATTTTATTAGACTAAAATTTGGCGCGTGGCAAAAATTTTGCACACAAACGCAAATTTGCAGAGATGATTCCTCCAGTCATTTTAAATTTGTGTATTCTTGAATCATAGATGTGCTTGACAAAATGTATAGTAAATCATATCTGGTTTTAGGCTTGCTAAATAATCCTTCGATTATCTATGGTGAGTATGATTTCGGTTTTTTCAATAACAACAGTAGTTACTGATCTATCAATTGGGCCTCGGTTCAGGTGGTTGAAGAGTGAGTTTGGATTCAGGTGTGTCTGAGGTTTAAGTTTTGCTTAGTTAAGACTAGATGATTATAAGAAAACATCATGGCTGTCTCTGTGGCTTGAGAACATGCGCACTTGGATGATGATGTTCGTTCACTTCTCACCAGCTATTACACGTGGAGTTTTCTCTATATTTAAGATGAGACCCCAAGGACTAAGTTGAGTGAAAGAGCCTTTCTCATATTACATCATAAGACGATTCAAAGTTTTGTAATGGCATGTTTTAGAAAGATGATCCATTTCCACGATATTGAAAGACACGAGAATATTGTTTTCTGATATCATTTCCCTTGGAAATTTAGTGGTAAACTCCTATCTGTAAAATATCCGTTGATTGGAGGCAGTTTTAAGGGGCTGTTCGTTTAACAAAAAATCCTCAGGATGTTTTTAATTCTCACAATACAAAAATCCTACAACCAAACATCATTTTTAACCTCACATAAAAATAACTACAACACGCATACCAATAAGTTAACATCACCTAAAAATTCTCAAAACACAAAAAATCCTCACAACACTCCTAACCGAACACCCTCTAAGTCTTTTTTTTTCTTCCTCTAGGCAAATAGTACTAGTCTTCCAATGTTACTACACTGCTGCTGTTATTAGCGTTGGCACCATGACCTGTATTCCGTAGATTGTGTTATATGCCAAAATCTCTTGTTAGAATTTTCTTATATTAATATGTGTATTGAAAATTGAAATAAAGACCAGATGCACATCAAGTTGCTAACTTTTGCTCCCATTGTTAAATGAGTGCAGAAGATTAGAGGAAGAGGAGGTACTTGACCTCTGAATCAGTGATGGTGGAAGTGTGGTGGTCCCTACTGGGTGCTGCTATCCCGGCAGTTATTGCAGGGCAAGCTTTTAGAATGAAGAAAAAACGTTCTGAAGAGCAGAGTGTAAAGAGTGCGAGGGGGAGGGAGAAGAGCTCTGATGACATATTTGTCTGCGAAAGGGTTTGTACATCTAAGAGAATGTTGAAAAAGGTAGGTGCCTTCTCAAAGGACCCAATTCCTGATACCTGTGTTACAGTCTGTGGTGTCTCTGAGCTTGATGCATGTGCTGATGCTTGTGCTCGCACTGTATGCGTAAATCAACATCAAGTCCCTAACTGGAATGATGTCTGCTTAAGGAGATGCCAGAGTGAATGTCTCAAACTCTCTGATTCCCGTTCTTCTTAATGCATTTCCCCCCCTTGTTTTGACAGTAAAGTTTGTATACCAGGCAGTGATATCATGGAGATGGTGGATCCCACCTTCTGAAATGTTTGTTCTTTTGACTACCCATGTGATTTAGTTTACAACCAGTTTCATTCCACGAGCTAAAATAGTACGCTGAATCTCCTCGAGGCTTTTTTGCGGGGGACTCTGGTGGTTCTGCTCTTTTGAATTGTCAATTTAATTGCTATTTTTTTTTAATTGGGCACTTACTTGGAAGCAACATATGCATATAGGTGCCATCTAATTATGGCTCGGATGGGAACCGTTGGAGATTTATTTGCCTCACTAGCACTCCAAATTTAGGAGTATGATCAGTGTGTGTGTACGTGTGTATGCACACATGTCCTGTGCATGCTCTTGGAGAAATTGAGTGAACGAGGTGATCTAAGTGCTGTTCTTTTCCTTAGAATTAGGTGTGCTATTTGGACTGTAGAACTAAATCTGGTTTCCATTCTGTTAACCTGTCAGTTGACCCAAGTTAGACTGTCAACCCGTTCAATGCTCCTTACCTTGGATCAATTTTTCTATACAGCACTTAGTTCTCTTCTAGGACAAAATTTTGTTGTTTCAGTTCTGTCGATTGGATCCAGCAAAGACTATCTGTGCCTGTTTAACGGTCGTTGACCTTGGTGACATCCCTTTTCCTGTTACCAAGTTAGATCTGGTTCTTGTATTCAAGTAAGCTGACTGTGCAGCTAAAGCAGGAGTTTCAGTACCTGTTGCATAACTACTTAGAAGCCACAAAGATGTATCCACGGCGTTCTAGTATTCTCACATGAAACAAGGGGAGTTGGCAATCAGTTTATCACAGGTCTTGGAATTGTTGATTTTTTGGGTGCTATTTTGGTTGTGGAGTACACAAGATGAGATTTTCCTAGATGGACCATTATACAAGATAAAAAAATTTCAGAGTTTGCATGGATTACACACGATGAGATGATCTCAGTCAGCTGAAGGGTTGGCAGCCTGAGAAACCCTAGAGCAACTCGTTTCTTGTTCTTTGGTAATGGAGGGATTGAAGTTCAATATCTTAGGTTCGCAGTATGAAACCATTTTGATAAATATGAAGGTAAAGGTGTGGCCGGAAAGCCTTGCATTTTAGCTCCCTGGTGAAAGATTTG
The DNA here is from genome assembly GCA_963930655.1 of Myrica gale. Lineage (NCBI taxonomy): Eukaryota > Viridiplantae > Streptophyta > Magnoliopsida > Fagales > Myricaceae > Myrica > Myrica gale. Next base: position 20,113,999 of record OZ005604.1, on the reverse strand, counting down.
CTTTTTCATCAGCCGGTCTGAGCATTTTGGAATGGTAGCTCTGGTCCACAAATCAATGTCAAAATCTCCAGTGAGACATTAGGCTATTGCATTTATATAGAATCATGTTGAGAAGTGTTCTGGAATTAAAACATTTTGGATCATTAGCCTCCTTATCAAGCCTGAACTTGTTTTGGTTAATCTGTGTCCTAACTTGCTCGATATCTTTCGACAGTCGTCTATCAGCAGCCTTCTGTGTTTGAAAGTCATTGTTTAAGCATCCAATTATAACAACGCTTAGTTCAAATAAATGAATTCAATGAAGCAATATTATCTCAAACCAAACAAATTGTCTCGCTTGCCCAGAATACAAAACAAAAAAAAAAGTTGTCTCGCCTAATAAAAGCATCACAATTTGCTCACAGCACTGCATCAAAACTCGTCTTTTTCAGAGACGCTCTCCTTCACCTTCTCTGTGGTTTTGTGCATTGCTTCTCCCGCCACTTTAGCTGTCGATTCAGCAGATTCTTCAACTGCGTTCTCGCTGGTTTCAAGACTTTTCTGGGCCGCCTCTTTCATCTTTCCTTTGGCGTCGTCGCCTCCAACACCATTCGCAGGCTTTCCGTCATCCGTGCCCCTGAAACTGTGACCAAAAAATTGTAACCCATTTCATGAACTTAAAAACCGCTAATTTTTCCGAGATCAAGCTATTCATACAAGTCAGTAAAACTTACTCGAGATTTGGAGTGGCAAGAGGAAACTGAAATTCCTTTATAATGCTTCTGATTCTGTTCAGAGAACGTTGATGGGACCGTCTCAACCCAGAAATTGCATCTGTCACTGTCTTCGCAACAGAGGGTTTCTCTTCCCGGTTCTCGGCATAGTGTTGTTCTACTCCGATCGTCGAGAGGATTTGAAGAGAGAGAATGATGAAACAGAAAAGAAACAACAGGGTAATTCTGGGAGACCTATCCATGGTAGTGAATTCGGAAGGTTCAGAAGAAGGAATTGAGGATCATTTCCCGGTTGGTTTTTGTAGTTAGCTTGCAATAAGCCACGTTTCTTTACATGCAAGCAAACGTGGGATTAGCATCTAACACGTAGGCATTCCCGTTTGAACGATTCAAAAGCGAGCGACACGTGGGGGAATAGGACAGAGATGTCCAAGTAGCTGCTGATCAAACTTCAAAGTGTTTATGTAATAGCCGATGAAGTGAAACGCTAGCATATTTGACTCCCAAACCCTTTTGCCATTAGATGCCCGTCGAGAAGATCCTACCGTCTAAATAATAAAATTGAATTTTGTCCAATATGTTATTAAATATATGCTGAAGAGATAAATAATTTGTCTTTTTAAACACAGTTTGATCTCCCAGAGAAATCCTTTATTATCACGATTTGTCAACCTAAATATGAGAAATAAAATTATGAGGGTTAAATAAGAGAGAAGAGAATACATATAGTAATACCGTAGCTCAGACCTATAGTGTTTTTATTAACAACGGTTACATGGTGTAAAGAAATAGACTCAATGCTTTAAAGTTGGCCACCTCATTCGATGAAAATGAGTTGTCATCTAATTAACCCAACTTTATCTCACCATATTAAATGAGACATCATCAGATTCTGACACTTGATTTATTTTATAAAATTCTAACCGTATCTATAAAAACTTAGGAAAATTGGCTTTTTAGTTCTTGATTTTGGACACTTTTTCATTTTAGTCATTCACTTTGAACTTTCAAATTTTTAGTCATTGAGTTTTCTTTTTTAAGGAAATGGTCATTCTGTCAGTCAGTCGTCCATATGCTTAACGGCATACAAAACGGTCAACCGAGTATATGTGTTGAAAGTGAGCAGTTGACCGCTACATGAAGCGGTCGACCTCTTTATGTAGCAGTCGACCGGTACAAATTTGATGACGTGTCAGAGATCTCCGTTAAGCATATGAAAGGAAGACTGACCGAATGACCATTTCGTCAAACAAAGAAAACTCAAGGACTAAGAATTTGAAAATTGAAAGTGAAGGACTAAAATGAAAAAGTGTCCAAAACCTAAGGACTAAAAAGTGAATTTCTCAAAAACTTATAATAACCGTCGTATAAGTGAAATTTTCTCTCGGGACCTATAATTAGTTTGCATTGCTGCGTTACCGTCTATGGACCTAAGAACTTCGAACAAAACTATTTATCAACTTTGGTCCACTCGGATTCACAAGGCTAGAACAAACGAAAAAACATTTGTAATAGGGCTGAAAAATCGGAATGTGGTCCGGTTTTGTTTTATTTGTTTTCAATTTTTTTATTTTTTTTAAAAAATAAAAAAATAGGTTAATTTCAAAGAGGAAAGTGCATATAAAAATGTTGAGTTTTAATTTAGATTAAAATTAAACGTTTTAAGTTTATAATTTGTATTAAAAATTATAAAAAAATATATATATTTTTTTTAATAAATGTGGTCCGGTTCGGACAACATTTATTAAAAAAGAAAACTGGACCGGACCGGACCGGACCGCATTTTAACATTTAGGACCAGACCGGACCGCAAATTCGGTTCGATTTTCCAGTCCAGTCTGGTCCGGTCTGCGGCCTAGTTGTGTGCAGCCCTAATTTGTAAGACCGTAGCTCAGACCCAGAGTGTAAGTTCTTATTGACAACGGTTATATGACATAAAGAAATAGATTCAACAGTTTAAAAGTTGGTCATAAATGAGAATGATTTGTTGTCAAATTAAGTTTACTTTATCTCACCCCACCAGACATGATCCGATTCTGACCATTAGATTTATTTCATTACATTATAATCGTATTTATAAAAACTTAGGGTTAAGTACTTATTTAATCCTTAGATTTTGATCCATTTTAGCAAATTATCATTCAGTTTTCAAATTGATCATAGAGGTCTCTGAGTTTATAATTTTTGTCAAATAAGTCCTTATTTTAAAATTTCATTCTCAAAATCAATGGTTCACACTTAAGCTCTAATAATAAGTTGACGCGTGTCACCCAAAAACTAAAATCGTGTGACTTATAATTTTTTTTAAATAAAATAGTTTATTAAAAAAAATTAGGAACCAAATTATGAAATTTTTTAAAATTTATAAGTCATATGATTTTAGTTTTGGTTGATATTTATATTGAAATTGGACATGAATAGTTAATTTTATAGATAGAAGTTTAACAAAATGACTTATTTGATTAAAATTACAAACTCAAACCTTTATAATCAATTTGAAAAATCAATGACAATTTATTAAAATGGGTCAAAGACCATGACGAAATAGCTATAGAGAAATTTACAAATCATTCACTAGGTTTTAGCCTTTTCTTAAAAAACAATTCACTGAATTTGTCATTTTGGTACCAAAACTCACTCGACCCACGCCATTGGAATTGTTTAACGAAAAAATTAATCATGCTCAATCGCAATGTGACACGTGTCATTAAAATAAATAATAAATTTTTAAAAAACATAATTTATTTAATTTATTTTTTTAAAAGAAAGGATCATCCTTTCACGGTGGCCCCCCTCCACCTAGGCTGCTAGGGGAGGAGGAACTTCCCCCTCCACCTCTAGGCGGCCAGAGAGAGGGCTCCTCCACTCCCGGGCGGTGGTTTGGCGGAGGTCTCTGACCACCCCAGAGCCAGGGTGGAGGAAGGATTCCTCCTCCCTCTGGTGGCCGCCCAAAATTTGGCAGCCATGGGTGGACCCCCTCCATCTTTCTGTAGTTGTGAGGTAGTTGGTGAACCTCCCCCATCCCGCAACAAATGTGTTGCGGGATGGGGGAGGTCTCCCAACCACCGCTCGGGGTGGAGGAGCCTTCCCTCTGGCCGCCCAATTCTGGAAGGCCAGAGGTGAAAGATTGGGGCTTCCGATATTTTTTTAATTAATTTTAGTTTTTTTAAAAATATAGGAGAGATGAATTTTTTTGAGTAGAGTGAATTTTAGTATTAAAATGACAACCCAACCATTTTTTTTTTATTTTTTCAAAATTCAGTAAATTTTTTAAAAAGGTGCTAACGCGTGATTTGTACCATAGTTATATAACCCAAAAACTTATATAATAAATAATAATCGTCTTAGGACCTGCAATTAGTTCGCACCGCTGCCGTCTCTGGATCTAAGAACTTCGAACAGAACCAGTTATCGCCATTGGTCCACTCGGATAGTCGGATTCACAGGGCTAGAAAACCTTCGCCACCTCCTTCAGGTGCTTTCCCCGCCCCTCTTCTTCGCTGTCGTTTCCAAGCACCTTTGTATCTGTTATTACCACATAGTACGAGCTTAATAAATTTCACTTCCCGAAGTATAATCCCATTGAGGTTCTTTTACGGACATCATTCCAGGAAAGGAAAAGAAGAAAAGCATAATTTTTTAATGTTAGAAAGGAAATTCACGACTTTGCTCTCATTATCTTTCACGCCTTTTCTTTTTTTGTTTATCAGAGTTCATTTTAACTTGGAAAACTAGGGTTCGGATCTTATAGTATCCATGTCGGTTACTCTAGACTGAATTTTGTTGTGGCCTGTGGTTCAAACCAATCTTGAATTTCTTACCCTGCTTCCAGATTCTCTCTCTCTCTTTTTTTTTTCCCAGTTGTCAGATAAAGTTTCGGTTTGGTCTTCAAAATGTCCGGGGAAGAGGAAGAAAATGCTTCTGAGCTGAAAATTGGAGACGGTAACGATCTCTCCCTCTGTGGATTGCTTTTGTTTATCTGGAGTTTTTGTTTTTAAGTATAAAGTGTTGACAAGGAATTATTAAAACTATTAGAAGCACGCTCTGGGTTGAAACAAAAGAAAGATGCTCCCTTTCTTTTTCTTCGTTGTTTTAGAACCTAAGCAAGCTCATCTGGTGCTGACCCAGCAACCACTCTCGCTCTTGAGGTACCTAGAGGGCAATAGATTGCCTCTGAGCCTCAGAATAGCAGTTAGATATAATATTGGAGGAACCAAAGTAGAGCTTGGAGAATATTCAGGATGGAAGGAATTAAATTTCTTCGTCTCCAATTTGATAATGCATAGCTCTACACATAATTTTCCTACGCAGAAATTGTGCAGGTAAGCGTCAGTTGCCTGTATGTCATTCCATTTCTATAGTGTTCTTGTCGTTTCACCACTTTATACAGTTTCCCAACGTTGATAATGAATGTTACATAAGAACAATAAAACTTTACCTGTCCCCATCATCTTAACATCTTGCATACTCACCATTTTGGCATACAAGTGGCTTACTCAAGTCAAATTGTTGTGAAGTTGTTGCATTTGCATATTGAGTATTGTTTGTCTAGTGCTGAGTGATCTTGAAATTTTGTTGTACAAAATCGAATGGTCCCCAGCGACCATTTAGCATATTCTACTGATGAATTTACTCTCTCCTTCCAGAGTTTTTGAAGGCCAAGTGTCTAATGAATTGTGAAGTAGCTTTGATTCTTGAACACAAATATGAGCAGCTTCAACAAATGTCAGAGGATCCTATGAATCAAGTATCTCAGTAAGTATTTGGCTACTCCCATATAAGCTCTTTCTTTCGGTTCAAATAAAATGTACTAGGTGCACAGGTTCAGGGCTACTTGTATTTTTTTTACAGCTTTAAGTCAATTTGTCTGTTCTTTGAAAAATTTTGGTGTTGCTTATTTAGCTCTGATATTCGTGAATTATGTACAACAGGGTGTAGCATAGTACCATGAGATCTCAAACATGATTTCTTCTTGCTTTGTGTATATACTCTCTTCGGTCTGTATCTGCTTCGGTTGTGTATATCTTCCCCTTTTTGTGCTTAACTTATGTCAGGCAAGTTGGATGGATGACTTGTTGTGAGCTACTTTATAGCAATGCCTGTGCTTCACTTTGTTTAACATCTTTCTCACAAATTTTTTGTGTGAGATTCATGACGTAAAGAAAAAGAAAGTGAACAAAAGATGGAAATCTGCATAAGATTCTTTCGATTGGGGAACCAGAATAGGGAGCTTTGGGTTCTTTGGTTCCCTAATTGCTGGTTGTTCTAGAATATCCTAAGATTTCTGAATAAGAAATTGACTTAAACAAGATGGGTAGGGGGTTCCATTGTCTGCTTGCTTATCACTCTGTCTATTCTTTTCTTGGCACATAGAAGCCCTAATTGTATTCTTTTCCAATCTATGCAACACTAAGGAAGGTCTTCTCCATCTCTTTTTATTTCTTTATTGTTCATTGTGGTTCTCAAATATGTGTTTGCGGCCATTCCAATGGGTTCTTGCTGAAGAAAAGTATGTGTGAGGGCTCAATTTCACATGGACAAGATGTTTATGGGCCAGCCTCAAGGGTTTTTGCATGTTTCTTCTCATGTCTTAATCCAGGGAACTGCCCTAAATTCCCGTAAATCAAATATCTATTCATGCAATATATCTGTATGTGTAACTTTCTTTCTATTTGTATGCTTTGCCAATTCCATTTGTCTGCTTTGGGTGCAAAAATAGAGTTCCATCTGATATTAATTTGAAAATCAAGTTGTTTCTGTGTTTCTTTTTTCACTCCCAAATCCTCCACATTTTACTTTCTCACTGTGTTTGTTTAATGTCTACCACTTTGTGCTTAGAATCACAAGTTAGGCCCCTAGAACAATTTCATTTGTCTGCTTTGCGTTATGTTAATGTGATAAGGTCTTCATGAACATTGAGAGGCTTTGTGAGTTGGAATGGTGAAGACAACAAAAATCTGTAAATGCTGGATTTTTATTAATTGTTCAATCATGTTATGTCCTGATTTATGAATTTAAGCTTCCCTCTATCTGGTTTATTCAGTCTTCCGTGTTTCTTTTCTTTTTCAGAGTGTTTGAAAAGTCACTGCAGTATGTGAAGCGCTTTAGCCGGTACAAGAATCCTGACGCTGTTAGACAAGTGCGAGAGTATCCTCCAATTCATATTTGGTTGGGGTTCCTCTTCCTATTTGTTCATGGAGGTGCATAGTACATATCTACAAACACGTGCAGAGTTTCTAGCTTTTTTCACATACATTTTATGCTCGACTTAGCAAAGAGCGATGACTGTAGTCTTGTCATGTAAATTTTTCATCTATGATGGGCATTAGAATTTCCGTTTATTTAATTTTTCCAAAGCATACAGTGCGAACCTGAGCAAGATGGCCCATATTCCATGATTTTTTGCTATAGGTGGTAGTAGGGATTAAGATAGCAAATATGGTGGAAATATGTTTTTGATAATTTTTTATGAATGGCTTGCTCTTTTTTCAGAGATGAGAGTTTAACTATTGCTTGAATCTAAGAAGAATACTAGGATCTGAACGTGTTCAAAATTATAAAGGCAGACGACTAACTGTGTGTTAAAAAAGTGAAGTTATTGAGTTAGGGGATTGACGAAATCTTAATTATGACTTGTAGAGTCCAATAATTTTTGGACTTTCTCTAGGTTGATGGACAGGAGTTCTTAGATGATAACTTAGCTTATTTCACATGTTCTTCTTGAGTATAAGATTATTTCCGAGTCACCTTTATCGATAGGGGCCTCAATCTTTGCTTATGTGAATTCACATAACGCTTGAATGGTCTTAATCACCGATGGCGATGTAGTTAGATGTTCAAGCAAGAGACTGATAAAATTTGCTGTCTATGATATTCTGAACTGAGACGTTGGTTTTATCTTGCTTGCACTCAAACACTGTAATCCCTATGCCATATAATGGAGGTAGGCTTTATTGATGTACTATCATGCATCGTTTGCTTTACGTGGAGGCAATGATACTGGGAAGCCAAGAAAGGGTATCTCCCATTACGTTTTGTGAGGGGAAATAATGTTTTTGAGTTAGTTACTTGGCAACGCAAGAACTTAAGTTGTTCAAATTTTTTTCTACTTCCATCAAGAGTGTGATTCTTAACTCACATTCAGAATCCTCAGTAGATATCAATTAGCCGAGTTCGAGGTATGTGCCAAATTACTTTGTAAACTCTGAGTCGAAAGCTTGTTTTCACATTTTGAAAAAGAAAACCACTATAAGTGTTGTATCTCCCTTTTATTGTGCAGCTTTGTGTTCTTGGCAACCTTTGCCCTGAAACAGTGGAGGAAGCTATTGCCATGGTACCATCTATCAAGGTATGTTTTCATTCATCTGTTAATCCCTCTATCCATATGTGGGCATTTCTAATGATTTGTGTTTTACCACCAAATAATCAATGAATCACGTTGTTGCTGTAAATGAATTATTGTAATGCTTGCTTTGTGTTTAATTAATTTATACGTCTTACAGTCTTAAGCATCAGGAGAAAAGATTAATCTATTTGGAAGACTACTTGAAAGAAAAAAGAAAAAGACTAATTCAAAGGGACCTAATTCTAAATGCTGATTAGTAAAGTACTTGGGCAGTTACATTTCTTTCTCTGGAAGTGAAGAATATGTCAAATTCTTCCTCTTGTCTGCATTTTGTGTGGGGTGCTTGTGCAGGATTTTCTACCCCATCTTTCCTCCTAATTCGTGCAGGACATTTTGATTACTCCCTAAAGTAAAAAGAAGATATTTTTTGTTTAGGAAAAAAAAGGAAAGTGCGACGAATAAAGCTAAAGCATAAGAGTTAACGGAAGTTCATCTAAATTTTTGCTAAGAAAACGGCAGGTCCTCATCCATGTGGCCAAATCCTTGTCCAAATGAATCCTCAAAGGAGATAGAATTAGTTGAATGGAACCGAAGCAAGATTTTTGTTGTGAGCTTTAGGCCTTATAAATTACCTTGAGAAAGAATGTATACCAAAATTCTAGTGGTAGGGTAAAGAAACAATGCGCTACTGAACTCTAGAGAGTAGAGACTACCTAAATAGGCGAATATGACTTAAAACAGATATTGTGGTTGGAATTATTTCATTTTAAGAGGGAGAGGGAAGAAGTTGATATGAACTCAATCTAGAAAGGCCTTGCCTGTTGAGTGCAGGGTTGTTCTTTTGAGACGGAATGTTAGAAGTGTCCCTTAGTGCTTTGAGGTGTCCTGCTCAACTAGCATAGACACCTTTGTCAGAAGGCCTTGCAAATCCTGAATAAACTCCTTTCAGGGTTTATCAGTTTCCTCTTACAGTAGAGCAGACCTCTTTGCTTATCAATCTACTTGGTAACTGCTCTACTTTATAGATCTTAAATGATATCGATTTACCTGAGTCTCTATGTTTTATGCAGACCAAAGGGCGGGCTCATGATGACGAGGCAATCGAGAAAATGTTGAATGACCTTTCACTCATCAAGAAATTTGAATAGAGGCTGCTCCACCCTGCCCATATCACAGGTTGATTATACACTCAATATGTTCTAGAAATTTGAAGAGAGGCTGCTCCGCCTGGTGCCTGCCGGTTGATTATACACTCAATTATGTTCTAGAAATTTGATTAGAGGCTGCTCTACCTGCCCTCATCACGATTGATTATGCACTAAACATGTCTCAGAGTCTGTAAAATTTATACTGACAGTATCTATCAACTTAAAGTCATGGTATTGCAATATTATTTGTCACAGCTTGCCAAAAGGGTCAGTGTGGAAAATCCTAAAAAGTCACTTCTCTTGAAAAAAAAAAATGTTAGCACTAGGCAATTTATAAATAAAATGTTTTCACAGCAATATAAGTCCCTATTGAACAGTGATTGGGTTGATTGTGAAGATAGTAATTGATACTGTAATATGATAAGCACTACTACTAGGTGTGCAGCGTTCAGCTTGTATTTCATTCTTGGGCCTCCGAAAATATTATGCAAATAGAATATGTTTTTTTTTAAGATTTTGAAAGAACAAATAAGATTTTTACTATATCCATGGTACGTCTATCATATTCTTATATTTTTCTTAAAATAGTCACCTTAACAACAAAACTCCCTTCTTCTCAGTTTAAACAGTTTCTTTTCATTTTTGAGTGTCAATTTTTTTTTCTTTAATTATATTATTGCTCTTTTGCTGCACGACTCTTCGTCTCAGACATAAATTGCACAGTGAAGATTGAGATAAATATTTAAATATAAATGACATTGACATGGAAGACACGTGGTTTGTGCAGAATCCTTGAATTGGATTACACGTGGCGCTAGATGATAGCATGTCGTCACTCAGTGGGGCTTGCGCGGTGGGATCTACACCACAAAACTAGTATTCCATATGGGCGTTATCCCCACCTCAGTTTAGGTTGGAATTTTTGTGGCCAAAAAATATGGAGGATAATTTATTGACCTCATTTCTAACGTGAAAATAACCAAATACCATTCTATTTATTTGATTTTTCGTAATAACATTATGGTTTTTAAACCATAATTTGTGACTAAATTATGTCTTAAATTCGTATAATTTATATTTATATCAACGTAATTTCGGCTTGGAGCCTTGGACCTCAAAATTCGGGGATTATTTTTAAAAAAATCAAGTTTAATAAAAAGCAAGAAGTAATCAAATGTGAAGAAAGAGAGGGAAAAACTATATATTTATATATATTATTATTAAGATATAGACACACCCCGACACCTTTCACTTTTGGCTGGATTATACTCTGCTTTCGCATTCCTTGAGAGCGCCTTCTTGCCCCCACCATCACCCATTTGGTGCCATTACAGGGGCTGGGACTTGGACTGGGAGTCTCTGTGTCACTTCCATTGGGGGATTGGGGAGTGAAAACTCGCATAGTCACCCTTTGCGCTCGCTCTCCTCCCATCCCCACTTTGCCCCACCATCAAAACCTCTAATATCTTCCAAAAATGGACTTAACTACCAGCCTCCATCGCCTCCACCTTAACTCCACCTTCCTCACCGGCTCATCCCTTCTCCATCCCCGGAAATCTAATTTCCGACCACGTCTCCGTAGCTCTAACTCAATCAAAGTCGTTAATTTTTCCAACCCCAGAATTTCCTCCCGCTTATCAGCCGTCGCCGTCGAGGCATCGGTCGCCGATACCGCGGCCGAAAACGACATCGAGTCCTTGTTCTCCAACACTTCTGTTGACCAAAAGAGGACGAACAAGCAATCAAACACGGGCGCTTCGGGTATTTCTTCCGGTGTTAAGCTGGAAAATGTGAGCAAGAGCTATAAGGGCATTACGGTATTGAAGGACGTGACCTGGGAAGTGAAGAAGGGCGAAAAAATAGGACTGGTAGGAGTAAATGGAGCAGGAAAAACAACCCAGATGAGAATTGTAGCGGGGCTGGAGGAACCGGATTCTGGAAGTGTGATAAAAGCGAAGTCGAACATGAAAATCGCTTTTTTGAGTCAGGAGTTCGAGGTGTCGATGAGCAGGACGGTGAGGGAGGAGTTTCTCAGTGCGTTTAAGGAGGAGATGGAGATCTCTGCGAAGATGGAGAAGGTGCAGAAGGCGTTGGAGGGTGCGGTGGAGGACTTGGACCTGATGGGAAGGCTCTTGGATGAGTTTGATTTGCTCCAAAGGAGGGCACAGGCGGTGGACTTGGATCAGGTGGATGCTAAGGTTAGTAAGCTGATGCCCGAGCTGGGATTCGCGCCGGAGGACTCCGATAGGTTGGTGGCCTCCTTTAGTGGCGGCTGGCAGATGAGGATGTCGCTTGGGAAGATTTTGCTTCAGGTATACCTGTGTTTTGGATGTTTATTTGCTGGAGCAGGAGGTTGAATTTTTTTTTCTTTCTATTACGCCTAGTGTTGGTACAAGTTTGTTGCTGTGTGCTTCACTGCTTGCCTTTTATGCAAGTGTAGTTTACTGCAAACAGAATGCTGCGAGGAAGAATTGTTAGGTTAGTAATCAGTAGACAATGGGCCGTATGAGCTATCGGGATACATCATTAGTGAAGTGCTATTTGCTCGAAAACATCTGTGTCATCCGTCGAGGGCCAAATGCTACTCTGTCAAGCTGACGTCAACTCCACATAGAGTGTACTGAGTAATATCATAATATCACTGGATAGATCGCTTCTCCGAATCTCTTTTTTGACATTTGGTATAACTGTTAATTTTCCAATTTTTTCGTAGCCTATGAAGGGCATTATGTTCGGTAACTTTTTTTTGGTATTTTTGTTGGCTTTTGTCAATATGCATGGTGTCTACATTCTTGACTAGATTGGCGAAAGTCAATTGTTTGCATATGTGACAGGCATACGAATGAGTTGGTGTTGCTCTTTGATGTAGCCTAATGTCTTCACTTGCAGGAACCAGATTTACTGCTATTGGATGAGCCCACAAATCACCTTGACCTTGACACGATTGAGTGGCTTGAAGGTTATCTTAACAAGCAAGATGTGCCGATGGTTATTATATCTCATGACAGAGCTTTTCTGGATCAGCTCTGCACAAAAATTGTGGAGACCGATATGGGTGTCTCCAGGACATTTGACGGAAATTATTCTCAATACGTCATTTCAAAGGCAGCATGGGTTGAAGCGCAATATGCTGCATGGGAGAAGCAGCAGAAGGAAATTGAGCACACCAAAGACTTAATAAGCCGGTTAGGTGCTGGAGCAAATTCCGGGCGTGCTTCTTCTGCTGGAAAGGTACATTGAACCACTGAAGTAGTTAACTGACTTGCGGTACTAATAAGATAGACTCCATTTTACCTAAAATCAAAGTGTAGTATTCTTGTCTCCAAATAGGTCATATTTAGCTAGTGTAATAGTTCCTAGGGATGACCATTTTTGCAGATGGGAAAACATATTCCGTTGATTCTTAATAAGGCCAGAAAGGACTTTGTAGCCAGTTTAGTATTGTAGTATCTTGCTTGTTTTGACCAGTTTGATACAGTAATGGATAAGGGACATTTACAGAATTGTGAATACAAGCAGTATATTTTCTGGAGATACTCCGGTTTTTGTGTCTTCTAAATGCGGTGAAAATACAAAAGCTTAAGAGCACTGTAGTGATTATCTTTTCAATCAGTTGGATCTTTTAAGTGCTTCTTTTCAAGCTAACTTCCAATAATATTTTCAAAGAAATAGTACGCGATTCTTTTTGCCCCCTCCCTCCTTCCCTTTTGTCCAGCTATGTGATGCAGTGGAGCTGCTCTGCTTTAAGTCCTTTGATTTTTTTTTGGGATCTTTTCCTTGGACAGCAACTAAATTATTACTCATAAGAGTTACACTAAATGCTCCCTAAGATTATCTTGTTAAATTTTCCATACCGATTAATGGTTGCTGCCTGAGACCATTTGAAGTCATTGGGATTTGTGCTGGTTATGGATTTGTCCTTAACCCATAGCTTCTTATTGCTCTTGGATAACAACAGAAGCTGGAGAAACTTCAAGAAGAGGATCTAATAGAGAAGCCGTTTCAACGGAAACAGATGAAGATCAGGTTCCCTGAACGTGGAATGAGTGGAAGATCTGTCGTAACTGGCAAGAATTTAGAATTTGGCTTTGGTGATGAGGTGAATTGACATACTTTGCCGAACAAGGAAGATGCTATGGGAACATTGAATTTCCTATTTTGGATTATCATCTGTGTGTAATGTTTATGGAATTGTTATCTATTATTTTCCAGGTGCTATTCAACAAAGCAAATCTTGCAATTGAAAGGGGAGAGAAAATTGCCATTATTGGCCCAAATGGATGTGGAAAGAGTACTTTGCTGAAACTGATAATGGGATTGGAGAAGCCAAGAGGGGGTGAAGTGCTGCTTGGAGAGCATAATGTCTTGCCAAACTATTTTGAACAAAACCAGGTGTTTGTCTATAAGTTCTGATGGTTTAGAGAAGTCGAGAATGTTGCTATTTCTAATCGATCGTATTATCATGATAGTTCTACTTGTATGGATCCTTGAAAATGCCTACTAGTTCTAACTGTCTTGCAATACACACACACTCCCAACACAAAGGTAGTCAATATTTGTACGATTTGCAAGCTGCATAGAGACACAAATGTTGTTGCTTATGCTAACTGGGATTAATGTACCCCTTTTTAGGCTGAGGCACTTGATCTGAAGAAAACGGTGCTTCAGACAGTAGAAGAAGTAGCAGAGGACTGGAGAATTGATGATATAAAGGGACTACTTGGACGTTGCAACTTCAAAGCTGATATGCTTGATAGAGAGGTTTCTCTGCTAAGTGGTGGTGAGAAGGTAAACTAACTATAATGTTATGTGATTTAATTCTCTCTTCTGCTGGATGCTTATTTAGCAATCATTTGCTACATAAAAAAGTTTTGTTTTGAGCTTCAAGTTATCAACAAACAACTAATTTTGTGAATTTTTCAATCCAGTTTAACTGACTATTTGGTGGATTGGACATTGCAATTTAATATGTGCTAACCTGTTAGTTCTGATGTATTATTGCAAACTACCATCCTGCTTGTCTCTGGATTTGTAAATTTGGACAGTTTAGGTAATGCAAATAATCTTGAACTGGAGTGTTGATTGCAAATATTTGTAGTTAGGGAAACTTTGCAAATAAGACCTTAGTTTAGGATGGATAGTTACGATTAGCCTTCCTTTTAATAGCTTTGAACATTGGCTTGAGAAAGATGCAGGCAATGTCTTTGTACGTCATTTTTTTATTGGTATGGTTTTTATATCTTTTCCTTTTAGCGATGTATGAACTTTGCTTCCTTTATTCCTGTTTTATTAGGCGCGTCTTGCTTTTTGCAAGTTCATGGTGAAACCATCAACTGTGCTAGTTCTGGATGAACCAACTAATCACTTGGATATACCTTCAAAAGAAATGCTTGAGGTTTGGTTAATATCGCAGTGGTGATTTCCCTTTTGATTTTGTATGAATATTGTGCAAAGCCCTTTCGCCACTTAGATAATTCTGTATATAATGGTCAATCAGGAGGCAATAACGGAGTACAAGGGCACTGTCATCACAGTTTCTCATGACAGATACTTTATAAAGCAAATAGTCAATAGAGTAGTGGAAGTTAAAGACTGCAATTTACAAGATTATGCAGGAGATTACAATGTAAGTTCCTCCCCTTTACCCCGTACTAGAAGATATATATTTTTAAAAAGGAGATCAAAGAGCTGTGTGGAAAAAATGAAGCTGAGCCTGAAAGTCGATCATTATTTCTTCGGTAATTTAGTTGGGCACGTGATATTGCTGTGGTTGCCAGTTATGCACCAAATTAAAGAGGAACCCACCGAGCAGATTTTAATTGACAGCATTGTAATCCACAGGATATCATCTTATTTCAATAAATCCTCTTGTGCTTCTTCTTTTTTCAGTGTCACATGTCATTATCAAACCCAGTGTGCCAAAGTTCAAGTGCCCAGAGAGGCCTGATTTCAATAAACATTCTGGCGTTTTTCCTTTTCACTTTTGCATATCGTTATCACATCCTGCTTGGAAAAGTTTGAGTTCCCACAGAAGCCTGATGATTAATAATAATATTGCGGGATAATACTGGTTACCTCATTCTCATTTTTTAGGCCTATTATATCACAAGAAAAGGACACCTATGAAGCAAATAGCTGAAGTGTAAGGCTGGAAATTGTTCAGCATGCATCACTGTCCAAATTGCTAGATTTTACTGAACTTTTAATGTTGTGATTTACAGTATTATCTGGAGAAAAATCTTGACGCCAGAATGAGAGAGTTGGAACGCGAGGCAGAGCTTGAGGAGAAGGCTCCTAAAATTAAAGCCAAATCCAAGATGTCGAAGGTTCGCATCGTTTATTGTTATCGCTATTATTCTGAATCAGGAAAGGAAAAGATGTGGCTTATGCTGTAGCAACTCGAGACAAAATTTATATCTTGTTCCTCTAACAGGCTGAGAAGGAAGCTGTGAAGAAGCAGAAAAGGCAGGCATTTCAGCAGGCAAAACAAAAATCAAAAGGACTGAAGAATGCAAAGAGGTGGAATTGACTCAACTATACACTCAAGAACTTCGTTCAAGATTCCTCATTGTTTAATTTTACTTGTAAAAAAGCGTAGAATATGTGGTCTGTTGAGAGCCAGGTGGTTGAGCTTAATGCTTCTGTATTATATTTGTTCCCCCACCCCACACACACACACACACACACACACACACACACACACACATAATTTCAGAATTCCTCTGTAACAAAAAAAGATTTTCAATTTGGAAAAACCACAACACAGGAAAAGCTAAGGGCTGGTTTCTGTGACTGTAATTAGACAAGCTTTAAACTAAAAAATTTCATACCCTCTATAGTGGATTCCATGCTCGTTTCGCAATCAATTAAACAATACTACTGTGGTGCGCAGAGAGTCTCAAGCGTTCACTAGACTCAGTTTTATTTTTGCAAACGATTTCAACTTATCTCGGAGTCAGTGAACAATAAGTGGTACCAATGGGCTACAGTCATGCTGGCGATTTCGGTCAGATGATGCTAACAAGCCAGTTCCTCAACCTTTGGCATTATCGTCGGTGCTCACATAGAATTTCTTTGGAAGGATTTTTTTTCTTTCTAAGCAAGCTATATATATCATTATACAAAAGAACATTATAATATATGGAGAGTGAGAATCCCTATAAGGCTATAACCACCGCGTTCAGCCACCACAAAAGGGGCTTGGTGACATAATGAGACCAGTTGTAGAGAGAAGTCACACCGAACTATGTTGACGGCAGTTGAAGAACTTAATTGACATGAACCCCAACAAAGTGGAGAAAAACATGACAAATTGTGAGCCTGTGACACAAAGATCTGTAATAAATTAATATAATTTTTTTTATAGATAAATAAATTAATATCAATAACTACTGAAGATAAAATTTTAAAAACTATTAAAAAAACGACGTCGCTTCATGGATTCACCACTTTCTCACAAACGTAGTTGTTTCATCTCGCTTAGAAAAAAAAGAAAAAGAAAAAAAAGTAGTTGTTTCATCTCGCCGCCTCTTGATTCCCTGGACAACGGTTTCGAGCAAAAATAGCCATCGCAGCTGTGAGCAGAGAATCCCACTGAAGCTTTCCCTTCAACTTCTCCATCTCCAAGAGAATATATAGAACGAGGAATTTTCCGTAAAGCTACATAACGTATTCTAGGAAATCGAATCGTTCCTTGAAGGTACGTGATTTAACTTTGCAATAGAATTATTGCGGCAATTAGTTCTGAAATATGGTGCTGAATTTAGTGGGTAATGGCTTCTTTCGTTCCTAGGTATGAGCTAAAGCTCAGCATTCCCAAATACTAAAAGTCATGTTTGTTTATGTTCGTTTTTTCTTTTCCAATACTTGCCTGTCTGGCTCCATTTATTTCAAATTCGCAAATACTAACTTTGTTACAGTGCTTCGGGCTGTGAACAGTTTGCAACAAAATTCATGTATGTTACCAATCAAACAAAGACAAAAAGAAGGCTCTTTAGAGTTCAGTGAGCTCTCGCGCGTAGCCCTTACTACATAAGCTAAAAGACTACGAATACAAGCCAATCAGGAAGCGACTCGCTTCTATTCTCGTTGGGATTGGATGTACTTCTAATAGATGAGGGGTGATGCCGAGTCTCCGAGAGAGAGTAAGTGTGAAACCTACGAATAAAAAGAAAACAAAAGTAGAGGTTTTAGGCACAATTCTTAGGGGATAGGGAATTTCAGGTCATCTTAGCATTCTTGGAATTGCTAATGTTCCTGGTGTCAGTGGTTGGTATTCATCAGCAAGTTATCATTACTTATATGGGCGTTTGACTCGAATAATTGTATATGCACTCTTCTGTTGCCGAGGACACACAAGTAAAGAAAACAGATTGTAATGCTGGAATTTAATGCTTGTTGTCAGTCTGGTTTCTTAATTATTAAGAAATCCAAAATTTACTGATCTAGTCCTAATAGTTATAACAGGCTCAGTCGAGAGGAAGCGAGTCTCGTTGAGTAGAAGTGGGTCTCAACCAATGATAAATGTAAAGCCTGGAGCATTTGGTTATGGTGTTAATCTCTTTTTTTCTGTAATCCAAGGATGATGTATGACTGTATTAATTGCTCCTATTCTCATTCTAGTAGAGTACATGATGGGAGTTCTTTTGGGAATGCCAGGACCATGGGCCAATGACCATCGTGAACCATCTGATCATTATACAACAAAAATTGGTGGATTGCCTGTAAGTAACTCCACTGATCTGCTTGCAGTGTTTCTATAATTGAAGATGTGGTGTTATTGAATTATCATCTCCTCTTGTTCGTCCCCTTCCTCCTTAACAGGATTGGCCTCTTCTTGAGGAATCTGTAAGACCCAACCTGCTTGAGTGTAGGGAATGTGGAAGTAAACTCTGCCTTGTTGCACAGGTTTAACATTCTTAAACCTACTATACCATAGTTTTTGTTGAAAATGTATCATTTGAAATGTGCGACCACTACAATTACTTTATTTTTCTCCAGGTTTATGCTCCGATTTCAAGCAAAAGTTTAGAGATTGAAGACCGTGTTCTTTTTGTTTTTGGTTGTGTAATGCCAAAATGTGGGAGCACTTCTCATAGGTCTTTTAAATTCCCTTACTCCATTTCCTGCTTTCAGCTGGAAATGCAATCCAATCTTGGATAAAGTGTCTGTCAATATTATATTGGTAAAATAATTTGAATACCATATTGTTGTTTTCTTCAGCTGATTCTCTTCTCGTGCAGCTGGCGAGCTCTACGCGTGCAGAAATCATCCGTAGATGAATCATGTACCACCTCTTGCGAAGTGGCCTCTCCACCTGCACCCCCTGTTTCACATTCAACTACTGGCTGGTGGGAGGATTTCAATGATGACAATGATGACGACATGGATCTGGAAGAATTGGGAAAAGCATTGTCTGAAGCTGCAATCTTTGCTTCTCATTCCAAGAAACTGCAGATCAATCACCATTCTGAGACTGTTATGAAGACCATTCCTGTAAGCACAAGAACAAGAATGAGGGACTCCAACATACCAGGTATAGTTATGACCTGCAAATATACAAATGTAGGTACATTCTGCATAGTGTTGCCTATTTGCTTCATCTTATGTGTGTGATGCACAGGGCTCTGCCTCATCCATTTTATACCCATATCCTGTAGGGTGGCAGTATGTTATGAAAAAATGCAATTCTCGTGTGTGCTGCGAGTTAAACTCCTCTCCTGTGTTTAAACTTGAAATACATCAAATCATTTGGCCCAGAGTAACTAGTTTACTAGATCCACAATGTATATCAAATGTCACATTTGGTAAAGTTTTGTAATACATGTATAAGGTGTACTGAATGCGTCTGACCGTGTCCCGCACGTGTTATAAATGAGACCTTGGGATTGTTATGAAGCTAAACAAATTGCTCCGGCTCCAATGACAGAAGACTGTTGGTTGTAAAAGATGTGAATCTATGGGAAACTGCCCCACATGGGAAAAGGAATGAACAAAGTATAAAGTGTGGGGACGTGGGAGAAAGAATTTGAATTGGATTTCTGTCTACATAACATAACAAATGAAGAATTATGTTAGTATAATCTGTTTGTTGTTTTGCTTGTATCAGAAATAGGAATGTGAAAAAGTATGTTGTCATACTGCGTCCTGACTGGTGTAAGATTTTTAATTTTCATCCTTGATTATTTACTGACATCAGCACAGGAAAACAAGTGCCTGTGCAACATAATCGAGTCCCTTGAAAATGCTTGTAAAATGATCACATCACAGACTCCCTCCCCAAAAAAAAAGCATAAAAAAGCATGAATCTAAGTTTTTGTGCAGGTCAGCTGGTTTGAGTTTCGATGCAATTTGCAGTTGTGCCTAGGCTATAAATGTTATGTTAAAATAAAAGTGTTATATTTGATTTTTGTGCTTGCCGATTGCAGTGGTCCCTTGCTTTTATATTTATACTCAGGAAGAGCGATCCTCAAGGGACCTTACTTCAATGTGTTCAAATTACTCGTCACTTTCCATTAAGGAGAATAGTAGTGGTGCTGAGGAGCATTCACAAGAAGAAGCTTGGGCAGATGAACGTTATGAATATGACAAAGCTTTGACCGCTGATAGGTCTTTCCTTAAATTCAAGCGTCGACTGGATGCGTACCCAGAGCAATGTTTCAGGTATACAGTCAATGAAATTTTGGATCTGAATATCAGACGTGGTTCTACCGGTAGCTTGTTATACCTGTAAATTGTTGGCACACTCCTCTAGCTGTAAAGTTTCATATTCTCGTGTGCTCAGATACTCTAATGGTGGCAAGCCACTTCTGGATACAGCAGATGGTGGAGATCCTGGCATGTGCAGACTCTGTGGCGGATCAAGGCACTTTGAAATGCAACTGATGTCCCCATTATTATATTTTCTACACGAAGCAGTTGATGATTGCCAAAGACTCCTGCTGGGGAATTGGGACTGGATGACACTCCTTGTATATACCTGTTCCAAGGTAAATTTTCACATCTTCCCTAGTTTAGTCTTGACCCTTCTACCCTATCTTTTCTTTTTTTTACTCGACTTTCTACCCTTCTATCTCCTCTCACAATTGTTGCATTGGCTTATCAAACAAACCAGTTGTCCTTTTAGTGGATTTAGAAGGTTTCCTTTGTGATTCAATTAAAGAGAATGAATAGAAAAGGTTACTTAGGATCTGGTCTCTTGCTACATCTTAACTTAACTTCTCAAGTGTTCCAAACGAACCCCAGCCACTGCCCATATCAACAAATCTCCTCTCCCAAGCGAACATGTACACATTTTATTGTACATATTGAGTGGTAGGTTGTCTGTCTGCTTTTGATGATCTTTACTCGATTGAGGGCATGCCTGAGTATATATATAAATTCTGATATCTTCAATTGCGACAATGTTTTAAACATTTCGTTTTATGCTGTTGTTGTCCTTTGTTATTGTCAGAGCTGTTCTCAATCTTTCGATCAAAAGAATGCAGACAATGGAGGCTGGATTGTGGCAGAAGAGGCTGTTGTGGTACAGTGTGAGAAACCCTTGGATGAGTCAGCTCCACTTGGCTATTTCTCATGATCTGTATCATTGACTTTTATCAGAACAGAAAATTAACTCTCCAATGCTAGTAAATCTTTCTCTTACGCCGTAAACTGCTCATATATTAGGGGAGGGAAGGGGAGGAGGGTTTGTAAGTTAGATACTAATGAAATCCATGTGTAGTCTCATTACAGAAACATGTGAAAATAACTTTATGCTCCTGTGTAAAAGAGAGAATGGTGAGATAACTATAGAAACATTACTTTATTTATTGCCTAAGACTGTGTTGGTTATCTCCAACTTTTGTTTTTTGGTTGTATGACAAGGGGGTTAGAGTGCTAAATTAAGGAAAGTGAGTAGAAAAAAATGTAACGAATTTCCAAATCACGTGGCGAAAACAGCAAAATGTTTGGGGGTGGAAATTTTGGGCCTTCAAAATTTTGACCCCAATAAAATAACTCCCAAAATTCTCTCTACCCATCAAATAATCACTTTTCGCTCTAAATGTTAAACTTTGAAGTGAATGGAAGAACAGAGTATCAATAACAGAAAGATGGAGAGAAGAAACTGAATTTTGTATATTGACGTAAGAAATGAATTACATTATACAAGTCTATTTATAGACTAATAACAAACTTCCACCTCAGCTTCCACCTCAGTTCGAGTATAACTTCCATAACAGAAAATAAATTCTACTTTCTCTAAGACTCCCCCTCAAGATGGACCAAATATGTTAATAAGGTTCATCTTGGATAATAAACAATGAAACTGATCAGAACCTAAGGACTTAGTAAACAGATAAGCCAATTGATGCTTTGAACTGATATGTAAAGTATGAATAAGTCCAGACTGTATCTTTTCATGAATAAGATGGCAATCCAGTTCAATATGTTTCGTGCGTTCATGGAAAACCGGATTTGCTGCAATGTGAAGGGCAACCTCATTGTCACAGAAGAGAAGAGCTGGTTGCGGGTGTGGAACTTGCAGATCAGTAAGTAAATACTTGAGCCAAGTAAGCTCACAACTCGTGGAAGCCATCGCCCTATACTCAGCCTCTGCTGAAGAGCGGGGAATTGTGGTTTGTTTCTTGGATTTCCAAGAGATTAAGGAATTGGCACCCATGTGTAGCGGGTGTAATCATTCACAATTGTGAGAAAAAAACGAACTCCATTATGGTCTGGAGTGGAGAAAGGTCTCCACAAATCACAGTGGACTAATTCAAATGGAGAAGTTGTCTGAGTAGTGGAAACAGGAAATGGCAACTTATGTTGTTTTGCCATAGGACAGATTGTACAGTGATTGAAAACAGATTTATTGATATCACTAATACAATTTTGCAACAAAGACATCCTAGAAGAGGAAGGATGACCTAACCTAAAGTGCCACATAGCAGCTGAGTTATTCAAAGAAACGGAATTACAAGCAGAATTGAAAACACCAGAAAAATTTGAATTCAAGAAATATAAGCCGCTTGATTCTTTAGCCAAACCAATCGTGATCCAAATGCGTAGGTCCTGTATAAACAAGTATTGGCCAAGAAGAATAAGGCAACAGGGCAATTGTTTGATCAAGGAACTAGCAGAGATGAGGTTAAATGAAAATGCAGGAACCACAAGTACATTTGTCAGCAAGATGGTAGGTGATAAACGCACTGTACCAGTGTGTGTGACCATAGCAGATTGATTATTAGGCATCCTTACTGATGATGGATGAAGAGAAGTAATAACAGTTAGCATAGATATCGATCTTACCATATGATTGGTAGCGCTGGTATCTATAATCCATTTAGGATGAATAACAGAGTAACATAGATGTTACCTGCCATATTGACCATGGAAGGAGAAGCTGAATCATTGTCCAAACCATGTGGAACAGAAGATGATTCAGATGCAGGAAGTAATGCTAGTAACTGACGGCATTGCTCAAGTGAAATTGGCAAAGGCTGCTGAATATTATGACTTGTGGACATTTCAGAAGAAACCTGATGAGCAGATCCAACAGGACCAGACTTGAAGCGGGGCTTGTAACCAGGAGGGTACCCGTGGAGTTTATAGCACCTGTCTACTGTATGACCAGTGAAACCGCAGTGACTACAAATATGCCGTTCTTTTTTCTGAGGATAAGATTTTCCAGGAAACTTATTTCCAAATTGATGAGTGCCATGAGTTTCTTGATTACGGGTGAAAAACACACTGTTTTCACTAGAGTGGGAAGGGAAAGATGCAGCATCACGCTGCATCTCTTCTTGAACAACAAGCGAAAAAACTTTGTTAATGGGTGGAAGAGGCTCCATTAACAGAATCTGTCCTCGAACATTGGAGTAAGAATCGTTCATGCCCATAAGGAACTGGATAACGCTTTCCTGATTGCGTTCAACAGCAAGATTTTTCAAGGCTCCGCATGTGCAAAGATGTCGTTGCTTGTAGTTAGACAATTCTTCCCAAAGTGACTTCAACTTAGTAAAATATACAGTGACAGTAAGTGAACCTTGAGATAGTGAAGAAATGGTCTTCTGAGCCTGAAATATACGAGGTCCATTGCCTTGAGAGAAACGATCATTTAGATCTTTCCATATACCAGCAGCCGTCTCAATATAAAGAACACTTTCTGCTAACTCTTTAGACACTAAATTGAGTAGCCACGAAGACACCATGTCATTGCAGCGAAACTAGTCATAATACGTAGAATAACTGATCGGAGGTGGTGAAGAAGATCCATCAAAGAATGATAACTTGTTTTTCGCACTTAGAGCCATCATCATATACCTTCGCCAACTGGAAAAATTCTCTCCATTCAGTATGTGTGAAACGAGGACAGCATTTGGATTATCGTTGCTGTTAAGAAACAAAGGATTGGAAGAAATTTCAGAAGACTTAGAAGTAGGGATCGAAGAGACGCGCGGAGATTCTTGTTCTGCCATTATGATTCCTCTGATACCATGTTAAACTTTGAAGTGAATGGAAGAACAGAGTATCAATAACAGAAAGATGGAGAGAAGAAACTGAATTTTGTATATTGACGTAAGAAATGAATTACATTATACAAGTCTATTTATAGACTAATAACAAACTTCCACCTCAGCTTCCACCTCAGTTCGAGTATAACTTCCATAACAGAAAATAAATTCTACTTTCTCTAAGATAAATATAATAAATTCTTTCAAATTATCTTTCTCTTAACTTTTTCATTAATTTCAATAATATAAAATTTTTAGATTTAAACATCACCATAGTAGTATAGGCCTCCCAGCTACCATGCATGTTGCAAGTCTGGCTTTTTTTTTTTTTTTTTTTTTTTGTTCCTGCTAATGATCACAAGTCTGAGTTACTTGAATGAATTTATTCTAGATCACGCGTCACCCTAGACGGTGCGTGAGGAGCACACCCTCGAGGACGAGACAAAATGGAGGTGGAAGATCGGAGAAACCAGGAGGAGGTTGGTAGGGCGTAAAACACACTATGCGTTACAGAGAAGCAGTCCTACATTTTCGTCCTCTGGGAAATAGTTTCTTTTAGTTGGAGTTATAGTGTAAATAGAGGTGAGGTTGTCATCCCTCGGTCCATTTTAGACCCACTTCCGCTACGAAATATCTTATCATGCACCACGGCCCCAGGAATGCAAGCTCTGACGTCTCCACTGCCACTCCTAACCAAATTACAAAAGATCTGTTGGCCCTTAGAAACCCAGGGGATTTGGACCTGTTAGTGTTAGTGCAGCAGACTACTATACGGACTTGTGTATCATTTGCCTTATACTCAATCGAATCGATCAGGTTTATCTACTGTTTGGAAAGAGAGAAAAAGCCCTATTAGTCGAGGAAAACTCACCAGGTGGAGGAGCGATCCAGGGACGAGTTTCCTTAACAACTACAGAATCTTGCCCCTTTAGGCTTTAGTAGAAGTATTGTTTGAAAATAAAGATTCATGGTTTCCGCATCCATTTTCAATTTTAAGTTATTTTAGTAACCCAATAATTTATACTTGCACCTGCAATTATGCAATTACTTTATAAACTCCTAAACTGTAAATTTAGGGAATTTAACAGAAGTAACATATCCGCTGACAACTTAGCAGATGATGTGACTGTAAGAAAAACGCAGTTTTCAAAAACTTCTCACTCACTTTTTCATCAATTTCAATACCTTTTCACCAATCCCAATAACTTTTTACAAATTACAACAACTTTTAGCACACTTTCACCAATCCCAAGAGAATCTACACTACTTCCAAAAAATACAAAAAAACAAAAACTGTTTTGAGAACTCAACCAAACATAGCCGAAGTATGCGCACAGTTTCTTCCCCCAGTTATCATCTCCTATCTCTCTTCAACTACCACGTCCATTTCGGCCTCGGGTACCGAAACTCTCCCCGGTAGATTTTCCGGTACATCACCATGAGGTTCGGGTCGTTGAATGGCAGCTTGGACATCTCTGCAGAACAATCAACGTTATTTTTTAGGACTTGTTGACATATCTGGTGCGGATGCTAGTGCAGATTGACCAGTTTGAGTTCTCTCACCATATTGATCTATCTGTCTTGATTGGGAAGCAGGCATATCGAAAGCTACATTTACAGATTGATTTGACACTATTTGTCCACTTCCAACAGTCATTTACTGACCTTAAAGATTACTTCTTGAGAAAGGAGAGCTAGAGGTAAAAGTTGCAGAAAATTTTCTTCTGATGAACTTGCCCGTACTTACGTTTACGAAGGTTGTTATGGGCGCAATTATAGCCCTTTGATATCTCGACTATGAGGTTATAGCATTCATTTAATTTTTCCTGTTACAATGCAGTAGGGTAATCAAGATAAAATAATGTACATTAATGGCTTCATGTTTGGTCTTCACTCCGAGACAGATATTAATGAAAATAAAAATTCATGGAGGCCAGAGTTTAACCTTGCTTGTGTTGAGGACGCCCAGGTGCTGGTTTTGGTACTCTTATGGGATTACAAGGCTCAACTTGGTCTATAACGCACATCATAGTGGCAGTGGCCAATACAGAAGGTAGATAACGAGCAAATCTTGTACCTACAATATTTGACAAACATAAACTAACTGATATGAAACCACAAGTTCTTTTCTTTGTTCTTATCGAAATACCGAGCTTTTGTTTACCCAAAAAGAAAATACCGAGCTCTATTGTCAATGCCTATTCGAGAAATCGTTGTGGGGTGCTTACTGCAGACTACAGAGAGGAGGAGACGCTCACAACGCCTGAGGAATTCCCAGTGGAGATGCGTCTTTAATCCAAGCCTCCTTATGATGTGGTCAAGAAATGAGAGGGGTAATTGGATGCATCTTCCATTGAAGGGTGGAGAGCACCAAAAGCTCCATTCTTTGAATGACTTTGGCCTCAAAAACATACTTGTTGTCCAGCTGAAACAGATTAGAAACCAGATTTGTAACGAAAATGCAAAGCCAAAGCAGAGCTTAGAACCTATAATTAATTCCCGCCCGAAAATAGCTCCAAAGACAGAATGAAGCATCAAACCCAAAAACTCTCGAACAAGAACCTAAAAACCCAGCCTCCATGCCAATTGCCCAACACCTCTCTTCAGGGTTTTAACGCTTTAGCGCAACCTTCTACAGTTATTGCTCTTCTTCTTTAATTTTTGCCTAGCTAAACTAGTTCAAAGCCCCTGCTATGGCGACTCAGAGGATAGCACTCAGAGGCATTTATTCGTTGAGAGGGACTTTCCAGAACCACATGACAGACAATAGAACACAGTTAAAACGGTGTGCATCTTTCAATTTAAGAAACAGACAAATACCAAGTACCATTTCGTCAAAATATGTAAATTAAAGATTAAAATTTAGAAAAATGAAACTTAAGAATTAAAAAATAAAAGAAGTAAAACTAAACTGCTAAATTCCTATAAATTTATCACCTTAATCCTTGGCCACCATTCAGTTGCCATGTTTTTTTATAAGGCCTGAAATGTTTAATCTATCTTCATCTACAAAGTGAAGAAATTTGTAACTTATAGATTGCACTAAGAAACGGTGGGTGTTTATAGATGATATTAAAGATTAGCTTAATATACACTCTGTCCTTAGAGTTTAATGTTTTCTCAGAAATATCCTTATGGTAATTTTTGTTGTCCCGCTACTCCTGAGTATACTTTTATCCCTCCGATAATATTCTCTATTTCTTGACAAAAATTGATGATGTGGATCAATTGACCACGTCCAATTAAAAGGCAATATGTGTTTGCAACTGCGGAATGAACAAAATTCATTTAACACCTCAATATTCACGTCACTCCTCTCAGTTTATCCAAATGCCTTTAAATACACCACCTAAATAAACTAACTCCAAAGATCGAACAGACCCATCATTCGCAACCCGATAGGAACCCACAAACCTCTTTTCCCAAATCAGTTATAGAACCCTAATTTTAACGCGCGGTGCTTCACCTGCTCAACGAAAGTCATCAACCACCCTCCCACTCTCAATAACAAGCATCATTTCAGTTTTCTCGTTTCTCGCGACACGAGCTAAACATTCTGGATTTTCAAAACCATTCCTGATGGTTCTGGAAAACTAGCAAACATTGATAGAAAACATATTGGTTTTGAAGCTCTTGATGGCCCTGAAGTCTGTTGTTTTGTTGGGGAGCATAAATCCTCATTTGGGTTGGAAAGATTTGGGGTCTAAGCCATCTGGATTTCCATCAAATTGGATAAATGGTTCAGAGGAAGCGTGCAAATGGGTCCGTTTTAGTGGGTTCTCGGCTTGCCCGACACTACTGACTGTGGAAGGCGGGAACACGTCCAAATGGGCAGCGCTGCGACGTGGGGCCGTTGGATCTTCACCTGCTCAACGAAAGTCATCAAACAACCCTTCCACTCTCAATAACAAGCAACATTTTCCTGGATTTTCAAAACCATTCCTGAATGGTTCTGGAAAACTAGCAAACATTGATAAAAACACATATTGGTTTTGAAGCTCTTGATGGCCCTGAAGTCTGTTGTTTTGTTGGGGAGCATAAATCTTCATTTGGGTTGAAAGATTTGGGGTCGCCAATGGTGGGTTGGTTCGATCTTTGGGGTTAGTTCATTTAGGTGATGTGGATTTATGGGTATTTCGGTAAATTTTTATGGAGATGAGTGACGTGGAATATAGATGTTAAATGAATCTTGTCCCGTCAGCAGTTGCAAACACGTGTTGACTTTTAATTGGATGTGACATAATCAATTGATCCACATCATCAATTTCCTTTAAGAAATAGACGGAATATTACCGGAATGATAAAATGGGAAAAATGGTATATCTCAGGAGTAGCTGGACAATAAAAATTATCTTAGGGGTATTTTTGAGAAAACATTAAACCTCAGGGGCACGCGTGTATATTAAGCCTTAAAGAATTACTGGTAAGTACAATTTATAAACCCACTTGGATAGCATATGTGGGGGTGATTGGCCCTGAGAGTGTGGTTTAGGCACACATTCAAGGGTTTAAATTACTACTTATACAAAAAATTCGCAACTTAAATGAGGGGCCGATCAGTCTCTTCAGAATTTATTGTAGTGTTGAATCCAATTCGTACGAATATTATGTCAGATTAGTCCGATCTTGATGCATGTGAATGAGTGTTCGAATTTTTCTATTACTAAAAAAAGTTGCAACAAATCAAGTGTTAAACAATCTTATGGCCTCCTTTAAATAATAGAAGATGATGATTGAGACCGAAACCGAATGTGATTTTTTGAAAACCCAGCTACAATATTCTAATTACTTGTGGGGTCAATATAAGAAAAAACATAAAACCTAATTTTTTTTAAAAAAAATCCCTCATTTTTCGGTATCCCCTTACTAATGACCAAAATAATTTATAGATTAAGGTCGTTTTCTGCTCACCAATAAGTGGGCAAACAGAAACCTACCTAAGACGGACACTTAAATTTCATCAGAAAATCATTATGTACCCCTTCTTCTTCTTCTTCTTCTTCTTCTTCTTCTATTTATTTATTTATTTTCCTGTTTTTGTTAATTGTTATCCTTGACAAATTAATACGCTGTCGTTTGAGCAGTACCCATCTTTTACAGGAAAGATTCTTTGGCTATAGAAGACAGCTGGCTGGTAGGGAAAATCTAGTAGCGGCACCGAAATTGGAAAAAGGAAAAGGTTGAACACGCATAATAACTACGTCAAGGAAATTGGAAAAGCGCGTTCGGAGCGAGTGGCAGTTGCGTAAATGACTAAAAGTAAAAAACCCAATTTCGTAAACTGAAGCGTATATATATCTTCGTGTAATCGAGTCATAGAGACCAATCGAATCATAGTCATCGTGTTGTGCTTTTCGGACAGTTCCTTCTTGGCCCACGGAGAAAACTCGAGGCCTGCGCTACGCTGTGCTTCTCTGCTTGAGCAGAATTCCTTATTTATCACATACGCCTTTTTTGTCTTTGAAGAACTTATATCAATCTCATGGAGGATCGTAAGGAGGTGACTCTCTCTCTGTCTCTGTCTCTGCTATTTGTTTTTGTTTTGTTTTGGTTCTGCCTTGTTTTGTTTGTTTGCTGAGAAACCTGAGTAATATCCTGAGAAATTGATTCATAGTCTCTGCTTCATCTTCTGTTGGTTTTGAAAAGGATGCTATGATCTAAAACAAAGGCTTAGTAGTGATGTCGTGTTTGGTCCCACTGGACTCTCATAAGTGGATATTGATGCTTACTCAGTTCACGAGCACTAAAAGTTCAAATACATAGACGTATGTTCTTCCATTTTCCTTCGTTTTCTTGGCAACCAAACGGAGAGATAAGTCCATACATAGTTATGAATTGATGCACCTATCTTTTGATAGTCTATTGGGTTGAGTTTTCTTTTGTTTTCTCTGTTTACTGTTGCTATTTGTTCTGACTTCTGATGAAAAAAGCTAAAATTATAAATAAATCTAGTAATTCATGTTCTAAGGTCGAAATGCCCTGTTTCTCTCTCTCAATTGTTCTTTTGATTTGTTCAACCAATTGAGACATTTAAAGTAGTAATCATTTCACTTTCTTCTTTTGAAGGACGAGAAACAGTCAATGTTGTCGTCTTTAGAAATGTTCCTGCTCTCTTTGGGCTGTGAAATTCAACTCCGGTCTAGATCAACTTTCTTCTTTAATCATACATATTCAGAATAAAACACCCAAGACCGGGTTCCATTTCTGATATTTATCAAGAACATTAGGATTGGATGCTTGGTAAATTTCATTGCTTTTTCTATTAACGAACTTTGTGAGTTTTTTATTTCATTAAAATGTTCCATTACTTTTTCTTTGTGAATTGCCAACGATAATAATTGAAAACAAGAGGCAATGGTTGTTCCCAAAACCGGTGTCATTTAAAAAAGTAAATCTCGTCTTTAATGCAGAAGAACGCTCCGTGGCTATCAGTGCCACAATTTGGAGACTGGGAACAGAAGGGACAGGTGCCAGACTACTCTCTGGATTTCTCGAAAATCAGGGAAGTGAGGAAACAAAACAAGAGAGAGGTGTCGAGAGCGAGTCTTGGAAATGAGGAAGAGCTCATTGCCGCAAGTACCACCACCACCAATCAGAGCAGCGCCCACAGTGATGACCAGCAACACCAACACTACAATCAGAGCCAGCACTCTCCAACTGTAAGATTCTTGCTACCTTTGCAGTGCTTTATCTGTTGTCGTTGCGTAATTATTTACCTGGTCCAACTAGGCATGTAGTTGTTGGTCGTTGTAAAGAAGAGGATCAACATATTATAGAGAATCAGATGATGCTGGCATGCATGTGATAGGACGGTGGGGAAATTGCTGGGTTGGTATTAAATACGGATGGACAAAACTGCTAGCGTGTAGGTAGGAACTCTCTCATATAAATATAAGAGTTAATTTAATGAACTTCCCAGAAAATATAAGCAAGTTACAGTGTTGCATAGGTCGATTGACAGACAAAAAATCGAGTATATTTAATAGTCCTTTACCCAAAAAAAACTTGGACACCTTGCTTTGATTTCTCTTGTTTTTGTGTTGTTTTGTGACATGGTCCATGGGAAGACTCGAGCTTCATCTTTTTGTTTTAGTTTGAATGTGCTGTAGCCTGTATGACTGAGATTGAAAGATTTCAGTGCATTTTCTTTTGTTTTTTTGTGATTTTTCAATGATGTACTATAAATACCTCACGTCTCTACCATATGTACCACAATATATAATTATTATTTTTTACTAATTGCTATTGAATTTTTTGAGAGGGTCCCATCGAGGACTAGCATAATTGAAATACGTGCGGAAAAAGGTGCATGAGAAAAAAAAAATATTAAGAATTGAGAATTTCGGCATAGATACCTAGGCTACACGCAAGTCCAACTGGTTCACATGCAGCTGACAGCTCTAAAATATTAGTTGGTGGTACTTTGTCTGGCTTCACTCGCTTCTACATATGGTTCTTCGGTTTACCGACTTGGAATGAAGATAAGAAACTGCTTTGGTCTACCTTTTACGAAGGGAATTGTTTTTTTTTAGATTTGTGAAATCAAACGGTGGAGATACCCAGCATGAATGATTGGAAACGAATTTGGGTCGTCTGATCTTTTTTTTTTCAAATTCGATGAATAATCTAAAATTAACACATATTAAGTACTTTGCTGATATTGCAAAACAGGAAAAGCGTCTTAATTCTGACAAATAACTGTCAAAGTTCTATCTTCTTTAACCAAAAAAGAAAAAGTCGTGTCCTGTTTTGTGGGTCTGTTTCAACTGCCCTCCATGTTATTTGATTCGATCTGGTTCATGTAGTTCCGAGCTTAAGTGTTTGATTTCACTTGCAGACAAGGAGGAGCTTTCTCAGTTACTTCAACTGCTGCGTGAAAGCCTGAAGGCTGGAACCGGAGGGGCAAGTCGCTCTCTGTTTTTGAACTTCAGCTTAATGATGTATTGGATTTGGAGATTTCTTTTGCTTATATGTAATGGTTTCTCCTTTGTCTGAAATGAACGATTAAACCCTTTCTCCCAGATGAATTCCACTTAATATTGAAGATTTCCAGACAAATCCCCGAATGAATTGAAACGAAAATACGTCTCAAAATATTCAACTTCCTCTAAGTTGTAACGCACATATAATCATTTTCTAATAGATTTGATGTTTAGTGTCATCTGAGACGCAGACAAGATACCCAGAAGCAAGCTTGACCACAAAAAGGCCTAATTACAAATCAAGCTCTCCTTTGTTCTACCAAATCTGCTAATAAAAAGCAAATGGAATATAACGCTCAGGTCTAGAAAGCTTGGGAAGCAGAAGAAAAATCTCATAGCAAGAGCCGTACTGCTGGAAAATTCTTCACCAATTAATTCCGAACAGGCTTACAAAAGCTATTGCAGTCGTAGCTTTTCAACAATCACACCTTTTTTATTATCTGAACAACATCCTCATCCTCCAGTTCATGTTCCTGGCATTTATGAAGAACAAGACGCATTCCATCAGCACACGATGTCAATTAATTTATGGGCAAAAGAAGCCCATCAGAAGGAACAAAAAAAAAAAGAAGGATAAGAAACCGAGTACAAAGGAGGGTATTGAATAAACCTTGCCAACTCTTTGGGGCTTGTGTTTTGCGCTTGAACCCCACACCAAAGCACTGTACAACAGGCAGATTAAGCCGTCATTGAGAAGTAAACAGAGCAAAACATTAATAAAAAAGCGAATGTAACAGCAATATCCACAATCTACGGTAAATCTCTAACAAGCACCTTTCTTGCAATTAAGCACTTTAAAAAAGGCAGTCAAACTAGAGAAATGGCCACCACTAAAGAAGCTTATGGCGGTGTGGCCAATTTTCATGGGATCTCATGCGTGAGATGATTGGTTTTCAACAACTAAATAATATCTGACAAAATTGATATCATTGGTTAGAAAACGTTAACAGGAAGAATAAAAGCTAGAAGCCCAAAGTGATTAGATAATGTTGAGCTATAACTAGTAAAGTACAGCTAGGCTGCATTTGATCAAAGGAAATTGCGAGGAATACTTGGTAAATGTGATTTTTTTTCCAACTTCGTGTATAGAATTTGGCAGGGAAAAAAGAGGAAATATGAGACTATTCCCCGTAGAATAGATGACTACAAGGAGAAACAGACTTAGAAAAAGAGATCCTTTTTTGGGGGGGTGTGGGTGGAGGGGTAGGAGGGTTGTCATCAATGTTAAGATAAGGGAAGCGTAACTCATTAACTATAGCAACTTGGGAGGAACGCCGCAGGAAAAAATCTGGCTAGTACCTATCACATGTTTGAAGAGCAATAGTGGAAAGGAATCCTAAATAAGACAATGATTTTGTCTTATGCAATCTTATGCTATATCAAATTTTTTGAAGAGGAACACTAAAAGCATCTAATTACTCGGCGCAGACAAGTGCCTAAAATGGCTCTTTTATGTTCTCACTTGTATGCTCCACATTTTGTAAATTAGAAACTTTGAGAGCACAGGAATTTTGGAAAGAAGACCTACTATTTAAATTGTTTAAGCATATCTTTGTGGATGCGCTCGCAAAAGTCCTCAACTGTCCTCCTCCTAGATGACAGGATGACAGGATCTTCGTAGTCCGGATTCATCCCTTTAGGTTTCGTGTATATGCGAGTCAAATTAAGATATTCCCATATCATCTCCAGCACACCATCAAGATTCCATTCCAGGTGAGCACTGCAGATAGTCATGGCAAATCACAGAAAGAAAGTTCATGATGATGATAACATCAAGAAAAAAATTAACGAATAATAAAACTGACCACTAAATAAATGGGATACTAATGTAATTAAACTTGTGGATTCAGGATGAACAGAAATTGTTCTGTTGCTAAGGAGGTAGGGGAGGGGGCTATGTAGAACCACAAGTTTCTTCTCAACCAAAAGGTAAATTATAAACTAAAAGATCCATCTGACGTACAATGCATCAATGCTTATGTAAAACATGAACTGAAATACACTTTTTCTAGCTGGAAGAAGCAGTATGTGAATACTCAATGCTTTTGTACAAAATGAACTAAAATACACTTTTCTTGCTGGAAGAAGCAGTGAGTACACTGCATAGAGTGCAGATACAGCGTTTCCCCAAACAATGTCCTATCTTCTGCTGTAACATTTAGGGATATGCTGGAGAAATGCAATACGTGTAGCAAGCAAACAGAGTGGGCAAATTTCTGATATGAATACATCAAGTCTTTCACAAATAAGACAATCCACCACGCAGGTATGTAGGGAGATGGAGGAGTTTACAATAAGAGAAGAGCAGGCATTTCTCAACAAATACAGCTACACGAAACTACAGTTAAGAGGAACCAGAGGATTGACTACAAACATACGTGTAGATAGAATAGATGGACACATTTCGTGCATGTTTTAGAGAAAGAAGCCTCTCACGAACAAAATATGTTTTTAAGATGGTTAAATCAGAGTGTGAAGGTGGTCATGACTAGGAGAGAATATCATCCATGTGCATTTTAGGCACATCTGCCAATGGTAATCGAACCAAATGGCACATCTTCTTCAATGAACAAAGATGGAGTGTAAGTTCATACGGGTTCAACTCTGTGCTGGGGCAAAAGTTGTATCTACCTGTCAAAAGTACTACTCCACAGAGACATGCGATATGTTGCAACAATAATATCATACAAATGGGTTTTAAGAAAAGAAAGACAACCTGCTGAATAGCAACAAACTTTTAAAGTGGTGCTTGTTTGTGGAAATTTTGGGGAATTGGAGTTAGTGAAAAAATGATGATAATTTATGGGAGTTGGTGAAAAAATGAAGAGATAAAAGATTTGAATGAATATTATAATGAAAAAGAATTATTGATAGGAAGAGAGATTATTTTGTAGCTTTTTTAATAAGGCCCGAAAT
This sequence comes from Myrica gale, assembly GCA_963930655.1. Classification (NCBI taxonomy): domain Eukaryota; kingdom Viridiplantae; phylum Streptophyta; class Magnoliopsida; order Fagales; family Myricaceae; genus Myrica; species Myrica gale. The sequence goes on along the minus strand of OZ005604.1, from coordinate 20,079,400 downwards.
TTTGGGGTACCAACATTTCGGCAAAAAAACACCACCTAAGTATGGGTAGTAAGTATACCTGACTGGACAATAGTGAGGAAGTTTATCCAAAATCTCCAGCTCTTCCAGGGTAATCTGATCAATCTTATTCACAACATAGATGCAAGGCATATATATCCTACTACCCTCAATGACATCTATGAGGTCATCAGCAGTTGCATCACACCTAAGAGTAATATCAGCGTTGTGCATTCTGTATTCACTACATATTGCTTTCACAGTTTCAAGGTCCAGATGTGTGTTGGTAACTGTGGAGGTTAAATTGATTCCACCCTTGTCTTTCTTCCTGAACGTCAGATTAGGTGGTTCTTTGTTTAACCTGTATCCGGAAAATGAACAAATCAATATGCAAGCAATCTTAATTAACCCCCCCACGCCCCATCCCCTCACAAAAATATGCAAGCAATGTCTATGAAAAACGTGAAGTAATGGGAATGCAACTCCAAGAGTGTGTGTCAAACCGGATGATACATGAGAAGTAGCACAATTCATAAATGAAAAAAGATAGCAGCTTCCATGATCATAGACAGAAGAGCGTTTAAATGATTATTTAAACAAAAGCCACTTACAGGTATTCTGGCCGGTCTAGGTCCCAGAGTATAGTGGACTTTTTTCTGTTAATGAGATTGTCTTACATTTGAATTGCCTGCAAAACTTAAAAGGAAATTTCTACGTACAATAGATGGGCTGGACTTGTGCCTTTATGGATTGTAATATGGGCTTCTGTATGGAAATGGGTGATTTGTCCTTTCAGAAGCTATAGAACTCTCTTTGAGACGTCAGTTGATTCAATTCCTGCCTACAGATTTCTAGATATTGTTTCACTTTTGGTGATGGAATTCTTTCTTCTTTCTTTATTTCTTTCTCTTCCTATTCTTTTTCACCTTTCTGCACTTTTGCAACATAATACAACCAAAACAAAGGGCCATTTGGGAGTGTAGTTTTTCAAAAATTGGTCCCTCATAAAATTAGCAAAATGCAGAAGCTAATTCACCTGAAAAGCCCTACCAAACAAGGCCTACATATGATTTCCCACCCAGTATACCCATAGAACTGAACTCCAGCGTCCCTATCCCACCTTTCCATCAACTAGAGGGCAAAGAATCCCAAGAATCAGGCCACAGATCTCCAGAACTGCTTACAGCCCAAGCACAATACCAGTGATTCAGCTGTCCTCACCAGCTTTGAATTCCAACCAGACCTATCTCATTTCACACAGATGCTTATCCACAACATTTTCCTGGCTTCTTCCCACAGTCAAAACTCAACCCTATTATTCCAAAGAACTAAAATTTGCAGCTATCTACAGATCATTGAAACATGAATCTAAAATCTGTCATCACCCACAAAGTTGGTCCACCTACATCCTTATTCAATCTATCACGACCAAGCATTGCTTCCACCTTTAAAAAGTTCCCCCCCTAATCTAATCTTACTGTCAGGCTATCACATATCAATATTGTAGACAGCATTTTTTTCAGATTACCACTGCTATCCTGCATCATCCACCCGCAGGATATAGAGGTCTGACCCTCATCAAGTTGGTTCAGTCACTTTGAGCCCCAGTAATAAGTTATGAAGCCAGAAATCAGTTTTGAAGCATGATAGTACTTACACCTCAATAATTGTTATCATTTTATGTTGCAGGAAAGAAGTGCACATTGGTATCTAGAGACATTTGTCATCATGAGAAGGCAAATGCAACAGAACAGGTTATTCTATAAGTTTGGGTCTGAGTGATCATAAGCAACTTGTTCAATCACATGCAGGTAGAAGCTAGATACACCGTGTCCACAAATGACAAACAAAGCAACCGTAAAAGAACACATAGTTAACCATGAACACATTACCTTATGCCAAATCCCTCAAGCTCTTTCTCTATGAGACGCTTGTGAGTTATTGGCTTTATTGCATCAAGCACAATCAAAATGCAATTGCATGTCCTAGAAGTGCTGATAACCTGCATTTGCATTGACAAGTCAATTGAAAAATCCGACCAAATGGGTATATCAAGCATACACAGGCATCAAGGGCATATATAGTGAACTTCAGTGTGCCAAATAGTGATCAACCGGATTTAAGCTTTAAATATTGTGAATGATATGATAAACCCTTCCACACCATCTAAGCCCCTATGATAGTGTAGAAAAAAGAAAAAGAAAAGATACTTCGAGGAAGCACGCAACATACATATGAAGGATCTGTCTCCTATAACTAGAATTTTCATTCAAACTGATTTCTCAAGAAAGACCATCTTTAAATGGCTTATAAATCTTAAACAAATATTCAGTGTTTTATAACGAGATGTCAATAAATTCCAAGAAAGGCATTCTAAATCCATTCCACTATCTAGGTCTGCCACAGACTTGAAATGAAGCAGCAACTGAAAGAAAGAACACAAACTGAGCCATGTTTCCTAAGAGAAGCTGCCTTGCATTAAGGTGCTGGAGGTTGCTGTGTGTGTTCATCAGTCGGATGTGTCTCACCCCCAAAACTTAGGACGCCTCTGTGCAGCCAAGAAATCAAAGACGTGCTACTTATATTCATTCCAGAGCCGATTTCAAATGCAATACTAACCTCAAATAAAAATTGAACGCAAAATACCACCATTTTGACAGGCATATAACATCGCCACAGACAGGAAAATATCCTGAGACAAACCGGTGTTGAAGTGAAATATTCCTTATTCGCACTGTAGGACAGACTTCTCATGTTCACGTACAATAGCAAACACATCCAACTCGCATTCTATGGCCATAATCAAGTTTTCAGATGTCCCCAACGAATGTCATTCTTTTCCTACGCCCATCCAAGACAGGCCATAACCTTCTACCCTTGAAAGCTAAAACCAAAAATCATATTTTGAAGGCATCTAATTTTCCAAGTCAGCCTTTAAAGTAACACTCATACGCTAACCAAGTTTTCCATAGATCGAACTTGACCAAAACCAGACATTACAGTGACCAGACCAAACCACTTAAACATGCCAAATTGAAAGAAATGCCTTGATAAAATAACTGCAGAATCAAACATTGAAAAAGTAAAAATATTATTTCTACACATTTCACATAAATCAACACTTCTGTATTCAGGAGAACAAAGTGCTTATCAAGAACAGCCTTTTGTAATAAGATCACCAACATGCACAGATGGAAGAAAAATGAAAAATCTAATAATTACCAACAGACAACCAAATTGGGTGGCAATGTTTTACCTGCCTTCCTCTACCCTTGCCATCCTTGGCACCCTCAATAATTCCAGGGAGATCCAACAACTGCCAATCCATATTTTGAAAAGAGAATGAGAAAGAGAGATACTATGTCAACCAGTAAATGTAGGAAATGCAAGCATTAGACAATCCATGGAGAATGGACATGTAGAGGTCATGTTGAAGCATCAAATTGAGCAGAATAACATACAAACACAATACATTGATGGGGCCATCACATATGAGAGCAACAATGCTTACATATTAATCAGGAAAATTTATGGATTGCATTCCAATCTTAGATAGGTCTGTTCTAGCTTCAACATCCGTGAGAACTAGTAGCTTTTCCTCTTCATTTTTGGAGGTCTTGGATCACAATAATTCTAGCAATTAGATTTCTTCTTTGTTTTTTCACCTCTCTTCTAGCTTTTTAAATGTCTGATTCCTGGGTACCCTCAAAGCTCTAGATATTATAAATGCAGGATTTCTCACTACCACCAAAACCCATCCTCGCCCCGATAAAACAAAGTAGAAGAAGAAAGATTATACTTAATACATTTTTGGGGAAGGAACTTGCCACTAGTACCTCATAACTTTGCAAAACACTGATTTGCCAACCACGAAACCTTGAATTTTAAAGAAGCCCAAAATACAGTACGACACTTAATATTGACGTAAAACTTGAATAGTCAAGTCAGATCCAACATTATAACACTTCATTTTGTTCCTACTCACTCATTAGCTTTTTTTATACGCAATACCCTTCAGAATGATCATAGCCTATACCAAACAGCAAACAGCAAACAGCGACGATTAAAACATAGTATATGAAGATCTAATAAGATAACACGCAACACTCATAGGAAAAATGGTGGTCCTCAAATGCAAATGCAAAAACCAAATATATATAACCTAATATGCTATTTGTGACAAAAGTGACAAGGGATTGACATCGACAACTGTGAAAAGTTGTCTTTGAACCAGACATAGATAAAAAAAAACAACAGTAGAACATATTAGCAAGATAATGATAAGATTATGCATAGATTTAAAACAAGTATTGACTTCATGACCACTTGATACCTGCTAAATGATGGTCCATCAGGGGGTACTGTTTGTTAATTGACTTTTCAAAGTGGGCAATATCTTTCGACATCTCAAAATATAACGGACAATCATCAACTAAAATTGGGGACTGGTTATTTCTAATTCTAAAACCCTTCTGAATTATTGAACTTTCCGACTCATCTTATGATGAACTGGGAGGAGTACATCTGAATCATAGCATGAATGAAGTCTAAGCTATCATAAGTTCCATTCATAGTTTACAACCATCTAAGCGGAGACACCCAGATGCTTCTTAGAAATGACAGATTGCTGCTTTTCAAAAGATGTAAAGTCTTTCAGTCCATATATTACCTGAATTTTAGCTCCTCGATACGTAATCACACCTGGGATGCAAGTTAAGGTAGTGAATTCATAGGAAGCAACCTGTAAACCATCCAAACATGTTGCCTTCAGAAAAAAACCATGGAAATAATCTGCAAAAGGAAGAATGAAAGAACAAACAGTCGACACTGAAAAGGCATGTAAACCTAATAAAAAGCTAGAAGATCCATCCAAACAGACGTTTAGTGTCAATAAGCTGCTTGCTTGCAGAAGATATTTTGCATGATGAAGTCCATACTTCTACGTTTTCAATGAAGCATAATTGACCTTTTATAAAAGGTGCTTATTACATTTCAAAGTCCCAACTTTTTGTATCCGTTATGCTGTCCAATCTTTAAAACTTCAACTGAATAATGAGCTTCGCCTATTTTCTGGAATAAATATATGGATATATACATCTATACATATACATACACATATAGATAGGTTTATATATTAGTACACTCCCACACACTTCCTTTCCCTATGTCAGATGTATCTTTCTACTTCTCTTCATGAATTATATTCCATATCCTTAGGCAAGGTTATCACAAGAACAGGGGACCAGCAAACAACTTTCGCTACATTGCTTTAAGTATGATGTTAAATGTTCATGAAACACTGATAATGCAACCCTCAACAACTTACAACATCAATGCAATGTGTCCCATGCTTACTAAAAATGCCACTTATAAAATTCATTAGTTAGTAAGCATCACTCACATACCTCAGAGAAAGTCCCTGTTAATTTATTTAACAGTGTAGATTTCCCAACTGAAGGAAAACCCACTAGACCAACTCTTGCATCTCCACTTTTAGTAACATCAAATCCTTCACCAGCACCACCACCTCCTTTTGAGGAAGGCGTAAGCAGTTCCCTCCGTAGCTTCGCAAGTTTGGCCTGCAACACATAATCACAGATGTTTAAATCGGTTCTCTTAAGAAAAACAAAAAGGACAAGAATTTGAGAATCTTTACTATGCAATGTGAAAGAATCATGGAATAGACATGTAAATCCACATCAATGACATTAAAATATAACTAAACACAATAATCTCCAGATAAAGGAATACCACGCAACTCAGAACAAAGAAATTATAATATTGGAGAGAACAACATGAAATGCAGGATAATGTCACTTGGATGGATTTTTTTTTTTGTGATAACTCAAGAGCTCCTAAGGTCGGGCCACTTTGTGTACCCGGCCCTATAAGCCAACCTGGGGGCATGTGTCAGGACTCCACCCAACACACCCCAGTTAAGTCAGGGGCGATAATGGCGGTGTTGGGGCTCGAACTTGGGACATGTGAGAACCCAAGCCGTTGCCTTACCACTAGACCAAACCCCTGGGGGTCACTTGGATAGATATGTAGAAATGAATGCTTGAGAGTAGTCGACTCTTATGAATACCAAAGGAGCCATGTGTTCGTATTTCCAAATTTTCCTGTAAAGCACTACAAGACAAAGGCAATTGACAACAAGGTGTAGTAAGCTGTTCATTGCCTTTCAGGACAGCTGTATTTGATGATCTACATAGTTGTTACATCTCGTAACACATTTTATTTGTGCAACCACATATACTTACATACGAACAATATGTACACTTATATTGATAAGTTGCACAAACGGTAGAGGCTGAAACCATAACTTCCAACCCAGTCTTCAAGGGGAAGGTGAAATATACTGCAATGATGAATCAAGGTTGAAGCTAGCACAAGAAGAAGCTAGACAAAGGAGAGATACAATTAGGACAAGCACACTACAAAACAGCCACATGCTGCATTAAGTGGACATATTCAATGTCGCAAGTTTAACTTTCTTTTTCTAGATGCAAAACCAGCATGCTTATCGGAGTAGAAAACTTGGATGATCCAATTGGAAAACTTAAAAATGACTAGATGGCGTAAAAAAGTGTATCCAATCATATCACCTTCAGGAGTACAAATTTTAGACCAAGTTTCGATTCACATACCATGTATATTCCAAGGACCACCCGATCATTGGATCAGAAATATATTCTAATGTATACAAGAAAAACCATTTGAATGAAAAGTCATCCACAGTAGTTAATCCCAAGACAGAGCATTTCTTTTTCCTAGGCGAAAAAAAAAAGAACAAAATGCCCAGTCAGTAATATCCGACAACCTATGTGACACTATCTCTCTTCGACCCTACACATACATCATGCTCATAACAGTACAAGCCTAGACTAGTACTTTCAATGAGCCTATATTTTCTTAAGATAGCTGCATCAAGTGCTAAAAACCTCCAAATGCTCCTAAACAGGTCGTCCTAGTCAACCTTATCACTTAAAAGAAAAAAAAAAGAAAAAGAGAAGTTTGATATACAGGAAAGAGATGAGAACACAACTAGGAATTCTCACAATATCTTCACATGGACAATGCCTTCCGCTGGAAAGTATTCAGGGGCACAAGTATCTACCTTGAGCAAGCCCAGGTGATGAGCAGTAGCTTTGTTCTTTTGAGTCTTTGCCATCTGCAGAACAAGAAAGCCGCATTATCATCTTAGTTAATCAAAAAATTGTCATATGTATAGCATGGACAGCATAATGACCGTAGTCTGCTCACCAAATGGTCCAGCATCTTATTAACATGACAAATATTATTACAGGCTTGTGTTTATATCCAAGAACTGCAGAAAGACAACCATTTACCACTCTAGTGCTCTTTTGCAAAGGATTTTATGGTCTTGAATTCGTTGCTTAGTTGTTAGCTTGCCAGAAGTCTTATGCTTGTGTTGGTATAAATATTTTTTTCCTTTTTTAAGGAGGGGGTGAGTATTATCAAAGTCTGGAGGTTGCTGAGTTTTCACAAATTAAGCTAGAGTTTCCGTTCTTTGATTCACTTCTACATAAAACAAGGGCTTTCTACTGTTTTTACACCTCTTCTTCTCCTGTTCATCATGATTTGAGCTTGAGATGTTAGCTTCTCTATTTTATATTTACCAAGGACTAGAGAGATGCCCTTCTAATAAAAAGGTTTTGCTTAAGAAAAGAGTTTGACAAAACATAACTCTCCTTCTGCATTTCAGAGAACATGCACGTCCAGGAAATTAGAAATGAGATTCAAGCAAAATCAGAAAAGAGAAAACGATTCTCAGGCAATTTTACTCCAGGAGACGAACACCAAAAAAAGCTTTAAAAACCAATTCCGGCTATGTAATTACGGGAACTTTGATTAAATAAAACCCGTGACGGAAGAGAATAAAAGGACGCGAAGTTATGCTTAAATCATTGCCCTTCGGTTTCTGAGCAACCAAACAAACTCAACTGTCTAGGTAACATTTTAACACAACCACTCCGATGCCAAGTGGCAATTTAAACTGCTTATAGCCCAAATCACTAAAGATAGATAAACATACTCCAAACTTCTTTGTTTTTCAGACTGAACTCCGAGTTCTCAGCTAGCAAACAAAGTTACAAGACAGTCTAGGGTTCTACAAAACTGTAACAAGTGTTTGGTGCTTTGGGTAGAGGAAAAAATTACCTCATCTTCGATGTCTTTGATTTTCTGCATAACCGTCGCCATTGTTGAATCAGAGAAGCTTGAGAGTGCGTGAATGTGTGGGACTGCGTTTGGTATCACGACGTACAGAAGGTTGCGCTTGGGCTGTTGCGGGGGAAGAAAAAGGTACTAGAACACTGATAGCGGGCTCCTTCGGCCACGAACTAGAAAGGGCACAGATGTCCAGCTTACTGGGAGTCCAGCACTCCGGCTCAATAAATCTTGGACCATGAGGTCCATACCCACTCAAAATCGAGCCCCTTACTTACCCCAGAAAAATCGAGCCCATGATCGAAATCTATGACAAGGCTGGGCTACTACGGACTTGCACCAACCCCTATGGGCGATATATCTTCCAACTATCTTTTGCTTCTGGTTTTAAATTCATCCTAGCATTTGTCTACCAAAATTTCAGAATGGCTTAATAAAATAATTTCTCACACAATTAAATTATCTATTTGTAATATAATAAATATAATAAATTTATTCAAATAATTTTCCTTTTTTTTTCACCAATTCTCAAACAATTTATTTTTTCATTTATTGTGTAGAAATGAGGGAATAAATTCAATTGAAATATCCAAGTTAGATAAAGCAACCATACTAAGATCATCAAATACTACTAATATTATTCTTCTCATAATTACACTATTACTCTTTATATTATAGTATTCGTTATTAATTCCACCACTACCGCTTTTATTTTCACTGATTAGATCCTCTCTAGTATAATAATATACGAATTAGATTGTCCAATTTAAAGAAAGGAAAACATAACGTATAGATCATACAACATTTAATATTGTCCGTATTAATTGTCGAACAGTGAAAACCGACAACAAATTGAAGAGGATACTAATCCTATCCTCACTCCTAGCTACTATGGTTGCCTCCACAACTATTAATACCATGACACCATATACCACCGACATGGTTAAGTAATTGTTGTACATGCACTTTTTTTCACCTTTGCAATTCAATATGCCCATCCAATAATTCAATTTCGTAGAATATTTAAACCCTTAGTTCAACTATAGGTTAATATTTTCATATTGTTGGGAGTGAAGGAATTTTAGCAGACGCTATAACTCTACGACTAATTGCTTTCACTATAACACTACCCTTTCCACCGTAACTAAATTGCTGATCTACGACATGTCGTATTTTGTTAATGGATTTGAAGCACCTAATATATTACATGACACCGGGCAGCCTCTAGCATAGAAAAAACCTGCGGCTGCCCCACAGCTGATCAGCTCAAACGAAGGCATCGGCGGAAACACCACTAGGTGGAACGGGAAAACCATTCCTGTTCTGCTAAACAAATGAGTAGTTTGTATTCTGCACCAGATGGGCATGTCGTCCATAAGGTGGATTCCTTCATCTGTGCATACAAGCGAATCTTCTGCATTGCCCTTCTTCGAGTAAGAACCGTTGGCAATGAATTTATCTATCTACACGAGAAAAAAGCATGAGTTGGAAATCTGTGGGATCTGACATTCACGGAAGATGGCGTAAGAAACTCTAAGCTAACAATTTATCAAAAGAAGATTATCCAGATTTTAAAATCCTTTTTTATTTGGTAAATGCCATCCAATGCCACAAGATGACCATTTTTTTTCAGTTCAGACCACTCCTACCAACTGAACACATTTAAAAGTCTTCTCAATGCAGCAAAATACGCTGCATCTTCAAAACAGCCTACCAAAAAGGAAAAAATCAGAATTGCATAAGAAAGGTAGCTACCTGCACCCAAACCATAGAACTGCTGATTCAACTTGATACTATAATCTATCTGCAGTAACACCCTTCCCGACTAATTATCTTTAAAAATATATTTTTAGCTAACTAAGAGATTTACGTGAAGATGATGGAATATAGCCTAAGATTTATTGTTGAATTTTCATTTCCTAAGCTTCAATGATTATATTGCCTAAGGTATGTCTTACTAGCGCATCATAAACAGTTCTACTTTGATCGATATAAGTGCAAAATCACCAGATGCAGTTGGGAACAGATGGGCTTACATAATGGCCTCAAATTTGTACCTCACCTCAGATAGCGACCTGCTTTGCTATCAAAGCCCTAAGGAAGTGCCAGCATTTCACATTGTTCAGCTTAAACATCCACCGTTCCAGTTTTCCACAATAAATAGTCCTTAAAAAGCCCAAAGCATGAACATCTACAGAATGTGGAGCCCTTCAAGCTCAAGACCACTCTGGTAAGCTTGCAGATGGAGAACTCATCTTGGAATAGTCAGGAGATCAAAGCTCAGGTATATTTAGTATTACGACCGTGTTTCTCAATCATTCATGAGAAGCATAGTAGTGTCAGGCACGTAACCAGCCCCTCTGATCTGGAGAATTAAATTGTCCAATACTGCATAAATAAGATCAGCCTCAGCATGAGCTCTGTCTCTTGCAATAAACACATGGACATCTTTATTCAGTTCGATCCAACTGCTTCCAGGTTCTTTTACGACCCCGCTGAAGTCCATTCTTTCCCTCAGCCTTTTGACATCTACCCACATACCTTTAGATGCGTAGATATTGGAAAGTAAAATATATGACCCACTATCTGTTGGATCAATTGTAATTGCCATCTGGGAAGCATATCTCCCCAGATCAACATTACCAACAACTCTGCATGCGCTGAGCAAGCTCCTCCACACTACCGCTGCTGGCTTTATCGGCATTTTCTCAATAAATTCCCTTGCTTCAGAGAGTTTACCTGCTCGGCCCAAAAGAGAAACGATGCAGGCATAATGTTCTGTTCCCGGCTCAATTCCAAAATGCACCATCGACTCAAAATGATGAAGTCCGTCCTCTACAAGCCCAGCGTGGCTACAGGCAGAGAGCACACCTACAAAGGTGACATAGTTGGGTTTTATTCCCTCTTTGATCATCCCTTCAAACAACTGAAGTGCTTCAAGTGCTTCCCCATGCTGGGCATAAGTTGAGATCATGGAATTCCAACACACAACATCCCTGCAAAATGTGGAAGTAAAAGCTTTATGTGCTTCTGCCATGCTTCCACATTTAGAATACATATCTACAAGGGAATTCGTGACAAAAGGGTCTAAGTCTACTCCCATCTTTATGACCTGGTTATGGAACTGTTGACCATGTTGGAGACTTGCTAGGTTACTGGCTGCAGTGATCAAGGCAGCAAAGGTGAACTCATTAGGTCTTTGTCTTGATAACCGCAATTCTGAGTAGAGCTTGAGAGCCTCTTCGTTTTCCGACTGTTGAGTATATCCAAAAAACAGTGCATTCCATACAACAACATCCCTTTCATTTATCTCCTCAAATACAAGCCTTGCATCCCTTACACACGAGCACTTGGAATAGACATCTATCAGAGCACTGCCAGCAAATACATCCAGAGAAACCCCATATTTCATTATTAGGCCATGAATTTGCTTACTCAATTCTATGGTAAATAATGCAGCTGATGCACCAAGAAGGCTAACAAATGTCAAGAGACTTGGTGGGAGCAATTTAAGCCTCATCTCACGGAAAAGATCCAATGCTTCATTCAGCTTCTCTTCACTTGAATATCCTTCAATCATCGCATTGTAAGAGACCACATTATGATCTGCCATAACATCAAAAACTCTTCTAGCCTCAGTCAATGAATTGCATTTTGCATACATATCTATTAAACCATTTTTCACAAAATCGTCATACTCAAGGTTTGCCTTGATAGTGTAAGCATGCACTTGTCTCCCATTCTCTAAAGCCTCTAGTGAACCACACGACGTGAGAACACTAGTGCAAGCAAATCCATCAGGTTTCCAACCCAGTTTGGCCATTTCAGAAAATAGCACCGTGGCCTCTAAATTAAATGAATTTTGCATGTACCCTGCAATAATTGTGGTCCATGAAATAATATTCTTGAACACCACCTTGTCAAATAGGTTTCGTGCCGTATGCACTTTTCCACATTTTGCATAGAAGTCTATGAGCACATTGGTTACTGAAACATCAATCTCCGTTCCCCTCCTTAACACATAACCATGGATTTGCTTGCCTCCTTCAAGAAACTCAAGCGTTGAACAAGCACTCAAAACACTAGAGAGGACATATTTATCAGGAGTAACATGAGTTTCTCTCATTTGGTTAAACAACTGCAACGAAACTTCACTTCTTCCACTTTTCACGTATCCCGTTATGATTGTAGTCCAAGTAACTGCAGTTTTCTCTACCAAACCATCAAAAGCCATTCTTGCTTCATCCATATCACCATTCTTCGCATAAAAGTCAATCAACGAGGTACCCACATAGACATCTTGACAGAAACCAGTCTTAACAACAAAACCATGCACCTGGGCACCTTGACCACCTCCACCCAATTGCGTACAAGCGCGAATAACGCTGGCTAAAATATACTCATTTGGATTCTCATCACAACTCCTCAGAAATTCCAAGAACACCATCAGGGCTTCTTCACTGTAGCCATGTTGGCAATACATAGATACCGTTGAAGACCAAGTAATTAAGTTCCTATCAGATATTTTATCGAACAACGCCCGCGCTTCACGCAGAAGACCCGCTTTCGAATAGGAATGCAAGAGAATATTGGCAATATACACATCATTTCGGAAGCCGGACACAAATATTTGGCCATGGATTGTCTTGTAATACAATATGGAGTTGTCTGATACGGGTGTTTGCAAGAGGCTGGCGAATTCGCGCCTTCTGGTTCGGAGCAGACGGTGCGGAACAGATTCTTCTTCCGACTCTGAGTGCAGAAGATGAACTGCCAAGGTGGAGAAGTTGAAAGCTTGTTGCTTAGCAAGTTTGTGGCAAAGTGTTAGGCGACATGCTAATTGGGAATGGATTCTCATTCTATAAAGAGTGCATTCTCCAGATTCCTCCGTCTACTTTGCATAGTAAATTTCCGGAGGCAAATCCGCCCGGAAGAGAAAGGAGAGAATTTATTGAAATCATCTGGGTCCAATGGTGCAAAGCAACCGACCCTTAAACAGGCTCACAAATTTATTGGGCTAAGCAATAAAATTTCCATTTCAAAAGCCCGGCCCAGAAAACTTTGGGACCGGATAGAAAAATTTTGGGTGAGTTCGGCCCAGTCGAGAATCCTCACTCCAAACGTTTTTTAAGAGCAATTCTCACTCTGATTAAGGTTGTGTTTGTGTTGTAAAATGTTGGGTATGGGAATATGTGTTGGTATTGGGTTTAGTGAAAAGGTGAATAGAGAGGTAATTTTTTATAATTTTTGTAATTTTTTATATTTTTTATGGGAGAGAGAGAGATTATATTGGAGTATTTTATTAGGATAGAGATAAAATGTTGGGGATAATTGGGTTTGCAAATGCATAAAAAGTGCCTTAAGCAGTGTCAAATTTTCCTTTAGTAGGATCTGACTTCTGAGGAAACTACTAAAGCATCTTTACATCAATCAATACAGCATATCACTGGCCAAGATCCGAGTTCTCCAATATATTTGATATTAAATTATACATAAATAGCTGGTAATGTATACCCAAAAAAAAAAGTATCCATCAGCGGTTCCACAAGCAGAGTTGGCCCCATTCTTATGTTCGGCTTTATTTTCGACTTAAATGGGTCCGTTAAATTGCTAACAAATGTAAAAATTCCACCAAAACAATGAAAAACGTTGAACTCATGGGCTTCGCAAGTGGCTGGGGTAGGTAAGCGTCGCATCACGGTTGTTGTTCAACTGACCCATTGTGACAAGCTACCAAGTTGGTCACTTTTGACCAAATGCAGATTAGGTAACAAACAAACAATTCAATTTCGTCCTAATCGCTCAATTCGAAAATTTTGCACTAGCCGTGAGTGAGCAGCATTTAAGGGAAATGGGGGCAGAGTTGTAAAGAGGTTGGAGAGAGAAAGTACTGTAGATTATGTGTGAAAGTTTTCAAGCGATAGAGGGCGGCCGACCCTACCGCCCCTCGTTAGTTTCGCCTGTGTCCGTAAAAGTTTTCTAGTATTATGCCTCATCTACACCCTTTTTTAGGAATAACAAATCAAGATTTTCTCAAAATTTAAGTAGATTGTCTTAAAATTTTATTAGAAAGAGAAAAATTAGTCAAAATTAGACCAATTTTGTAAGAATTTATGAAAAAGTAAAGATTGATGATTTAAATAAATTTTTTCAATTTCGTCCTGAATCGCTCAATTCGAAAATTCTGCACTAGCAGTGAGAGTTTACAGTATTATGCCTCATCTATACCTTTTTAGGAATAGCAAATCAAGATTTTCTCAAAATTTAAGTAGATGATCTTAAAATTTTATTAGATTTAGAGAGAAAAATTAGTCAGAACTAGATTAATTTTGTAAGAATTTATGAAAAAAATTAAAGAGTGATAATTTAAATAATTGTTTTTTTGTATTTGTTGTAAGAGAAATGGATGATTTGATGGAGAAGAGCGATATTTTTTAATTTTTTAATTATTATTATTTTACTAAAATTTTGAGTTAATTATATTTATCAATCATTTTTCTTCATTTCAAAATTCTTATTTGTAAACATGCCCTGAATTAGAAAAAAAAATATTTATTTAGCTTAATTTTATCAAAAATATTAGAAAAAAAATCATAATACATCTCCTATCTATAGGCAAATTATAAGAGAAATGATTGAAATGTCTTCAAATACAAAATTATTAAAATATAAATAATATATATATATTATGATTCCGTACTTCTGTCTAAAATCAGTTAATAACTGATCGTTTAAAACGAAAAAGATCCTTAAAAAAGATGGCCGTTTTCACCGACGGAATTAGGGAAAAAAAAACAACAACAAATGTTCACAATTCAATGTGCTAGAGAAGTACTCTTTTTCTCGCTTTTCTTCGTATCCTCTTTTCTTTTGCTCTAGATTTCTTCCCACCGACGCCGACTGTAACTTTTGAATACTAGCCGCTTACGACTTTGCGAACGGACATCATGACCAATTTCGATTAGTGGTTAATGTTGCTGTAACAAAAGGTCAACTCTATATTTTTAACATTTTCTTTTAATTTAGTTATTTATTTTCAAACCGACTATTCTCGGAGCGAGAAAGAAGAAACGACTTGGATTTAGACCCTTCGGATAGCAAGTGATGAACCCTAATGACTGATACGAGAGAAATTAAAGAATCAACTTTGGCACCGATTTGATTGGCCCGCCCGCCGTACCATTCACTCCACTGAGATACACGTACGTATTAATATTGGAAGTGAGTACCCACGATATTAATCAAGCTGGCACGTAATATGAACCATAAAATGAATCAAAGTAATATGCGGAGCTCATCCATCGATCGCCTTTCCTTCGAAACTGCTCAGCTGAACGCTACCATAATGTAATCATGATAGACGGAGGGAGTTGAGGTGGGTCATCAGGTACTGATGGGAAATGAAAGCACCAGTTAATTAATTGAATGATTGAGGACATAGACGTTGGCGCCTAGGAAGTATGATGATTCGAAGGACAAAATAGGTGTCGAATAATTATGTTTTCTTTTCGATCGTTTCAGATTTTCTTTCCCTCGTTTTTTGGAAGAAATATCATCTGCTTGAACAATGTCGACTGCATGAATGTGACAGTATTGTCGTGATCAACCAGCGATCAGGTCTTACGATCAAGTGGGTGCATTTTGAAGAACATTGTGTTTTTTATCTTCTCAAGCTGGCGTTGGCCTATATATATTTATCCAGAAGCCTTGAATAACAATTGGGGAAACATAATACAGACCTAAGGCACATTATTTCTTCTTAATTAGTACCAAACATGAATGACCTGACTGTCCAAAGCCATGACGATCACTCATAGTCCTGGACGCGCGTCTGATCTTCATGATCTCCCTTGAGCATGTGATAATTCAGATTCACACGTACATATCTTGCTAGAATAGTATTGCGTCTTTGTTTGGTAGTTACGCATGGACAATGAAACAGTACTTGTTTCATTTCTAACAACTCGTACGTTTGATCTACGGCCCCACCAAATTAAGCCTCGACAAGAAACATCGATTGTACTCATGAGACTCCCATAGATATATAGAGGTCAGTTAGCTGGTACTAGTAGGCAGTAGCTAGGGCCAAAGCCAAGGAGCATGCATGTGAGTGATGTGATATAGTCAGCGGTGCACCAACGTGATTTAGCTGGTGACCGCGTTGATCTTCTGGCTGGTTTGGAAGATGAAGGAAACGCACCGGGTTAATTAACTGGTACTGGTGCCCGTACGTGATCGATGCATGCATGTAGCTGGGTACTGGTCATATATATCTCTAAAAGGCACCTCTTACGTACAGCGCCGAAGACGGGAAACTCTGTAACCCCAATAGTACGTGCTGGCTTGCCATGGGGAATAATCGCTGAGGTTTTCCAATCCATATAATTGCCAAGAACATCGGTATCCAATGACATCTGGCTCAATCGTTTGATTACTTAATTGTAATGTTCTGAATTAATTGCTTTTGGACATTATTCAGTACCGGAACCATATGCCAGCTTTTGGCATTGCATCGATCTTCCTCGTAAAACAATTATATTGTGAGTCACATTTCTCCCCGAACTAGTGTTTTGTCCATATAATATGTGTGTGAACACTGACTAACATGGTCTTTGACGGGAAGAGTCAAAAGTCGTTTTGAAAACCCTTGAGGGTCAAAGGAACCACGCATGACTTGGAAGTTGAAACCCTACGTAGTTGGTACGTAGAGATCCTAGAGTCTAGAGAACACGAACTTGGCCCTGCACATCTGCAATGGTACTTTCTGAGACGGTGCTGAAGTACTTGAATTGACTGGGGTACGTGAAGAAGAAAACCATGGAAGTTTCCTTGTATATGGTCCATAAGGTTGCAAAGGAGTCTTACTGCTGTATAATGCTATTTTCACAAACAACAGTAACGTCAGAGCGAGACTTTTGTTTGTTGAGTTATGCGTGTTGCGGAATAGAATTTATGGATATCGAACTTTAAAGGCAAAATGACAAAAAAAAAAAATTCTTCGTAATGCAAAACATTGTCTTAGAGTTACAATGTAGAAAATTAAGGACTAAAAACATTAAAAATATTGAAATACATGTACCGTACTATGTACTGCGACTGAGAGGTGACAATTGGATCCTACGAATTTGCATCTTCTGAAAATGTTGCAAAATGACTTCGTTCTCAATAGTTTTAAAAACTTCTTGCTTGATGTACACTAACATGCAATCATTAATCAAGTCATCTCTCATCTTATTACGCAAATCACTCTTGATGATCTAATTCAAGTTAATTCCCTACTTAATTCTAAATCTTTATAACAAATTACAGATGATTCTGATGGTTGAGGTATTGATGTCACTAGGGGTTGTCTTTCTTACATTTTTTGGTTACTACCATAATTGAGTCTGTTTTTTCCACTTTTTTCTTTTGACAAAAGGTATGCATTTGCAATTTACTTTCTCTAGGTTCTATGGATTTGGAATTGAAAGATATTCACATTCTCCAAAGCAACTTCCACACACAAAACAACAATCGATGGAAAATCATGCTCTGACTAATAAAAACAAATTTTCAGGATAAGCAAGAATTAGTAAAAGAGTTTCTTAGATAAATATATTCCAAAAGTGCTCTGAACTTTGGTTTGGCCTATACAAGGATCTAAACAAACACAACATTTTTCGAGACAGAAATTTAGGAGCAAATAGTAAATAATTTTTTACTAACAGAAATTTAGCAAGATGGCAGGAAGTTACCTCTCAGTTGAATAACTTGTAATCGATGCAAAACAAAAAATCATAATAATTGTATATTTGTCTCAGTTATTATGTACCATTAGGAGCAAAATCAATGTATAGAAAAAAAAATTGTTTTAGGTGACATCTGGATGTAATGGGTATTGAATCTATCCAACTTATAAAGAAAAAAAACATATAAATTTTCATTTTTTACCGGTCATGGATAGCGGACACAAGAGTCGGATACCCCTGAGTCCGCCACAGCCTACACGTTGATACAAAGTGCATGCATTAATTTCCGCGTGACATCTACCTTACCAGCTCCAGGCGCATCGCGGTGGATGATCAATTAGTCAAACGAAAAAAGAGAAATTGCCAACCAATTAGCCTAGTATATGTACTATAGGAAAGGTCCCAATTGGATAGATGAAAAAAACACTCCATCGATCCATGCCGTGTTTGTCAGACATGAAAGATTCATCGGTCCCCACAATCTGCTTTCACCTAATTATCATAATTTATCATAAAATGATGGCATGGGGTATGAATTGATCGACACCTACATAGCAATATATTCATCATAGTAGCTATTGATAATGTCAATAAGCACCAAAATTCAAACAGATCAATTCTGCAATAGTAATTGAGAAGGACGGCCTCGAATAAAGAAAATATAATTCAACCTGCTAAGATTGAGAGTCGTACCTTATTTTTATAGTAAAAAAGAAAAGTATAATTCTATTGAGAGTAATCTAACGTGAAGGTGAGGTCTTAAGAGTTCGCTTGCGAGTGTTAGAGCTTTTGGCCGTTCGGCCTCTTTCAAGGATACTCGACTAGAAATTTAAATCCTCAAGGAGTACTTACTATATCTGATTCGGGCCTAACAATTAGTGGCCAATCCGGTATCAATTAACATCATACGGAATTATTCAATTGCATGAATCACGAGTAACACGTCATCCTATATATACATACATACACTACACATGACATATATCTAATGATCATGTGTGGTGCTTTTCTGAATTATGAGTCATTAAAATATAAGGAAATTTATAAGGAGCTAGCGCTTTCGCATGCTTCTAGTTTCTATCACCCCATTTTATATATGTTATCATCCCCCGACGAATCCGACCATTACACATGAAATTTCACCAATAATAATTTGGTCACTTCTTGGATGGGCATACTTGTCCATACAACCCGTGTTGTACTATTTCCTCCTTCTCGGACCCAGTCGATTAAGAAATTAGCAATATGCTTTGTAAATTCGAAATTCTGGAGGATGCTAGCTATCCTGCGGGTCACGTACGTCTAGGTTTATCAGGTAGGTCTCGAGACGTGATTTATTAGGCCTTAACTCTTTGCCTTTTTCTGTGTTATTATTAAAAAAAAATTAACAATTAATCATAATTATAAAAGACCACAACAGCCTTAAAAAATAAAGCTCAGAGAGGACCTGAAATTAAGAGGAACAGCCGCGGCCACCCAGATATTTTAGTCAATGATATAATCCTTCCATTCACAGCTATAGCTTTTTATTCGAGAAATACGCGGCTGCGATGCAATGTAATCCATCATTAGATTACAGCCCAAACTAGCTGGCACTTTGAAAGACTTAGAGTATTCAGGAAGAATTCCAGCTTTGGCTGATGTTCGTGTTGAAGAGTTTTGTAGGATTTGAAGAGTTTTGTGAATTTTTAGGTGTTATTAAAGTTGTATTGATGTTTGTGTAGAGATTGATGATGTGTAAAAAAGTAATGATGTTGTTTAAAGTTTTTTTTTTTTAATTTCGAATTTTTAATTTTTTATTATTAAAATTTAAATATTTAAAAGTTAAAAAAAAACAAAACAAAAGCAAAAGCACGAAAACGTTGATTAATAAACCTATGATGGCCTATGGCTTGGAAAACATAGCATGCAGTAGCCTATTATATTCTTTTTTTTTCTAAGCTGTAGCCTATTATATCCAATGGAAAACTTGCGTGTCATTATCTCGTGGTCTTTGACGCAATATCAAGATGAAGGGAAGGGGTAGTCGCAGGCGGCTACTGACAAGCCTGAAGGGAAGGGGACTGAAGCTGCAGCCTGCAGGCGACGCTGACGTGTGGGGCCAGGATGTTTTTAAAATTCAGGTTTTACCCTTCGATATTTATTTACTCAAAAGCACTACAGAGGATACTTTGGTAATTGTCTCTACGCATTAGCAGGGTAAAAATGGAAACCATTTAACATGTTCGGTTGAATGAAGGCAACTTGAATGCGAATCCATGAAAACGAACATGCCCCTGATCAAAAAGTCTACCCCACTTGTTAATATGTATATTTTCCCATTTGAATTTCTGAGCAACCAAACAAAAGTCATGGTCCATTTAATAGGACATGTATACTCGTTGGTCCGCTTTTCTCGGTTCACCAGCCAAAACTGACACGATCCGAGGTCATGCATAGCCTAGTGCAAACACCGAACCGCCCAACGGGACGTTCGAGAAGCAATTTGTTTATGGGATCCAAATGCTCAGTGACCACGCTTGACTTTATTTTATTATTAAACGAATGAGTAAATTAAGTTTTTACTTAATTATTATTAATATTTTAATTTTGATTGGGAGAGTTCGCGACAACCTTCAAAAACACCGGGAAGTCCGAAAATCTGAATTATGTCAGTCAACGAGATTTATTCGAAAAACGTAGCGTAGATATTCTTTTTTTTTACTCCACATAAAATTAACCCACATTCACATAGGATGCAATCGGCTGAATCTTCACAGCTATTTCGATCGTGAACTTTTATTGTAATTGAAACCAATGAAAAGAAATTATTTCCACTCTTTGAGCACTATCCACGAAATTATTATAGCACATTTTTTTATTGGTTAATCATGCCTATTTGGCAAAAGACAACAACTACGCGGCTAAATTGAAACCAAAACACTTAAGCTGTGTTTGTTTTGTAAAATTTTAGTGTTGTTAAAATTTTAGGTATTGGGTTTAGTGAAAAAGTGAAGAGAGAGGTAATTTTTTATATTTTTTGTAGTAAATAGTAATGATTTGATGGGGAGAGAGAGATTATATTGTAATATTTAATTGTGTTAAAATTTTAGAGAAGATAAAATTTTTGAACACAAACGCACCCTTAGTTGTGTTTGAGACCTAAAATTTTAGGTATTGAAGTTGATGAAAAAGTGAGGAGAGATAGTATTTTGTAATGATAACAAAATTTTGTTATGCAAACAGAACTTTAGATCACTATCCAAACTAGATTACAATTTGGAACAAGACAAAAAAAAAAGAAAAAAACATTAAATTTAAAATCTATCCCAAATTTCTATCTAAATTGAACAATAAAAATTAATAACATAAACCATTGAGATTCTTTACAATTTGTTAATAATATTTAAATAGTAGGACTTACCTTATTTTATAATTGATAAATATTATAAAACTCACCTGATATATTTATTTCTCTTTCAAATTAAATTGGACTTTTTATTGTCTTTTGGTTTGTGGTCGCTTAATTCAACTACTAACCGCATAATTTCATTGAGATGGTTGTTGGGTACAAACGGATCTATTATTTTCCAAGTAGCATTATTGTAGCTTAAGATGCTCAATGCCCTTCTTGTTCACAGGCTCAAAAGGAATTCCGAATGTCTCAGGAGCCACGGGCAGGAATGATAGGGAGAAAGTCTCAGAATCATTTAGATTATCTTTTCAACAAAGTTTCTCTCTTTGTTTAAATATCCATAAATTATGGGGTAGTGACACATTGCACTTCAAATTACCATTTTTAAGATATTACACCCTCAAACTACCAATGTTAGACACTTTACACCCTAAACTACCAACTTTGACACATTACATCCTCCAACTACTAATATTAAACACTTTGCACCCTCCATTTGACAATAATACCCTTAATAAATTAATAAATTGACAATAATATATTTAATATATGCAAAATGGGTCAAGGGTATTATCATCATTTTAGTCTACAAATTTGACATAGGGTGCAAAGTGTCAAAAATTGGTAGTTAGAGGGTGCAATATATCAAAATTGGTAGTTCATGGTGCAAAGTGTAAAACCTATGATAGTTTGTGGGTGAAAAATGTATTTTCCCTTTATTTTTACATTTTTCGTCTGTTGGTTTGTGGTCGCTTAAGGTATAGTTTGTTTCCCAACAATTCCACACCTCAACATTTAGGTCATTATTAAAAAATTAAAAAATATTATTTTTTTAAAAAAATATTTTTTTCATTATAATATTCACTCAAATATTCTCTCTATTCAATTTTTCACCGACTCACACAAAATATCTTTAATTTGTCATCAATTCCAATACTATAAATATCTCATTTTTTCACCAATTACAAAACGCATTTACGCAACCCAAAATTTCCGAAAACAAATCCCGCGAATTCATTTTCTTTCATTTTCTTGTTGCAGGGTCAAAGAGAGTTGGTGGAACTTGCTGTGCTGTCACCACGTCGCTTCTCAGATCCCTGATCGCATTCTAATCCTTAAGGAACACACTTTGGGATAATAACCACAAGACCAAACCCCATCCTCAAGGCACAACGACACCAACAGCAACCACCGCTCCCTCAACTGCCACTTCTATAGTTCTATTATATTATATATAAGTGCCTAGAAAGAGAAACTGAGCCTGGCGCAGCAGCTTACCCAGACCTCTCCGCCTACGAACTCCGAATCCTGTGCGGTCTGATAACAGTCTGATCTCTGCTATTTCCAGGTATGTGTACAGTATGGTCAATCTCTCCCTGTTGTCAAATAGTCGGGAATGTTTAAAAAAGCTACTCAATTATGCGCTTCTTTTGCTTTCTCCTTTTTGCCTGTTTTTCCTTTCTGGTGGATAATATCTGACGCTCTGTTTGGCTGCTGAGAAAGCGAAGGAAAAGAAAAAATAAGTTATGCGTTGATTTTGTGTTTTATGCTACCAACTCAACCAAGGCTCATTTCCGTGGAGGCTGTCTCTTTTACTGATCCCATGAAATCGAAAGTTAGAATCCAAATATTTTAGATTTTTCATGCATATTGATCTCGATTTCTTAAACCTTTGCACATGAATTCAGAATTTTGTTCCCTACATTTGAGTAATCTGGTTAGTGGAAAAAACATGATTTGACTGAAATTGTTTGATTTGCAGCGTAAGAGATCTCAAATATAATCGGAGATTCGTCTGTGTATAAACTAAACGATTAGTCGAAGATTGGTTAAGTTATTACCTGAAGCGACCTATTTTGGAATCGAAAATGGAGACTAAAGTTGCACAGCGTATGCTACTTTCACCGTGGACCGATGCGGAAAGGATCGCGAGGGGACCCAGCGGTTCGGTGCAGTTTTCTCGGCGATTCAGGGAACAAGATAAGTCTCATGTGCTAATATCTGCTCAATTGCAGCCTAAAACAAAGATTTCGAATCGGCGTAGACCGCTGTCCTTGGAGGTTTACTGTTCTTATAAGAACTTTCCAGGTATTTTGCAAAAGATTCAACTTTTTTTTTCCTTTGATGTTGAGTCTTTTTTTATTGTTTCGAGTTGTTTTGCTTCTTGATTTGTACATCCAATAGATAGAAGCATGCTCTGTTTAGGCCGTTTGAAAGTGGGTTTCTCCTTTAACCATTGATGGTCATAGGAAATGACGTCGGATGAAACAGTTTAGATTAGCTTCTAGGGAATAAATGGAAGTGTGAGGAATATAGCAAAAGGGAAACAAAATTCAACTGCTAATCGCATAATTTCATTGAGCTGGTTGTTGGGCACAAACGGATCTATTATTTTCCAAGTAGCATTATTGTAGCTTAAGATGTTCAATGCCCTTCTTGTTCACAGGCTCAAAAGGAATTCCGAATGTCTCAGAAGCCACTGGCAGGAATAATAGGGAGAAAAATGTGATCCTTGCAGTAGCATTTCTCAGAATCATTTAGATTATCTTTTGAACAAAGACTCTCTCTCTCTCTCTCTTTTAATTTAAGAATAAGTGTTTTTATAATAAGTCCAGAAAATAAAGTTCTTTGGAATAAAAGTATTGGATGGAGTAACCGTTTACTTTCATTAGCCTACGTACTCATGCGGGGTTATTCACAGAAGGTCTTCGAGACCACTAGCCAACAAAGTGATTACTTCAAATTCACATACTCTGATCTCATGCATAATAGAGGACCTGTTGAATTTGGGTGCCCTAGGTTAAAAGTTCCTAGTATAATTGCAATCCCTCATTAATAGAGGCACACAATACATTATCTGGATGATTTAATTAACTTACAAGGTGGTTGTTTTTGTTCAAAGAAAGAATGTGTTTTGATTCTCACACTTCTCCAAATGCATCTGTGTAGTGATTGTAACTCCTTTTATTTCCAAGTTTTGACTTCTTAAATCTAATCTATTTTTTGTAGCTTCACTCCTGCAATCTGGAGGTTTTGAAGCTCCTCTCAATGAAGCTCTGATTTTGAAGGTAGGGCATAATTTGCTTTTTTTCATTTATATTGGCCCAGGATGCATGGTGACATGACAGACCTCTTTTCTGGAGTGAATATGGCTATATTTTTGTTAAATGGTGATGTAAATGACGTCCTTAAATTTGAAAAACTTGAGACAACTTGTTGCTCATCTAAGGAGAGCTTTGGGTATTGTTCTTACTGGAAGTTAAATGCAATTGCAGAATAAGTCACAAGAGATCCAGCCATATTTAAGTGGACGCTGTTTATATCTTGTTGGTCAGTTTCTTTGTTAAAATTCAATTCCTTTATATTAAGTGCAGCTTTTGATTATTCCGGTACTTGAACTATAGTGAATGTACAAATGCAGGTATGATGGGCTCTGGAAAAACCACAGTGGGCAAGATTTTGTCTCAAGTACTTGGTTATTCTTTTTTCGATAGGTATGTCCTCTGACTACTTATTGGTAGACTTTTTAGGAAACACATTTCTCCTATTGAAGTTGGATCTTGGATAGGATGAGGGGAGGGAGAAAGAATTTGCATTAGGCATGATGTCCTCTTGTCATTTTCCCCAATATCACTTTCGTTCAAGGGTTCAATTAGAAACCTTAAAGATCAAGCAATTCAATATTTCATCTGGTATGCTGGACTCCAAAAGCTACACCAAGCAAAAATTTTGAATCTTGGTGCAAGAAAATTGCAGTGAATGTGAGAAATCGGGTCTGCTTCTGGTGCATAGGATTATGAGTTGAAGTTGTTACCACCACCAGTTACATCACTTTCATGCCTTGCTGTTCCCATGCATTGGTCTACTTCAGGTGGACAATGTATTTCTTGCCCTTAGGTCTGTGTTTGATATTAGTTGTGATGTTCCAGTGACACATTGGTGGAGCTGGATCTTGATGGAACTTCTGTAGCTGAAATATTCAAGCTCTACGGTGAGGGCTTCTTCAGAGAAAAAGAGGTCAGTTAGGAAGTACTACTTTTGATAGATTTGCTGCAGTTTCTGTTTTGTGAGGCTTCAAGACTAGAGTGCAATTGTGGTTTCTTTGTTTTTATGCCTGCCCTTCTTAGAGAATGGTGGTTTTGTTTTTTTTTGGGATGAATTCAAATAATAACATTGCCTCTCTCTTTACTCCCAACGCACAATGGCTTTTGCGCAATTGGTTGAATCAGACAGGCCTCTACCCTGGAACGTCGAATGAAATATAGGGGGCCGGGTTCTCTTCTACAACTCTTTTGATATATAGGCATGGCCACCTTCCCCCTGTCCCTTGTGTTTAGGAGTGGGATCCGCCCAAGAAAAAGCCAGTCTTGTGGTGGTATGGAAGGCACTGACTCTGCACCCCCTTTTGTAGTTTGGGCAAGTTTACGTTTTAAGGGCACTTCACACTGATGTGGAAGCAGAGCCGTTACGGGTTTTTTTCATATAGTATATATATTGGTGTTAATATGTGTGGACATATTTAAGGTGACATGAACTGCATATGTTTGTAAGGCCTCAATAGGTGCTACTGGTTATGAGGTCTCTTTATCCTCTTATTTTATAGTCATTAACCAATTGTTCCTTTGCCTTTATAGACTGAGGTATTGCGAAAGGTGTCTTTGATGCATCGACTTGTTGTTTCTACTGGTGGAGGTGCAGTTACCCGGCCCATCAACTGGTAAATGTGAACATAGCAAATAGTTATTCTTTTTTGTGCAGTTTGAGTCTTGACTGCCTATGTCACTGTTTTTCCCCCTGATCGACTGCATGTCACTTGTGTGATTGAGCATGTCTTTTATTTGGTTTATCAGGAGATACATGCAGAATGGGATAAGTATCTGGTTGGATGTTCCTTTGGAAGCCTTGGCCAGCAGAATTGCAGCTGTAGGAACCAACTCTCGCCCCCTTTTGCATCAGGATGCAGGTGATACATACACAAAGGTAGGCAATTTTTTTTCCATGCTGAAAAATTAATTTTGAGTTTTCAATATCTCGTTTTTCTGGTATCATTTGACATTTTACTTCCCTGCAGACTTTCATGCGTCTGTCTACTCTTCTGGAAGAGAGAGGGGAAGCATATACCAATGCAAATGCTAGGGTTTCTTTACAAGGTATGTGAACTCTTGGGCTTTTTTTTTTTGCCTTTTGTTTAAAGTTGTTGTGTAACCAAGAAAAAGAAGGACATACTGAAAATAGAATGCTGTACACTTTTGGTCAGCTGCCTATATGACCTCAGAGGTGTCTTCTTTGTGGTGGTTATTTTGATCAATGATAAACATGCTGGGTAGTTGTCGTCTTTTTAAAATCTTTTTAAAGATAAAAATTACCCTTGTGACATAGAACCTCATTTATAAGTTCTCACATTCACTATATGCTTATTTGGAACGTGCTCAAGGCTGGCGTTTTCATTTTGCAGATATTGCAGCCAAACTAGGACAGAGAGATGTATCAAATATCACACCAACTGCTATTGCACTTGAGGTGTCTCTCTCTCTCTCTCTCTCATCAATGATCCTAATGTTACTTGGCTAATACAATGTTAGCCACTCTCACCTTTTTTTCTCTCGAGTAATTTTGCAATCCTGTTTTGGATAATGTATCATCTTGTATTCTCATGTGCTTACGAAATTTAACTATGTACTTTTCCAGGCACTTGAACAAATTGAGGGCTTTCTAAAGGAAGAGAATGGCTATTTTGGATTGTAGTCGAACGAGCTTCCGTGCATTCCTATTTGTTTACTATATAGTACTCCTATTTGGGGGTAACCTGCCATGTTTCTAATTTTTGTAACGGAACATGGCATGAGTTCTGCGTCTATCATTTATTTCTATCATTTACTACTAGTCTGGTAAGATGATGGATATGATTTGGTGTAAGGTTCTTATTGCAATGTCCAAGATGCTGCAGATGTACATAGTGTCTGATGAGATATTAAATAAGGAACTTCATGTTATCATATTTACAGTCGATGTATGTGTTTGGTGCTTTGCGTCTTAGAACGCTTATTCTATTGGTAAAGGTTCCTTTTATTTGTACGATAATGTTCACCTTTGTGTTGATATTATATATCTGCATTGAGTATTTGTATTGATAATCAGGTACATGCAGTGCATGTCCAGAGTGCATTGATTTTCATTGCCCCAACAGGATGACCTCTTCAGAAGGAAATGAACTCAAAATTGCCAGGTTTCTAACGAGAAAAAGAAAAGATGAATCAAGCTGCCCATCATTGAAGTTGATATAGCGACGCGGAATTGCCGAATGCCATCATTCTCGTGTCGATCTCCCGGATTACGACTTGAATTCTTTGATATCGCGACACGGAATTGCTGAGGTTTAGGAAAGAGAAAGGTTAATGGCAAACTTTGATTTCTTTCTGTACTTTTGGTTGGTTTAAGGAGCAATGGTAATAGGTGTTTTATAAAGCTTCAGACTAGGCATCTTTTTTTTTTTCTTGAACTTCAGACTAGGCATCAATCGTTGCAAACTATAAGGCCGTAGGAACTGCAGTCTGGAAGAAAACCCTACAAGTTGTGCGGTTTATAACTATCTCGAGTAAGGCGGAAATGGACCACCACGCTGCCTAGAATCACAATGCAATCTTACGTAGTACCATTCGTAGCAGATTCTTCAAATTTTATTCTTTACTTTAATTAAAAAGTATACTTCTTTATTTTAATTATTAACTTTTTAAAAAACACTATCAGCAGCTTCTCTATTTTAACTATCTATTTTTTACTATTCTATTTAAACATTACTTTTCAAAGATTTCTTTATTATTTCTCTGACATTTATATTTTTAAATATTTTTTTTAAGGATATGGGAGGAAGAAAAGAAAAGGAAAAAAAATAAAAGAGAGGGAGAACGTGAGAGAAGAAAAGAAAAAAAAGAATAGAAAGAGAGGGAGAGCGTGAGAGAAGAAAAGAAAATAAAAAACGGAGTGAGAAGAAAAAAAAATAGATATTAATATTTTAAGATAGTGAAGTGAATAGTGGTTCTCTAAAAATAGAGAACCACTGTTCACATGTTAAAATTTTTGTTTAACATTTGTTATAATAGATAAGCTGCGTGATTTTTTTTTTAACTTTTTTGTTAAATTGATTCTCTATTCTAACCAAAATGTTAGAATAGAGAACCTGCTAGGATTGCTCTAAGTCGCCTTTATAGAAGAATGAAAGTCACTTGGGTGAAGCCCGTGATGGACCACGACACGCTCAGGGTTGCAATCAAACGATGAACCACGGTTAGCGAGCTCAAGACAATCCAAGCCTACATGATCCGGGCAAATCTTGCCAATGACAGCTTCTTGGTGAGCAAATTGATTGAGTCCTATGCCGGTACTTTACTCGGACAGATGGCACATGCCATAAGCTATTTTCATGGACCCATCGTCCCAACCTCTTCATGTGGAACACTATCATCAGGGGCTACTTTGACAGGATCCCCAGTGCAGACAACGACCTGGACTACATGAGTGGGAGGATGAATGGCAAGAGGCAGAGTCAGCGACCGACCAGTACGCTCCTGACACGCCCCGAACGCGAACACCAACAACAATATTGACCAATCGGGGCAGGATGACCGACTAGGGCCGGCAAAGCAGGCTGATCGACCAGGGCCGCCTAGGCAGACTGAACGACCAGGGCAGCCAAAGCATGCCGACCAACCAGGACCGCACAGGCAAACTAACCTAGCAGGGAAGCCAAGTCATGTCGACCGACCAGGACAACCCAGGCGTGCTGACCGATCAGGAGCCCAGCGATAATTATGTCCTCCATGCCAACCAACCGATCGCAGAAAGATCAGAACCAGCTCGAGACCAACTCGGAGGTCAAGAACAGATCGGGGAGTAATGACGACGCGACCATACTTTATGAAAATGTCTTACGCGCTCGGTTTCCTTTTTGAAGGAGATTTGAAATGTCTAGATCTGGACATTTCTCCGAAGATTTAGAAACGTATCCTTTCCTTTTTTAATTCAGTTTATTAGGTTTGTAATATCAAATCTCCTTGATTTAAGGAACTGATTTGATTTAGATTTAAATTGATTTGTTTAAGGTTTGTAAGCTCCTAAGGATGTCTATATAAACATCCTTAGGCGCATTAGAAATGATCATCGAGAGAATAGTATCTTAAGAGCCTGAGTGTTTTTTGAGTGTTTTGGCCGAGCATAGACACGTATATTTTAAGTCGGTTTCAGGGCTAACATTATCACTTGGGATTCATTCTAGGCTAATAACCTAGATTGGATACCCGTTCTTGGCCTAATTAACCCTTGATCGGGATTGTT
This sequence comes from Myrica gale, assembly GCA_963930655.1. Taxonomy (NCBI): domain Eukaryota; kingdom Viridiplantae; phylum Streptophyta; class Magnoliopsida; order Fagales; family Myricaceae; genus Myrica; species Myrica gale. The sequence continues at coordinate 20,049,757 of OZ005604.1, read as the reverse complement.
CTTGTGTTCTTGTGGTTTTGGGCTAATTAACCCTTAACCACGTTCTTCGTTCTTCATTAATAAAATCTCGAGTCTTTCCCAATTTGGTGTGTTAGATCCTAAATTACAGCTCGTGTGTTACTTAATCTTGGTCGGGAGGATCGCTGCGGTATTGAGTAGATCGGGTTCGAGGGAAATCGGTGCTTATTTTGAGTTTCTAGACCGGGGACCCTAACATACTGCCTGAACAACTCGTCACTCAAGGCCATCGCTCTTTACAAAGACCTGCACGTCAGCGGCATTTCACCAAACAGTTTCACCTTTGGGTTTGTTCTCAAGGCCTGTTGCAATTTACCAACGCCCGACGAGGGTACTATGGTCCATTCACAGGTTTCAAAACTTGGTTTAGGCTATGAAACCCATGTGGCTAACGGTCTAATCAAACTGTATTGATAAGGACCTGAGCTCTAGACCAAAAGACATGTCTTACAGTTAGAGTTATCCAAGCCCTCTTATTAACTCTTCTAATTAGGTTCTCCTAAGCAATGTGGGATCTCAACAATCCCCCATCCTTCGAAGACCGACACCCTCGTCGTCTGTGTCTCCCACATGGCCTCTATAGGGGGCTTTCACCGGACTTGGGCCTACCCTGACCCGTACCGGATCTATAGGGTCGAAGAAAATGGGTTCATGCAAGCCACCACACGACCTAAGAAAGACGCATGGGCCACCAATTGATAAGGACCTGGGCTCTAGACCAAAAGACATGCCTTGCAGTTAGAGTTATCCAAGCCCTCTTATTAACTCTTCTAATTAGGTTCTCCTAAGCAATGTGGGATCTCAACATGTATGTCGTGTGCGCTTGCGCAGTCGAGGCTCGCCAACTCTTCGACGAAATGCCTGAAAGAGACGTGGTTTCTTGGAGCACCATGGTCTCCGGGTACGCGCAAAATGGGCTTGCAAATGAGGCTATAGCTTTGTTTAGAGAAATGCAAGGACGAAATGTGAAAGCTGATCAATTTACTTTAGCTAGTGTCGTTGGGGCTTGTGGAGATATGGGTGCTCTAGAAATGGGCAAATGGGTGCAATCTTATATTGACAAAGCAGGTGTTGACATTGATATTGTTTTAGGCACTTCATTGGTGGACGTGTACTCCAAATGTGGTAGTGTGGATAATGCAATTGGGGTTTTTGAGGGCATGGCCAACAGGGATGTCATGGCATGGTCCACTATGATCGGGGCGTATGCCATAAATGGGCTCGGTCAGAAAGCTTTGGAAGTGTTTCATGCCATGAAAAGTGCCAAGATACGACCCAATTCTTTTACTTTCACGAGTGTCTTGTCTGCACGTAGCCACTCTGGCTTGGTCGAGGAGGGTTGTAAATATTTTGATAGCATGAAGTCGGAGCATGAAATTCTTCCGCAAATTGAGCATTACGGATGCATGGTCGATCTATTTTGTCGCGCAGGGCTTGTGGTTCGAGCGAACGAGTTCAATGTTTAGAGCTAGCCTCCTAGTCATAGTGCTGAGAATTATGTGCTCGTGTCCAATGTTTATGCTTCTCTAGGTAGGTGGTCAAGCGTGAGCAAGATCAGGAGCCTGATGAAAGGCAAAAAAAGCTAAGAAACAACATGGTTGGAGCTCTATAGAGGTGGGCTTTGCAGTGCACTAGTTTGTGATGGTAGATGAGTCGCATCCTGAAACGGGTGAGATATACCGAATGCTGGAAAAAATGGATAGAAAACTGAAGCAAGGACACTTAGCTACGACGAATGATGTATTGCATGATATTGATGAAGAGGAAAATGAGCATGCCTTAGGTCTCCACAGCGAGAGACTGGCTATTGCATACGGGCTCCTGCACTTATCAAAGGAGTCACCGATTAAACCTAAGGGTGTGTAGAGATTATCATTCGGTGATAAAACTGATTTCAACTGCCTACAACAGAGACATTATTGTGAAAGATCGAGTTCGGTTTTCACCACTTTTGAGAGGGGAAGTGTTCTTGCAATGACTACTGGTAATTAGTATCAGGTTCTTGGTCAACTTATTACACAACATACAAAGCCTTCTACAGTTCTATCTGTAACCATCTTGACTCTTGAGCTGTATATCACAATGAGGAATTGGTTTCCCCATTCCTTTTAGTATAATGGGTTTCCTTTTCTTTCCCTTTCATTCCTTTGTTTTCGAGTAACCCTTGATAATTCGCATCATGAAATGGTTTCAGAAACCCAGTAAGCAAATCGCCTGATATGAATCAAGAGGAGCTTCAGAAACCCAGTTTTTTTCAATCGTCATAATGGCTTGTTGCCAGAATCATGGGACTCCTTGGCTAGTCCAACAGAAAGGATAGGAGTCCGAGTCCCCCTTCCACTTAGAGTAGAAAAAAGAAAAAACCATAGGACAAATATCATATTGCCCTTTTGGCCAATTAAGAAAGTGACCGTAAATATACTTAGAGAGCAATTAATTAAGAAATCCAAGGATTTCTAGGTAATGAGGGGGATCCCATTCACGATTGTAACACCTCAACCCGAAATATGTGTTAAATTAGTATTTTGAGTTTAAAGAAGAGACAAAGACCTAATCTTATTTTTTATTTTAAAAGAGGATAGAGTTACTTTTATATTTTCAGAGTTGGCAGAAGTAAGTTAGAGCGATTTGAAAAGCTTCGTATAGATTTGTGTTTTGAAAGATGATTTGCTTAGATTCAAACTTAGGATTAGATCTCCATCCATAACCTTTAAATTTAAATTCAAATATAGATGACATCTTTATCTCATGGATTATCCTTGCTTTTAAATTTCTTATCTTGGACTTGATGAATACACGTGATCTTGCAAATGGTGCCCTTATGGTGAGCAATTTATAGAAGTTTGAGATTATAAGCAAAATCAAAATTGCAAAAGTATTGGCATAGTTCAGGAACATTTCAAGTAATTTTCAATACCAAGCTAAACGTGTACTTTGTTAAGTAGTACGTTATCAGCTTCAGGCGTACCCATTATTGAGAGGGGATAAATACAATATTAGTCCATGTGGTTTACTTCAAAATCAAATCAGTCCTTAAACTTTAAAACACATCAAATTAGTCCTTAAAGTTATCATTCACATTTTAAGGGTCCCTAAACTTTAGTCCTTCAGGGACTAAAGTCATGATGGATATTAAACTTTAGAGATTAATTTGATGTGTTTTAAAGTTTAAGGACTTATTTAATTTTAGAGTAAACAAATATTGTATTTATCCTTACTGATCTTAACAGACAGAAACATAATCAGTAACCAAACCGCGTACCTTTATATTTCCAAAAACATCAGACCTCCACCGCCATGCAGTGTACGATCGACTACCCACTCGGCACGGTGCAGACCTTCTCCACCAAACCAACCTTCCCCCACAGCTCTCGACCACCCTACCTCTTCTCCACCTCAATCTCCGCACACCATATTTCCATCTCTTTCCCACTCACCTTTCCCTTCTCTATCCACACCACCACCAGCTTCCCTCCCACATTGGCCCGATGCACATAATTTTGAGACCCACACCTGACCGAACAGTGTTAGTCAGGAAATCCTGACAGTTGACGGCTGGAACTTTACCTTACCACTTCGCACGGATTCGGCTTCGCACCGAATCCGTTCCCACTCGCCCTTCAGTTCCCTCCACGCATTTTCCTTCGCAACGAATCCTCTAATCTTCCCCATGTAGTCACAGCAGTATAAAATCCCATCCACTGCCCACGCCCTCCCTCTCCAGCTCGTTCGCCACGCCCTCCCACACCTTCTTCCACGGGTCGTAAAAAATCCCACCCCACTCCGCCAACGCGTATATCTTTCCGTCCGGCATCCACCACCACACTTGCGTGCATCCACCTGTCCCGGATATCGATCGGGCTCGGCACCGCTTCCCATTTCCCAGTCTGCGGATCGAACGCCTCGGCCCAGTGGATGGGTCTGTTATCCCTTGTTCTTGTTTGCATTTGAATACAAATTTCAGTTCATATCCATTTCCCCTACCCAACATGATATAGTTCTCCAGAGCACACATCCAAACATTATATAAGTTGCATTTGGGTTCAATATCTTATGTCGTCTAAAGCAAGCATACAACCAAACATGAGGATCCTGCACGAGAAAAGTCAAGGGCTCTGCTCTGATAGTTCAAGAAACATGTTCATTCAAACTTCCCCAAATGCAACTTTCAAGAAGACCCGAAATGGTTATCAAACTATCCCTGCCATTTATCTGGTTGATTGAATGATAAAACACACATTTTACTGTTTTGCTTCTGTATTATCAGGCTAGTGAAATACTCGTAGGCTCGTAGCAGAGCCGTGGTAAACCTTAACCATGAGATGCTGAAAAAGAGATATAACAGCTTGGTTCAGGGATTTGATATGTTTCGAACTCGGGCTTGGGACAGATAAGTTGATGAGGATTTTGAGAGGAGATCAATTTCAGTGAAATCATCAATACACAGAAGCAAACAAGATAAAGATCTAAATCGCAAGGTTTACATTCAATAGAAACACTGACACTCAGTGCTATTTTAGCCCAGAGAATTCTTTACAGATGACAACTCAAATAACCTGAACATACATACAAAGATCTAAACTGCACGTCTAATTGAAGTACAAGAATATGGAGAACAAGCACAACAAGGGCCACTCTTTTTAGTAGCTCTTGATAATTCAAATCTGGAAATGGTTCAAAGCACAAACCTGATATGACAAACAGTTTTATGAAGATTGATAATAAAAAAAAAAACAGTTCTATGAAGAGCACTCCCTGAGATCAATCATGGCAGCAGCTTATTGCTAGAATCATGGGCTCCTAGGTTGCTCCAATGGAAGGATAGCATTCCACTTCCTACTTGAGCAGAGAGAAGGAAAAACCATAAACATGTATCAAAAAATGCAACCATAAATGCATTACAAATCCAATAATTTATTCATGGTCCTGAGCAAATGAGATTAGTGCAAACGGACTATAAATTTTCCTACTCCTGAGCAAACAGAGAACCAATTCCCTCAAAACAACTTATGCCTGCAGTATTTTAACATCTGCGCACCACTGCAAACCCAAGTCTCATTTCATACACCCGACATTAACCAAATACAATGTTCTGCAAACGAAAGATAACAGAAAGATGCATGATCGGTAAGAAAACCGTGTACCTCGTATGTTCCAAACATATCAAACCGCAATCGCCATGCAGTGCACGATTGACTAACCACTCGGCACGGTGCGAACCATCTCCACCCACCCAATATTCCCCCACAGCTCCCGACCACCCTCCCTCTTCTCCAACCCAATCTCCGCACACCAGATTTCCATCTCCTTCCCACTCCCCTTTCCCTTCTCTTCCCACACCACTACCAGCTTCCCTCCCACATTAGCCATTGTTGCGCCACATAAAAACTTGGGCAACCCTTTATCTACGCCCCTCAGCTCCCTCCACTTATTTTCCCTCGCATCGAATCCTCGAATCTTCCCCAAGTAGTCGTAGCAGTACAAAACCCCATCCACCACGCACGCTCTCCCTCTCCACCCCAAGTCCAGCTCGCTCTCCACGCTCTCCCATACCCTGTTCCTTGGGTCGTACGCGATCCCTCCTCTATCCGCCATCGCGTATATCTTCCCGTCCACCACCGCGCTCGCATGCATCCACTTGTCTCGGATCTCAATCGGGCTCGGCACCGCTTCCCATTTCCCAGTCTTTGGATCGAACGCCTCGGCCCAGTAGGTCGATCGGGCCCACGTGTCGACCACGCACCCACCCAGCACGTAGACTTTTCCATCCACGACTCCCGCGGCGGAGAATTCACGGCCGACCCGCATGCTCGGGGCGCGTTGCCATTTGTTGTAACGGCAGTCGAGGGCCCAGACGTGAGACGTAGGGACGTCGTTGGCGCACCCACCGAAGACGTAGATTGTGGAGTCCAGGGCGGCGTAGGAGGATCCTACGGACGGGGAGGGGATTGGTGGGACTGGGACAAGGGAGCGAGCGTTTTTTTGGTCATTCGGTTGGCTTAGAGAGAACCAGAGAGAAGAGGAGAGGGGGGAACGGATGGAGATGTAAAGAAGGGCTTCAGTAGACTGGAGTAGAGAGCGCGCGGTGAAGAAGATAGGGGACGAAAGGAGGGACCGAATTGGCTTGGAGATGAGGGATAGGGTCGGGTGGTACGACCGGGGGACTCGTGCCAGGCAATTCAAAGCGACGTCGTCCGGGATTGAGGGGATTAGGAGTGGTGGTTCGCTGCTGCTGGTGGTGGTGGTGGTAGTGGTGGAGGACATGGTCGGAGTGCGATTCCGCCTGCGAGCTCGCGTGTTGGCGAGGTAGTTGGAAGTTGGCTGTAGAGGGTTGCACCGTTACAACTCAAAAGACATTGGGCTAGAACTCAAATGGTCTTGTGCCAAGCTTTAAGAAATTGTCGAGGTGGCCCAATACTTGAGAACTGTTACCGCCGAAAAAGAAGGCCCTGTAGACAGATATGCAGCTAGTTTTTTTAAAGAATTTTGTAAGATTAGGGCAAAAATTAGAAGATTAGTGCTTGAAGTAAACCTAAGTATTTATTTATTTATTTGACAAGTATGGTTCACACGTACATTATAGCGGATTAATGAATTTGGTTAAGATAGACTAGTTTGATGGCGACGCGAAAATATCTTAGAAATGAAGATCTCAACTATTTTTCAGCGACCACTAGTATGGTAGCCCAAGTGGAATGGGGGTCTGAAATAAGGCATCTAAGAGTGGGTGTGGGGGGGAGATCCTTGGATCGAACCCTCTCGCCCCTAATATTGCTTGCATGCTGGTGGAGTTGTGGTGACGGTCCTCCCTTCCCGGGTGTAGGTAGCTATGGCTCAATCCGAACATTCCACAGCGGGTGAGAAGTTCCTATGGTCACGCCCAAGGGAGGTTGGCTACACTGGTCGCCCCCTTCCGCCCTTTTTGCTTAGAAAAAAAAACTATTTTTCGGCGGTGGTCAGGACTTTGGTATACGGATATGCTTAGCTAGATGCTATTAAGCTTGACATTAACTTACAATCATGCAATGTAGGGGTGAAAATCGGAAATGCGGTCCGGACCGCATTTCCAGTCCTTCAATAATAAGGGACCGGACCGGACCACTTATAAGTGGTCCGGTCCTTTAAAATGCGGTCCGGTCTGGACCACTTAAGTGGTCCATAACGGATTTAATTATTTTTTTTAAAAAAAATTTAAACTTTTATTCACACTGTAGCTCTGCACTGGCAGAGCTACAGTGCTCACGCAGTGTACGCTGCGCGAGCCGCACTGCGCAGTGTGCGCGCGCAGCACTGTGCAGGCACACTGCGCGAGCCGCACTGCGCAGTGCTCGCGCAGTGTGCGCTTTTTTAATATATTTAAAAAAATTAATTAAATTTATTAAATGTTGTCCGGTCCGGTCCGGACCGCATTTAAAAAATATATAAACCGGACCGGACCGCATAAATCCGGTCCGGACCGGACCGTATTTTTAACATTAAAACCGGATTGGACTGCAAATCCGGTCCGGTCCGGTCTGCGGTCCGGTTCTGTTCAGCCCTAATGCAATGCTGCTGATCTTTTTTTTGAACTTCTAGAAGAGAAGCCACAACCACAAAAATGACACCTCTCTCAAGTCCCAACCGACTAGTCACTGCGTGCTGTTCTTTTTTTTGTGTAGGAAAAAATAATGGAATTTTAAATTATTTTATTGCTTGGAGTTTCTTTTTAAATATATATATATATATACCTTATAGGACGGAGACGAGGATATTCGATTTTCGAGAAATAGTCCTACGGAACTCCTCTGCCAACGTGTTAGTTGCTCAGAGAAAAAAACAACAAAACATCTGTTGTTCTACAGAACCTATCCGAGCATTAATACGTGTCCCTTCCGTTAAATTTCACATGTCGTCCAAAGGAAGCCGAATGGGACTTGTGTACGCTCTCAGGTCATTTATTTCCACGTTTAATGTTTGGTCCCTAAGATAGCTCAGGTATAGAGATGCGAGCCCATTTTTCTGTATTATTTTTAATTGGGTAAGTCATCTACGAATAGGTAGTATTTGAGTGATAAAATTTTAAAGTAATTAAATTAATAAAAAATTGAAGAAATAGATATTTTAAATAATTTTTTTATATTTATTTGGAATGAAAAAGTGATGATTTTATTTTAAAGTGTTAAAATTTATAAAAAAATAAAGAGAGATAATTTGAATGAAATTTTTATATTTATTTAAAGTAAAAAGTAATAATTTTATGAAAATGTAACTTTTTATAATTATTTTATTAAGATTAAAATTTTAGCTCCTAAACACTTATAATTAGAGCGATCTTCATATTGGGCGAAAAAAGTGCTACCAAGGTCTTGACGTAGGGTGGATTCAAATTCTACCTTGGATTTGAATCATATTACGTTTAAGAAGAATTTGCTAAAATAATTAGGATGTAAAATAAATAAATAAAAAAACTGGTATTTCGAAGATGAAAGTTGTATTTTTTTTCCTAATTTATAATAGATTGGCTTAATAATTTTTCAAGGTTAATGCAATAAGATGTCTCTTATTATTTAAAAATAAAAGTAAATACACTTTCCCGACTAAACTGATAAAATAAGAAAAACTGAATGACATATCTTCGCATACACCATTCCCCAAATAATATTCGAAAACACCTACCAAAAAACAGAAGAAGAAGTAAATATGCTATTACTGGGCAGCTAATCACCTTCACGCCCTGTGCCAATACTTACCCCCTAGGCTCTCTTATAGTAATGAAATACACACAAACGGAAATTACGGCACAAACTATTCCTCTTAAGGCCTAATAAGTGTCTTTGAAAAAGCTTAGCGGAAATATTTTAAGGAAAATTATAAAGGAAATAAATTGAAGTAATACGATGATAGAGTTATAAGACATTTCAAAACAATTGTAAGGAAATGGGAATTTAAAAGTTTTTTTTTAAGGAACACGGCAGTAGGAAGGAAAATGCGAAAAGATAAAAATAAAACTTTTTCATTAGAATATTATACCAAACTCATTCGTGAGGATACAAAAGTAATACAAAAAAGAAAGAAAATATACACTAAGACGGAAGCTAACAAAAACTTTCCGTCTAATACATAACGGAAACTCAGCTACTCAAAAGCTATCACTCAAAATGTCACCTAACTCACCTAGACCTCGTCTAGTTTACCATCGACTCTGTATCAGAATTGAGATCAATGATCACATTGTCCCCTGCACCCTCTACCGGTGATGCCGGTGGAGGAGGGTCAACGAGTAGGAGGGTCGGATCGATCTCAACTACCCCAAAGTCCTCTACCAAAGGAACTTTGAATGTTGGAGGTTCCTTAAGGTACCATTCGGGATCATATCCCACATAAACCTCATATGAATCAGTCGCAAAGATCCATATTGTCATCTTCAGGATATATGGATTTACATCCAGGATCTTCTCAATGGAGAATGTCAACATCTAACAAGTTCGAGGTTCACGGCAGTACATACAACAAATTAAACAAATAAAAGGGTGAGTCCTACTGACTCAGTAAGGGGGAAAAAGGACATGTCATTTAAACAAATAAACATGGATCATAAGAAACAGAATAACATGATCGATCCAATTGCATGGTTGATGCATATGTTTCCTGATTCTTTCTCTTTCTTTCTTTTCGGTCACTATCACTTTCTTTTCTTTTCTTTTCCGGTTCGATAGAGGTATCCTTTCGTTAATCTGTTCTATCCCCAAAAGCAGGGTTGTGCGTCCCCTCCCTTTCTATGGGACTGTCCTGTGCTCCTTGCACCAGGACCCGGTCAAGCGTATATTGTTTCACGTTAGGGATACCACCCACTTCTTTCAGTGGTGGCTTGCACTATCACACTGTGATCGGTACCGTCACTCGTTCATAGGACCATCTCTGGGTATGAGTTTCATTTCGGTCATTTCGGTCAACAGGCATAAAGATACTGCAATTCATAACGATACAAACACCACATCCTTAAATAGGCAAGTCCAACAACTTATACAATTTTTTATTTTATTTTATTGTTAAACCTAATAAGGAATGATTCTATGTAAACGAAAGGATTTTAGAGCTCTTGACTAGTTTCAAAAGAAAATCCTTCCGGACATTTTCAATTAAAAACCTCCCGAGCAAGTTTTAAAAATCTCTCGAGCACGTTTTTAAAAAAATATCCCGAGCACACTTGTTAAAATATCCTGAGCACACCTTTTAAAATATCCCGAGCATACTTTTTAAAAAAAATATCCCGAGCACACTTTATAAAAATTTCCCGAGCACGATTTATAAAAATTTCCCTAACCCGTTTTATAAAAATTTCCCGAACACGTTTCATAAAAATTTCCCGAACACGATTGCAAAAGGCTCATCGGACACTTTTCTTATTCATTGCACTAAAACAAAAGTTCTTTCCTTTTATACATCATTCAAATATACAAGTACCCAACTCAATAGAGGGTTTTTTTATAAAAAAAAACATGCATGCACAGATTCCTCACCCAAGGCCAACCTGTGGCCATACAATCTCATATTCACTATTTCTTCTACTGAGAGAGACCAAAAGATACCCAGATCACCCTTAACACATTTCACCTTCATAAATCAAGTCATACACGAATGATATTAGAGCACTTAACCATTCTCAAAATGATCACATTAATAACAAACATACAACTAGAACTCATTTACGTGCATGTGAAATTCTCTCATGTACCCTGACATGCAACAAACTCCCCAGCTCTACACTTCCCTTATAACATTAAACTAGACCCCTTACATCTAGTTCTCTCTAAGCATGTAACTATCCCAAATACTTTGTTAATTCGCTAAGCCCTTTCCTTAAACGGAGTTGTCTGGTTTTTGTGGACAATATGAATAATAACACCTCTGTCTCTTTCCTTCAATCAGCCAATGTTCTTCCCCACTCACGTCCTTTTCCTCCCTTTCTCTTTCAGTTAGGTGAAAGTGTTTCGTTTCTTTATGACTCGCGTATTAGGTAAGTGCACTAATATTTGTTTGAGACAACAAATAGCTGGAGAGAACAACGAAGCAATGGGTGCATTCCCCCCTGACCAACCTATACTCCCTTAGCTAGGTAGGCAATCATTCGAAAGATTTGAATCAATTCGGAGCCATACACAGACTGCCACCACACTTCCCATATAACACGTCTCTATTGTGAACACTAAGTCAAGGTGCGAGCCCATAAAATAACTTCACTTAGGCGGTTAAGATAAGGGGGCATTAAATGCGCATTCAGTGAACTTAGGAGTCTTACACTCGGGGTCCAAGGCTAGGCCAGAAAATTCCCGAGTAGAGCTCCGGACTAGGTAACAAAATTCTCGATCAGAAAATTCCCGAGCAGAGCTCCGGACTAGGTCACAAAATTCCCGACTAGAAAATTCCCGAGCATGCTGCACTTGGCCAGCCCATGACTTTTTCCCAGAGACCCCGGGCCCTTGTCAATCGGTTACCCTGGTCATGAACTACCCATAAAAAACAGCTTCGTCCCTGGTCAACCTAATTACCCTATCAGCTCAGGCACCCTGTCTAACTTGATACCCTAATGAACGTACTATAAACACAAATAAAAATTCATAAAAATGCATATATTATAGCTTATCTCATATACATAAAAACTATATTATATATGAGAATTAAACAAAAAGATGAGTGTTACATCACCAGATACGGCTCCTCATCAAATCATTTCCAAAGTCATACATATAGTCATATATAATTACAGGGTTTAATATCTTAGTTGGTCCCTATGCCATGACTCATTATCTAACTATTTAGTATGTAATTTTTTTATCATAAATAGGTCTTAAAGTAATCCAGAATTCATTTTCAGATATTTTTGTCCACTCCAATGCTAATTCAGATGAAAAATTTTTATATGGCAAATGGAGGATAACTAAGCACCATTAGAAGATAACACGTGTCTTTATCGTCACTATGCTCCATGTCAGACCATCTTAGGGTGGCGTTTGTTTACCAAAATTTCGGACAATATTCTCAAAATTATAGGAATCTTTTAGATATTAAGATTTATCAATGTTTGTGAAAATTATGAAATGTGTAGGTGTAGATGTTTGAAATTTTAAAATGTATTTGTTTTATTCAAAATTTTCATACCCAAAATATAGGAGAAACAAACAACACCTAGCACCCTCATTTTACACCTTAACCTCTTATTTTAACAATTCCACATCCTCTTATTACAAAACAAACAGATCCACGTCTTTGCCCTAAAGCTCCTCGCGTGACACTTTTCATTTTGAACTTCTAGTAGAAAATTCCCAATTTTTTGCATTCAAACCCTAGAGAGAGCGGTATAGCACTCGTTGGAGAGAACTCTGCGCCATTGGAGAGATCGAGCACAACATTCGTTAGAGATTGAAAGAGTACTCGCGAAAGCATATAAGGACATGTTCGTTTTGCATCTCCTAAGCCTCACCATTTCCTTCAGACCAGTTTCATTAAACTCCACTTTTTTTTCTAAATTCGTTGAACTCCATTTGATTTTGCTCCTTACATGCTCTTTTTGGGTGAACTCCATATGGTTAACCCAAAAAGATATAGTTACTGTAAATTATTACAAGTACTAAATTATGAAGCCATCCGAGAACCAAAAATTAGTGGGTAGTTGATTCCAAACAAACTCCCTCCCATATCAAAAATTTCCCCAATAACTTAGGGCTCAATGTCAGAGTGTTTCTTGACCACGACGAAGGCTTGATGTTTTGTTCAGAAAAGACCTTGGAGATTTATAAAATACATTGGAGTGGATGTGAAATTGTTTTAAAATAAGGGGTTAATGACTATTTTGGTTCCTAAATTTCACACTATTTTTCAAAATGGTCCATAGGTTTCAAATTTGCTCAAATCAGTCCTTAGTTTATTGTTGTTTATCGATTTAATCATTTCTTTCGTCCAATTCTATCTCTTACATACATAGTCAGTTAATGGTGGGACAAGCCACACCCAATAAGATTATGCCGCGTGTACCAATTTGAAGAAAATTAACTCATAAAAGCTGTTCTCGTTGGCATCATGGACTCCATCGCGCGAAGGGGTGGCCTCCCTCCCAGTTTTTTTTTTCAAATTGATACACGTGACAAAATCTGATTGGGGGTAACGTGTCCCACCGTTAGCTGACTATATATGTAAAGAACGGAATTGGACGGGAGGATTAAATCGATAAATAATAATAACCTAAGGACTGATTTGAGCAAATTTAATATTCAATGACTATTTTAAAAAATGGTGTAAAATCAAGAGACCAAAATGATCATTAACCCTAAAATAAGAGGGTCAGATGTAAAATGAGGGTGTCAAGTGGTGGTCTGACATGGAGCACAGTGACTTTAAGGACACGAGTTGGTTTTTCAACAGTGCTTAGTTGTCCTTTATTTGCTACATAAGAATTTTCCATCTAATGAATCGGGAGTGAACAAAGATATCTAAACATAAATTATGGATTACTTCAAGAATCAATTTAAGACAAGAAAGCAAAAAACTCAACGAGATTAATTAGAGAATGGACCATAGCACTAGACCAACGAAATATAATAAGCCTAATTAAAACAATAAATCTGACTCAATATATATGGTATGTTTGTTTCCCCAATATTTTGGGGCATGAAAATTTTCAGCAAAACAAACACTGTAACACACCTATTTTTGTTTAATTCTCATATATAATATAGTTTTTATGTATATGAGATAAACTATAATATATGCGTTTTTATGAATTTTTATTTGTGTTTATAGTACGTTCATTAGGGTATCAAGTTAGACAGGGTGCCTGGGCTGATAGGGTAATTAGGTTGACCAGGGACGAATCTGTTTTTGATGGGTAGTTCATGACCAGGGTAACCGATTGACAAGGGTCCGGGGTGTCTGGGAAAAAGTCACGGGTTGGCCAAGTGCAGCATGCTCGGGAATTTTTTGGTCGGGAATTTTGTGACCTAGTCCTGAGCTCTGCTCGGGAATTTTCTGGGAATTTTGTGACCTAGTCCGGAGCTCTACTCGGGAATTTTGTGTCCCAGACATGAGCTCTGGTCGGGAATTTTCTGGCCTAGCCTTGGACCCCGAGTGCGGGACTCCTAAGTTCACTGAATGCGCATTTAATGCCCCCTTATCTTAATCACCTACGTGGAGTTATTTTATTGGCTCTCACCTTGACTTAGTGCTCACAATAGAGACGTGTTATATGAGAATTTTGGTGGCAGTCTGTGTATGGCTCCAAACTAATTCAAATATTTCGAATGATTGCCTACCTAGCTAAGAGAGTATAGGCTGGTCAGGGGGAATGCACCCATTGCTTCGTTGTTCTCTCCTGTTATTTGTTGTCTCAAACAAATATTAGTTAACCTACCCAGTACGCGAGTCATAAAGAAACGAAACACTTTCACCTGACTGAAAGAGAAAGAGAGGAAAAGGACATGAGAGGGGAAGAACATTGGTTGACTGAAGGAAAGAGACAGAGGTGTTATTATTCATATTGTCCACAAAAACCAGACAACTTCGTATAAGGTAAGGGTTTAGCAAATTAATAAAGTATTTGAGATAGTTACATGCTTAGAGAGAACTATATGTAAGGGGTCTAGTTTAACGTTACAAGGGAAGTGTAGAGCTGGGGAGTTTGTTGCATGCCAGGGTACAGGGGAGATTTTCACATGCACGTAAATGAGTTCTAGTTGTATGTTTGTTATTGATGAGATCATTTTGAGAATGGTTAAGTGCTCTAATATCATTTGTGTATGACTTGATTTATGAAGGTGAAATGTGTTAAGTGTGATCTGGGTATCTTTTGGTCTCTGTCAGTAGAAGAAATAGTGAATATGAGATTGTCTGGCCACAGGTTGGCCTTGGGTGAGGAATCTGTGCATGCATGTTTTTTTTTTATAAAAAAAAACCTCTATTGAGTTGGGTACTTGTATGTTTGAATGATGTATAAAAGGAAAGGACATTTGTTTTAGTGCAGTCAATAAGAAAAGTGTACAATGAGCCTTTTGCAATCGTGTTTGGGAAATTTTTATGAAACGTGTTTGAGAAATTTTTATAAAACGTGTTCGGGAAAATTTTATAAAACGTGTTTGCGAAATTTTTATAAATCGTGTTCGGGAAATTTTTATAAAGCATGCTCGGGAAAGTTTTATAAAACATGTTCGGGAAATTTTTATAAATCGTGTTCGGGAAATTTTTATAAAGCAAGCTCTGGAAATTTTTATAAATCGTGTTTGAGAAATTTTTATAAAGTGTGCTCGGGATATTTTAAAAAAAATGTGCTCGGGAGATTTTTAAAACATGCTCAGGAGGTTTTTAATTGAAAATGCCCGAAAGGATTTTCTTTTGAAACTAGTCAAGAGCTCTAACAATAAAATAAAAGAAAAAATTGTATAAGTGGTTGGACTTGTCTATTTAAGGATGTGGTGTTTGGATCACTATGAATTGTAGTATATTTATACTAAAAAATCGCATGTTATTGATGTATCGTTATAAATAGAATTTATGTTGTATGACATGTAATGTTGCATCATATAACATGTTATATATTGCATCAACATCTAATGGGTATGAGAAACCGTTGACCGAAATGAAACTCATACCCAGAGGTGGTCCTATGAACGAGTGACGGTACCGATCACAGTGGGATAGTGCAAGCCACCATTGAAAAAAGTGGGTGGTATCCCTGACGTGAAACAATATACGCTTGACCGGGTCCTCGTGGAAGGAGCACAGGACAGTCCCATAGAATGGGAGAAGACGCACAACCCTGCTCTGAGGGGATAAAACAGAGTAACGAAAGGACACCTCTATCGAACCAGAAAAGAAAAGAAAAGAAAGAAAGTGATAGTGACCGAAAAGAGAGAAAGAGAAAGAACCGGGAAACATATGCATCAGTCATGCAATTGCATCGATCATGTTATTCTGTTTCTCATGATCAATGTTTATTTGTTTAAATGACATGTCTCTTTTTCCCCCTTACTGAGTCAATAGGACTCACCCTTTTATTTGTTTAAATGTTGTATGTACTGCCGTGAACCTTAGACTTGCCAGATGTTGACATTCTCCAGTGAGCAGATCCTGGATGTAGATCCATATATCCTGACGATGGCAATATAAATCTTTGTAACTGATTCATATGAGGTTTATGTGGGATATGATTCCGAATGGTACCTTAAGGAACTTCCCGCATTTACAGTTCCTTTGGTAGAGGACTTTTGGGTAGTTGAGATCGATCCGACCCTCCTACTCGTTGACCCTCCTCCACCGCCACCGCCGGTAGAGGGTGCAGGGGACAATGTGATCATTGATCTCACTTCAGATACAGAGTCGAAGGTAGACTAGATGAGGTCTAGGTGGGTTAGGTGACATTTTGAGATATAGTTTTTGAGTAGCTGAGTTTCAGTTATGTATCAGACGGAAAGTTTTTGTTAGCTTTCGTCTTAGTGTATATTTTCTTTCATTTTTTGTATTACTTTTGTATCCTCACGAAGGAGTTTGGTATAATATTCTAATGGAAAAGTTTTAATTTTATCTTTTCACACTTTTCCTTCCTACTGCTGTGTTCATAAAAAAACTTTTAAATTCTCATTTCCTTACAATTGTGTTGAAATGTCTTATAACCCTATCATCGTATTACTTCAATTTATTTCCTTTATAACTTTCCTTCAACGTTTCCGCTATGCTTTTTCAAAGACACTTATTAGGTCTTAAGAGGAATATTTTGTGCCGTAATCCCCGTTTGTGTGCATTCCATTACTATAAGAGAGCATAAAGAGTAAGTATTGGTACGGGGCATGACAAACACACTTCAATATTTTCAACTTTTACACATATACACATTATCTTTTACAAACTTTAATAAATTTAAATAAAGTAAAAATTATTAAAATTTCTTAAACATTCCTTAATATTTTGACAAATAAAGATACCATAATAGTCTGCTATTATCGGGAAATTTAATTAGGAGGTCCTCAAGTCTATCTCAGCTTTCTCTCTCTCATCCGTACCTGTTACACATTTCAATTCAATCCATCACGACTCTCAATGCGTTACTCGTAGCGTATGCGTTACCAGGTTCAACGCCTCTTTTGTCTCTCAAAATTTCGCTCGCCGTTTCACCTCTGAAAATCATTGGTTTTAATTGAATGCTTTGCCCCAACATTTTAACATTCTCTCTTCAATGTATAACGCCCTACTCATCAGGCCCACTAAAAAGGTGCGTTTGCACAAAAAATTTTACAAAATATTTCACCAACTCACAATAAAATATTATAATATAATCTCTCTCCCATAAAAAATATAAAAATATAAAAAATTACCTCTCTCTTCACTTTTTCACTAAACTCAATACCAACACTAAACTCAATACCAAAAATTTTTCAACACAAACATAACCTAAATAAACATTCCACACCGTTCTCTCTCGTGCAAACCTTCCCTCCTCCCACGTGAAAATTATTCCTCTCCTCTCATTTTCTATTTTTTCTCAGAAAATACTTATTCTTCTGTGTAATCCAGCGACAGAATCAGAAATGAATATCCAATGACATAATCATAAATGAATTTAAAAATGTGTCAACTCCTAAAAAAAGTAATACTTAATGCAAAAAAATAGAGTTAAAATATTAAAAATTAAGAATTAAAATTAAATTTATTTGGTATTAAAAATAATAAAAGAGCTTATATGAAAATACACAATGACAAAAAGTGAATTTTTCACGTGACATATAGTTTATTTAATCAGTCAATCCAACTAAATTGTGGTAAAGACACAATGATAATGACGATATATGTTTTTGGGTAATAATTGTGGTTTATGTTAGTAGGCAAAATTATTTGAAAAGATGCGACAATTATTTTGTACAATTAATGTTAATTATGTATAAATCTTAGAGAAGAGTTATTTAGCCTTTGTAATTTGCCCCTCTATTGATATTGAAAGGAAGATCACTCAAACTCTGATTTTTACTTTTCGTATAATAAGTGAATAAAAAGAGATGACATGCTTAAACATTCGACCTCCAAGATAGTACAAAATGAGATCCTATAGAATATCAAAAAATTGAACATGTCCTCTTAAAATTTCAATTACCTCAAGAGTACTTTTCAATCCATAAATAACATCATAACAAAAAATAATATCAAGATCTTACAAGTATTAGAAATCTTAATTTAAAATAAGTCAGTATTCATATATTATGTGTATATAAATTTAAATCCGTGTGAATTAATATCGAAATATGATTATATTTTAAAAAATCAATCGCTTTAATAGCAAATTAATGATCTTTAAAGGGCTAAATTCAAAAGACATGTTAGTTATATAAAAAAAAATCTAACGTTTTGCATTGGCGCATGTTGGGCCCCCTCCCTCCGCCACTGCAGTCTAACCTAATCATACTCACTCGAGACATCCCCTATATATAGCCTCTCTGGAGCCCACCTTTATACACCACCAAAACCACAAGCGCAAACACCCGAAATCTCAGTGCTCTTCCTCTTTCCGTCTATTCAAGTTCTTATTCTCCTTCACCTCGAAGAAGACAAGTTTTCATTCTCCCTCAGGCATGGTGTCGGCTTTCAACACAAAGGACACAAGCTGGTGGGTGTTTACACTTCCATCATTTATTGGGTCCGAAAACCTTCTTGATGGGTATGTTCTGTTCGCTCTTTTTATGGTCCTTATATCCCTTACCCTTCTCACGTGGGCTTTTGCGGCGGGGGGTATTGCGTGGAAAAACGGAAGGAACCAAAGAGGTCTAGTTGCCATCCCTGGACCTCGAGGTCTTCCTATCTTTGGGAGCCTATTTACGCTAAGCCGGGGCCTGGCGCACCGATCCTTAGCTGCCATGGCTTGGGGCCGTGCTAACGCTCCGCTCATGGCTTTTAGCCTCGGCTCGACTCCTGTGGTCGTGGCTTCGGACCCGAATACTGCCCGAGAAATCCTGACTTCCCCGCATTTTGCCGACCGACCGCTCAAGCAGTCGGCTAAGAGCCTCATGTTCGGCCGTGCCATCGGCTTTGCTCCAAGCGGAACCTACTGGAGGCTTCTAAGAAGGATCGCGTCGTCCCATCTCTTCGCACCCCGCCGCATTAAGGCACACGAATCCCGCCGCCAGCTAGAATGCGTCGCCATGCTGCGCAGCATAGCAACTGAACAAGAACTTAACGGCACCGTGTCTCTAAGGAAACACCTCCAAGCTGTCTCTTTGAACAACATCATGGGGAGCGTTTTTGGCAAAAGGTACAACCCGGAGCATGATGCCAGAGAATTGGAAGACCTTAAAGACATGGTCAAAGAAGGGTTTGAGCTATTGGGCGCCTTCAACTGGTGTGATTATCTTCCGTGGCTGAGTTATTTCTATGACCCATTTCATATAAGTGAACGTTGCTCTAAACTCGTGCCCCGAGTGAGAAAACTCGTCCGAGGCATAATCGAGGAACACCGAATCAGCCAGTCCCAAAAACTATGTGATGATGCTGACTTCGTTGATGTCTTGCTCTCTTTGGATGGCGAAGAGAAGCTAAATGAGGATGACATGGTGGCCGTCTTGTGGGTACGCACTACGCATCCTTTCTTTTTCTGGTTCTGGTTGATGTTTATTACTTGTCAAAAAAATAAAAAATAGTTATGAGATATTACTGACTTCTAACTCTCTCCGCAGGAAATGATTTTCAGGGGCACTGATACTACTGCTTTGTTGACTGAGTGGGTGATGGCCGAGTTGCTTTTGCATCCAGATGTCCAAGAAAAGCTTCAGAGAGAGATAGACGGCGTGGTGGGAAATAGAAGCGTGACAGACGCTGATATGGTGGCTCTCCCATACTTGCAGTCTGTGGTTAAAGAGACTCTCCGTGTCCACCCGCCCGGCCCACTGCTCTCCTGGGCCCGCTTGTCCACGTCGGACGTCCTGCTGAGCAACGGGATGCTTATTCCCGCCAACACAACCGCAATGGTGAACATGTGGGCCATCACGCATGACAAGCACGTGTGGGAGGACCCACTGGAGTTCAGGCCGGAGAGGTTTCTGGAGAGCGAGGGCGGTGCTGACGTCGACGTGAGGGGTAGTGATCTGAGGCTTGCACCCTTTGGTGCAGGGCGTAGGGTGTGCCCGGGGAAGAACCTAGGGCTCCTCACTGTGACACTCTGGGTGGCCAAGTTGGTTCACCATAACACCTGGGTTCAAGATGTGGCTCACCCAGTCGATCTCAGTGAGGTTCTGAAGCTGTCCTGTGAGATGAAGTATCCCGTGCATGCTGTTGCTGTTAAAAGGAACGTTGGCCTTTCCTTTTAGGGTTGTAGTTTCGTTAGTGGCAGTAGGGTTTGATGTGGAAGCGAGCTGCTGTATATTTTCTAAATCCGGATTCCTGGTTACTGTTTTCTAACTTTGTAGTATATCTGTGTTTGGTCCCTAGGGCTATATTAGTAACGAAGTAGGGTGATGTTTGGTAACGGTTTGAGTTTGAATTTTGAGTTTAAATTCCTGAATCCATGATTGGATAAGTTTAATGTTATTTTTAGTCTTTAAATTCAATAATGGCACAGCGGTGAGTAGGAAAAATAAAAAAAGTGATAAAAAAGTAAAAGAAGAAAAATAGAACATTCATTTCGTTTTCCACTCTGTCTTCAACGTCTCTTTCTCTATCTCTTCAACGTCGATCAGAGAGCCCTTTGAATTATCTAAAATTTCTACATTTGCTTGTGGAATTGCGGATTATTTTCCATTGATCATGGAGTTTCTTGCTAACGTGTTCCTTACACTTTCTCTCCCTCTGGTAATGATTATTTAGGGGAGAAATGTAGCGAAATGTAAGCGTCTTTGTTTTTTTTTTCTTGCCTTTATTTACAATGTTTGATTATTATGTTTTTTTTTATGTCATGTAAGGTGAAGGACATTTGAAAGAAAAATGAAGTCAAGGTTTCATTTTTCTTATGAAATTTTGAATTTTTTGTTTTTGTTTTGTTCTGCTTTTTTTTATTGCAACCAAACATTGGGTCTAAGTCATCTTTTTTCGAATTGTCGCCACTGTTTTGGAGCAGAATTAATGATTTCTTTTTGTTATTTTTGGCCTTTGTTTGAGCTTTTCGTTCGATTTTCTGTCAATATCTTGCTTTTCGGAGTATAATTTGGTTAATTCATTTGATACTTGCATACATACCTTCCCACTGAGATAATTATATGGATTCAGCCCATAACTTTTACTTTTGGATTAATCATAGGTTTTCTGCTCCTGAATTTCTTATGAGGTAGAAGAACTTATAGATGAAGTTTCGATGATGCATATCTTGGATTCAGCAATTTTCACTACAATCAGCAATTCTCACGCTAATCGTTTTGAGTTTCAAAATGTTCCATTGTTTTTAGTGGTTCAGATGGTCCCTTGATTTTGCATGTGTTATTGGTTGTATGAAGCTTCTTTCAGACGAAGGTTGAGAGAATTGTTTGTTTTTAATTTCCTCTGGAATTCAGTATCATGTTCTAATGTTGAATCCCTTTAACTATATTTCATCAATCAATATATGCTCAAGCTTTTGAGTATATTGAATCCATTTTTGAATATAATGGCACGTTAGGGAGCAAGTGGGAGACATGTGTTAAACTTAACTTATTTAGATATTTCGCACAAGCACATTAGGGAGCAAGATGGAGGCAAAACGAATCTTTATTTCGTTCGAGCAACTTAGGGAACACGTAGGAGGCATGCTTTAAATGTAACTTATTTCCCATTATATTTCGCTCGCCCGGGCAACTTAAGGAGCATGTTGGAGGCATGTTTTAAAGTTAACTCTGTCGAGCAGGTTAGATAGCATCACAGAAGCATGTTTTTAAAAAAACTTATGTACATACTTTGCTCGAGCATGTTAGGGAGCAAGAGGGAAGCGAATGCTATAAAAAATGGCTCTTGTGAATTGGAGAGCTTGTGAGCAGCAAACGTTAAGAAACATATGTTAACGAAAAAATATTTACAATCTTCGGAAGCCAGCTAGCGAGACACGTGAACCTTTATAACAGACGTTAGCGTAATTGACAGGCTACATTAACTTTATTTTAAGTCAGAATCACAGCAAATTGCACGCGGAACAGTGAAAATGAAACTGAAACTAAAATCAAAACTGAAATACAGGACTCGAACTCGTTACCAAACATCACCTAGGGTTTTGATTTCGGATTTGGGTTATCATGGCAAAGAGGGACTCCAGTTTTAGAATGTTTTGGTAGGAGACCAACATATTTTGAATGGTACGTATATGCTCATGCACATACTTACCCGATCACTTTTTCATTCTCTCTCTCATTTTTTCACCACTACTAAAATTTTATCCCAAAATTTTACTTACACAAACACCATGTATATTTTTCAACTTCATTTGCTCCAAAGTAATCGACAAGGTAGTTGCTTATGCTCGATCTTCTTGTTTTGACCGTAACAAATAGGGCGATGTTGGTGATTGTCGTAATAGATAGTTCCTCTCATCGTTTCTCCTTGTATTATTGTCGAAGAATGTCGACCCCGAAGTGAGATAACTGGTTTTTTAGTATTCATCATTCAGTACATATTTTTTCTTTTGGCGATGATATGCATCATTTATAGTACATCACACCTAGAAGATGTCTTTAGTAACAAAAGAGAAAGACAGAAAAGGAAATGCATTAATTATATAAATAAGGAAAAATTAAAAATTGAGCAAACTCAAAGTAGATAGACAACATGGTTACATGGGTATAGTGTTATAAATTATAAATTACTAATGTCGAAGGAAATCATTTCAAAAATTTAAAATCTTTCGCCATAGTAATCTACAGTAATACAGGAGAAGGTATTTTAGGAAATATATCCAAAACGTAGTCTCAAGATTTTATTTTTTTGAGAACAAGGAATGTATTAAAAAAGACAAAAAAACAGGGTGGAATTTTCGCTGTGGAACATAAGGCGAAAACGATTTGTCATGCACATCACCCACGTCTCTAGCGGATTATATAATCAAGTGGTAATTAAATACTCTATGCACGACAACCTTCTTAAAACAATACCCGCGGCGGCCCACAAAATGGAGAAGAAAAATACCAGCGGCGGTTAAACCTTCGAGGAAACACACGTTACCGGATCCTTCAATTGGGGTGGTGTCAACATGTTTGGAAGATATATTTCAAAATGTTTTTTTTTATGTTTTTATTTTCTTGTGAAATTATCATTATGTGTTGCGGTTGGGGATTGTTTTGGCGTCTTGACTCTTGACTTGATTCGAGGCAAAGTTCTCGTTATTGTAGCTAGCCGTACTGCTGTAATTAATGCCATATTTTGGATATTGCAGCCACAGGAGTTGGAAAT
The DNA here is from genome assembly GCA_963930655.1 of Myrica gale. Lineage (NCBI taxonomy): Eukaryota > Viridiplantae > Streptophyta > Magnoliopsida > Fagales > Myricaceae > Myrica > Myrica gale. The sequence goes on along the minus strand of OZ005604.1, from coordinate 20,026,390 downwards.
TAATGCCATATTGATTGGTTCAGTGCATTTGACGCTATGTATATTTTTTTATATCATCCTTTATTTTCTTTTCTTTTTCTTTTTTAATAATCGAGTATCGATTTAATAATCTATCGAGACTAACTTACATTTACGTCTATTAATTTTGGAATTTGTGTTATCTCTTCATCGCATATAAACATTATAATTATGGGATCAATGACCTTGAAAATAATCTTAAAAGAGTTAAAAATATTTAACAAAATTTAAATTTGAGATCTCGTAGCTTTGAGGTATGTGGTATGTGAAATTGATAGTCCCAGGCAAATATAATAATATATTTGCGATCGACATAATAAATATGAGACCAATGATCTCTTAGAGTGTTACCTTTGGTGTTTGATGATGTCAAGAATCATCACAATGTTCGGAAGTCAAGTAATCCTGCAAGAATCACCGAGGGGTTGGCCTCAGATCAAGTCTCCGACGACCAAGTCAATGTTTTAAGAGAGAAGATGACTATTATTAAGACAGAATTGAGCATCCTCTTATTGAAGAGAATACTTGAGTTTTTATACATGTACCGGTGTCGTAGTCCTATTAGGAGGCTACCTCTTAAGGTAGTAGGGTTTCATTAAGAGAGTTCTGCCGACCATTTGAGTTGCCATAAGGAATCTTCTGACAGCTAAACTTCTGTGTGAGATCGGATATCAGACTCCTATGCGAGGTCGGATAGACGGGACTGACCAACAGGCTAATAGACCTAAGCCTAAGTGGTATGGTCGGGCCGAGTATTTCATGACCCATCAGTAGTCTCCCCCTTTTCAACCTCAGCAAATCGTGCACATGAGAGGTTTAAATGCTGCCAGGCTAATCGGATTAAAAATTGCATAGGGTGCTCGGAGGAGTTGGACTGCAGGTGAGATCTAGTCCCGAGCAGGGTGCTTGCTCGAGTTTGACAACTGTAGAGATCTAGTCCCGAGTAGGGTTCTGGTAGGAAGTTCGACCGCTGCTGAGATCTAGTCTCGAACAAGGTCTCGGGGTTCCTTTGTACTGTAACATTCTATCAAACCAGTGAAGGGAAAATAATAAAGTGGGTAGTATTTCTTCAAATGAGCAATAACCTAGGGATGAGGAAGACGTTTTTCCTGCAAGTCTTCCATGAAATAAGTGTCTAGTCGGGTGGTTTTCACCACTTTATACGGGTCTTCCCAATTAACATGATGTTTTACTTCCGTTGGATCCACTGTGGGAGGTATGTTTTCGTGGGGGACGAAATCGCCTACTGCGAACCTTTTGGTTTTAACTCTAGCATTATAATACATGTCCACTTATTGTTGATAAATTGCGATTTCTCATGCTCGTCGCTTCTCAGGCCTTGTCTTTCCCGACCTGTGCTAAAGATTCAACGTCAGCGACCACACTAACAGTGCAGTTGACCATTTGCAAGAATCAGGTCTTTTGTGGCCTTTCATTGCTGAGTAATAACAACCCCGAGCAACCTTCTAGTCTCCCTTGACCACACCCGTTCCATGAGAGGTGGGGAACTTTATCGTGAAGTGGTAAACAGTGGAGATGGCATGGAGGGCGACTAGGCTGGTCCTGCCAATGATGACATTCTAGGATGAGAGTACGTTCACCACCAGGAAGTTAACCAATGTTGTAGATGTCGTTGAATGATTTTTGATATTGAGGGGGAGCTTTACCAACCCCATCGGGTTAACTCTGTAGACATCAAAATTGAACAACTTTGTAGGAGACCGCAAGAGCGGGATATCCTTTAATCCCAACCATGCATAAGCATTGGAAAATAAGATATCACCGAAACTACCATTGTCTACCAGAACCCTTCTGACAACAAAGTTAGTGATCAAGACCTCAATACGATGGCATCATTGTGCGGCTGTATCACCCCCACAACATCAGTTTCAGTAAAGGTGATGGGTACATCTGTTGTTCGTGGTTTTCTTTGAGGGATGCTCGGCAAGGAACACCTGCTGGTGCTGAGCTTTGCGCACATAACTATTATGCGCTCTTTTGCTTGGGCTCGCAATGTCATGCTAACCCATTATTGTTCCTTCCAAACCCCGATGAGGTGGGGAAGGTAGGTCGTCTTGATCCGCTGGGCTATTAACCACAGGTTGAGGCTCCCGTCGGGGACTCTGTTCATGGCCTCAGGGTCGAGCCCGACTTAAATGATGAGCACTGTGCTCCAAGATGAAATGACAGAGTTTGCCCTCCTGTAGCAGATATTCTATCTTCTTTTTCAACTTCCAAAAATCATTGGTGGTATGACGATAGTCTTCATGAAATTCGCAGTACTTTCCACGATTTCTCCGTTCTGGATGTCCCTGGAGCTTTTGAGATCAATTCACACTCGGGTCATGCTTGATCTGCATGAGTATTTCTTAGGGGTTGCGTTATCCTATTCTCTCGTTCTGGCCGAGTATCGAACCTAGGAGGATCACTGGTCGACCGTCGATGCTGCTCCCTGGAACGTGAACGGTCATGCTCCTGATCGCGCTTCTCATGCCTGGGCTGCTCAGGGAGAGGGTGACCAACCCGAGAAGAGACACAGTCCATGTGTTCTTGAGCCTTTTTCATGACGTCCCCAAAATTGGTCTGGTTGTTCCTGAGGAGGTATTTCAGGAAGTCGCTAGGCTTTAGGCCGGTGGTCAGGGCCATGAGTTTGGTCTCGTCGGTAGCGCGCGAGATGGTGATAGCTTCACGGTTGAACCGGGCTTGGTAGACACGTAAACTTTCTTTGGGCGTCTCCTTAATGTTGAAGAGGTAACATGGTTGTTTCAACCTTCTATTTGAGACATAATGGGTCAGAAACAGCGCGCTGAAGGTGTCGAAATCGCTGTGCTGGTCCTTTTAAGGTGAATGAGAAAATCCGACAAAAAACCGGATCAACATAGGATTGCGCATGTGTGGAGACAAAAAGTCTCAGTACGGTCACAAAAATCTCCCGAGAAGTCAAAAGGGTCAATAATCAGTGAATTGCAGAGACAATGAGTTTATATTAGAAACTCAAGACAAATTCATTGTAATGTAACTCATCCAAGGGTTAATAAATATCAGATATATATGAATCCTGATCTTGTCGTAGGAGTGACTGAAGAAATTACTTGTAACTTAAGAAATACAACTTGAAGCGTGCTGTTTCCGGAATTGTTTTCACCGAGTTCGTTTAACAATTCCAAGTAAACTTGAGCATCTGCAGGAGGGTGTGACAGTAAAACACAACTTTGAAGAGGTGGCTGCAGAGCGAAGGGTAGGAAATAAAAAAAAACCCAGCTGACACTTCTGTAATGTCCATAGAGTTTGGATCGCTGCCCAAGAAAAATATCTCCGTATACGTCAACGTGTCAGTTGATTTTGAGAGTACTCAGCTAGCCTATTTACAAGCTATGCGTGGAGCAGATTTGCCAACTGCAATCGTACGATTCTACCCCAGGACGCCAAAGGATCACAATCTTGGGGATCCTCATGAATCTCTCCGTCAGGACTTTGGCCAGCTGGCGTGTTCGGCGAGAATTACTTTCAGCTGTATGTACTCTTGCACAATCCCTAGGGCTTATCGATCTCATGCGTCTTTGTTTCCTACGTCAGACACAGATACACAGAGTAAAGAACTGGGAGAGAGAGAGAGGTCTCCAAACATAAAGAGCCCATAGACCGAAAAGCAACGAAACCACGTGAAAAGGCACAATTTACTGTACGACTGTTGCAAAGAAAAAAATACTGTACGACTGTTAAATTTCTCACTGGTTAATGTCCTTCTCATTAGCTTAGGAAAAAAAAAAATGTCCTTCTCATTTTATTTAAGAGAGAGAGACGTTTTGTAGGCCGGTCTTGACAGCGAGCCGTGGGCGTAGTAATGGAGCCTGAGAGTGCTAAAAGCCTAAAAGTGCCAACCCATTGGTCCGGTTCATAAAGTTGAATTCAGCACCAGCCATGAGATGAAATGTGTGCCAAAAGCTGCTGCCATCAATGAGAATTGCGATTCCATGTACTATTGGTTAAGGCCGTTGGCGGTGGTTCTTTTAAGGCTTCTAGGCCAGTAAGATCTTTTGTTTGGACGCTGTCAACTCGATAAAAGCTTCAAAGCATGCGCAGCTTTTTCCATTCCTACTGCGATTATATGCAAAATCGAGCTTAGACCACTCTTTACTTCCCAAACAGTTTTGAAGCCCTAAAAAAAAAAAAAATCACCCTCGGGACCCAGTGGATACACGAAAATGTCCGGAACCTCCCTAAAACCAGTACTGCATGTTTCTGCACACATTAGTACTGCGGGTTATATTTTTGTCTTGAAGACCAAGCAACCCTGCATTTTTGGTGAAGTGATGGCCTGATGGGCATGCGTATGACGCTGTAATTAGCAGCGAACAGCATGACACAGAGAGTCAAGAGATAGGGAACGGCTCTAAATAGTTTGAAAGCAACTTCTTGTTTTTGGATTCACTGACACAGGGAGGTCTTTCCCTCGTCCCTATTTTTCCTTTTCGAAGGCATATGATATTGACTTAGAAACAAAAAAGGCATATGATATGGAGCCTCGTTGGAAAATGGAAGTCTGAAATTGCCAAACGAACACATCTATATCACGTGCCGATCTGATCAGCGCATCTGACACGGTGCTGTACATGGAGGGGGCGTGAAGAACACTGCATGCAAAAGCAGTGAATCTGAGTCGGTGATGAACATGACGCGGCACTAGTTATTGCAGCGAGCGAATGCCACGTATGACACTTCATGTTCGGTCGGTTTGATTAGTTTTTTGAGAATTTTTTGTGTTTTGAAAATTTTTAGGTGATGTTAACTTTATTGGTATGCATGCGGTAGTTATTTTTAGTTGATGTTAAAAAACATGTTCGATTTGTGTATTCTCAAGATTCAAAAAACCCTTAGAATACAATAAAACCGAACAACCCCGAAAATTGGTCCCTATGTTAATTCATCTGCCCCAGTCGGTCAACTTTGGCCTGCACTAACTAAATTGTTAAAATTTTAGGTACAGTTATCGAGGAGAGTGTAAAAAAGTTAGTGAAAAAATAAAAAAAGTATAGGAATTGATGAAAAAGTGAAGAGAGGATGTGTTTTATAATGATAAAATTTTAGGTAGTTAAAATTTTGTTATGCAAATATAGCCTAAAACAGGAAGAAAAAAAATGCCTTTTTTCTCTCTCTGACACAAAAACAGAAAAAAGTTGCCATAATATCGCCAATGTACAGTGAAAATTTGTTTTACACCTGTATTTTTTAGTGTGCAAATTTTGGTTATTTGATTTTGTGAAATATTATAAAATAGAGATATTTTATGAGAGTTGGTGAAAAAGTGAAGGGATAAGATTTTTAATAAATATTATAATAATAAAAAATTATATGATAAATTTTTTAATATTAACCCTAAATAATTAACCCTCAGATATCCCAATGAAGGTATGGGAGCTACTTAATAGATATTCTCCCCCAAAGTTTTTGTCTTTGGGCCTTTTGTACAGATATTCTGGAATATCTGTAATGTGTGGGAGCTACTTAATAGAAACAATAAGGAAAGATGTCGTGAAGAGATATTAATGATTGAATCTCTGCGAGTTTTTTGGGCATATGAACGTGTTCTCAGTGTGGGAGTGTTATTATGATCATGCTTAAAAAAATATTGTTAAGTTGGTTGCTTCATTCTTCTTTTTCTTTACTAATCTCTAAGAATTTTGGTTTTTTGGATCTTAGTTTTTATCATTATTTCGAATCACCACCGCTCCACTTCCTCTGGTGCACGAGTTTGCCCGTTCATTGTAGAACCATGTAGCACAAAAAAGGATAGGCAACAATAAGAATAGGCAAAAATTCTGTTAAGAATTTAAATTTCAGCTTCCACTTCAGATTTTGAAAATTCAGTTCTAATTTCGACATATAACGAAACTGGAACCGGAACCGGAAGTCATTTTTGAAATTTTCAGTATTTCTAAAAAAAAAGATAAAAATAGTGCTCAAAATATAGGGGGTGTTTGTTTGTGGAAATTTTGGAGTTTTGGAAATTTTGGGTATTGAAGTTTGTGAAAAGTATAGATATTCTATGGAAAAGTGAGGAGAGAGAAGATTTAATTGAATAATATAATATAATTTTATAATGTAATGAGGAGAGAGTGATTATATTATGATTGTTTGGAAATTTTGAGGGGTGAAAATTTCCGGAGACAAACGCCTCCATAATATAGCATATAAAATTTGATTGAATGTTTATATTATTAATTCATGATGAATAACTAAAAAAACCAAAAATTCCACTTTTTTTTGTTAATAAAAAATATAGCTTGAACTAAAGTATAACATATGAATTTTGCTTGAATTTTTATTTTAGATCTACACTTTGGATGAATGTTTACATTTATTGTTAATTTACGATGAATAACATAACAATCTTACAAAAATTTGGTCAAAAAAATATTTTTGGCTCATTAGGGCTCCAAAAAAATATATCCAAAAAAACTCCCATGTCGAATAGGAATTTCCAGTTCCAATTCTATAAATTTTGGTTCCATTCCAATAAAATACGAGAATGGAAATTGCTTTCCAACGAGTACTGGAATTGATCATTCCAGTTTCATCCGTTCTGATACCCACTCATAGTTGCAAACGTGCTATATAATTAATATTTTTTCTAAGATGTTATTAGGCAATCTATTTCTTTTTATTCCAAAATCAATATTTATTTATTTTGTTGGGTTAATTACAAAAAACCTCCATGAACTTGTATGTCAATCTCAAATACCCGTGGACAAAAACTCGTTACAACTCGGCCCTATCTATTATGTGACACATTGCAAATTGGCTTTTCACCCAGTTTTGGCGTTAAAGCTCATGATTTCCGTCACACGTTCAGAGCACGTGACACAAAGACCACACAAATTTACCAGATTGCCCCTCGTACCCTAACTCTTTGGCTAAACATTAAAACATTCTTCGATGTGGTGTGTTTTGATCCTATACCCCCATTTACTCGTCTTCAACTTCTGTCGAGAGTGTTTCTTCGTCGCTGTCGAAAATTCACGAACAAAAGTGGCAGTTAGGGCAAAATGCTTCTTCTCGGATTGGCTAAGGCATAACGCTGACATTTATTGTGTTTCATTTACTTAATTTCACTTGGCATTGTTGTTTACGAATCTGTTTAATGATATACCCATGCGACTAAGTCTGAAATCTTTGTTTTCGTAGCACCTGAACAGTAGCTAACATGTCAGAATTAACGTTGGTCTACTTAATTTCTATCAATTATAGACCACTAATGATTTGGCCATAGTTAGAAAATTGTTCGGCTCCTTTCAAATGATACCATGAAGTCACTCAGCACTGACTGGCTAACAAGAATTAACCCACACATCAAATATATAATTTAACTTAATTTTTGTGGATTTGGAGTGGGAGGAAGGGGCAGGGGATTTGGAAAACCCCATCGCTACGTGTCTCTTTTTCTTTCACGTTTTTCTGTATATTTACTTGTCCTCTCTAGAGAACCTCTAACACATAGGGCATGTGTGATGTGTCTATTATTTTGATATTTTTAAACATTTGCTTTCCTAAAAACCTTCCCTTAAAAATTATTTAAACTCAAAATCAAATTAATTTGGAACAATTATTTGTAGTCTTCAACATGAGATTAAATGCTTTAGTTAGGGTCTGGCATCTTATATGTTTAATTGTTTCCTTGTTTTCAAACTGAGATTAAGTGTGTTATGTTGCTGCTGATTCGGGATTTTGTTCAATCAGATTAAGTGATGTCCACTTCCAATAGTGGTCTAGCTCATGGGTTACATACAGTGGGGTAAATTCTGGCGGCCCTCAATGTTTTTGCGGAGTCACAACCTACTTGAAGACCTCATCATCGAGCACAATTTTGGACGTCGATTTAATAGTTAACCAAACTATAAGATTAAACGCAAATGTGAATTTTTTGCTCGTCTTGATCCTCCGATGTGTGAACATGGGAAGATGGTGTTGAAACGCATGCGAGATAGGCAAGAGCGTATAAATTTCGACCAGAAAAACATTAAAATCTTAAAGAATGTGAAATGCTTGAAGGAAGACAATGAAAGCCTGAAGGAGGAGATTGGAAGCGTGAAGGGAGGCAAAGCCTGAGGAGGAGAACAAAAACCTGAAGAAGGAGATTGAAAATTATGGCACCGTTGTAATAAAATATAAGCTTGTTGTAATACCCCTTCCTCCCTCTATCCACGTATTTACTATGTTTTATGTACGGATGAGTTTTTGTTTGATAATAAGTTGAACTAATATGTTAATATATCTTATATCTTATTTTAACATAGTTTTTATGTTCAAAGGTTGTTTTGAATACATTCTCTAGGTCGACTAGGTCGGAAGGTCGGCTTGGTCAGGAGGTAGAAGACCCGCTTCTCTTTAATTTACTTTTTACGTGTCTTCTTCGTGTGGTGAGCAGTAAATGCATCCTTACCATATCTTACCTACTCACTTAGGTGGGGCTTTATCACTGGCGCCTGGGATACGTGAGATGCGGGGGTTTAAATGGTTAGTTAATTGGTTGTACGTGATTGGTTTGGCCTGTTTTAGAATTAATGGCATAAACTCTTAGCTTACAGTAATAGGTAGGCCAAAGGGGATGTTCGTATGAATGTTCTAATCTTAACTGTGCGATAGAAAGAATAAGAGAGTTAAACCTTGCGATAGAAAAAGAGAAAGAGAGATAACAACAGAGAGAGGGGGAGAACTTCTAGTCTACTTAGAGGGAAAGCGACGTAAAATCTAGGGAGCTAAGTGATTGACCGAGGGATAAGAGAAGGAAAATCTAAAGGTAAAGGGGAGAGTCATGTGACTCGGCCTGCCACTTTTCTTTCAGTCTTTTTCTTTCCTTTTCTAACATATTCTTTGTTTGATTAGGTGTTATTTCATCTACAACTAAGTTGTACTCAACGCCTAGGTAAGGGATCTAACTTAATAGGTAGAATCGGGGAGCTTTGTAAGGGTGTATAACCTTATTTTTAAAAAGGGATGTTCTGTAAGGAATTTAGTTGAGAATTTTGTTAGAGTATTAGGATACGTTGCATGAGGATTTTTGAGTACAAAAAGAAAAGAGTGTGCTAAAAACTAACTGTTTAAGTTGTTGGATCTGTCTATGTCTACATGTGATGGATTTATGTTTTCTAGTTCTGTACATGAGTATGAATGTATATTGGTTTAATGCTGAGTTTTGCCTAAACATGGACTGAGTATGTCATACACAGAACCCTTGCTATACAAAACACATATATGAAATACATGGAGTCTTGACCTGAATGAAAATTTGTGGAAATATATGAAAAAGTCACAGGAGGCTCCTGTAAAATTTTCGAGAAAATTGTTGTTTTTACCTGATCGGCTTGGTCGGCGTGGTCGACCTTGTCGGTGTGGTCGGAAAAACTGTTGTTTTATGTGGTCAGCGAAAAAAAGGTTTTCTTAACTACCCGTAAAGATGTCTTTCTCTTTTCATGCCTAGGAAGACTTTTCATTTATATGGTCGGGTAATTTCCTTAGTGGGATTAGATAGATAATAAAAGAAGAAAAAAAATAGTATAAGTTGTTGGAGTTGCCTATTTAAGGATGCGGTGTTTGTATCGTTATGAATTGTGACATCTTTATGCTAAAAGATCGTATGTTATTGATGTATCGTTATGAATTGGATATCGGTTGTATGACATGTCATGTTGCATTATATGACATGTTATATTGCGTCAACATTTCATGGGTATGGGAAACCGTTACCGAAATGATCGAAATTACCGAAATAAAACTCATACCTAGAGGTGGTCCTATAAACGGGTGGCGGTACCGATCGCAGTGGGATAGTGCAAGCCACCACTGAAAGGAGTGAGTGGTATCCCTGGCGTGAAACAATATACGCTTGACCGGGTCCTGGTGCAAGGAGCACAGGACAGTCCCATAAAAGGGGAGGGGACGTACAACCCTGCTCTGGGGATAGAACAGAGTAACGAAAGGACACCTCTATCGAACCGGAAAAGAAAAGAAAGTCCTAGTGTGGTTAAGGTGTTGCATATCATGAATGATATGTATGAACATTGACATGAGACATGCATACTTAACGCATACTGTGAACCATGCGATAGTGACAGAAAAGAAAGAACAAAGAAAATAAAACGAATGGAAACAATACATCATCATTGCATTGCATTCAACATATATTGTTATACTGTTAATAGTTATAAATGCTTCATGCTTATGGTTACCATCTTTTATATATAATTGTATATAACATGCCCATTTCCCCCCTTTACTGAGTCAGTAGGACTCACCCCTTTATCTGTTTAATTATCTTGTATGTACTATTGTTGCGGACCCTGGATACAACAGATGTTGACCTTTGTGAGTGAGGAGTATCTGGATGTTGACCCATACATTTTAGTGATTACGATGTGGACGTATGTTACGGATTAATATGAAGTTTTTGTGGAATGTGAGTCCCAATGGTTCTATAAGTAACCTTCAACAATTCCAGTTGCGGAGCTAGTTGAGGATGTTTCTATCTCACCATCATCGCCGCTAGAAGATATAAGAGAAAATGTAATAATTGACCTGACCTCTGACACTGAGTTTAGGGTTGACTAGAGATTCAGTCGTCATCTTTTTGGGTTCCCGTGGTAGTTGTACAGTTGTTATGGTTTGTGGTTGTTGTTTGGAAAGCAGTAGACAACTTCCACTTTTGTTGTACTTATTTTCTTTTACTTTTGTTTTCCTTTCGACGGATATTTTGTGAACTGTAACTCCTACGTCTTGTTTATATTGTACATTCTTATCCTTAGTGTTTAACTGTTATGTATGTTACGTACTAGTTATATTTTTATTATTCAAGCTATAATTTCTACCTTTTAAAACGGATATATATATATTGCATTTGTTATACCAATAAAATTTTAGAAGTTTCCATTAAGCTTTTTTAACGTCAAAACTCATAGGATCATTCGTGCCGTAATCCCCGTTTGCGTGCATATCATCGCTATAGGTGAGTCTATGTGGTAAGTAAGTACGGGCACGGGGCGTGACACTTGTTGTGCTTGTTTTGTGCATTAGGTTAGTAGTTATGGGGCTTTTGATGTTGTAGACCTGTGACCCTAATTAGTGCAGTACTCATGTCTTTTTTATTGTGTAATCTGACATGGGTCCCTATGTTAGTAGCTTACATCTAGGTTTGATGTAACTCGTTTCCATTTTATGGTTACCATTATGTTTGTCTTTTGTAACTCAGTTTGGAATTGGACAAAAATTTCACTTCAGGTGCTGGTGCTTCATTTTGGTTTATTATCAAATTCAAAACATAAAGAATGGGCAATATAACATTTTGGTTTCTTGCTAAATTGTTTCATTAATTGCCAACTTGTTTGGCCTTAAAAAAACTGTTATATAACGTCTCAATGGACAACCTTTTCCACATGTTTTAATTGCAAACATAACATACCTCAATAAAATCATCCAAATGGTTGAATCAATTTCATTAAATACATTCAAATGGTTGAACTAGTTTCGTCAAATACATCTAACGGTTTGAACCAATTTCATCAAAAAGTATCTATATGGCTTAACCATTATATACATCCAGCTTCAAAATGGACAATATCCATGGTTATATCACGACATCGTTAAACTTTAAACTACACCAAACACAGTTACTTCAGCTTTACAACCACCTCAGAAAAATACATACAAGCCCAACCAATACATAAAGCCCAAAACACCAATGACAGCCCAACCAATACATTTCAGCCTAAGACACACATACAACCCAAAACAACAAAGACTTTCCAAAACATACATACAGCCCAAAACATACATACAGCCCAAAACATACATACAACCCGAAAATTACTATATATATGTCCAACAACAGAAAACAAAATAACTTTCTTTTTCAGCCTTTGTTGTTGTTGTTGGGCAACTTCATCTCCGAATGCAACAAGTAGAGAATAATTGTATTATGACCCTTATGACAGCTCACCATCTCCAACACGTCTACATCTGACGATATCAGCACCAACCCTTCGTCAAATGACTTTGTTGGATGAGCGTAGTACATCAAGTCACCCTGAGTATATCCATATTTAGTACATAACAATTAAAGCTCAAATAATGAGAGCAAGTCCATATCCCAAGGCTCGTGGTTCAACGCCTTCTTGCCTCTAAGGTACTCATTGCATGACATCCTCCGAAACGTCCCCTTAGTTTACCTTGACTAACACAAATTCGGTTGTCATTGGTACTGACCTTGCATAGTGATAAAAGAAAGGAAAAATATGCGTTAAACAAACAAATAGCAAGTAAATGACAATAAAGTAAAACTGAAATGGACTTATACTTAACAATATGACTTTTATTTAAACAGCAATGGTAATAAACTAAAACTGAAGCTGAAATTAGATACTAACGGCAGCAAAATGACTTATACTTATACAGCAAAGACTTCAAACTAGAACAACAAAAGACGTCTACTAAAACAACAAAATATTTATACATAAACAACAAAGGCTTATATTTAAACAAAAAAGGCGTCAGACTGGTTCTATTTAAACAAACTAATAGCAAGCTTCTATCTAACCAGCAAAGACAATAAACTGAATTTGAAACAGAAAATGAAATGAGTTACTAACGGCAAAATGACTTATACTTAAACAACAATGACTTCTAATAAACAAACTAACATCCAAGACTTATCCTTCTACTTAAACAGTAAAGACTTATACTTAAACAACAAATACTTCAATGACTTATATTTAAACATCCACTTATAATCCTCTGCCAGGTGCATTCTAATGAACAGTCACATTTAAAATCATAGTAGAATGTATACATTTATAAAAGGATTTATATGGCACAAATGAAAATAGTATACCACCTAAGTAAATTATTTCCTATATGAGGGACAATTAGAAGTTACTATCTAAGAGTAATGAGTTACGAACGTTTTGTCAAATTAACAATGAGTACTGTTGAATCCCACTCTAATGAACACAATCTAAGAGAATACAAATACGAGGAAAAATATGATAATCTATTAAATAGTTAATGTTTTCACAAACTTCATTTTTTATCATCATAAAATAAATCCAATTTCTACCTCCGCTGCTTCACAATTATCAAAATCACAAAAAATAGGTATTACGGTTCACAATTATCATCATAAAGTAAGTTTTTTTTTTCAATTTACAGCACAACAAAGGAAGGAGGAAAAAGAAGAGAAAATAACTCAGGAACCACTGTATGTCCTAGTTTCAGGATTAAGGCAACCCAAGAGGGGGGTGAATTGGTTCGCAAGTAAATACTACTTTAGCACAAGTATATAATATGCAATAACTGTAAATGAGTGCTAAAGTAAGGAGAAGGGTAAAAGAAGCAAACACAGTATTTTTAGGTGGTTCGGCAAACCCGCCTACATCCACCCCTCAAGCTCATTCACCGAGCCTTGAGGTTTTCCACTATCTTCAACTGATAGCTTACACACTAGCTTCCGGGTGCTAGTGAACCGTACATGTGTTTTCCCGGGATCAAGACTCAAACCCACCCAAGTGGTTTTTCTGGCTCACCACTCACAACCTCACAAAGCTTGAGATATACACTCTCAAAGCTTCTTCTTTAGTGATCAACCTCACTAAAGGAAACACCTCTTTTGATAGGTAGATTTAGCAACAAGACTCTCTCAAATAGTGGATATAAAAATGGAAAGCTCTATCTCTTTATTCACACAAAGACAATGATATGAAAGTGTGTTTTGTGTGAATGCTATAAAAAATATAGAATAGGAAGATTTACAATATTTCTCAAGTAATAGAAATGATATGTGGCCGTTGGGTTATCATTTTAGATGAAATGAAGGTGTATTTATAAGCCACATGTGAAAACTAGTCATTGGAAGTTTTGCTAAAACGAGTCGGTCGACTACTACATGAACCGGTCGACCGCTTCAAGTTACCGTTACCTAACGGTCATATTGTCAGAAGTTTCAACGGCTCTTTTGTCAAAACCAACCGGTGACCGTTACATAAGGCGGTCGAAGTACCGGTCGATCGCTTGAACAGCCGATCGACCTCCTCAACTTAAGCATGATCCGGTTCTTTTAAAAACAAATTTTTTGACCACTTTTAAACACTCAATTTGGAAGACATACTTCCCATAAGTATATGAAGATTTAGAGGTTTGATTGGGATGTTTTGAAACCTATAAAAACATTTTAATTTTTCAAACAAAACTTAAAACGGTTTATGCATGTTTTGAAAGATATGCAAGTGCGTGATTCAAATCCTTGTCAAATATGAAATAAAGAGTTACAAGGATTATACCCTAAGGTCTTGAATCTTCACTTTAAGTTCCTTCCATCTTCTTGTTCCTTTTTCTTCAAGGTTTGACTCTTTTCGTCAAGTTGTTTTTGTCTTTGAAGATGTTCATTTTATAAACTCATCCATTTATTGGAATCATCAAAATCTCGATTGTGCACAAAAGCCAACAACCACAACATGCAAGCAAAGACTAGTATCCTCGTCATTTTGGAGATTATTATTATAGTCCCTACAAAATTAACCACCAAAACTTCAAAGACTTATATTTAAACAGCAAAGACTTATACATAAACAAACTAACAGCGATTGAAATCTTGTACTTAAAATGAAATGATTTATGCTCAAACTGAAAAGGACTTCGTTTAAACAACAATGACTTCAAACAGACTCAACCAAATGCTGCACGTAGGACAAATAACTCTTCTAAGATGCAGAATGCACACTGCGTTACCTATACTGTATAGAATAATAAAAATGTACTTCACTGAAAGCAACTAAATAATATGTCTCTGCATTGTTTGACATACAAAAAGCAACTAAATAATAGAAATGAGCTTCTCTTAAAGCAACAAAATAAAATGTCTCTGCATTGTTTGACAATATAAAAACTTAAGTGACCAACAAAATTAATGTACTTTAACCTAGAAATTAACATAATTTGAGGGAAAAAAAACCTTGGTGTGACATATCAGTTAGCATAATTTGACTCAAAGGTAATATATACCCGTTGGATAATGTGGAATGCCAAATTTTTATATTGTACTTGATATTGTAACATTTTGTTGTCTTAACTTACAGTTGTACGTAGGAAACAATAGTGTTTACTTTGTTGCTAGGGTTACTTAAAATATGAGATAAAAGACAAAAATGGATAAGAACAATGAAATAGAAATACTATGGCAGACACAAACAAAGGAGAACATTATTTAAAAACAAAAGCAGTAAGCTTCCCGTGTGGTCCCCCATCATTGACTTTAGATCCCACGAAAAAGGATAAACCAGGACTTCATTTTATGGTCCCCCATACCCATTCACATGCATCTAAACTAAACGAAAATATTCATTCTCCATGTGGTCCCCCCTCACCCAATCACACTAATATAAACGATAATAGAAAAAACCATTAACTTGTTACACACTCACCCAAAATAAAGCATCTTACTCTAACCCATTCGAAAAACTACTATAAGAAGAGCAATAACATACGATTTGGGCGAAAAATGTGCAAAGACAATACCTTCAGACAGAGACAACAACGAAAGATGTCTTTTTTGCTCTGGGAGACCACGCAAAATCTCAACGTCGTTCTTCAGATCAAGATGAACAGAGACGAACATGATTTCAGACGCAGATGGGTTTGCCTTTGAGGGCATGACAAGTGAGAGTTATCTGTTTTTGAAAGACGCAACCAAAACGCAGAATTTTTGGTTAGGGCACGGGGGGAATTAATTAAAAACTCCAACGGTTAGTTCTGTCAAAACACACCGCATCTATCACATGTGTTTCCATTCCAGCTTTTAATAGTTAGAGCAAGGGGAAATCTGGTAATTTTGCGTGGTTTGGGTGTCACATGCCCTGCACGTGTGACAGAAATCGTGAGCTTTAACGCCAAATCTATGTGAAAAGCCAAATTGCAATGTGCCACGTAATAGATGTGGCTGGGTTATAACGAGTTTTTATCTAGGAGGTATTTAAGATTGACATACAAGTTTATGAGGTTTTTTTGTAATTAACCCTATTTTGTTAAAAGTGATGGAGTGGATTTTCCCAAAAATACACTATAATAAGTGCCCGACCTAAGCTCTGGGTTTTATACCCAGTTTTCTCGAGCTGCTTGCCCAATGGATCTTGTGATAGACCGATATTATTATTATTATTATTAATATTTGGGTAACTTTCATTATTACCGGTTATTTTGACTTCATCAAAAAGTATTTATTATTCCCTATATTATGGCCGAATGTGAGTAGATTAATGAGCTCGTACGCTCGTGCGGGATGGACCGCTCCTAATGTCTGGCCTGTCTTTTATGGCCTAAGCATAGTCCAGCT